>CM060846.1:333713011-334958011 GCA_030762175.1 Metallyticus violacea | reverse complement strand
CATTGTTTTAAAATACTCTGTGAAGCAAAATATCAAAAATTATGCAATAAAGAAAAGAGAGACTTCGTTTATTTGTTTCTCAGAAAATTATGCAAAAAATCTCACTTCTTTAAAATGTTAATTATTTTCTGCTATATATTAAAAATCTAGCTTATAGTAATAATGAAGTAAATTCTTAATGACTCTTTTAAAGCACACAAAAATTAATGGGTGTATATGTAGTATAGTTTATGAGAAAAAGACATATAAGCATTATTTTGCTGCATTTATTCAAAAATTTAATGACAAAATATGTAATAAATAATATACATATATTATGACAAATCTTATATCATAATAAATCCCATAAATAACTGAACTTGTTGAAACATGTTTTAGAGAATCAATAGAATTCTTTAGAAACTTCTAAATGCAACATTTTATATAATAAACAGAAAAGTATAGAAATAAGAGCAGATAGAAGGAAATGGCAACAAAAAAAAAAAAGATGGACTGGTATACACATCAATAGCATCCAAATAATAAGAAACGGGTATGTTTTAAGAAGTTGATAATATGTGCTTTAATATATGCATTTTTGGCTTTGAACTTTTTTCTCAAAATTAAAAAAAAAAATCATTTATTTGAACAAATGGCACAATTTCTCAAGAACTGCTGAATCTAAAAATATAAAATTGTAAACAAGCTTATCAAAGTTGCAATGTTTAATAACATGTTTAGAGTTTCTCAACGAAATTGGAGGAAATTTTAACTTAAATGCTAAAAAATGCAAATAAAAAATTCACCGCTGCATTTCAACATAATCAGCATCCGCCAATTTGTTTAAATATTGTAGTTTTGTGAATGTAAGTTAAAAATGTAATCAGCAGATGCTGGGAAACGGGACATAAAGGATTGAATGTGATATTGGTGGGATAAGGTCTTCTGGTCTTCTTATGATCATTAAACTGACAGATAAACTGCTTAAATTATCTTCACATAATTCATACCTGATATTGTAAAATTATTTAAATATTCAAATAAAAAAAAATTCATTCTAAGCATTTTTCACTTACATCTATACCAGTTACCTTCGTTCTTGTGACGGCTATTCGACTTGGTAAAATCTTCTCGTTCAGAATGTGCCCGTTTGCACTACCCTAACATCACCTTAAATCCATTACCTATCCAACAATTACGGTGTATGGGCCGAGACTCAATGCAAACTGAATTACCGTTTATATGGATATAATGTATGATGCGTATATTAAAATCATTCACATCTCTTTGAGCTGGGTAATGTGCAGAGTTTCTATTCGAAATTAATAACTTCAACTTTATCCAACAAAGAACTGAACTCCTGCCAAGCTACTCTAGAATAGTTTAAGAATTACTCACAAAATTATATTTTATGCTAGTATCTTTAAGTACTGGAAGAAAAGAATAAATTATACACACTTGAAACTCATAAAGAACTATCTTATCGTTCTACCATTAACTATATTTTCAGAGGAATTTTCCGTCATCAGGCATAATCGCGGGTTAAAAAGTCACATTAAGCAACTCACAATTATCGTAATTGGCTAAATTTTATTGCATTAAATCAGTATCGATAATAAATATAATTTAAACTGATACATATAAAATACAATTTATTACAAATATGATACATTCCGCTCACTTACCTAAAATCGGTGTTTAAATCAGTTGAGGTTCATTATTAAACAGATGGTTATGTTAAATTACTAAATAAAATTATATACTTTGTGTTTGTAATAGAGTGATGATTTTACTTTACGGAAATATAAACTATAAAAACCTCGAACTGCATGTTTCATTGACTGGTGAAATGTACATATCAGCCTGTGTAACTTGACATCGATGCTGTTACCTGTCTATCAACCGCAAAATGAGACCAAATTACTAGATAAACCTGCCGTGTGTAGGAAATACTTAAAATGATTGTATGGTTGCTATGGCTTCAAAGATGGTGCGATTGTAACATTGAGGAAGGACATCAACAGATTGGCATAGGCTAACCACCCTCTTCCTGCGATGTTTGAACAGGAATCCATGTTTTCTCACCATTCTGCTTCCTTCTGGGCTGTACAGATCTTGGGTATTCGGCTATTATTAATTATAAATATATGATCTGTCCATTTTTTTCTGGTAGCAACGAGTCTTGTCTTCAATGCTTTGTACATGCAAATACTGTCGTATGTCTGCGTTTTAATTTAGTCCAAGATTGTGAGATTTCTGAACCTTCATCGGGCGCCTTCCCGGATGATGGATAGGGGAATGTCTCCTAGATGTAGGTGGTACCGATGAAATAGAATATTCGGGGCGAACAAAAATCAGATAAAGGAAGGAAACCCTGACAGAAGACCTTGTAAGTTGGAAGGCTGAAAGATGGCAGCCCATTAATCAATGCTCATAAGGCAACCACATGAATATCTCAAAAGCAATTTAAGAAATAGGTTGGTCAAATTGCTTTAGAATGTCATTATGTATAGTGGGAAAGTTAAGTTCTTTTGCGCCATACAAATACAAATAGCAACCGATATTTACCAGGATAACCTCGCAAAACTACAATGTGATCATAAGAGCATTAGAATTACCACCTGAAGGAAAATATTTAAAACTGCACTACAAATTGGTGCAATAAACAAGAACACTGTATCCGTTGGAACAGTAAAAAAAGAGATTTTCAGAAGGTAATATTAAGTAAGAAAGTCATTGCTAAAGCTTATTAACTTAATGAAGAGACCCCAATGAGACTGATAACGCTCACACTGAACACCTGCTTGTTGATCTAATGTACTTTTCACAGAATGCAAATATGAGCGCTTCCGTACCAGGAAGAGAATATTTGTCCGTTAGGTGAAAGAAAGAATTGTCCTGTTCTGTGTTCTGCTAGCTATTAAATATAGCAGAAGAATCATAAAACTATTTAGTGTATTGCAATATCTGGGTTGCATTTAGTAGGAAAATGTTTCATCTTGCAACAAAATAACATTTCTAAACTGCAATCTGGATACTGATGAGGTGCATTGCATCTATGGAAAAACAGGAGGTGTTGAAAAACATGGTTTGGCTGTTTCAAAGTCCAGACTGCAACTCCGTAGACAAAGTGGATGGAGGTACTCGGAAAGTGATTTAGAAAGCTTAGACCGTCTCGGGAAGGTATCCAGCAAGTATGAAAGAGTACAACATCAGAATACCCTCAAGGATTTAGTAATCAAATGCCTAGAATTTTTTAGAAAAGTATTAAGGCCTACGTGGATACTTTGATAAAAAGAAACTTTAATTTTGTTTATTGTATGGATATACGTATTTTGCCTCCCTCATTATTTGTTTTACCTAGTAAACATTGCTCTGTCCTGATTCGTTTGTATTCTTTTCAGGTAATAATAAAATAAAAGTAATTGTACGTAAATCAGAGTTTCAGGCCCTACACATAATAGACTCAAGTTCTGAGGGTTGAAAATCAGATTTCGATCCATTTCATTTCTGTAACACAATGTCAGCCAGCAACTAGGAAAGTATTGTTTCCAGTTATACTTGATTCAAACTACCTGGATTATAATTTTAGGGGGTTGGTCAGTCATTCTTAATAATGGTAATCTTAACGTCTTGAAAATGTAAGGAATTGACAGTAGACGTCGTAAATAATTAAATGCAGTCATCTCCTAATCTAGTTAGCACTAAATACAGCGTTGATCGTGAAAAGTTAAAAGTATTCTACACGTAACAAGCAATTTTGTCTTTGTAAAATAAATTTTTGGACTAAGTTGTTCCTTAGAACGTGAGAAAAGCTTTATATACATAACCAGCTACACGCCTACAAAAGCTCAAGTGCTTGCAAGGGAGAGAGAGCCTATAGAACAGCCTCCAGGATGCGAGTTCAACTCATTACGGACTTGGATGGTAAATAGATCGTGACCTGGAAGCAGCACTAGCATGCTCGCTCAATAGCTCTCGAGTAAAGAGACCTGATGACGTCACAAAGAAGAAACACTTGAATCGATCGTAGGACAACTACCGCATAGAGTCTAACAGAATCCTTTGCAACAAGAATTTAATTTAGCTTTATGATTATGCGGAAGGCTGAAGACGGATGCAAGCGTGACGTTTGGTGTGACGTGCTGCAGCATACATCTTTTTGCTGTTGTCTACCTACTAGGAAAGGGTTGGGTAGCGGTGGAATGGGCACCTCTCGAGATGCGATCGCCGGCATTCAGCGGTTCTGGGAGAAGAAGCCAAGCTCCCGCGCGCTTTGTGCTGAGGTGAGCAGGTTCGGTCGACCGCCTCCTCGAGGGCTCTCCACAAGAATTAATGCTGATTAGCCAAAAAACTTCGCCTACAAGCCCGCAAGCCTCAGAGGGAAGAATTGTATGGAATAGAGGATTACACTTGAAATGTCGCATCGTATCGAGTACAGTCCCTGTGCTAAAAATATAGTAGTACTCAGAAGTGAGAGGAGCGTTCTAATCCTTACCTCATCCATACTTTCCCAGCACAAACCGAACACAGTGTGCAGATATTTTAAAGATGCTCTTTTCAGTGTTTAATGTCCCAAGGACTTTGAGACGATGAATGGAATGAATTAATTTATTATTACTGGGTCTATATTAACCTGGCATTTGCCTTTTCAAAGCGAGAAAAAATTCAGAAAAAACTCAGCCAGACAATTATCCAAGTAGCTTTCAAATCTTCGCCCTCCACTTTTGCAGCTAGTGAGACCCAATCACCTTATTATGACATCAAAATAAGCGTGCGCTATGATCAAATTGAAAATATTACTATTTGGAAAATAGTTAATTTCTGTGTGAAATTGTTTGATTTTCTTCTTTCAGTCATTATTTTTTTAAGCATGTGTATCAAGAAAACTGAAATATAATGTATTTTTCAATACTATAATAAATTCTTTATAGTTGCAATGCAGAATGTTTTATTTTAGGTAAAACTACCCATATTGCTACATAGGAGAAATTTAGCCAAACAGGCAATACATTTCATTCCTGATTTACTGAAAAGCTTTGCTACGTAAAGCATTATTTATCTATATCCATTTGTTTCGTAAAAATCATGTGTATATGTAATTAACTTAATTATTTATTTCAGTTAGCTACCATAGAATTAATAAATATTTATTTAAAATACAAATGCATTAAGGATAATCTTTTCTTCCATTTTAGGTATTAGTTAGTACAATCGAGAAATAATGCTCGCATCTAACTGAAATGAACATCAACATAGCATGATTCAAAGAATAGTATTTTAGAACTACGATGCAAAATATGTTGAATTGAGCTCACTAGAGATTAGATATTTAATGGATGCTAGATTTACGAAGAAAAGCAATGGCAGTTTTAGACGTTATTCTGTTGAGATAGTATATGCTTAACATCTTAATCCGGTAAAACTGTATGTTCAGTTTTCTTCTGCTCTCTGTTTAAGGCATAATGGCGAGTCTAAGTCAAAAGGGAGCACTGACGTTAACGGGAGAAGTTATTTTTTTAAAAAATGCAAAAAGATATCTAAATTTCAAGCATTACGCATTCTGGTGATTTAAAGGCAATGCTTTGTTGTGCTTTTAGCATCTTCTATTCTTTTTATCGAGATATTGAAAGTTAAAGAACATTATAATGTCATTTTTCTGGGATTTATTTTTACATAGTGGCTATTAAATCCAAAGAGTATCTGTTTTCATATTTATGCTCAAGCACTTGTGGTAGCATTTGTTATAAAAATTGGTTTAAACCTATTAAACAAAACTTTTATAATGGTTTCGAATTCGTAGAATTTTGCCCTTTGGAAACTCGGATTCGTAATTCACACTAGCATTATCTATAGAGAGTACACAAATGAAAAGATTTTATAAAATATTAAAGAATGAGTTCTTCGTTTTTTACAATGTTTGCACTGTGAGCATTTACAGAATTTAATGGAATAGGCTAATTCAACTGCTCATATTATAGAATACATTTGTTCATAGGAATTGATGTAATTGATAACAATATTTCGCTGTTTTTTTTAACATACATCATGTTGTTCACCTCGATATCTTCAGTACCTGTATCTAAAGGTATTAATTACACAACGAATACTAAATAAATTTCATAAATACATAATAAACTCGCCCGTAAGACACGTCGCAGAAAAAAATATTTTATCAAATTGCAAAGACGGCGAAAGTCTCCAATTTTCAAGAACTTGTTGCAAATTATCTTAATTTGGTAAGTACATTTTTCACATTATGAGCAGGAGGTTGATATTAGGTTATTGTAGGCTAAGTTACAGAGAGAACATTATAAGTTGAAACTGCATACTACATACAAAATAATATATAGGTCAGTGCTACCGTAAAGAACAAATCAGAAAGTAGAATCTTAAGCAATCTTTTGAAATCAAAATGAACTGGACGGTAGTTGCTTGATAAGAAACGTCCTTTTAAGTATTGGCTGATACTAATACGATTTAAAGAATGAAATTTGTGACCACTACATATTTGATTGTATATTTGCCATATTGGTATTACAGATGGGAATGCGTTTGTTATGAGGTATATATAATTGCAATAATTGTTTATTATTTAATAATATATTAAAGTATTATGTGTAAAAGTACATCAAATCAAATAAATGTAATTTTCATTTTCTTTGTTATCGTTATGGTTTAATTTTATTATATTTGTATTTTTCCTATAATATAATTTAAACATCATAGAAATGTCCAGACTCGGAACATCAATGAAAGTTTAACATAACTAGCAAGCATATTGTGCATTTCTTATATTTTAATGAAACTCTTTAACAATGCAGTGGCTTTAAAAAAAATGTGCTGAGTAAAATATTCGGATTACTCGTGAAAAGCAAAAATCGTGCAACACAAAATATTCTCCTGATATAACCTTACCAATAGCATGTCCCTTCAGATGAAAATGAGAATTTTCCAAAAAATGTCATTTCAAATTTTAATTTTGTTCCAAAGCACAACATTTATATAACCAAACAGTTATTGTGAAAATATTCATTGCTTTATTAACATAGCATGGAATAGCAAAATGGCGACCGTATGTATGATGTTGACAAGAAGTAAACAACAAATTAATGGAAAAAAAGGAAAGGATATAGAGGAAGGAACGGGAAATGATAAAAATCTAAAGATACATATTAGAGATGGTGTTAAAAATGAAGGTGGCGAAATTAGAACTATGGACAGGAATAAAAAACTAAAAAACGAAAGAGTACATGGTGTGAGAGAAGCAGATACTATAGCATCCTTACTAAAGATAATTGAACTTTTAAATAACGTACCAAAAATGCACAGGATGAGATAAAATAACTGAAAATAATAAAAGGAGAAGGAGAAGCATATATTCAGACGTAAATGGACAAAGCGTCAGCATCGCAGGCGTCAGTGGTGAAAACGAATTTTTCGAGATTTTAAATGAATAACAGTTTCAAGTTGATGAAATACAATGACTCAATCATAAAAAACGTGAATCTGGACAGAAAAGATACAAATATGAGTGTTTAAAGGGATAAAGGCAGTTTACGTAGATTCAAATAGGTATATAAACGAAAGCTGTTTGGGAAGGGATGATTTGCATTTAAATAGAAAAGGTACGTATAAGTTAAGTCAAATGATAAATAAGGTGGAAAAGCTATGCATGAAACGGGGAAACTAGAAATTAGTACTGATGATGGCAACAAAGTAGGCACTTTGAATCAAAAGTTCTAAAATGAAATGAGTAAAGCAGGTGAAGTAGAAAATGGTAAAGTAGAAAAGTTTGTGGAAATAACTAATAGAATCAGTAGGATACCAAGAGTAATTAAGAAACGTAAAGAGGGTATGATATTGTATCACCAAAATGTACCATATAAGCAATAAGAGAACACAAATAGAATTCTTGCTAAAGATATTGAGTCAAATGTTTTAGAACTTACTGAACATGGTTTAAAAGCAGAAGAGAATGTGTTCCTAATAGAAAATATATGGGAAATTAAAATAATAAAAACAGGAATTTGTGATCATTTTGGCCAGCTGTTAAAAATGAAGATAAAAAATGAGACCTTACAAAATAATTTTGAATACAAAAGACAAATAGACAAAGAAAGTTCAATTAGACTAAGGCACTTTCTCACACAGGTAAACTGGAAAGAGGTCTATGAAATAGAAAATGTAAATAAAAAGTATGAAATTTTAGTAATATATTACCGAATGACTTAAATACTAATATGTCCTTTCAAAAAGTGAAAATGTGCAAGGGGTATTCAGTATGAAAAATGGTTAACAAAAGGAACAAAAATTTCATGGGAGAGAGTGAAATTTTTGAATTCTCTAAATTATGTAAATATGGGGGAAAGAGCAATAAAATATACTGAGAATTATAATAGAATATTCAGTGTAGTACGTGAAAGTGCAAAAATTAATGTACAATCGGGAATTGGTAGCAAAGTCATAAAATAAGACTAAATCAATTTGAAATATGGTAAATAAGTTACATAAGAAAAGAGCAAATTAGCTATGTGAAAATATGATAATCAAAATAAAGGATAGAGATAAGTGACCCAGATGAAATATGTGTTAAATTTAACAATTATTTTATAAATATCGCAAAACAAATGAAGATAAATGAACAAAATAGTAACCAAGTAAAAATAGTAGCACCAAGTCAAGTAAAGGCAATGGGAATATTAAAAGTATCGTAGCAAATCATATTACTAGAAATTGGTAAGCTTAAGCTTAAAAAAATCGATTAGCTTTGATGAAATATCGAGCAGGATTATACAAGACATTAAAAGTGCTAACACACATTACAAATACATCATTAACCCAAGGTATGTTTCCAGAAACTTTAAAGAAAGTAATTGTAAGGCCATTATACGAACAAAAAGGAAGTAGGATTACGAATTTAGAAAATTACAGGCCAATTACATTATGTTAAACTTTCTCAAAAATAATGGAAAGTGTATTTTCTAAATCAATTGCAAAATTATTTCACTAAAATTAACATAATTTCAGAATGGAAATTTGGGTTTCAAAAGAAGAAATCGACAATTAATGCGATTAGCTAGGTTAATAATTGTATAATTGAAGCATTAAAATCAGGAGAAAGTAATAGCGTTTTTTTTTTGACTTATATAAGGTGTTTGATTGAGTAAATATAGACATAATGATAAATAAATTAGAAAATTGTGGGGTTCATGGGTTAGCACTAAACTGGATTAGTTCATATCTTAAAAATAGAATGCAGTGTATAGAAACAGGGTGCTGGTGTTGTAAAAAAAATTAATTCAAATGTCCAAATGGTTCAGCAAGGAGTACCGCAAGGCTCAAAATTAGGCCCGTTTCTATTTCTAATATATATTAACGATATTTTTGAAATAGTACAAAGAATTGGAAGTGTAGCAATTGGATATGCGAATGTTATGACAGTAGTAATTAAAGGTAAGTCAGCTGTGGAGGTAGAATTAAAAGCAAACGAGTTAATGAAAAAAATTAAACAATATTATGTAAACCTGAATATGATTTTAAATATTAAAAAGATAGCCTGGATAAATTTTGAATTAAAAATGTAGTTTAATAATATACAACTAGAAATAGACGGTGAAAAAATACCACAGATTCAATATACCAATTGTTATGAGTTTTAATAGACAAACAGTTAAACTGGAAGCCGTATATAACACATATTAAAAAGAAGATAAATATATAATGAGACAAGCGAAGAAAACTGTGGATGATAATACTCCAAAACAGGTGTATTATGCTTTTATTTACTCGCACATAAAATATGGAATAATATTGTGGGGGAAATATTACAACTGAAGTTGAAAAGGTTTTTAAATTACAAAAAATAAATTAGAATAATAGGTAATGTAAATAGAAAACACATATGTAGATTAAAATTTAAAAGTTTTGGGATATTGACGGTTCCTTGTATATACATTTATGAGACGATAAAACTTAGATTACAAGAAAACGATCCAAAAAAAATGGTCTACACACGTATAATCTAAGAAATAAGGATCACTACTTTTGATCTGTATTTAGAGGTACATTAAGCAGACGCGGTGTAAAAACCATGGGAAAAGAACTTTATAACAAGTTACCTGAAAAAATAAAAGGGATCAAAAATGCGGATTTAACTATGAAAGTAATAAAAACTTACCTGATATTAAATGCATTTTATAGCCTTGAGGATTTAATGCGCGGGGCCTCAAATTAAGAACTGTAAATAATTTGTACTTGTTAAAGTTGTATTTGTAAATAATTATTGTATTTGAGGAATCAACAACTTGTATAAGTTTTCATGGATGAAATAAATTGAAACTGAAATTAAATTGAAACAATATTTCATTTAGGTATTTAGTGATTAGCGACATATTATTATTATTATTATTATTATTATTATTATTATTATTATTATTATTATTATTATTATTATTATTATTATTATTGTTGTTGTTGTTGTTGTTGTTGATGTTGTAGTAGCATTAGTTGTTAAGAAAATGTTATTTATCAAAATTAATAGTAATTAATATGATAGGCTTGTAGAGTTTAACGTTTATAATCCTCATCAATTAAGTTAAATATGTCCCAGTTACAAATCCTGAGTACGGAGTCAAATTGAAGCTGTTTAAAAATTAATAGCTTATCTATCAGCTATTAACAAACATTCTTTTACAAGAGAATATAACAATTTAGCTTCTCAACTTCTTTAATACATTAACCTCTAACTTTCAGCTGTAGTGTCCCAAATAATTATCCGTAAAATTTATACTATAATTTCTGTCCAGTATGTGACAATTAAAAAGGCGCAAAATGCATCAATCCCTTCACATTGCCTTAGAATGGTTTAAAATGTCTACTGCATGGGAAGTTAGCTTCTCATGATCAACAGTCATGAAATACCGCATGCGATATACCAGGAAATTAGTGAGCCAGAACTATGAAACATAACCAAAGATCTGCTAGAATTGACTTAGACCCCTTCGGACAGTCACTGTAAAATAAACGCCTAACACGTAGCGCAGAGAGATAGATAATTTATACAATACTATTGCTAATGCCGTACTGCTTTATCTTACGTCTTAAAGGGCAAAATCCCTCAGCCCTCAAAGAATTGTACGTACGTGATAAAAAGTAAATTCCACAGAAAGAACTTCCAGGAACAAAAATCAATGGCATTCTTCCGAAGTACTTTCCATAGTAGCCTTTTCAGAATTAAGATGAAGCAACATCATAAATAAAGTTCTTAGAAGCTTTGCAATAACTTTTTTTTTTTCATCTAGTTAGTTTCTTTTTTTTTTTGTTCTCATTTTGTATTTCTTTTCTGCGGATCATACTCTTATGTTCTTCATTTTTCCCTAAGAACTAGAAGCTATTCGATCCTCTCTAAGAGTTGTTTTAATTAACGTCATCCCCTCTTTTATGTTAATTATCTCAGCAATGAAGGGATACCTTGTCCCTCACCGTAATCTTTAGCCTCCTGGGGCGAAAGCATTTACTTTTCCTTCTTTACTTAAGAAGTCATTTACCTTTATTTTAGAAACTTGTTTTGGATACGCACGCTCATTTTACTCCCAGTTTTAAATGTTAACTACAAAAACAAAAATAATTCTACATATTGAGATCTGTAATTATGCTTAATATACGTACACACAAAAGTATGTAGTGCGAATTGGGAAGATCTGTATTCGTATTATTATGCTACTTTATAGTTAAAAGTCCCAAATATGTAACTACTCAAAATGAACTTATTTGTGCACAAAGATGTCGTTATTCATCAGAGTATTTTATAAGAGCGGTTGTGCACACCTCAGTTCACAACATGTCCGCTAGATGCCACATCAGTACAATACTTCATCGAACACTGGCAGCAGTGTATCCTCGCGTATTTTCTTATGATGAGCATTTTTTATGTTAATGTTTCAATGTCTCTTACAAATTCTAATTTCTCTATTTCATATTTTCTATTAATAACTTACAAATGCGAATATGTTTACCAGACATATCCATAAAAACAATGGTTGTCGTGCGGGAGATTTGATGTATTATGAAGATAGGAATACAAAAATGTTGCATTTTATTGTTTTATATAATATAAACTATTAATTAGATAGCCGTAAAACACATAGATTCATTGAAAATGCTCACTTAAAATGAATGTAATATTAGCGACTTGTTCTACTTTATATGTGCAGAGGATCTATTTGTGCCTATCACGCTTATACACTGCTTGCTATGACAAAGCTTATCACTGCGTCTATTGCAACGCAATCTAGTTCCACACTTACAGATCAGAACAGAACTGCGTTTTATAGATAGCTGCATCACCTGATTCACCACTTGTGAAATTATTTTTAGGACGATGCCACTAACATCTAATAATATTAGTAAAACCTTGAATAAATCCAATATATAACTGTTTGTTTATTACAAATTTATGAACATTTCTGAGATTATCAAGATGTATTTTCTTCATTAGTATTATAAAATAAAACAAGTGATTCCCAATATATATTATTGTACAGCATTTTCAACATAGCCAAAATGAAATACTAAAACCAGTTATTGTTAAATAGGTGCGCTATTTGCCAGGCTATATTTCTCCATACTCGTAAATTAACTTCGTCTTTCTACATTTTGTTTTAAATGGATGACATGGCATTTGAAGTGTAGGAAAAACGCGTATTTATATTATTTACATCTTTAGTGATAAAATATTGATAATTGTGGAGAAAATAACTTTATTCGCTTAGAAGATTTTATTAGTTCAAGTCAGCACAACTTTTTACTACAGTACATGTTGACCCTGAACATCTAGTGGTAACCATACTTGCCTCCTTAACTCAAGATTGCGGTTTCAAACAGGCCAGGATCGTTGGGGGTAAAAATCCTAAGCATGGCTTCCTTCGGAAGGAAAGTAAAGTCACTTGTCATAGATTTATGACACGTAGAAGAAACGTAAAACCACGCAAAATCACGCCCTGAATTGAAAGGAAGGTAATGACTAAAGATGTTAAAGAGCGTCCATAAATGATGATGATGATGATGATGATGATGATGATGATGATGATGTACATGAGATGCTAGTAGGTATGCCTGATGCTACGGATATTGTTGGAAATAATTATTTTCATAAACTGTTGAATTTGCTGGCTTGAAATTGCTTAAACCAGTAAGAACTTGAAAGAGAATTTAATAATATTTATGGAATGTTATTTCATATTTATGAAATAAAGAATTAAAATTTAGTAAATTACAATTTACACAACATTTTTCCTTTGAAATGATAATTATCTGAAATAATAGTGAAGATAGACTCCTTGCAACATATCGAGTAAAATGCCGTTAAGAAAGTTCAAAATAATTAATTATTCAGGGATACGGAACAATGTACTCTATGACAAAAATGTGTACCAAAGCAAATTCTGGCAGAAAATTTTTCTAACTGATAAAAGGTGTCTTTGATATCTATTTTAACATATCTAGCCATACCTAGTGTCAACATATGCTGTACTAAGTATATAGTATACAAGTATATAGTATACAAGAGCTATATTGATATCCATTACAATTTTCATACATTTTAATCATGGGGAAGAGAACATTTTGGGGAAAGGCGATATTTGGAACTGACAATTGGCCATAAAAATAAAAACAATTTTGAGATATTAAATTAAAATTTTCATTTAATTGTATATAGCTGCATGTGATAAGCTATACTGTAAATACAAATATGTTCACACTTTTCCATGACGAGCCAAACCTAAGTTATGTTAAATCTATCACATACTGTTATTGTAAGAACATCAGTTATGCAATTTCGTTTGTCACAACTCTTTCCTTTGAACATTTTAAAAATGTAACCCACAAATCAGATTTAAGTTTCACTGACACTTTGGGTTTAAGAATAAATAATTTGGTTAAATTTAGTTATACGTATAGTAAGTAATATTTTGCTTCCCTCTTTGATAGTTGACCAACCATGATACTGGCATTACAAGCAGGTTGTGGGATGTAATCAATTACGCAAAGTTTACGTGAATGTTTATTCGTTAATTTTTTTCCTTTCTAATTCGCTTAGTCTTAATATTATTGACAGTTTTAGCAGTGTTGAAAATTTGTTCTAAAGGCATTATATGTGTCAAGTGACTTGGCGATGATATAAGAGAGATGTTACTAGGAAAGTGTAATTGGTAAAGGAAATTTATTTGAAATGAACAGCCTGTGATTTGTTCTAAGATGTATTTACTACTGATGTTAGGAAGTGAATTCTGTGAAATTATGAAGAAGAATTAAGTATCAGTTTGTGGAATGTAGTGGGTAGTATATAAACTCCAATTGATTTCATATTGGTTTGCACATCTTAAATATAAGGTTGAGTTTGAGCTGTACAAACTTCTTTGCAATGACTAACAAGGGGTTAGGTTATCCTTGTTACAATTATTAATGTGCACGTTCTTTAATAATTTTACATGTTTTAGGAGCTCCACTGCTTTATGTAAGTCACCTATATTATAGGTAAATGCATCTTCCGTTCGGCACAGTAACAGAAAAACATTTATCTATATGGTACACAAAATCATGGTAGAAAAAACTACAGTTTCTACATGGAAATAAAAGGGAAATGCCTATTATATGAGATAACAATAAGAATTGAGGATATTGAAAAACTGGAAATATGGGCAAATCCTAATACCAAAAAATCTCTTAAATTATGTAGTACACTAAAATGAGTGGGGAAGAGTAAGATATATTGAAATTTGTGATAAGGTAGGAAGGGAAGGATTTGCATGATTTAGAACAGGAGTAAAATATTTAAGTGGATTAAAAATGGATACTGAGGGGAAATGTCTATGTGTGAAGAACCAGATAGCACTTGGCATTGTATACTAGAATGTAAGCAAACCAAGTTTTGGAGGGAAGAGTTCATATTACGAAATTTGGAAAATTCACCAAATGAAATAAGAAGCAGAACAAATTTCAATTTAAAATCAGAGGAACACATTAAGGAACTGGGAAAATACATAGGCAAGGTGAGACAAAAATGGTTATGGGTGCAAAATGCTTAGGAAAAGAAAATTGGTGTAGAATTGTCAGACAGTGAAAGGAGAATGATATGAGTAGGGGAGGGAATGGGACTAGTCATCTAGTATCAGTTAAACAGGATCCTTATACACCAATAACCAGGGTGTGGGTGTGTTTGAGGTCTTAAGGAATAAGCAATGGGTTTAATTAAAAAAGAAGGAAAGTTTGGCATTGTAGGAAATATAATTTAATGTTGTATTGAATGTATATATTATTTTTAATATTGTGTTTTGTTTTTGGTTGGATCGGAGCCCAGTCCCCTGGATATTCCAGTAGGCAGCTGCTGATGAACCGGGGACTGAGAGGCTGAGCCAATCAAATTGGAATAAATTTTGATTGGAGTTAGCGCTTCTGGAATTGCCGAAGGCACTGTTACTAATTGTTATATTTAAAATTAATGTTTTTAATTTGTGTTTATTTTGTTAAAAATGTTGTATATTGATGCATACAAAATGCCCATATACATTTTCTATGTGATACATATATTAAACCGTTATTATAATCTCTTGTTATACACTGTAAGTAAATGTAAGCTGACCGCCACGGGTGGCCGAGGTCGTTAAGGCGCGGACTCGTGAGCGGGAGGTCTGGCGTTCTAATCCCGCCAGGACCGTCCTTCTTGACTGGGGTTTTTTCCAGGTTTTCCTCAGTCTTACAACTGGCAAATGCTGGAGAGGGCCGCAAACTTAGGCCTGGAACGTTTCCTTCCTTTAAAAAAAATCTTTCCCAAGTTATCATTTCATCTCCTGTATCACTAGCGTTCACCGTCTGTGGTGCCTCAGTAGTAAAAACGGGCGTTAAACACTATTAAAAAAAATGTAAGCCGTAATATGTTAGAATTTTAATTTACACTTTTTGTGAAAGATTTAGCTTCATTAGTGACTGTCACATTTATTAAGTCTTGTTGACTTTATACTTTATTAACTTTTATGTACAATCTTGCTAGAGTACAATTAAAAAATTCAGAACTTTGCAAGCTTCCAAAATTGTACAGCTACAGTGCCAAACGGATTTTTTTTTTTAAATAATGTTTAATACCCGTTTTACTAATGGGGCACCACAGGCGGGGGAAAAAAAACAGAAGATGTACTTTTACTATTGGACTGAGCATTGTTACTGATCTACGGTTAAAATTTAGACTGTTTAAGAGCTTTTCCCGCCTTCTTTCAATGCTAATATATTATTACATTTAAAATTTAAACGAAGTACAAATAGCATTTTCTACTACGGTGCCAGACGGAAAATGTACTTTTACTATCGGACTGAGTATTATTGACTACTCTAAGATTGAAGTTCAAACTGTATAAGAGTTCTTCACGTCTTCTTTCAATGCTAAGGTATTATTATATTTAAAATACAAACGAAGGTCAAATAATAGTTCTTTGACAATTCACTTCATATCCCATGTTTATTACGTCATATTTTATATATTTGTCACTCTACATTTATTTCATCTTAACTAAAATATACCGTACATTTAGAACGTTACATAAATCTATACCAATTAAGGATATATTAGTGCTATAAATAAGTGAGTTTTGAATGCATGAATCGAGAAATATAAAGGTTTGGCAGTTGTTTACAGGTAAAAATTATTCAGGAACTGACATCTCAAAATATTTTAGGAATACTGATAGCTTTTGTATCAACTCACTTAAGAGCACATATTTCTTAATGAGTTCATATTCTTGCTTAAAACTGTGAGCACTCTGTAGATAGCGCTTCCCTAGTAGTTCTGAGCCTAGACTACGAAGAGACGGATTTTTCATTTCATTTGGGTTAGCTGTAGACGTTCCCTCGGGTATAGAACTCTTCAGCAGTATGTCCTTACCATTGGAACTCTTCAATAAGATGTGATTTCCACCATGTTCTGGAAAAAATGGAGCGATTTTAGTTTCAACAGCTGGTTGCCTGAACAAACTATAAAATTCATTTCATGGACTTCTGACATAGCTATTTTAACAATATTTTTTAAAAACTAAGAAATCAGTTTAAGTAATAGGCACTAAAAATGCAAAAATGGAATAAAAGTAAGGTATTCACAACAATAACAATTTATACAAACATCTAATTATACATCTGCATTGTAGCATTTATATAATTATGATTAGTTCGAACTCACAAACTATATGTTACATTATAAAGTACATGCTCTCAATATGCTCTCAATAAAAACTGCACATTTATCAGTCAAAGAAAAGCACAAGGCAGTCAGATCAAAGCAGCAAGGCTCTTGCGCCCTTAGTGGATGCTTTGAACTGCAGAATGTAAACTAATGCAAAAATGTAACTGAAGTATATATTTACTTTAACTAAAAATAAACAATAAAATTACAAATGTTCATTTTCAGTTCTCTAGGATACATGAGACTTTCTTCAGATTTTTTTATTGTTAACACATTCTGTTTATCTAAGTCAATGTGGTCTAACAGTTTTTCAGTCACGAGTCAGATTTTTCTTTTTCAATTTGTTGTTATTGCTGATTTGTTTTATTTACGGACGCTCTTTAACATCTCAGGTCATCAGCGTCCCATTCAATTCAGGGCTTGAAACGGCCGACAACTTTTGCTCAGAGTCCTCTTCTTTCAGGCTTGAGGTTCAGATTTTTTCCAAGAATGTGTCCAAGTCTACCCTTACGTTTATTATTATCATCATTATTATTATCATTATCATCATTATTATTATTGTTGTTGTTGCTGCTGTCTTCAAAATACAATCACTAAGTTTGCATATTTGCCTCTAAGTACTTGAACCCAGAACAAGTCAGCTGTAACACGCTTATGTTCAACATGCTCTACTAACTCGTGAGAACCGATACGTGCGTAAGTTTCGGAGACCAATGAAAAAAATTGGAAATAGCTGTGATCTCTAGTCCTTTAAAACTGTCAATAGTTCCCCTTCTTCGAATGTTCGACTTGGTGCTGAAGCGACTTTGCATTGTGGTTGATTTGTTATTCATAGAATGCAAAGCTCCGCAATTTTCTTAGAATCGGAAACAACGAAGTAACGAAGTAACGAAGGAAGGGATATGACCTGAGTTCAACTTTTCTGTTCCTCGCTCACTTCTTCCAATTAATCTGTAAATACTAGATTTGATTATAAATTTGTTTTTTTACGTTTTTAAGAAACTTCATAACCTATTGCCTTTGAGTGCCAAAGAAAATAATTCCGAGGGCCAAATCTGGCCCGGAGAATGCCTGTTAGGACATAGTGGCCTAAATGTTTCACTAAGTCACATAGCGAGAAAATTTCGTAATCTATACAATTTTAACCTGAGTGAATCTTAACTAAAATGCTTTATAAGATGAATGCTTTATAAGATGAGTACTTTAAGCAAGCCATTTCACTTTGCCCCTGTTAGTGCACCTAGAAAGCTTTAAAGCTTACATGCTCTTCTTAGTAAGCTACGGCCTTGTCTATGAACAAACCCATCAAATTAGAGTAGCCAAAAACTACGGCTCATAGGTTTTCACTAAAGCAAACTAGAAAGATTGAAAAAAATTCGGAATGTTCCAACCAGGTAATGTCTCCCCATGAATGCTCTTCGCTTCTGCGTAAGTATTTTACACTCTTCCAGAAGTTATTCATTACATTAAGTATTACTGAATTGTGGGTGTTCAACAGGACGTATATAACAATTATCCACATTCGTGAAGAATCAAAACTGACCATTTATCACGAGATAGAATTCATTTTTCAAAGAGAGTTACAGTTGTTCCGAATTGTTTGGAAAATTGAGGGCTGAAAGTGTCATAATATACTGATTTAGTTAGTGCATTTGCAACATTGTGTTGGGGAGTGTAACATAATGCCTATAGAGCATCATTTAGATTGTATGGGCATATTTTAATAAATGAAACTCAGAATGCTCCATTAAATTATCTGTTCCCATTGCTCAACTTAGCCACAAGATAAATGAATGCATTTCCAGCAAAGATTAAGTCACGAAAATAATCCACCCTCTGTTTCCGCAACCAGTTTCCGGCAGTCTTTGAACTTCTTCAATGGATGCATAGTTATGTTAAGTTTCCAGAAAAGAAGGAAATCACAGTATGCCAATCTGGACTGTATGGTGGATGCTCATTTTCAGATTCAGTCTTTCTATTGCTGCTGTGGTGGCACGTGAATTTATGGCTGGGCATTTTCGAGAGCTGCAAGAAAACATTTCCGTTTTCTCTCCTAATCCTAAAATGCCGATTAATGTTACACATGTGGATAACTGCAACCAAAAAAGGGTTGCGATGAATTTCCCAGATGAAGTCCGTGATTAGGATTTCTTGGTCTGAGGCCAGTCTTTGCATCGACATTGCATGAATTTACTTTCTGTTTCATAGAAAGCCTTAACTTTGTCCCGTAACTCCTTGCTGCGAAGGCATTACGAAATTTTTTATCATTAACAGAAATATATTTAATTATCGTGTTGAATATTTCATTCCTTCCTTTATTCCACCATTTGATTTATGCAAGTCTGGTTATGTGAATATTTATTTGTATACTACAGCCAGCATTAAATACAATGACGAAAATAAGTTCCATAAGTAGATTATTATAAAATGCAAAAATATATACATTATACTAATATTAACTAATGGGCAACTTAGATGGTATTAATAATACTAAAATACTAATATATTTTAATTTATTGAGGTGCTAATTGTTTGATTTGGTTTATTTACGGACGCTCTTTAACATCTCAGGTCATCAGCGTCCCATTCTATTCTGGGCATGAAATGGCCCACAAATTTTGCTCAGAGGCCTCTTCCTTCAAGCTTGAGGTTCTTTTTCGTGCCGTAAAAATACGACACAGGAACCACGACTTTACTTCCCTTCGGAATTAAGCCATACTTAGGACTTTTACGCCCGAAAAAATCCATCTATCCTGGCCGGGTTCAAACCCGCAATCTTGGGTTTAGGAGGCAGGTATGGTTACTAATACACTACCAGGACCGACGAGAGAGGTGCTAATGAACTTCTCTACCGAATAACATTTTTAATTATGAGGTTGTTGTTTTGTTGTAAAATTGAACTCAATTATTAGCAAATAATGTTCATACAATACTGCATTATTTCTAGTGGTAGATAATTTACATTCCCCTTTCGTGTTATGTGACTGCATAATAGTTACTTTCAAACTTGTACCTAGTATTTTTATTACCTGTAATATAACGATTTTTTGATTAATTTATTTATGGACTCTCTTTAACACCTCTGGTCACCAGTGAACTCAGGGCGTGAAACGGCCGACAAATTTTGCTCAGAGGCCTCTCTTTCAGGCTTGAGGTTCTTTTTCGTGCCGTAAATGTACGACACGGGACCCAGGACCCACGACTTTACTTCCCTTCCGAAGGAAGCCATACTTAGGATTTTCGGACCTGGCCGTGTTCGAACCCGCTATCTTGGGTTTAGGAGGCAAGTATGGTAACCACTACACCACCAGGACCGACAATATAACGATGTATATATGATATGTCACAATATTTAGGTATTTAAAATGTCCTTACAGCTTGTAGTATTTGACACATTAGCCACTAATCTTATCATTCTTTTTATAAATTGTAAAGAGTACAGGTAACTAACTGTACATTATGAAAATATTTGTCATTTATTATAATATTTCCATTTATTAACAACAGTGCACAAGGAGATATTACATTCAATTCTTGTAATTAATAAGTCGGTACGCAAATGAAAGAAAGGCCTTCTTCGTCGGCAGGTATTGGAGCGCCTGCCCAACAAGTAGGTATGTGATTGATTGATTTGGTTTATTTATGGACGCTCTTTACCATCTCAGGTCATCAGCGTCCATTCTATTCAAGGCGTGAAACGGCCGACAAATTTTGCTCAGAGGCCTCTTCTTTCAGACTCGAGGTTCTTTTTCGTGCCGTAAATCTGCGACACAGGACCCACAGCTTTACTTCCCTTCCGAAGGAGTCCATATTTAGGATTTTTAAAGTAAGTATGTACCATGGGTGTTAGCCTACCAACAGATCATTCTGTATAACCTGAACTTTGTTGTTGCAAGTACAAACTGTAAACAGTTCCTGGAATTTTAAATAGTACCTATCCGTCATGAGTTGTAATAATGATCTTTGAGTTTAGGAATAATGAGATAAATAGTCATAATTCAATGAAATTCCACAAATTCTTGTTCTACGCATCATTGCTCTTTTTTTTTTTTTTTTTTTTTTTTGGCACTTAAAAAGTTCAATAATATTTCTGAGATACAAACTCTAGAAATGTTAAACGGGTTCTTTTTATGCAAAGTAGGAAACATTATTACTTCTAGAAGCTCATTTTCTCACATTAATAACCTGTTCATTCTTTGTACACATATTATAAATGAGCTTTTATGCAGACATAAGGCTTATAACAGTGTTTAAAGGCAGAATTCGCGGCATAAATTACTACTATTTGTAATGTATGTATGATTTGCCTTAACTTAGAAGTAAAACAAATTTAAGAATGTTACAGTGCAATAGTTTTTAATATTAAGCATAGTGTACTTGTTTCCAGGTGTCTGTTATAGTGTCTTGGTAAACTTATCATCATCATTTTTATTTTTATTTGGTAATATGCAGGATAGTGCAGAAATAGTTAACTCACTTAACATTTTCACAACAGCCTTATTTTACAAATAAAGCATTATATATCTGCTACTTTGGTCCTTGAAAATAAAGCTCACCATATTACACGTATAATGTTGCTTCCGTAGCGGCGAACAACCTCTTTAGGGTGAGCATTCTTGACGACATCACGGCATAGATTTTCACTAATCTCACCGCATAATTGCACAATTCTGACGTATATTTGTAGAACAGTCTCAAGTATTCAAGAAAAGTGTTTCGTTTGCAAATACACTGAAAAGAATCGCAAGGATTCAAGTCTGGGCTTAAGAGAGGTTAAAAAATCCGTCATGAAGTCGCTGGGGTAAAAATAGACATCACAGCATGATCACAAATATTCACCCTGGAAAATCTAGCATAGCATTAGCTGTGTAAAGTGTTGCTCCATCTTGCACCAGATTTGTATATCTGGTGGTCAGTCCAGACACAAATTCGTTCTACAACGTTGTCATTGATAAGCTTATAATAAGTTGCTTTACTCATTTGTTTCTGTTAAGCAGATCTGGTGTAGGGGGCGCGTGAGTTGCATGTGAGTTTGCAGAAGTAAAACCATTGGAGTAAAATAAAAGCTCATGTTCATATTGCAGCACAAAACGGCCGATAAATTTTGCTCCTATGTCTCTTCTTTCAGGCTTGAGATTCGTTTTCGTGCCGTAAATCTACACCACGGTATCCACGGCTTTATTTCCCTTCCGAAGAAACCATACTTAGGATATTTACGCCTAAAAAAAATCCATCGATCCTGTACGAGAATGAACCCACGATCTTGGATTTAGAAGGCAAGCATGGTTACACCGACCTGTAAGCTCTGGTCGTACAAGTTTATGCATTTACTCTCGATCTAGTTCCTGTGCATTAAATGAGGCAATTATTTTCTGCCTCTCTGGGTGACTATGTACTCCTTCCATGGCTATAAATAACATTACAAATTGCATATGACGAAATTACAGAAATACGCGTATTTAGCAATACAATAGTAACTGTATGGGAAATGTTCACATGTAAACAATCCACATGATCACCTCTATCATTGACAAAAATGCCTGCAAAATAATGAAACCATATTCTCACACCAACAACTAAAACGGATATTAACATGGATGGTAATTGGAAAACACTGGAAATCGTTGCAACTTCTTGCCTTTCTGTGGATAATTTTTACCGAAAATACACTGTTTTGACTTTGGTGCTCTTCTCGTGTAGTCCGTACACCCCCTGGTGTCCGGCAAACAAAATAAAAACATATTAATAAAATAACCCTATTTTCGAACTTCAATTAGTCATATCAGAAGCGTCGCTAAAGAAGAATAGTATAAATTAACCCACGACTCAATAGCACTGTCCAGACACCCATTTTCCCTATGACGGGTTTTTTTGTGGAACATTTGGGATTCTACCTGCACTTAATAGGACATTTTGTGTCTTAAGAGCCTCACTGAGATGGAAATAAAATTCTTCGGAGAACCATGGGTTTTTAACTTCCCCCCATACAGCATAATGCAGTCTGCTGTCTTTGTTCTAATCCGACAACTTCTATGACAACTTCCATAATTTTTATGGAAAGATTTAAAGTTCACTCCTTAACATATTCTTTGTGCTGCTCGGAGAAATATCTTAAGTTCTCTTGCCGCTTATCTTCAGCATGGCAACCCGCACAAACAGCAATGTTTTCAGGAAAACGAACTGCTGTTGCTGTCCTTCCAATTCATCACTCTCTTGTTCAAATTTTCTGAATAAACGAAGAACTAAATTTCTTGCTGAAGCTCGACGTGTCTGAAATGTTACTTGAAATCTATATTTCCGTAATACATTTTAATTAAAAAAAATCACAACTGATTTTCGTGCTGCTCTAAAGATAAATGTCCGCGCTCGGCTATGGTCATTCACTAAGAGATAAAGGAATGAATATTACACCACAATGCGGATTCTGCAAGCATTTCCATGAAACAGTCGACATGTGCGTGAAATTTGAAGAACACATAACACATTGTATAACTTTTATTAATTTTTAAAATGTGTTAACTATTCTTGCACCATTCTGCATTTTAGAATTACTTTATTATAAAAATGGAGTTGTCTATGTTGACACATTCTTATGCTTGAACCGTAATTATAGGAAATGAAAGCTTGGGGTGCATTTGTTGATATTGTACTAGGTATGCATGTATGCAATAGATGTGATTAACATTCTTGGTGTTAAGATCTGTGCATTGCAAAAACATAACAGATGGTTATGAATAATCATAAAATAATATGCTGAATCATTTTCATAATAAGTACTCACAAAATGTAAAGTAAACTGCTCAATGTCAGCACTATAAAATGAAAAATCATATATAACATTATATGCTTTATATATATATATGTAAAAGTAAATTTGTTTAAAAGAAAACAAATTAAGTAGAGCAAGTAATTTAAGGCAAATATATACTGACATTATAGTATGATAATTAAACTCTGATTTTCTTATGTTCTTTTTATGGCATTTAAAGCTTTACTGGGTAACAACATTTTTGGATTTAACCTCCTTAATCTATAATCTGCAAATTTTTATACAGGTTTCTTTAATGCACTGTTTAGAAACTATTTTTTCAGCACATAAGGAGATCCATGCATAGTGCACTTTTAATACTTAAGTCACTCAAACTTTCTCTAAATGTGCCCAAAGGATATATCAATTGCTCTAAATTTAGCTTTTTGTAATTAAAAGTATATTAAAATAAATGTTTTAAAACTAAAATAATATTACTATGATGAAATGTGTAATATAAAGCATACCATTTAAAAACAAACTTCAATATAGTTACAGAATAACAGTTTCTCTTGGATACTCTATAATATTTTAAAATATTCAGTGCAAACTTTTCATTATAAAATAGCTAATATTTTATTGCAGAGACAAAAATTTTCCAAATAACTATAAACATTTAAAAAAAATAGCAGTATTTGGAAAACTAATGGCATTGCACTAACTTATTGAAATTTTCCATGCAACAATATATGGATACATACCCTTCTTCCGGTAGAAAATTAAGAATATTCAACTTAGAAATGCAATATTTTCAAATTTTATTGTAGGCTTGTATTAAATGCAGAATTGTCTCAAACAATACAAGATTTCAAAACAAAGATGAATGTGTTTCAAATAGTGTCATAGTTTTCATATTCTAAATGCTTCTATGAACATTTCAATTGATAAAAAGAGCATGGCTTTCCCTAACTCACAACACTTATGCACAAAAATGCATTAATTTGTTTTAAACCATTAGTCTTAGAAGACACTTTTAATTTACCCACAAAACCACCCTATAAACAATACCTCATAATGAAAATAAACATAGAAACCATTATAGTTGTTATTTTTATACACTGAACCATTAATTAATGTATGTAATGCTGCCCAGAGAAGAGCAAATTCCCTGAACTTGGAAAAATAGGTAGAATGCGACCATATTACAAAAAAGGAGGACAAATTAAACAATGAAAATAATAGGCCTATACTGCAATTATCTGCTTTTTCACATGATATGAATGTAATCTTTAGCAGTAAAAATCCTACTGAGAGACGTCATAACAATAGAGTTTTTGAAAACTCTCTTTAAATAAATGAACTTAATTTAGATGTTGAAAAGAGTGCAAATATTAATTTTTAGCAAAAAGACTCTTATTTTCTACAGAATCCTATCACAATCACATTCAAAATTACTATTATCAAGAAAATTAAAAGCATATCATTTCTGATAATATGGATTTATTTGTACTTATAAAATTTGATATGCTGTTACAAAATTTTGTGGATTGAGTCATGGCTTTAGAATCATTTATTCTTTATGCCCAAAGGAATTTTAGAGACAGGATATTGCTCTTATTTAGCACACATCATTTTTAAACACATTATTAAGAATTGAACAAATTCTAAAACTACAGAAGAGAATACGGGAAATAATAGTTAAAATATCTATCTATGCTCCTACTAAAGAAACATTTAGGAAATAATGGTGCAGAGATTCTCGTATTTATATTTTAGAAACAGTGTGTTTCATTTGTAATAACCTAATTATTTTAAAACTTAATTCACACTAACATTGTTATAAAACAAAAATAATTCAATATTTTTCTTAAAAATCCTTACAAGTTTATCACAGTCTCAAAACATTTTACACAAAGATATTATATTGTATATGGTATTCCACAATGAGGATAAATATTTTCAAACCAAGAAATTTAAGAAGAGCAAAATTTGTTCCACATGCAAAGCCACTCAGTTTAAATTAACTAACAAACTTAAGACCAAAAAGACTGAACTAAAGTACGGATATAAACATGATGCTTATATACTTTTTTCATTTGTATTTTGTATTCTTTTTCTAATCCTATATGTTTTCACTATGTATTTTTCTTTTGTTTAATGTATTTCCTTAATATTTGTATATGTACCATGTATTTTGGGGATATTGCTTCTCTTTTATATTATATTTTCTCTATAGGTAGTATTCTTTTGATTTGTAGTGTATTTTTTTAACACTTAGCTTAATGGAGAATATTTTGCATACTTACATTATGCAGATCTGCAAACAATAATTGAAATTATATATTAGGAGGAAAACAATCTTAATTTAATAAACCTGATTTGTACTATTATTATATTAAATCTTATTTTAATTAAATTAATTTAATAGTACTTTATGTAAGTTGATGTATATAATTAAAATTGATTTATGTCATAACAATGCCATGAACTACTTTAATTTGAAAGGATAAAAAATATCTTATTTTATCTTATTCCTATTGTCAAAATTGAAATATATATGCTCCAAAAGTTTCGGATCATCTAAGAATAGATATCTACTGTCTAGGGTTAAAATAATAAAGGATTTTCCTGAAAGTTCACCAAGAATGGAATAAATATAATATAGGACATTTTACATAAATGCATATTAAATCATAAGTAGGTTAAAAGTCAGTAGAATCCAAGGAGAGAAATTACAGGTTTGTTCTCTTCTTTCATCCATAATCCAACCTGAAAGAAAGTTAAAATAATATCAGATATTTAAATAAGTATATGCAAATACACAGATGGATAGTTTATGGATATATGTTTTAAACTTTTGAAAATAAAAAAAATATAAAATGCCTGTCAATACTATATCAAAGTGAGAGCCTTTTCTGGCAGGAATGTGTATGGTATAAATATGAAAATGTTATTAAACAATTAGCAATAAGTTCTGTTATAGCAAAAATTAGTAGTAATTATTTTGATATTATTACTTTTTAAGCAAACTTAAAGCATCAGTGACATTTATGAGCACCAATGCAAGAGCACTTGTTATTCTTCTAAAGAAAAGCTGTTAGAAGTCATCATGTAGAGTTTTTTCTATTTTTTCTCCCACTTTGGAAAAGGAATGTTATGCAGCTTTAAGTATTGATGGACTTCAAAGTCTATGCACCATCATTAATATATTAAGAGCATTGTCCCAACATCTGTGGCCATCACCATGGGATATAAAAGCTTAAAAAATAAACAAAAGAATCAATGAAAAAACTAATTTTTCATAATATAAAAATGATCCTGCCAACAGCTACAGCCTTATCCCCAAGTACAATGTTTTATATATTTATAAACAGCACTGATATCGTCTAAATATTTTCAAGCTATAGAATTGAATTATGCTAATAAAATATCACGGCTCCACATACTTCAATAGGTATTAAGTTATGTTTGTTTCTTTGCTGCAATACAGCTTATTTACCTTTTGTAGACTTAGCTATATATGTGTTGAATCAGCAGCCTACCAGCTACCTTTAATAGTACATAATGACAAGATAATAAATTAAATAATATTTACTCGCATTTATAATTTGAAAATATTTGCAGTCAATATCCCACCTATAATGCAAAACTGAAAAGTATCATATCATATAATTTCAATTTGTAGATCCCATGGTGAGTTTAGCTAAGAGCTAGTCTCTTAGTTCAGGATTAGAATTCTTCAGATATTACATACATATGTACATTTGATGACATTGTCACACTCTTCATATTTATAAATTTTAATTCTGGTTTAGAGTTTGTATATTAAGGATATAATACTGAATGAATAATCTGGTTTTTAGAGGATTTTCATAAAACAATGTGGCCAGAAGAATGAATCCTAAGTGAGTCAATGGAATACTGTGGCAAAATTAAACCTATAAATATAAGAAATCTGAGTTGTATAGAATTCAATGGAAATCTAAGAGAATGCCTGAAAAAAATACATAATTTGAAAGTGAAAAGATAAGTAACTGCAAGTTGCTAGCAGCTTTAATAAAAGTAAAAGACAGGCCAACTTTAAGAAACGAGCCATGTTTCACTTCAATGTATAAAGTCTTTAGAATAAAATTAATTATTTAACATGCTCTTGTAGCAATATAATTTGATTTTGTTCCCAGTATGTGCATATTGGCTATGTTACAAGAAATCTGAGTTCATAAACCTTAATAGTTTCATTTTAACTAATGAATGTCTAAGAAATAACTCAACTATTGGAGACTTCAAGCATTGAAGCATTGGAGACTTCATGAAAAAAAAAATAATTGGCTTATCAGATAGCTCCTAAGTGCAGATAAATAGTTTGCATTATTATTTCAGGTTACAGAACTCTTGATAGCGATGACATTTTTTCCTTAACAGAATTCAGTATGTTTAATTCACAAATTTATTACTAGATACCTTATTACAATGTAATTATTTGTGGTAACATATTCATATAAGGTATAAAGTTATACATTAAGAAGAAATGCTAGATCTTTTAAGATCTTTCAATTACTATTGCAACATATTAATACTACAAGAGAGGAGTCATATATAGATAACATTATTGCCAATGTAAATAAGGAGCCATAAGAGGTAAATATGATTTACATGCTAATATTATTCAATATTATCATTACAAAGTATACTGTCAGTAGGAATTGCAAAGCCTATATATATATATATAAATGAACACTTTCCCTTTTTGATATTGAAGTTTTCGAGAGTGCTTTGGGAAACTTAGACTGAAAAACTTTTATAGACTGTATAAGTAACACCCACAATGTTCATTGCAGTGGATGCTGTAATAGCTACAATATTTTATCATGCTTTCTACGCATGGTTTCTAGAATTTTTGATAAACTTTTTCCATTTGAATGAAAGTAAGTTGACCTACACAGTAAATGTAAAAATAATTGGTAAACAGCATGATTTGAAATACTGAAAAACAATTTATGTGCCATTTGAAGTTAGCAAAGAAATCAACAAGGTTAATGATAAATATATAAACTTTAAGTAGAGAAATCAATATAGTACTAAAATATGGATTATTCATTAAAATTCTAATGCTGAGTGTTTTAATGAATGCACATTGTAACAAGAAACTTAAACTTCCATGCAAGTGAAGAAACTTCTCTCCTATCTCCTAATATAATTGTAAATGAAAGGAGATAACAGAATTGCAACTGTTAAATGTGTAATTAACATAAAAAATTATTATATTTTGCCCTAATATAGTATGTAGAAAAGTTTTATAAAATATATAATAATTTATATCCCAATTTTACTAAAAATAGATAGTGCTTTACATAAAACAATTATGATTTCAAAAATCCTTTATCAAAAGTAAAATGATATTTTTAATGAGAAATTTGAGTTTAAAAAGGATAGATTAACTGCAGATACTATCATTTCATATTAAATTACATTTAAGATACATTTGAGAAGTAGCAATTTCCAGGCTACCTTGTGTGACTTAGTTTAACACACATTTAAAATTTTTAAATACTTTGGTATAAAATTGAATTTTAATTGTTTCACTCCTACCTTAATCAGTTATGAGTTTTATGAATCACAGTTTAGCACAGGGACCTATATATAGTTTTATATTGTTTGCAATGATGATTAATTACTTAATCTCAAGTACTAGAGTGTATTTACATATGCGGAAAATTTAACTACCGCAGCAATAGTGTGGTTAATTTAGAAATAAAAACAAAAATGTTTTTGGAGCAGGCTGATACCTGGTTAAGAACATGTGAATTCTCTCCAATTGACATACAATACAAATATTCATTCCCAGTCCAAAAGATGCTCATTTATGAATATCTGAACTGAGTGAGTTATTAAAAATATTTCTGAATGCCCAGCTTACATGGGAGGGTCATGAGAGCAGGATATGCTCTGTGATATCAAGAGACTTACAAATTTTTCATGTCAAAATGTTAAATAAAATGTTATAATATATCATATGGGTTTTATTTATAGGGCAACAATAAACCCATTAATTTCTAAAGGTGCAAAAAAAGACAATAAGAATAGTATTAAAGCCAAGAAATAATTAAATATGAAAACTTCTTTTGCCAACTTAAATAATAATCATTGTATTGAATCATCTTTTAATGTTTGTTCAAAAAAGTGCATATTCATTATTATAAGAAGAGATGTTCATGCCCACAGTATGACTTGTTAAAAATTAATAAACAGCTTTCCAGTATGAACTGTAAAAACATGTAATATAATGTATCAGAATTTTGACTTTGTAGGCCTCTAAAAGCAAAATTTGTGAATGCTTATGAGTGAGTTGTTTTTTTAGTACTGAGGAATTTTATCAAAAGAACCCAAACAAGTTGATAATTAATATGTATGTCTAAGTAGTAATATATCCTTCTTATCCTTTAATTTAATATTACAGATTTTATTATGTTTACATTATATTATAAGTATTATTTTATTTATATATTAGTTTAAATTTATTTATTTGTATTTCTATAAAGCCAAAGCAGCTTTGTTTATTGTCTACTGTAGAATCAATCAACCATAAAAAGGAAATTAAGCAATTAAAGCAAGAGGAAATAAAGCAAAGTATTTTTAAGCAATTTCCTGAAGCTCTGTACTAAACTTAATTTTTAGTTTTCACACATGCACACAACTGATTCCAGATTAAGAAAGGGAGCTATATATGAACATTTAATACTGATGGTTTAACTTTGCATTCTACTAAACTTCTCACTGCATAAGTAGGAAACTTGAGTATCTTGCAGACATTCACCAAGAAAGAAATTTCAGCATCTTTTGACAATGAACCTGGCTTTCTCTTATTTATTAATATTTTTGGATATTAAAGCCTTTAATTATATATATTACTGCTATGTGTTAATTTCTATAAAATTAAAAACTTGTAATAATATTTATATATTATTTTCATTTTATTATATTTTATTTTTGCCTGAGTTATACATTTTCCATAGTTTATTTTTGCTCATTATATGATATTTTTACTTATATTGTGTTTTTATAACAGAGAGCTTGATTAATGCTTAATTTTCTTAACACAGGTCTACAGGCATTAAAATTAATTGAACCAAAGAATGAGTTAATTAGTTAAATAATGTAACTGTGGCTGGCTCTCTTTGAATTTAGTTTTCATCTCTAATTATGTGGAATAAGTTTAATCAGAGTTTCACAATCTGCATTTGCTCCCTTTGATTACTTAATGGAGATATGTAAAGGTCTAGATATAGCAAATCAGTTTATAAATTTATGACTGAAAATAATCAATTGCATTGGCCACTTCTATAGAAAATACTTTATTAATATTGTTTATAATAGAATACATAAACTAAAGCTTCGTAAGCACATTTAATTGAGGATACATAAACTAAATCTACTGTTAAAATGCCTAATGTTAAAAATTTATCTTAAGACTAAAACTAACTTTCATGTACCCTAACTGTACATTTTTATAAACATTGTATTTATAAAGACAGTACATATTTCAAAAATGTTTATTTTAAAATATGAAAAAGTCTAGAGCATTGGGCAATCTTGTTCTATTAATGTGAAACAAATTTTATGTATTTTAATTAGAATAGTATGAGGTCAAATAAGTCATATATTGCTGTATAATATTTAAGGTTAAAAATATGGAAATCTTCTCATTATATTATTCATTTATATGAGGGTGATATCAGCAACAATAAAAACCTGTATTTATATCTAATTTGGCCATTCAGCATGAAAAAAGACCATGTCCTGTTACTGTTTGCAAATTATAATTTAATTCTTCTACAACAAAATTATTTTGTTATTTTAAGAAATGAGAGAGCACATAAAAATAGGTAAAAGTCGCAAATGTAAGTGAGCTGCCACAATGGGATTAAAAAAGTTTACATATAGAAAGAGTATGATGTTATAAATATATTTTGGTATATTTTACTTGCAAAGAATTTATTAAAATTTGGTAAAGTTCTTTTTACCAATTTATGAAACTAAAAGATTACACAGATATCTGTAAGAGCTTAATCCATTCATTTAATTCACATGGGCAGTTCATTTATAATTAAGAAAAGTTATGCTTTTCATTAAAAAGATAAAGCAACCCAGAGTTTAGAACACATTAAATAATTGGGTACTTATTATTAACTAGCCAAATATAAACTATACTTTTTTTCTTGTTGCCAATTCTGTAGATTATTTTGTATGACTCTTTTACCCTTCAAGTCTATTTCACATTGCCACAATACTAAAGACAGAAACCAAAGTCAATGGATAATTTGAGGGAGAATAAAATTAATAAATACATTCAGTACATACAAATTAATATTTATATAAAACTTCAAAGATATGAAGACTTATTATTAATAATAAAATATAATATTTCCATTTTTATGTGACTTTAAAAATGACATTTGACATTATAAGACAAATTTTTCTACTATATAAATATTAGAAATTGTTTAACACTAATGATTTAGTATATTTTAAAATGATTTAATATTATGGTGTTTAATATACTCAATAAGGTAACTGCTTACTGAATGGCACCTATTCAGCCCCAAAAACTTGAGGAGGAATTTTAAGCACTTTTGTTATGTCTAAAATGACCTAACAACTTCTCATTCTTCTGTATACATGACCTAAGCAATTCCATTTTCTTAATCTTTTTGATTTCGTCCCTTTTACTGCAAGTTTGAAAAATAATATATATTTACATTCTTGTGTGTGTACTAACACTAACACTAAGATACTTCTAAACATTCTGCTTAGTTGAATAAAAGAAAATAAAGTAACAATGAATTTGAGCTTAGGTTTCCATGCTGTCCAGTGAATCGTTCAACATAATTAAGCTCTTTTGTAATTTCAGGAATAGTATAAATATGATGCATTTGTTTTCATGATAAATATTTTGTATTTTAAATTTCATCTGAATGATACTATTTAATTAGTAATATTCTTTAGATTGTTGTTTTAGTCAATTACTTTGTGTTCAATATTTTGCTTCCCCATTTACTACTTAAAACTGTATGTTTGTCAGACATATCTGAGGCTTTTAGATATTTTTAACATAAATAAAAAATTGTATTTCTTTTCTCAAATAAATCATATTGAATATTGCAATTTTGTTCAACCCATTGAATAAATGCATAATGCAAAAATGATTTATTTTAATATTTTTTAAATTGTTGTATATGTAATAGTATATTTAGAATATAATTGTAAATCAGGCATAAAAATGAAGAAACTATAAGTAAGATATATATCTTCTCACAACGTAAAATTCATGTTTTTCTTTCTTTTCTCCTTTTCCTTTTCTTTTTCTTTCTTTCTTTCTTTTTTTCATTGCAGAAAGAGATGAATAGAAATTTGTTCAAGGATATCTTCAGATGGTCGAGATACATTAAACTGCACTCTGCATCAGAGAAACAGGATCAAAACATTTATTTCCCTTAAAAAGAAAGATAATTTTCAAAAATTTTACGTCTGAAATACTTCAAAGACTGTCTAATTTGGACCTAGCAGCAACGTATTAGGTACCTTTGATACTATTAACGCCAATTTGCTAACAATAGGCTGTTCAGTCTTTTTCTTGCTGCATACTGTTAACTATTTTTGCTGCACTATTTCCCATGCAATAACTTGTGTCAATGGCATCCACGGATAGACATCTGATCTCACAGGATACATAAATTGATTTGTATACCTTAATTATGCATACATAACAAAAACTATGTATGCTTCTTTTACATATGAACAACGAATGAACGACTGACATTTTTTAATGAATCAGTCTTTAGATTAATAACTTTTCTATGACTTAAGTATGAAAATGTGTATTTTATTACACGTTTCAAAGGTAAAAGCTGTCCTCTGTATAAATTGTAAGCGGTTCACGGTGTTACAAAAGGCTAGGACTAGAAACGTTTGAGGATCAGATAATTAGTGTCACTATTTCTGATGACAAGCTCCAATGTCACTCACAAGCAGATGCATTTTTGGAGGCTGAGTGCACCTTGAACCTGTGAAATATTTCAAGGACGTATGAAGGATCAGAATACGTTGCCAAATTCAGATTTCGATTTAGGACCTCTTAAGTAACATGTTCTCGTTGTAGAGCTGTATCAAGCTGACGCCTTTTTTCAGAGATAGCAAAGATAAATTTGTAGTGTTCCCGGAAACGAAGATATTCATCACCATCATACAATAATTACTTTCTAACAAGCTACCATGACGAATTTCATTAAATATACATATTTATACTATGGTTCTTTTTTATAAATAGAATTAAAACGATAAACATATTTGCATGTTTTAAGGAAAAGGATAAAAAAAAACTCTTTAATTTTACAATTGAAGAATTTAAAAAAATGTGCACGTCCAGAAACTTATGGTTAAATTATTTATCTATTATCTACATTACCTCGTATAACAAGCACAACATTGAACCTGCAATGATTAAAGAATGCAATTAATGGATAATTAAATAAATTGATACGAATACAACTTTACCCACGATAGAAGTGCATAGTAGCACAAGTCTACATACAAAGCAGAAAACAATTATACAAATGATTAAGATTACAAATAAAGAAATCTATTATTCACATCTTTGATATTTCTATTCAGTGTTTATCACCAATAATGCAACATAAAGTACTTTATTGAACAAAATTTATTACCACGTGTTAAATAATAATAAATTTGAAGTAACTGTGCTGCGGTTGCGAAAACTTCAGAACATTTAACAGTTAAACAAGATACTGATGGTTATACCTAAATTTAGGATCCTGAACTCCTGTTCTGGAAATATAGCATTTTATTTATATTCTTTTTTCTCTTAAGCAAAAAATATTTACATATTGAAACGGCGCAAACTCTTTATTCTGAAGTGAAACATGACCCTTTTATTCTTTGTTAAGTTTCAAAGAGCAGCAACAGGTAATTGGTTTCTTTTACCTTCCAGGTTTTGTCAACACACACACACACAATAAAAAAAACAGCGCGTCACTTTGTAGTAACGCTACATATGACAGAATCTCACTTCATTCATTTCATTATACATATGAACGAGTCACCAATGAAAAAACCCAAGCTAAACTTCTCCCTTCCACTGCAAGCACTGCGTTTGCAAACTATGTCCAGGTTACGCGAAATAGGTAGGTTGCAAATTCCATATCGTTTAAATACTTGAACGCGATTTTCTTGATGACTTTACTTGTAAATAAATACAACGGATAGTAGTATCAGTATTATCATTCGAGAAGTGTAATAACGATAATAGCATTCAACTTTACAACTGTAGCACAAACAAACAGCGAAAGAATTCCTACTGTTCTACGGAGAAATAAAAAAGGGTGCGTACCTGAGTTTCACTGCGGTAGAAAAAGGTGGTAATCCGGATGATCAATATGCACGCACGCACAGTTACACACACACGTATTAGATATATGCACCCACGCAAGCGCGAGGAATATTTTGTTGAAAAATGAAGCGCCACATGTGTAAACAATTTTCTGGGATTTTTGACATTAATCGAATGCATTAAAGACATCTCAATTAATTAAATAGAGTGTAAATTAAATTTAGTAGATATAATGTATATAAACGAACCAAAAAATACTAGAAAGTTAGCTGGAGCCTAGCACTAAAAGCAGGATTGACAAAGTTTTAACGTATCTCGTAGGTATTACCAAGTATTAATGTATGGACATTCATACAGTTCAAGAAGCTTACAATATCATAAAAAGTTTTTTAAAAGCGTCTTCTTCAAGTCTCTATGTCAAGCTTGTGTCACAGTCTTGGTGTACCTAAAAAAGGAACGACCTCGAAGATTGGAAGCAAATAACTTTAACAATGGAACCAAACTATAAGGGCCTAAGCCCTGACTCGTTTGGAAACAGAATTAGCTTGTGGACGGATATACTCTTAAGGAGGTTTCTGGAATCCAAATTCCTCCAAAATATTTTCGGAATCTTCAAGAAGTGGGTTTCACAAGTTAGAATGTCGAAGGTATTTCGCCGAATTACTATGTAGCATCCATATAATATTAATTACTCATTACTTTTTCTTATTTCTAAAACTGGTTTTAAAAAGTATCTAAATTTGAAAATAAATTATTATGGAATGTATAGTTCCTGCGTAGCTCACTCGGAAGGTCCCATACCTCAGACCTGAGTTCCCCGTATCCATTTTCAGAAAGTATAAATGCCACCTCTTCTAGTGTTGCAAATTATCTTTTTCATTTCACGCCTTTAATTTCCCTGGATCAAGCTAGAAACACTCTATCGCAGTATCGTTGATAACATCATGAATGCCAACGCGTACTGAAATTGTTCTGATTTTCTATAAAGCTTTTTGTGTTTCAGATACGAAATGATACATCCTAGGAGCTTGAATTCGCTAGTTTGCAGGATTTCTGTGATGGAGATTAGTTAAAGTATGTTGGCATAGTTTCAGCCTCTCTGTATGATATTTGCTATTATCGCACATTCTGGTTTTGATTTCTCATTTATTCCAATAACATGAAAGTTGATGTACAAATAGTGGCTAACTTGTGATCCAAACACTTCTTTCAGCGTTATATCTTTAGCCCACAAACATATTTGTGTATCTTCTACCGTGGAGCATTAAATTATATTTGCCTACCCGTTCTTTAAGAATATGATTCTGAAACAATACCGTTTAGTAATGTGCAGAGGAAAGTTTCTGCTATAAACGTAATCACAGTTTCTACCGGAACAGAGTTTAATTCATGTGCGTAGCACCAAATATGTATATAAAATTTTCTTGTAAGTTAACTCCAAAATGCTTGCTACATGAGCTAATCATCAATGAATGTTTTAATGTCATTATTGCAATGGCTTAGAACAAGAATGCCCTCCTCTACCTATTCACAAATTCAAGAGAAGTGTGGACGACATTATGCTAGTCATCATTATGAAAGTAATAAACCAGCATACCTATTAATATTATACCATCATTTAGAGCTAAATTTAAACTCGCTGAAAAACTATAGGCATGTTTTAAAGAAACAGACCCTCTTAACCTAAATAAACAAGTGTAATTGAATTCATTGCCTAAACCTCATGGTGAATTTAAGCATAAATCACAGGAACCTAATTTCTTGAAGTGCACATTGATAGTCCCTTAAATTTAAAATCACTAGAGATTGTGTAAAAAGGCATGTTATTCTGTAATAATAAATATTTCCATTTGGATTGGATTGATACGGAAGAACATTTCGGTACTTTAGTCTTGCTTAAGGGCTCAGTCACCTCCGGAGGAAAGGGATGAGACGAGGAAGACACCGGGTTGTCAGATTCCAGGAACGGTGAGGCAGGGACATAGACGGAATCCCTAATAATGTTTCCGGGTAAAAATGTCCCGACACCAAAGGAGATCTCCTCGAAGGAGTTCGAACTCCTCAGAAGGTCCGCTTCCATTCCAGGCACCGCACACAGCACCAGCACACCTGTGGCACCTTCAAACTTATAACAAAACCAACGGAATAAAAAGAGATTAAATTGGAGAACAGAAAATTCTTGGAAAGGAAAAGATCCTTCCGGAAACTCGCCTAAGTAACCAGGGGAAACCACGAAAAATCAAGGTCAGGATTGCTAACCCCAAAGAGTTTGCGATTCCTAGCGTTTCCGCCTGAGTCAACCCGCTCGGCAAGAGCATTTGCTTCAGCAAAGCTATAAAATACTCTGTGCTTTTCCTACTTTCAGTATTATGATGTATGACACTGTTTTCTTGGCTACTTCTGTTGACCGTAATAATAATAATAATAATAATAATAATAATAATAATAATAATAATAATAATAATAATAATAATAATAATAATAATAATAAGAAGAAGAAGAAGAAGAAGAAGAAGAATATGACCGCACTTTCTTAACAGAGTATCTTACAAAATTCTGTTTTAAGATTTAAGCATTTTAACACTATCAAGTGTATTTATACTTTTATCAATGATCTTCTGTAAAATAAATAAAAATAACTTTATACAAAATTTATGAACTCATAACCTTAACATTAGACGAAATAGAGATAACATATACCATCAGAAACCTTGCTATGTTATTAAAAAGGAGTTCATTATAACGATGTCAAAATATTTAACGTTTTCTCTAAGTGTGTTAATTGTAACAAAACTTATTATTCTATGAAATAATTTCTCCATAAATAATAATGTTATAAAGTTGTAATTTGTAAGTGAATTTTATGTAGGTATAATGACATTACTGTGCATTATTATTATTATTATTATTATTATTATTATTATTAATTTTGTTGTTGTTGTCATTGTAGTAATTCTAATCTCATATGTCTATGTGACATTGCATGACTAAATGAACTAGTTGATCATTAAAGCCAAAAACTATTTAAATATTTTCCTCGGTCAAAAAATAAAAGTGTACGTACGGCCTTGACAAACATGAAACAAATCAATAGTTAAAAAAGCATGAGATCCCAAGGACAATAGTACAGCCTGGGTAAATGAACATAGACAAAGAGCAAAACAATAAAGCAATTAATTAATTAATTAATTAAACTAAAGGTAAGAGGGAGCCCCAGGCAAGTAGTGGCTGTAGCAGCTTAACTAAGCAAACATTGATACCAAGGATATAAATAATATAACCTAATAGTACAAAAGAAGCCAAAAACAGGGAAGTAGCACTTTCTGAATATGCTAAGCAAGGCGAATATAAACAATAAAGAGAGGTATGTTGAGAAGTCATTGCTCTTCTCCCCATGTTTAAAGACATGCTTTAGGCTTCATTACAGTAGTGACATTTACAGCAACCCTTACGTAATTTAACCTTTAAATTGCTTGCCCCTCCCACAAGAATATTGTCCGTACGTTCTTGGCTGATAACCTCTGTTATTTCCTGCAATAAACATTCCCCTGATAAGATTTATATTCTTCAGTTACTGATGGTTCACATACAAGGACAATGACATCGCATCATCGCAGAACACTGGTTTTATCAGGAAATATCTCAAATAATGGCTATTTAAACACATTTCAGTCCTCATTTACGTACTTTGCTATTATACTTTTAATAAGATGCTATGATAACACACAGTAATCTTACATAACAATACTTTAATGGATATTCTGTTTTTCTTTTTGCTATACGGTAATATTTTTCTTTTTCCAAAATCATTGGAAGTACGTTATTGCATATTTTACCTTACTTTGATTAAAACAGAAAGGATTTTGGGGAATTCCCATGATCCAAAATAACATCTGCAGTGTATAATAAAGCTTGTTAGTGAAATACTAACTTTCTTATTGTTCATCTGTCAATTGAGACCTTGGTGCCCAAAGAAGATTTATTATGGGAATTCAGTGGTCATTTTGGAATAAAATATTTTAATTAAGTCTGGTACTTGGATAACTCTTGACATTGTTAAAAAATGTAAGTTCATATGAGAGATGGATTAATAATAGGAAAAAATGGCGAAAATATTCACTGAAGCTTTGTCATCATTCACAAGCGATGTGGAAGATGTTCAATGATGTAAAGCATATTAACACTGAACAAGGCTACATTTTACAAATGTAAATTTTTCACATTCATCAATAACGAAATATTATAATTGAATATGAAAAACATGTTCAGGATTTTTGTTTTAAAGTTGGTAGTTTCAACCGAAACATCATAACCTGATTGTTTCCAAACATAATTTTGAAACATTTCACTCCAAGTTGATTTTGAACAATTTTATGATTTACGTTTAACTTTAAACTTGGTTTGTGGAGTTTTAAAGCGAAGTATGACAAAGTCGTGAATTCAGTGAATTAAAATCTTCAGCTGATGAAAGAAATGAACACATAATTATATATATATATTATGTGTTAAGCGGAATGATCTCGATCATTACCTATGTTTTTATAGACAAAATCCTAGCCAAAGTCTATTCATCTTTGCGAACACTCCAACTATTAAGAAGAGTCAACCAGTAGTTTGTGCAACGACAAGTCGAACGAAAATGGTTGTGTTTTTAGTCATTTTTCCACTTGAGCTGACCTCAACATACAAAACCTTCATTATCAAGTCCGCCGTTTACCAGCACGACTCCGCCTTCCCTTCATTTGCAGCTTTTGGTGCTGGAAACTCACGGCGCAGAACTATTTGACCTTTTGTATACTAGAAATTAAATAAATGAATTCTGTTTGCCCAGAAATTAGGCTCATTATACAGAAGAACGAGTGCAAGTGTCTTAAAAGATGTGTGTGTGGGTGTGTGTGTGTGTGTGTGTGTGTGTTGCACAAGACAGGCTACATTCAAACGTCTTGTACAAGAAGGGTGAATGCAGAACTAATTTATTCGCAATACCTAAGTTTAAAATTGAAGGTGAGGTGCTGGGGCACAGTAACTTTGCGGTGACAGGTGCGGAATAGAGAAGTTTGCACCGGGGACATCGATTGTATGGTTTTAAATGTGCCTCATGTTATATTTGGTGCAAGATTTTGTCCTGGAAGCACATGCACATCTTGACTAGTTTTCCTAATTCATCAAATAGAAATGTTCTAATTTATCTATTCGTTGTATTGTGCATAGATTGAACTGTTGCTATTACATTTTTCTCTCCAATTTCAGTCATTGTTCTTGATAATTTAATTTCGTAATTCATCTTGCGTTAAACACGCATAACGTCATATCTCTCCATCGTTGAATTATGAAGTTTTCGCAGAGACTTTAATATCAGTGACAAAGATCCCTCTTTAGATTTTATTGATTTGATTTATTTACGGACACTCTTTAACATCTCAGGTCAACAGCGTCCCATTCAATTCAGGACGTGAAACAGTTAACAAATTTTGCTCAGAGGCCTCTTTTTTCAGGCTTGAGGTACTTTTTCGTGCCGTAAATGTACGACACGAGACCCACGGCTTTACTTCCCTTCTGAAGGAAGTCATACTTAGGATTTTTACACCCGAAAAATTCCATCGATTCGGGCCGGGTTTGAACCCGCGATGTTGGATTTAGAAGGCAAGTATGGTTACCACTACACCACCAGGGCCGACATCCTTCTTTAGAGATATAATAATTTCTGGTTCATTTCTAATATCTTTCGCTGTCGCAAATTTTGTAATTTCTCCGAAAGGGATACCATGGCCATTTTTGAAAAATGTTGAAGCTCAGAAGTATTGAAGCTGATATTTTTTGCTGCTTATAAAGCCTATAATTGCAAATGCTAGTCATGTCTATAGCCTTATCACGTTTTACAATTAGGACTTTTATCTTATTACGATCATTTCCTTGAACCGGTGTTTGTTTTGTTACACCTCCACTGTTTAACTAATCCAGGGTCCCAAGATTCTTTGAAGCTTCACATTTTACTTATCGGTCGATCAGTTTTAAAACGCCAGCGCACATTTTCTTTTTCCCTGGATAGTAAGGACGTTTATGTGTATCCAGCCTCCCCTCGGAGTAATTAATTACACAGCACACTGTGTCACTTCTTATGTGATAGTACTTAAGTGTTTTCACCAATTCCAATATTGAAGAAGCGTCACTCTTCTCTGCTTCTTTACTTTGCTGTCATATTTATTCTCAGTATCTGCGAATTCCTTATCTCCATTGACTGGGGAAGAGTTTTTCAGTATCTCGAAATTTTCGCCTACAGTTTCTCTGAAGCCTGCAGATATTCCATGTATTAATTATTTCTCTCGTCTTAAAATGTCAATTTTCACACAGAGCGGTCCGTGAGCCTATAAACCAGAATGTTTGTCATCTAATGCACTACTCTTATGTGGTACCAAAGGGGAAGACCAGGATCTAGCGTAATTTCAGCTTATACTATCACTTACTGCCCGCTCAATGTCTGCTCTCCAACGGGTCACTGTGTAGTGTTGACATCACATTGTTTTTGATGGAACTACAGTAGTCAAAACAGTTAAAACGTCCCTCTTTACGTGCTCTTATCGGACGGTGAGCGCTGGTGGGAGGCTGCAATGAAAACTGTTACCCTTCTACCTCCTATTATAATGAATGCGTTACGTCCCCTCTGCAACTTTCTAGTTCACCATGTGCATTCCGACTTTAATGGACTGGAGTGGTAGGGCAGTGGAGAATGCTTCGATACTTCACCTTGCTCAACGGTGGCCGTTTGTACCTACGCCCCTAAGAAAGAATGAGATGAGGGAGACACCGGAATACCAGTATCCACCAGCGGCAACTGCGTAGTACCTGACACGTTTCCAGATAGAACCTCCGATGCCGGTGGAGCACTTCTCCAAGGAGTTCGAACCCCTCACTCAGAAGGTCCACTTCCATGCCAGACGCCCGAGGCTTCCTGGTACTTTCGACCCTGTAAGAGAAACAATGAAAAGCGAAAAATTCGTGGAAAATAAAGATCTATCCCAGCATTTGCCTAAGCGACCAGGGGAAACCACGAAAACATCCAACGACAGGATGACCGGTCCCAAGGAATTTGAACCCAGCACCTCCCAATTGCGAGTCCCAAGAGTTAACGCCTGAGCCACCCCGCTCGGTCTGACCGCCACGGGTGGCCGAGGTCGTTAAGGCGCGGACTCGTGAGCGGAAGGCCCGGAGTTCGAATCCCACCAGGACCGTCCTCCGTGACTGAGGTTTTTTCTAGATTTTCCTCAGTCCACATATATGACAAATGCCGGGAAGGTACCCTAAACTTAGGCCTGGAATGTTTCATTCCTTAAAAATCCTATCCCAATATATAATTTCATCTCATGTATCATCAGTGTCCACCTGCCTCTGTAGTAAAAACGGGCGTTAAACACTAGTCATTCATTCCGCTCGGTCTGACTTTGGTGAACCTGTTAAGGCGACCGCTACTAAATTGTTGACGTCGGCAATGGAACGCGAACCATACAATGGCACAACTTTGCATTTGCAGCAGAGGAATTTTTAACATAATACGGGACAGGCCTTGATGGCCTTTATTTTGGAAGCAAAATTTATATATTAGATTCATGTGATACATGTAAGGAATGTGGTGCATCAGAGGAAAATAATGTAGGAAACTTACCAGGTATCGTACTGATGTGTTATAAAGATAACACTATAAACAGTTAGAAGGGCGAGGTTCGTCCAACACTATACTGTGACCACCGTTGTTGCTGTTATTATTGTTATTATTATTATTATTATTATTATTATTATTATTATTATTATTATTATTATTATTATTATTATTATTATTATATCACTATAATTAGTGAGCGGTTCAAATCTCATGACGTTTAAAGATGCGTGCACATGAATTGCAGTAGCCAGTAGCTCTGGTATTGGATTGCCACATATAGACAGCGGTTCTTGCCGCTTGTAAATCTTAAAATTAAGTATTTATACACTACGGTAATTTTTTTATCCTTCGGGTTTTAAATGAGACTACAATGAAGTGCAAAATTTTCCTGAACATTTAAAACCAAAAAGCACATTTCTACCCCAAGTGTTATCCATTTTGTGGCTTATTAGGCGTTAATATCTTAATTGAACTTTTGGAAAAATAGTTCACAGGTAAAAGAGTGCGCTTATTATCAAAAATTTATTTGTGTTATACATTTATAACGTAAAGTATCTTGCTTTATACAACTCGTAGTGTACTTAATAATAAGTAAATCTATTTACCTTGTCATTGATTCTTAGAAAAAATTTTACTACATTACTCGCAAACCAAACTATGCAAAAAAAAAAAAAAAAATATCATGAAATCACAAATGTGAGCGGTGCATCAATAAGCCCGCGTAATAAATCTATAATATTCAGTTAAAACTTTCGTATCAGCATTTCAGTATGTAAAAACCATGTCGCTTAGTACGGCAGGAACTAGTGCAAGTGATAGATCCAGTGGATAGAACAGAAAATTATAAGAATTTTTATTTTGAATTTACTTTTTCTTCAAGAAGTATGAATGAAGAAAACCGCAAACTACTTAACTTTTCTCAGTGCCAATAACTAACCGACGAACGAGTTCAATAACTATCGATTATCTATTTAAGAGAAGGCAGTGACACAGATTTTAGCAATGTTCATGAAGATGATGACGTTGGCTTTGCACCACGGCTTAGATGCTAGCGCGTCTGCTTGTGAACCAGCGGACCCAGGCTCAATCCTCTCGGAACATGTTGCCTGGTAATGTTTTCCGGAGTTTTCCTTTACCCGGAAAAATAACTAGATGCGTCATTGCGTTATTATTACATTCATTTCGCTCATTGTATCGAAAGACCCTGGCAATTATCGGAACGTTAAACGCTTACAAATAAATTAGTCTTGTGCCTGAAATACAAAGAAGTGCATTTTAGTGTAGTGTGGTATGAACATTCTTTAAAAATTACGCTGTGCATGCATTTGTGTAAAAACACATTATACATGGGGCGATAGTAGATTTGGAAACGTTGAGCAAAAACATCATTGGCGCTTGTGTAATATTAACAGATTTGCATTATTTTAGCTTGTTTCTCTTGAAAGAACTTGCAGCTTACGAAATATTGCCAACTTCATCATTTCCTTGACAGATATATGTCTCTCTTCCACTCGTTGCTTGGCTGAATGTTCATCCATGCAGAGCGGTGGCTTTCTTCTGAAAAATTGGAACTCTCAGCAGTTTCCTCTATTTCACTCATGGAAGGTTCAATGAAGGTGTAACAACGAACTTCACTCTTTAGTAACATTTTTCAGCTTCTTCTTGTGAAGTTGAATCTATCAACAAGTTGCTTCCCGGTTTGTGAATGAACAGTTACTTCCACATAATTGGGATCAGCTCGTCCAGAAAAACGTGCAAAATTGTTAGAATAAAGAAAGTTTACAATTTTATAAAACTTTTTATAATATCATATTGTTACTAGGGAAATAAAGTTCATTTATTTTATTAAATTAATTGCATAAAGAGCGAGTTATTATTTCACTATTTTTTTTATCATTGCTTCTAAAATACAATGCGCAGCGCATAAGAAGAAAAGCTCTTACCAAGGAAAGAGCATAGTGCTAATGTTGCATCTTTTTTTTTAAGTTTATGCTATCAATAAAAGGCAGGTTCCACATCATTTAAAGTTCCATCAGGTTACAATATTTCCTGTATAATATTAAAAATGATGTACAAAGTCACTTCAACTTGCAAAGTCCAAGAACAAACAAAGAGATGATAAACAACGTGTAGTGAGCGTCAGTCAGTGAGATCTGCGTGCAAATGTGTATTAAATAGCATTCATTCAAAATGCTTGAGGCCAAAGCTTGCTGATAAACATTAAAACGTTTCTCAGGCGAGTTTGGATGAAGCATGGCGAAATGTGTTTGTAATCTTGGAGCATTTTTAGCAGAGGCCTCCAGCATTTTACATCTTTTGTTCCTTATTTTCTATACTACTTCTTTACTTGTGTACCTTTTATTCAATTTTCAGCCTGAATTGAACTTGAAATCGCTTCATTTAACATTCAATTAAGGTTTTAGAAATAAATAAACTTCAATGTTACGCTATGAACATAATACCTAGCTTTACATGGAAACTAATGTTACATTTACATCGTTTTGCAAATTCACCTGAGGTATATTTTATTTTAAACGGGACCGCCACGGGTGGCCGAGGTCGTTAAGGCGCGGACTCGTGAACGGGAGGTCTGGGGTTCGAATCCCGCCAGGACCGTCCTCCCTGACTGGGGTATTTGCCAGGTTTTCCTCAGTCCTCATAACTATGCCGGGGAGGTACCCTAAACTTAGGCCTGGACGCTTCCTTCCTGAAAAAATATCCTTTCCCAATATATCATTTCATCTCATGTATCATCAGTGTCCCCCGCCTGTGGTCCCTCAGTAGTAAAAACGGGCGTTTAACACTACTCAAAAAATAAATAAATAAATAAACGGAACTGTGACTAGAACTGCGCCAATTATTGTTTAAAAAGAGACATAAAATATGCTAGCGCAATTATTATCAAATGCTCTTCATAGAGTAAAAACCATTACTATCCCAGTCCAGGGCTTAGCATCTGGCGCGAAAACAATAAACAAATAATAGTAGCAGTATTTATTATTCCAGTTAAACTAGATATACATATGTTGCACATCACAGTCCCAAGGGTCGAGAGACCGTTCATGCTCTTGTAAAATACTTAATATGAAATTTATTTTTACGAAGGTAAACTACAAAATAAACAAGAACGCACTCACACACCGCCTGTGGTGCCTCAGTAGTAAAAATGGGCGCTAAACACCATTAAAGAAAAGCGCTCACACACTCACACATGAAACAGACATACATGCAATGATTCTAATATTTTTATAAATTCAAGAAATATGCAAGCACGGGATACGCTTTCTGAGCCTGTTTCCACCCGGTCTCACGATAGCATACACTCATTTGCAAATGTGATTAGACAGCTGATTTTAGAGCAACTTATTTTTGTGTGTAAATGTTATTTTTATATACGAATCAGCTCATTTTTATTAGAGCTTTAATGATCAATTACTTCCATCCGGAACTGAAATTCACGGCATTGCGCATGAATTTGAGTCCACAGGTTCAGTGAGAAACTATAATTAAAAAAAAAAAAAAAAAAAAAAACGTAAAGTTTTAATACAGGAAAAAACTGGATCGAAACTACTCCCAAAAGTATTAAAAGTAGGGGCTTCTAAATGTAAATGAAAACATTAGCAGTGAAATCAAAAACGTCACGGTGAGCGAACCAAATCAATCAAATTGTGTTTTCCTAATACAATGCATGTTTGGGTGAGGGAAATAGACAACTCCAGCATCTTCTATAAGGTAAGATTATAAACAAGTTTTGGAAAGCGGAGTTAAAGAATGGGCGCCTCCGAACTCGGCGGGCTTAGTATCACAGAAGCAAAATACCGCGTTAGTGGATAAGTTTTATATCTAAAATCCTGCGTGAGTGTATATATAATACGTATTTATTTATTTTATAAATATTCAAAGAAAATGCCTAAGTTTGGCACCAATGCCTTGTAAGGGGGAAACGGTAAGCAGTACTGTCAACTTAGCCTTTTTGGAATAAATCTTGTAACAAGAAAACCTCAGTAAACTGTGACATTTTTTGCAATAAGTTGCCCTCATTATTACTTTATTTATTTCGAAAACAGAGTAACCCCCCCCTTTTTAACTATGCAACAATTGAATTAGCAATTGAATCGATCATTTCAAAATGTCATTAGTCACAAAAGTAAAATTTTAACAAGTATTGGTTAGTATAAAAGTAAATTTTAAAATTGCAGAATCAAGCTCTTTTTGCAATGAACGACTATTTATGACAAATAAATGAAAACTGTGACTTGAAAAAAAATGTTGTTTTATCGTCATTTTTTTAAATATGCCGGAATACAGAATCACATAATACTTTTAGCATTTTATGTACATTTTAAACAATATCTGTGTTTCTTACGGACCATATTGAAAACTAACCACGTTAGTCTTCATGGTCATAATGTTCATCTTCTCCTCCCTCTCTTTGTCATTCTTGTAGTTGCTCGTGAATTCCAGATACTCAGATGGAATTTACCTTATCACTTTCTCTCTATCTTCTAATTTTTTTGTCATTGATGGACACTCGTTTTTCAGGATACGCTAGCTGAATGGAAAGCACAGATTTCTTGTTGAAACTGTGAAGGAGATGGAATGTTTCCGTAACTAAGCCATCGATGAACTGATGTGTTCTCTACCTTCCCAGGTAATGTCCGTCATATTCCAAGGTCACCTATTTAGAAGGAGAAAAAGAAGGTTTCCGTCCCTTAGGTATTTTTCCCATACTTGATTCGGAAAGTCTCACTTTTTTAATGCGCTTTCTCCCCCCATCTGCACGAGAGGAAAAACGCTGCCTGACACGGTAAGCTAACCTGCTCGCACTGTAGCCTTCTCGCGCAACTTTATGTAACAAGTAGGATTTTAACACTTTTAAACATACATAAACATAACATACAAAAGAACTGCTAGCCTATGTCGCTGTTCGTCATTGTCTCTGTCTTCGCCGTCTGAGTCCTGACACATTTATGATGATACAATCTAAATTTCGTCGCGTCCTATTTCTTTCACGAAGTCGTCGTCTTGTAATTGTTCAGCATGTTGTACGGAGGATTCTGTCAATTCCTTCGTGAACAAGTTCTTGTATGTCTTTTGATTTAAACCTTTTTTTTTTTTTTTTTTTTTTTTCCCTATTATACTGGCAGTGTTAAGGGGGAAGCGTATTATCTCGTGGCCCCCTTCGTTAGCAAGTATATCCAGTTGATGCATTTTTTCCTGTTTTTATAGCTGCAATAGCTATAGCTGCAATAGCTCAAATTTGGTTTCTGATTCCAAAAATGTAATCCCCCCTTTTCTGTAACCATTCCATAATTTGGACTTTCTTGCTGACAGTATATCTTTGGATGGTGGGAAAAGGCGCTTAACTCAAAAAAATGTTTTGTCAGGACACCCTTCTATTTTAATTTATTCTTATTCTGGATAATAGTACAGGAATGAAATGAATATGTGTTTATTAAATTATGTCCTCTTTCAATATGAAATACAATAAATTTTCATGTTTAGAAAATTAAAATAAATATAGGTGCTTTAATCTAATATAAAAAAAAACGAATGAAACATTTTATGTGCCTTTTCCCGCCGTCCGAAGATATTATTTTGAACAATTGAATGAAATCATGCATTATACATTATTATTATTATTATTATTATTATTATTATTATTATTACTCCTTCTAAATAATTTTTGAATCTGTTCAAAAACTAATTTTTTAATGTATCAGCTGCCATTTCCTCGTGATAGTCTGTCTGAATGATTTTTTGGACTGAAAAATCTACTAGCTTTCAGGAGATAATCCTCTCTTAGAGGATTCTACATGACAAATGATCCGGCTGTCTTTCCCTTCAGGCCACCCATTTTGGCAAAGTCTTTGCAGATTGAATTGTTTGTGTGGTTCTCATTCACTCAATTCTCGTCTAAGTAAAACGTGGGTCTTACTTCACCATAAATTCTAATTTCTTGCATTTTGAGTAAGAATCATGTCCTTGACGGAACGATGTCATTCCTCTCCATTAAAAATTGAAGGGTATCATTTCTCTATTTATATCTGAACCCTAAACTATGCACACTTCTGTAGTTGGACGAATTAGAACTAATGTACGATAATATTTTAGTTCTTAAAGTGTCAGTTACTTTTCGAGATGTTGGAATTTTTCCATGATCATAAAATTCTAATAATGTCCCGCGTACAATGTCCTTGTTAAGTCATTTAATTTTGTAAACCTCTTGAGAGTTCCAATATGTTTCTACGCGACACTAAAGCTGTGCTACCATTAGAGTAACTTTTTAACCTCACCACAAATGCGAGGCACAGTAACTGTACCTAAACAACACAATTTTGCAGTCAGGTTTTGCGCATTTTTAAAACCCAGTTTATTTGTCTCTTCCTCATCAGTGCTTCTTCTTAAGAAGTATACACCCTAAAAATAATATTGCAAATCTGGTTCCGCAATGCCTGTCTACCACTACTAAATTCACCACTTCCACACTTGAAGCCATTACATTGCTTCTGTTCTTTCGTTAACAAAGCCAACAATTGATCTGAAGATACAACGCAGTCATAAACATGTCATGGCGCTAACATTCTCCCGACGCAACAATATTCTAGGGAGCCGTTGCACGCCTTTCAGAGATAAGAGACCACAATAATGTCACATAAAGAAACTATTATAATAAAGTGCAAACTTTGGTTCAGAGAGGCCCTTAAGCATCAGCATAGGAGTAGGTACACAGCATTCCTGAAAGAATTGGTTCACAGTATTCATACACAAAATAAAACTGGTATTTCGAACTATTAGGTGAAAGGACATTTAAATAAGTATGGTCGTTCCGAAAATATCGTTTTTATTACTATTTAAATTTTCAGTTTTATAAACCCGGTATACTCCATTAAGTTCTTACAAACTGTATTAAAACATTCATAAAACTAGAAACCAAAATAAAGCACATGTCTTTGGCGATTTCTATTTTCTTCAGCATTGGTTGCTAAAAAGCACGTTGGATTTGTCTCCCTCAAGCATAATAATGACTGCCTCGTTTAAACCGCAATTTTGCAAGAAAGTTTTGAGTGTTGACATGTTATTTTTATCAAACGACAAATATTATCAATGAATAAATGACAGGTTAAATCCTTATTCCTTATTTTGGGAATTGCTCCGCTATTGAAAGGAAACTGCAATAAATGGAAAGCATACAACATTTTCATTTTTCAATGGGAATGCGACCACAATGTTGTGATAATTGTATAATTAATGTGAGACTACGGACTACCTCCTTGGTCTAGTGGTTCCAGTTATTGATTGCTAGCCGGGAGACCCGGGTTCGATTCTCGGTACCTACTTTGGAATTTTTCTAAGTTAGGGAGGTCTGGAATGGGTCCCCCCAGCCTCTTGAGGACAATAGGGAACCTGCCTGATGGATGGAGAGGTGGCATTCTTCGCCCACGAAAACCACGAGATAGGCAACCGGCAGGGTTCCGGCATGCTGATCACATGACCCACTGCCTTCTATCAATGAAGTCGTAAAAGGAAGATAGAGGAAGCAGAGATCGCTGCGGCAGGCCAAAGCTCACCCGAAACTGTAGCTCCAAATGAGAATAAGAACAATTGATACTAGCAGTTTATTCGTTTATAGGGAAATGTTTACTCGGCTATATAATGAAAACTGTTTGCTCTAAAATATAGTGGTTTCCACAATCATATTGCAGAAATTACCCTTCATGTTCCTCATTGCGAATATAGAATACTTTACACTAGCATAAATGGGAGAGGAATTAACTATGCGGCACCATTGCAAGACTCCAATTGGAAGTGCACGTGCTGCCCAAGGTCATGCATCATTTCATATTTTAAGGCCACTGAAATTACCAAATTTAATAAAGCAGCGATCTAGCTATTATTGAATCCAGTTTTCAGTTCCTTGCGCAGTTCTTTTCAGAGACAACTACAGTTAGCTAATTTCAGTCGAGGGATGCGCACTGTCAGTCATCAAGGCCGTATAATGTATAATGAATGTTCAGGTATTAGCTTGTATGGTTTGAGGAAGACTTTGTGTTTGTCTGTGCTTTCATTGCGTGTAAATTGTTTGCTAATTGTTTTTCGTCAGCTATGGCACTACATAGAATCATGAACGGGTTTTTATGTATGAGACATGCTTTGAAATGGACTCTTGCAGAGAAGTGGTAAAGGAATCTGTAAGAAAATATATTGGCAAACATGTGTCAGGCAGAGAAACTGTCACCATATTGTTAAAAAGTTATGAAACAGAATCAACAATTGACAAGAGACTGTCGTGTTCTTGCAGAAGGAAAGTTAGATGAAATACAGGATTTTATCCTAAACTGATGCCGGCAATATATTGCCGCTGAAAAACATCATTTTAAACATTTCTTATAACCCAGGTTATTTTCATATTCTTTTAGTAAAAATATAAATACTAAAATTAAAATATTAACTTCACTCGCGGCTACCCATCTTCTAAGTAAGCTCAAGCGACCCGTATCTCAAATAACCTCACTGCAGTATTCCTTGCTACAGAAAACTGCTGATTTTTTCGGTCATATAATACGACTCTAATATACATACGATATATATCGTATATTTATATATTTATATTTATATATTATGAGCTAGTCATAGTCAACCTTTTGAAACTTCAGATGTGTTCTTGATACTATGGATAATACAACGATACGCATAATACTTTTTCGACGATTTCTTATTATAACATTTTTAATTAATGTTGTTAAAAGTAGCACACTTTAAAGTGACCGAAATAAACACGAGTCTACTTTATAAGCTTATAATTGTGCCAAGAAACTAAACGCGCCTCTAAAACCTTACGCCGATCCCATACTGAAAGCGGCTCTCGTCTGAGCTATAAATTTCTTTAAAATTCATGTACCAGTGCAATAAAAACTGCTGAATTGCAGTTTGTAGAAGTTATTTTCCAATGTGCTTTTGCATTAATTTCTAGCATTATATATATATATATATATATATATATATATATATATATATATATATCCAATTTTCATGGGAAAACTCTTCGTCTACAAAAGAAACTCAGTTGTAGTCTGACCAATAATATAGGAGGCTTAAAATGAATATATGTCATCTGTTATCTTATCTAATCATAGGCAACTTATTGTAACAATATCGTACTTCAGCGTCTTTAGCAGAAGTCTGAAAGCTGATTTTTCATTGTTACCTAATTTTTATTTTTGAGTCAGTTTCTATTTTCAAGTGAAGGAAGACGATATATCTGTTTCGAATAACATGAGTGATGTTTGAAACGATTTTCATTTCGATCCTGTGAGTGATAACCGCGCCATTTTTTTTTTTTTTTTTTTTTGCGATGTAGAAAATCTCAAAACACTAGCAATAATTGTAAAATTGTTAGAAATCTCATAATAATAAAAAATGCACTCGATGAGTATGAAAATTAAAATTTACTTGTTTCATATTCAAGAAGGAATGTTGGTGGGGGATGGGATTTGGGCTGTATGGCTGCTGCGGTAGCTAAATTCGGCCCTCTGATCGCAGGCTTCGCCACGGATGCTGCAGACCACCCTTACTCTTCTTCGATTAGACTCTCTCGAGGGCGTTTTTGCTGGATTTTGGCAGCTGTGTGCCAGCCGGGCCTGACTGAGCGGGACTCCGAAGGTGACGACAAATGACCTTCGTTATTTAGTTGTTGAAATAATTTATTCTCCTAAGATGAATATTCGGGCAAACACGTCCCTCGTCGAACCACGGTCAAGGTAATTTTGGCAAACGCATAAGTTTATTGCGTTGACCAAATGGTACCTAGTGCGACGAAATTGTTAATTTAACTAAATTCTTAATGCAGTTCAATGATGTATCCGGTAGTTAAAGTGGTGACTGACACTCAAGCTTCGTTGTCGCCGGAACTCGCACTCAGCTCTTAGCACGCTCTTCCCCTGATCTCCGGGCGACGGCAGCCACATGCATCTGGGTTTGGAAAATTCTGAGACTGCCCCACCTTTAGGCAAAATCTATTCCTTTTATACACAAAATGACGCCATCCATGGGTAACGGCGCGAAATACTCCCGCCAATTTTGTGTTAACGTGTCTGATAGGTGAGTGCTTGTCTCACTGAATTTCATTTCTATTCGCTGGAAAATTTTGTTCAAGCCAAATGCTTCGCTATTCGTCAGTAAGATGAATTTAAACAGATTTCATACGTTACTGTCAACGACTTTTTACTCGGACACCTGCAACTTTGTTACCAAACAGGTTGACTTCTGCCCTGTGGCGGGGGGCGTTTTCAACCCTAGCTGCATACCAGAAGGGATTACCTTACATTGTCTGACTTTTGCCAAGTCTTTCTGTGCCCGGAGAAAGACGAGAGTTTTTCCTTACCTTCTTACATTTCTACACGTTATTTCTTAAATACTACAAAAATTGCACTTTATGAATGCATTTAAACACTATACAATATTAATTCTACATATACGAGATAAGCCATTAAAATGTTCCTTGACTAAAAAAAATGCACAACATACTTGCACACAATTACTGATTGCTTATTCTAAAATTACAAGCATTAATTATTTCCATTACTCTGTAATTGACGGGGGGCCAGGAACAGCTTCAATACTTGAATACTCCCAACAAATATATATAAAATGAGAAAAAAAAATTATTTCGTACAAAAACACAAAAGTATTAAGTATCGAGACAAAACATTATAACTATCGAGCATTGAAAAAAAAATTGTATCGGCGCATTTCTACTTAAAACCATAAATCGGGAAACTTTCATGAAAAAGAATTCCTGTAGGGGCAATGACTTGAACTAAATCGAGGCGATAAGTGATGCAACATGACATATATTGTATATCAAATGCACCTACTCAGGTTCTCAAAAGTGCTTGTATGTTGTGTTCCTTAGGCTCGTACTTAATTAATAGCAGAGTTAACGCAAATCTGAATCTTTCTGTTAAATTAATACAATACTAATACAATTCTCAAGTAATATAGTCACCATTTTGACACAGCATAATGACCCTTTAGAACCCTCTCTTTATAACTATTTAGATCGCAAAGTTTTTCATGTTGTTCGTGTGCAATCTAATTATTCAGTTACGAAAAAGATGTCCTCAAAACAATTATTTAATATTGTTCCATTTTACAATACAGCGATCTCATTCCCCTGCACAATCGGAAATTGATTTTGCCGCTTGGCGAGAGAAATCATGTCATGCGGTGGAAACTTAACTTTCCTTTCTTTCGTTATTTTTCAGTAGTTAACAGTGTCTTAAACAGCATACGAACAACTAGCGTGGAATAGCTCACCATGTTAGGAAAAGGCGAGCTTTCCCTGCTTGTTAGGAGACCTTTGCCTTTAAGAGACACAATAGGCTACCTTTATCTTTTTAATAGTAATTAATATTGTACTTACTGTCATAATAGATGCTTGAAGTGCCTGCTCTCTGCTGTAAGACATACGTGAATCCTTTTGAAAAGCTTTTGAGATATTCGCCGCATTTCCGAATACTTTTTTCAGTGCCTTCGCTGGTCTTAGGCCGGCCAGGATCCATGGAATTTTTCAGGTGTAAAAATCCTAAGTATGTCTTCCTTCGGAAGGGAAATAAAGCCGTGGATCCCATGTCGTAGATTTACGGCATGTAAAAGAGCCTCAATGCTGAAAGAGGAGACCTATGAGCAAATTTATCGGCCGCTTCACACCCTGAATTGACGTGATGATGACGTGAAATGTTATAGAGCGTCCTTAAATAAACCAAATCAACCAATTTTATTCATTTTATATGGATGAAGATCATAAATGAGTGGCTTTATATGCACTGCCGACAAATACACCAATTTTCTGGACTAATATGGCTAAAGAATCTGGCTCTGCGAGGAGGTGTTCTTGTCGATAAACTATTTCACTACGTTTCTCCTCTGTTAAAATCCGGAGAGGGGGGGTTCGACTTCTTGCCTATGAAAACGCTTTGGGTTCAAGCTTCTTCATCAATCTGGAAAGTGCACTTTCGGATAGAGATGTTACTCCTGGAAATTTAGTACATATGAATCATAAATGAATATTCTTTGTTCTAGTGTATATCTCACTCTCGGTGTATTTCACAATAGACAAATATCAGTAGAAAATCTAATATACGCTTTCTATAGAAATGCAACTGAAACCATTGGCGTGATAATCACGACTGAGTAAGTTCAATTGCCTACGTCAACGGAACTTTAACTGCATTCTTAACGAGAATAGCGCGTCCACTGAAGTATATAAACTTTGATTTCGTAACGGAATGAGAACTCACACATTCTTAAATCAGTTTTACATAATATCAGTAAAAACACAAGTTATTAATTAATACATAATAATATTCAACAAAAGAATAAAATATTATGAATTTAGAAAATTAAGAAGCATATTTGGTCTTTTGAATTTACAAATTTAGGCTGATTAATAATGGTATAATAAATTTAGTCATTTCACATTGATTAATTTTAACTTATTAGCACAGGCATGAAAGAGCAGATTCACATTTAAAGCAGCTCGGTATTAAAGGTTATGCTATAAAGTTTGTCATACTGAATAACTTAAACAATATTGTAATAAGAATAATTATTTCCAAGGTAAAAGGTATGAAATAGGAGAAAGAAATTAATGACATATTATTGTATATTGCTTTTTCGTGTTTTTGTAAGTTCGTTAAATGTTGTTATTGCTATTTGTTGTATGTTTATCCTTTTGTGTTTGTCCTGCAGTATACAATATGCAAATTATCTACAAGACTTGAAGATTTCTGATTATGGCCTCAAAGCATTCGATACCGAAAGTTGACTAATAAATCAAATCAACAACAACAACAACAAAAAACAGTATCTTTGTTGAATGAGACTGGCAAGTTTACCACATCCTGTTTGGAAAGTGTGGCAAAAGTAGTCGGAGTCCGTCCAAAGCAATGTTCTCAAATAGTAATATGTTTTTATCGTTGCTACTCCACATTCAATCAATCTTTACGACCTACTCCCACTAAAATATAATTATCATATATACTTATGCAAGCCCAATCATCATACCTTGACATTGCAATTAGTAATATAAATATTATATGTGTTTGTGTCATAAGCTGCAACTCCAAAGTAGGAGTTGTAAATAAAGAAAGCCTTTTGTGTTTTTCATATGCAATAGCTTGAAAAGTCAACAGGATAATAAAACCACACAATGGAAGAGTGTCGCTTCTTCTTTTTAAATGGACAACTACTGCAGGATAAATAAACTACGGGCTTTTAAACCGTTTGGTCCTTTAACTCCGACCGGCTGTTGTCCAGCTAGCCTTCTAAACTACCCAATGCTGTCGTATGTTTTAAAACTTTCAAAAAATAGCGAATGGAAAGCTAGACAGATGAAATTAAACCAGCCAATAGAAAACATATGTTTGAACTTTTAAAATTATGCGCGAAGATTACGCGTGCCTTTGTGACTTCGTTGGCATCGTTAAGACCAAAATTTTTATTCGAATTTAATATATTAGAGAGAGCTTGCTCGGCGAAGCAGGCAATTTGAAGTTTTGCACATGGTGAGAAGCAACTTCTATACTCATTAAGCAGATATAAGTTCGACGTTGCTGAGGCACGCAGTTCACCGACAGACACACGCAGTTTTGAAGTCCTGCACGCCGCGAGATTCATACTTCATTTATCAGTTTTACACGCGGTAAGATATCCGCAGTTTTCAGTTAAGCAGTTCGCAGTACTCTTCTGCAAGTTTCACACGCGGCTAGATACTAGCAGTTCACCGGAAGTTCCCGCAGCTATAAGATCTACATTCAGTTCGACTCAGCTAAGCAGTTAGCAGTCAGTACTCGTCTGTTAAGTTTCACGTGCGGCAATTAAGTTTATATTCAACGTAGCCAAGTCTATATACGCAAAAACACCAAATAACGCAAAGAATTTGAACATAATAAAACACCAATGTACGTTATGTCGCATCACATGCTTGTTTACACTGTCGCACTCCTCTCCCAATCCTGTTGAGTACGACTCAACAAAATAGCAGAATACACCCTGAGAAAGTGTTGTCTTTTAAGCGAGGGCAACAAAACCAAAGGGACCAATAACCAATCTAAAAAATTGGCATCACAACGTGAGGCCACTCTACGTGAAAACAGATCGCTTTAAGATTAGTTCCCAACCTGGGGCACGTAGCCGGAGCCGATTAAGCCATCTCAAAATCCGGCGCCCAATGTGCGAACTAGCATATACTCCCAATATAGTGGTATTGTTTGAGTTACGGACGGGCAAACCGTTGTGCACTGGGAGAAGTTAGTCGTCAATGCCAATAATGCATGTGCAGGTAGCAGTTTGTAGTTTGAGGAAGATTTTCCGCAAGTGAAAGTGCGTTCATGTGTTACTCAGTGCGTTCATTTCGTGTAAAGTGTGTGTTAAATGTTTTTCGTTATTTATGCCCCTACATAAATACAGTTTTGAAAAATAGATTTTTATGTACGATACATATGTGAAAACGCGTTCTTGCAGAGAAGCGGTAAAGCGATTCACAAGAAAATATCCTGGCAATTGAGTTCCAGGTACAATAACAACCTGTTAACTTGTTAAAAAGTTACGAGAATCAGGATTTCTCTCTCTCAATGACCGGCTGATTTTTGTTTGTTTTCACTTAAACCGTGCAATACCCACACACCTGAATTTTTAACCTTGTCCGTGGAATGTAAACGCCGCACGATGGTTGATTCGTCCAAATTCATCACATCTTCTAATTCTCGGGTTGACTGACGTGCATAATCATGGATTAAACAGCTCAAAAAAATTTCATCAAAGCCCAATGATTTTCCTGAACGTGGCGAATCACTCGCGTCAAAGTAACCCTCTTTGAAACGACAGAATCATTTCTTGCCGTTCTTTCTCCAATGACATTCTTCCCGTAGACGGTACAAATGTTTCAAGCAGCCTCAGCTGCCTTTACTCCTCTATTAAACACAAAAAGATGAATGTGACGGAAGAATTGCTGTTATTTTTTTTTTTTTCTATCCACTTGACGCTCCATCTTCTTTAGCCCACAAATAGCGCAAATTTTCTTCGAATTTGATAATTCAAGGAGTATTTACAAGCACAACACTCCAAATAACGAATGGCAGGTGGCAAACGTAAGCAAATGTTCCAGCAACACAGTGTTGTGATGAACAAAAACGCTACGAACTTATGCATTAAATTAACAATTCCTCTAGTGAGTACAAATTTTGTTAAACGCTTTTTTCAAATATGTCCTAAATAATTTAGAATTACGGATCTTAATTCTTATATTGTATATATGTAATCTTTTTTTCTAATTTTAGTCTTGCTTGTTGTAAAATATACAGCCCTGTGCACATAAGGAATATATGGTAAATATATTGTTAGTTACAAAAGCATGCCTATGTAACTTAGGTATTTGAAATTATTTACTATTTATTTTTCTTATATAGCTCTTTTTCCCTCCTAGTAGTCTATCCTTATGGATTTTTGCAGCACTAACCCAGATCTTAAGTCCATAAAATAATTGTGGGTATATTAAATTATTGTAGATTGTCTTTGTCATTCTGCGTAAAAAAGAAACTTTAAAACGCCATAATATATTAATTTATTTACCTATAAAATTACAGAGGTAGTCTATATGTTCAGCTTATGTTAGTTCATTATCTCTTCATATTCCCAGAAAGCTGTGTATGCCTACCTGCTCTATGTATATTTTTGTTTTCAGGTTAAGGAGATATCCATATGAATTTTCAATTTGGATGATTCATATTTATATTTTTTTCTCTGTATTACACAAGAGATTATTTTACCTGAGCATTTTAAGATGTCATCTGTGCTTATTAGATTTTTTTCCTCAGTGTTTCATCATTTTCCCTTCAGCAACTGGTTATTGTATAATCTACAAAGGAGGTGTTATATATCTTTTGAGGTCATTAATGCTGTTGATTTCTAAGATCGTCCTTCTTATGGCGGTTAGTGTGATGGTCTCCATCTTCTTTTCCTGCAACACTTCCACCATTATCTGGCCACCAACTCTTTCTTGGAGCTATTCATGTCTAAGCTGAGGAATGCCACTATTTATGATCATTACAATTAACTATGATTTTCTTGTCTGCTGGTTTCCTGCTGTTCCTCTTGTTAGTTACAAACTAATCTTCTTGAAACACTGCAAAGCTGCACCAAGGTGTTAACAGGCAAGAATTGTATACTATTTAATTCTATAATCGTGCATCCCTCTTTTAGCAACTGCTGTCCAATATCCTTTGGTTCACATTTTAGACTTAGTGTACATTATGCAATCCTGTAATCGCTAATTTTATGTTTTTACATTAAATATTTATAATTTCTTGTGCTCGTATTAATAAATTCTAATTCTCTTTTAAGAATATTATAGGAAAATATAAACTCATAACCATGCAACAAAGATAGTAAAACATATGTACAAGTTTAAAAACATATGAACTTAAAATTTTGAAGCTACTAACAGCGAAGTAGGAAATTATTTATATAGAATTATTTTGGTAACACTTATACTTTACTTACTTGATTTTTTAATTGAAAATGTTTCGGGAAAATTCGTTCTCATCATCAGAAGAAGACAAACTGGCAGAAGGCAGTCTCTTTAGAAATCTATCGAATATATACAGCGACGGTGTCTCGAAGTAAATGATATGGTTTTTATTTTTATTATGTAAAATTTTTCCCATGTCGTTAGTTCCAAAGATTTTCAAGCGTGTCTCAATAAATGTTTAATCAATTTTTTGGTTTTCTGACCAACCCTGAGTGGCCACTGCCGGTTTCTCTATCTGTTTGTAACGGATATTTCTGAAATTTTCTTTAGTAAAGGTTTCCAAAATTCTTTTCGTTTTTCCAATATATACCTAATCACAGTCTTTGTAATTGATTTGGTATATAACCGAATTCCTGTCAGATCGTATGGGATCTTTATGTGGGCGCTTTGAGGATTCAAAATGTTGAAAAAAAAAAGACGAACAAAATCAATTGAAAATAATGTGATCAGGTATACATTTAAAAAACGAACAGAAATTTGAAAACCTGTAACAAAGAATATTTCAGAAATATCCGTTATAAATAGATATAAAAATTTAAAATGGCAGCCCACTCTTAGTCAGAAAACCGGAAATTTATAAACAAAAGACAAAATTATTGAAACACACTTGGAAACTTTTGAAACTAACGACATTGTAAAAAAAAATCACATAATCAAAAGTAAAACCCGCACCATTAGTGTATTGTAGCAATTGGGGGGGGGGATTACAATGTGGGGGAACTAGTAGGCATATTGCAGCATTGAGACCATTAGTATTTAGATATGACGGTTGGAGATTTGTACATGTGGGAAGTTTCGCTTCTGCGCATGCGCAGATGGGGAAGTTTACGTTTTCAACGGTTTTAAGAGAGTCAAGCGCTAGAGATTGGATTGTGTGGACGTTTCACCATCGGCTCTACGATGATCACCTTTACGATGAATAAGTAGAGGTTAACACATCTTTTATTATGTTAAATTAAAGAGATATCTAAAGTATTTAAATTTGCATAGTTTACCTTTGTCCAACGTGTCCTTAGTTTTATCTCATTTTTAGTAGGGATGATAGGATTCTTATATATAATTGACTGAACTGTGCTCCTGGTCCGGTCTAGGGATGATGAATGATTATAACAGGATATTTATGTTGGTGGCTCTACAGTGAGCCGCTACATATTGGTGATAGGCGCCGGGTATATTTTAGATATAATTATTGGAGGAGACGTTTATTAGTGGCATAGTGAGTGCAATTTGTATGCAACAGTTATAGTATGTGCTATTTTTAGATTATGTTAGGCATGATCACAGATACGTGCCTGCCGGAGTGGTGATTGAAACAATAAAAGTTATGGATACAGTTACCTTTTTATGAAATTGTAATATATAGTTGTGGTTTATAATAATTTTCTTGCCCTGTGATTTTATAAGCATTTTGCACCTAGGTGTATTGCTACAGCAATACTAGTCGACGTCGCAATCTTTACACCTGATGAAAACGAAATCAAAATAAGAAAGAGAGAGAAAAAAAAAGAGAGAGAGAAGCAAAAGAAATAGGAATTCTTATTATTGAAAAACTTAAGAAAAAATATAATTTTTATCTACCGGTAGAATATGAGGTTTACTGGTCGCATGCAGGTGTTGAAACATGAGTATGTATAGTTAATTGATACTCTGTATTACAAGAAGTCATTTTCCAGACGTAATTTTAATGTACTACTGTTCATGAAATGCTCTGAGTTATTTTCATTTTTTATTTTTATTTATTTTATTTATTTATTTATTTATGTATTTATTTATTTATTTATTTTAGATATTTGGTGTCATAGTAATTCTGATTTATTTTGTGTTTGTGTATGTGTAAATATATTTACTTTGTAAAGTTAGTACGGGATTCCATTTTGTATTTAAAATAAAGTATACTTTTGAAATGGTATATTATATAGACTTGCGTTTTTTAGAAATTATTAATGCCATGCATAGGGCAAATCTTCATTTTGTAATCATTTTATGCACCAATCTGTGATCTACTGCACAGTCTGTTGTAATTTTTCTTTGTTTATTTGTTTGTTTGCTTAGTGAATTTTAAACAAGGGTTCCTCATTTATATCATTTATGTAACGTCCTACATGTTTTAATTGTCGTTTACATTTTATTACAGTAAATAATTCCTCTATCGGAGGCAATTGCACCAGCAATCGGGGAGACCGCCGTGTAGAAAGAGAAATTACAGTCCAGTCGCTCTCTGAGTCGCTGCACCGTCGTCACTACACAACAACAATAAATGTGAATTTTGGGAAGTTTTGGGATGAGGTTTTTTGTTTGGTGTTTCGGGATGGGAGATGTTTTTTTTAAGGGAGGGTCCTTGTTCGATTTTTGTAGTTTTGGCTATAAGGAACCAGTCTTTCTAAATAGTCATTTATGTCTTCCTCTGTTAGTTGTTGCTCATCATATATCCTTATAAGTGCTATTAGTGGTGGGTCGGTGGTGGTCGTGTTTTTTCTCGGATTGTTCTGTAGTATGTTTTGGCCTGTGTTTATGAGTTCTCTACGGAATGGTCTGTTGATCGAGCATGAGATATAATTAATTTGTAGGTTCTTAAAACGTTCTGTTATAGGCTTTACTTTTGTTAATTTATTTACTTCCTCGTGCCTGCGGACAAAGCAGAATGTTTGGGTTTTCCGGATGCATTTCCGTTGGAAAGTTTCAGTTTTGTGTATTGTAGTTTTTGAAGTTGTGGGGGCAATTGCTACAGCTGCATAGATGAGGATCGGTCGGATTAGTGCTAGGTAAATGTGACGGAATATTTCAGGGTTTAGTCCTTCCTTTTTGGTATGTGTCGGGTGTCTTAATATTCCTCTAGCTGCGTTGGTTTGAATTTTTCGCGGTAATGGTTTCTCGTTTTTAAATTATAATGTACCTTGACCCCTACTCGTTTCGCTTTATGTTTTTTCCGCCAATTGTTGTTACTGTATCTCTTTGTTCTTGTTTCAATTTGGGCCTTATTAGCATTATTTTTTTTTCTCGGGTTTATCTGTATGCGTCATTCGTTTGCCCGTTTTTCGAATGTTTTGATTATTTTTTCAAGTCTGGTTTTGGCACCTGTGGATTGTGTTGCGTGGACCAGTAGGCTGCATCATCATAGTACTGGGCTAGTTAAACCTGTGGATGCTTGGGTTGTGACGTATCGGCTGTGTATAGAATGTAGAGAAGCCCTGAGATTATTTTTTTTTTTTTTTTTTTTTGAGTAGTGTTTAACGCCAGTTTTAACTGCTGAGGCACCACAGGCGGTGGACACTGATGATACATGAGATGAAATCATATATTGCGAAAGGATTTTTTAAAGAACGAAGCATTCCAGGCCTAAGTTTAGGGTACCTCCCCAGCATTTGTCATTTATGAGGACTGAGGAAAACCTGGAGAAAACTTCTGCCAGGAAAGACGGTTCTGGCGGGATTCGAACTCCAGACCTCCCGCTTACGAGTCTGCACCTTAAGGACCTCGGCCACCCATGGCGGTAAGGCTTGAGATAGCGCTACATTGGGGGGTGCCGCTGAGATGATGTGGTTTATGATGATGTGTCCTTTTCTTTGTTTTAGGAAACTGGCTGTCCTTCATGTTATGCGTGCAAGAATTTTTAAGTTGTGCATATTGTATAGCAGGCCATTTATCCAGCAGCTGTCGAAAGCTGATTGGATGTCCAGTAGGCAAGTTATTGTGAATTTGGTTTGGTTGTATGAGTGTTATAGATTTGTTAGAAAGCGTACTAATTGATCTTCTATTGTTATATTGGAGCGGAAACTTATTTGTATTTTTATGAGTATATTGTTTTCTGTTAGGTATAGTTGCATGTGCTAATATGTTTTGGAACAAATTTTGATAGCTTTGCTGATTGTGATATTGGTCTGTAGCTAGTGTGTGTTGTTGGACCTTTTCCCGGTTTCTTTTAAGGATCATTCTGGCTTTCTTCCACTGGAGTGGGTGATAGCCGTGTGTTAGGATGGCGCTGTATAATGTCGTTAATAGTCGAATGATGTTTGATGGTAGTTCTTTCAGTAACTTGTATGTAATTGTGTCTAGACCTGGGGTTGTTTTCAGTTTTTTGTAGAGCTTGTATCACTTCTTTTGCGGTGATTGGTTTTTCCATTCCATCTTCATTTTGGAGGGGTTGCATGACTTGTTGTGGAGTGAAATATCGTTGGTTGTTTTTTATGAATTTGTTTATGTGTTCGAAGTACTTTTGGCCTAAGTGTGACTGTTGAGGGACTTGAAAAGTGCTTTGTAGATGATTTTTGAAACATTTTAGTTTGTCTTTTGTTGTCCATATTGGTACGTTGTCTTTTATGGAGTATATTGTTTGTGTTTTTCCTCTCATTACTTTATTAGTTTCCAGAAGGCAGCGGGTTCATCATTCTGTTTTTTTTTTTTTTTTTTCATTTAATTTATTTACATAGTTGTTCCATTTTCTCTGCTTATACCCTGCAAGGACGATTTTAACGGCTTGGGTGATGATGTTCAAGATTCTTTTGTCTTCGTAGCTGCGGTGAACTTGTCTTTTCCCTTATGTGATTTGTAGTATTTATCGACTTTTCATATTGCGTCCGTTATGGTGTCGGTGCTATGGTCAATTTGATTTAATTAAATTCTATTGGGCATTGTTATGGAATTTGTCCAGTCTGTTTGTTGTTTCCTACATTATTTCCAATTGGTTTTCTTGTAGGCGTATACTTCAAACTGGGTTTTGGTTTCACAATGCTACATGTGAGATGCTGTTTTAACTATAATCAGTAGATGATCTGAGCTGGGTGAGGCTTCGGTGGTTATTTCAGTCATTTTATTGTGTATGGGTGGTATTGCTATTATTTTTCGGGCGATGTTGGCTTTTATGTTACGCTTTCAATTCTTGTTGGGCCGGGTATTGGAGCGATTCGTAATTTTGTTGACTTCAGTGTTTTTATCTCTTCTCGTCCATATTTATTTGAGGTACTGTTCATTAACGTGATGTGCTGGGCGTTCAAGTCTGCTACTATAGTCATGTTTTTGTGTTTGTCTTGTAGATACGTAGTAGTGTACTGGAAATGGGTATTTGTTATTTCCTTCGGGTCTGACGTATAGTGTGGTGGTGTGGGTCGTTTTGTTGGTGTTTGGGCGTGTATGAGTGGTACTTCTTCATTAGAAAATTGATCGTTTATGTCTACTTCAGCTATCTTTAGTAGTAATGCACAGAAATACACAGCCGCCATATTTTTTGATATTGCTGGAGCTTTCGATAACCTCTGGTGGCCAGCACTTTTCAAAATTTTGAGAGATAAAAACTTTCCCAAATGCCTATAAAACACTATAGAAATTACTGTGAAAACAGAAGGGTACACATCACTGGCTTCAATATGGAAAAATAACCAGAGAAATCACTAAGGAATGCCCACAAGCCTCAGTACCAGGGCACATTATGCGATAATCTGTTAGAAAGTCTATTGGAGAAATTAGAAAAGAATGAAAATATAAAGAGGTAATTGCTTATGCAGACGACCTTCTTATCATCGTTGAAGAGAAAAGTAAACGGCAGTTAGAAAACAAAGCAAACTTAATAAACAATATTGTAAATAACTAGGGTATTGATTGCAAGCTGGAAATAGCCCCAACGAAATCTTCATATATGCCATTAAAAGAAAAATTAAAGGTGGATCCATCTATAAAAATAGATGGTAATAACATAAAAAGATCATAAAACACAAAATATCTAGCAATTCAGTTAGATGAAAAAAAAAAAAAACGAACTACAAAAAGCACATCGAAGACGCGAGGAACAAGGCAGGGAATATCATGTTAAAAATATCAAATATAGGTCAAAAAATAATTTAACTTATGAACTGAGACTATTCTTGTATACCATTTTTGCAGCAATACTAACATACGGCGCAGGAGTCTGGGGTATAAATCTAGAGAAGTGTTCATCAAGAGATTGGTAATAAGGTCACAAAGAGAATGTCTAATTAATGTACAGGAGCAATGTCAACAACACCAATATTGGGACTCCTAGCAACATTGGCCATCTGCCCAATAGATCTTCAGATTAGACAAATGGCAGCGAATTATTGATTAAAAAAACAGAATTATCAAAATACAAGGGAGATAATTGGCAGAAACTGTACCGACAAATGTCAAATAAACGAAGCATTAGTGCAGGAATGGCAGGAGGTGTGGAACAGGAGAGACGAAGGAAGAAGAATCCATAAAATATTTCCATCAATGAAAGAAAGGATAAAGTTAAAACACATTCAACCTGCCAAAGATTTAAGACACTTCATTACGGGAAAGGCCCTTACCAAGTCAATTGAGAATGAAATTACAACCGAGAAAAATTGAGTCAATTGCAAAATGGAATATATACTGGAGCATGCAATATTTGAATGTCCCAGTTACACACAGCTAGTCGGTGAAGAAAGAAAATTATTGGCAGGAAAAAAATACAAATAACATAACAAGAAACCAAGGAGAGTTCCAAATTTTACAAAAAATAACCGCAAAAATATTTGAGATAAGGGTGAAGCATTTCAGAAACACAAAAAACAGTGGAAGGAAAATATCACCAGATGGGTCAAAAAGTGTTCAACTAAAAAATCACAAAGATTTAAAAAAAAAAATGAACTACTGAAGTGATTAGCAACGTCGAAACTGAGCAGGGTGAAGAAATAAGCAGCAAATGAAAATAAACTGGGTGATCACTGAGAGGTAGGAAGAAGCCGAAAGAAGAAAAATACAAAGGAGAAGTAGTAGGGATATATGATGCAAAGACTATACGAAAAGGGTTGAAGGAGAACATTATCAGAACACTGAACATCTAAGTGCAACAGTTAAAGAAGCAATTAACAACGAAAGATAATAAGAAGGAAGTAAATGAAGAATACACAGATAGAACTCTGCGCCACTAGGTAAAAGAAGCAACGTATGTAACTTTATAACCTTAATCCTTAACCTAAAACTTCCAAAATTTCAGCTGAAGCTCGAGACCGGCAGCTACCTCTCTGATATCCAGTGTGCGGTTCGAGTGAGGTGCAGCCAAGATGCCGAGCAACAGCTGATGTGCATATACGTGAAGAAGAATGCACTTGCACATTGAATATTATAAAACACAATTTGGAACATTGTAAAATATAATTAAATTTTGAGCAATGTTGTGTATAGTGAAATTTAAAATACCACTGGTTACCAGCAGTGTATATTGATAAGGTTTTGTAAAATAGATTACATGAATTTTTGTAGTTGTAGTTTTAGATAATTTAGCTGTTTAGTAATGTAGTTCTGTACATTCAATTAATTAAAAATTGATATAAAATGTAAATAAAATAATAAAGAAACTGGAATATACGCCCTGATATAGGTACCAGAGATTAGGGTGCAAGTATTGCAGACAATAAAATAAAATAAAAATTTAGTAGTGAATGTGCGAGGATCATGACTCCTGCTCTTTTTGATGTTTGTAGGTCTTTTCCCAATACGTTGAAGGGTTCTGCGATTGAACTGATTATATTTTTGTAGCCCCCCCCCTTTTACAGTTATTTTTGTCAGGATTGTGTGTCGACATTTCCTGTAGTTCTTCTTTTCCACTAATTCCATTAATGTTTATATGTGGAAGTGTAATGTTTCGGTGTTGGTTAATTTGATCTCTGCCACCTTTATTGTTTGTTTTGATTCTTGTTATTTTGTGTTGTTCACTCCAGATGGCGGTCGCTGCAGGGCTACCGGAGCCATTGTCCAGTCAAGTTGTCCAGGTAACCAAGTGAGTTGCTGCACTCAACGTTACAAGCTGGATCGAATGCTAATGCTGCAATCTGGCGAGCTGCTGAAAAGAATATCTTGCTGCTGGAGGAATCTTTCGCTGCTAGTCTCCGTGTCCAAGCGCCGACGGAGAGAACCGACTAGTGACTTAGCTAGATAATAGCGCTTCAAAATCAACAGCGCAATAGCGCAGGCGGTTAGAGCATTGTGCTAAATTTGTGAAGATAGAATAGAAGGTGAAATACCATTTTTTTTCCTGCCGGAGTTAAAGGAGATTCGCCACAATTACAATGATTTACTCGCTGAATTAATTGCGAATTGGAATTAGAGCCGTTTGCCACAATTACAAGGATTTATTCGTTAAACCACTGGGTTCACCGGTTTCTAGGATTTGTCCGAGGTTAGCCCACAGATTAGGTTAGTGTGAGTATATATGAATTAGTTGCGAATTGAATAAGAGCACGTTTCCCACCGTTATAATATTTCACCCGCCTAATAATGGAGACTAGCAGCAAGAGATTCCTTTCTCCAGCAGAGCAACAGATTCCTCCAGCAACAAGATATTCCTCCAGCAGCAAGAGATTCTTTTCAGCAGCTCCATTTAATACAGCTTGTAACGCCAAGTAGTTGCTACCCCGGGAAGAACCAGTTTTGGTGTTGCCTCCGCCCAGAAGCCAGATGGTATGACACTAGCCTAAGTCCAAGTCCGCGTCGAACCGACTCGTTGGCTTTTATAGAGCCGGGTCCTGGGGAGCGCCTTGCCACTAAGTGGCTGTACTCTTCGGTCTGCTGACGTGTCATGTATAGTAACATTGCTTTATATGTCGGATGATTGATGGTTCGGAGATGAGACACAAGTGCAGCCCCTTGCACTTGCTTTCTTTGCTAACGCGCATAGTTTAGCTTGTTTGCTTGCGCACGATGGGAGTGCATCTATCCTCACATTTGAGTGTCGACCACGCCAATGCGGCTTAACTTAGCGGAATTTCCGGAGTAAGTCAGCGGATTGGCGGGGTGTCTGTGGGGTGAGGATTTAGACTGTTAAGACTGATTACAGAAATTTTATAGCAAGCCGGCTGGGAGGGGGTTTCTTTGTGCTCCTTATTGTCATTCTGGTTCAAGCAGCTCTCTAGGCAGGAGGTGGGTCTCGCACCCACGGCCGCGCCTTGAGTCATAATTGCTCAATGCGCGTATGAGTCGGTTTAACGTAGCGAGTGTAGACTTTTTGCACCAGCCTCCTTATGGTTTCGTTGATTATTTGAGGCCAGAGGTTTCATGAAGGAAAACAGTGGGGAACATACAATCGGTGCCAAAAATTCTCCTCAAGGCGATTATTTGCGTCTTTTGCATGTATGTAACGTTGGATGGAACTGTGTAACCCCAAACCTCGCTAGCATACAACATTATTGCCATTATAATGGCTTTGTAGATTCGCAGTTTTATACGAATTGGAGCGGAGTTTATTTTAAAAATTGGTGTCAATTTTGAAATGGCCGTACGGTCCTTTGCTCCTTGTGCTCGCACATGGGACTGAAATGTGAGCCCCTGGTCCAGGGTAACCCCGAGGTATTTCACCCGGTTCCTCCAGGGTATTGCCTGACCCTGCAGACTCAGAACCCCCGGATTGGCTGGTCTGCGGCGCCTAGTGATGAGAACTGCCTCGCTCTGCTCTCCACTAATGTGCATGCGCAGGTCTCACTCCATTCCTCCACTTGAGTAAGTTATCGGCAGAGGTGAGGTAGTGCGTAGCGTATGTTTCATTTTGCGTCAAAATGAGGACATTGTCAGCATATTGGTAAATGGTCTGTTGGGCCTTGTCTGACATGTAGACCGAAAAAAATGTCGGTGACAACACGCTGCCCCCTGGTATTCCCATCTGTGTCGTTCGTGTGTCCAATTTTCACACAGAACACGCGGTTTGATAGTAAACTATTTATTAGTTGGCCGTCCGGCTTCCATTAGCTTATATATAAGCCCCGCTACCAGGAGCATGGAAATGATTTCTCTATTTCAAGCAATACATGCGCTGCCTGAATCCCAATGCGGCCTTATTCACCACTCTCAGCAATTGCTGGGTGGTCGAGTACTTTGGTTTGAAGCCAAACTGGTGCTCCAGAATCAGCTGGGTTAACAGCAGTTCAGATGGACCAATAGTGCTCGTTCGAACACCTTGGATACTGGGGAGCAAGCTGATTGGCCAGTAGCTGGAAGGGTGGACTGGGTCCTTCCCTTTGCTCAGGGACCTTTTCTTTCAGGCATAAGGTTCTTCTACGTGCCGTAAGTCTACGACATGGGATCCACGGCTTTACTTCCCTTCTAAAGGAAGCCATACATAGTGTTTTTACGCCGGAAATCACCGAATACTTTAATCCCATCTACAGCTTGTAAACTGTCTAATGGGTACTGTTTAATGCTAAATGCATGATTGTAGTTCTTTGGTTCGCAAGAAATGATAACTAACCATCATCTCTTTTTAAAAATCTATCGATCCTGGCCTGAATGGAGCACTTCTGCTCCTGATTTCAACCCAGACGCATGGGCAAGAAGAAGAAACTCAGCTGCGGCGACTCCTCGCTAGGTAGCACTGGCAGCGCGGCTGCAGGCACTGGGCTCTCCGGCACCTCTCAAGCCAAGAAGCCTCGTCCTGCCAGCCCACCGCGGGCCTCTCCTCGTCCTACCAACCCACCTCAGGCCTCTTCTACCGTCACGACTCTTCCAGCTGGAACATATGTGCCCCGCAGGACGGTTTTAGACCAACTAAGAGCAGCACGGGCGAACAACGACGTCCCAGCAGCCTGCACGATCTTCTCCTCTATCAATGAGGCTGCTAAACTTTTCGCCACCGCAACTCCTCCTCCCGCACAGCTAAACATCCCGCCCCCATCCTCCCTCCTCTGAACCAAACAACAGCGACCGAAAACCCGACCAAACTGAATTCCCCGGAACCACAACTCAGACTCCCGAGGCACCAGTAATTCCTGCACCCGTACAAACCACCCCTGACCTCAACGAAACTCCCATTTATATCTGCAGTGTCGTCGCCGTGGGGGTCCTGAGAGGATACTCGCCGACATATGTGCTTAAAGCCGCTCAGGGCCTCTGGCCTTCCGCGGTTAGAGTCATTAGGATAAGATCCTCAAGGGCCCCAACTGCGCTGATGCGCATAGTACTTCTGGACAGCACAGACAGCGCAAACGCCATCGCTTCTGGCCTGCACCTGGCGGGAAAGCTACTAAAGATTGAGGCCAACAGAAGTACGAGCGTGTCACCGTGTCGGCGGTGCTGAGGATATGAGCACGAGGAGGGCAAATGCTCTTCAGAACCAAGGTGCCACTATTGTGGTGCCGAGGAACTTACATCACATTGCCATCGGCACGACCTAAAACACCGCCGTCTATTCTGCGCCACCTACGGTAGCTCAGACCATCACATTGGTCAGGTTCGTCGCCCGAGGCACCCGAGTTACAAGATGGCGCCAACTCCCGACCAACCCTCCGCAGAAAAATCACAGGACCACCCATGCAACCAACCTAAGCGCCGAAAACAGAAGCCAGCACCCTCCGAGACGAAAGCCCTGGCCGTGGCTCTCAGTACCTCCATTGAGGCGCTGAATGCCGCTGTTCAGCGCCTCGCCACCAAGCTGCGTGACTGGCAGAGGTGGCCCAGGACATTCAGCTTAGCCAGAGTACTCTGGAACGCAACATCACAGACTACGAGCTGGGGATAAACTCCAGCCTCACACACCTGCACTCTCGCCAAGAAGACCTACAACTCCAGCTTTCAAACCTTGAGGAAAGCATTAGTGGCAGTAACGAACACCTTCACAGTATTGACCAACTGCAAGCTTTACTGTCCTCAACACTGCACGACCCGGGAAAACTTGGCAAAAAGAAGGGCTCCAGAACCTAGGTGATGACCACCCCCTCCTAAAAACGGCATTTTCTTCAATTCAAAAGCAGCAGCGTAAGATCAGAAGCTCATTAAAGCGAAACCTGTGGCCTCAGCCCAGGTTAAGCCGTATTGAGCTTGATTGGAAGCTGGATGGGTGGCCAGTCCACCCAACTGAATTTTTAAACTCCCGATACACAACCACTACCAGAGTAACATCAAATTCTACTACCTTATAGGTAAAGTCGAGTATCGGCTAGATACTGTCGTCGTTGAATATCCACCTGGGAAGAACCTAGGTGACCTGCCCTGGTATTTGGCTGGCATGTATTGAACCCGCAATCTTGGTTTTGCAAGAGATTATGTTGTAGGCGAACCGTTTCTCCATTACCGCGAAATTGGAAGAAATGTGCTAGAAATTTATGCAAGAGAACTTTCCATAACATCTGCTTCGAACAGCCATTCAGCAAGTTTTATTCCTTAGTACGTCATTTTAAAAGCAATTTGTACATCAGACATAATTGAGGCCAGACCATCTACAGAAATGTATGGAAGATAGGTTGTTTTTATAATGAGGTAGGGTTCCATGGTTTGAGACATTGGATATTTATACACTTCAGGCCTAATTACGGATGGGTAATTGTACCTAAGTCCCAATTGTGCGTTTCCGGGAGGAATGGATCAGAAGGAGACACTGGGCCCTAGGCTTCAATCCCCCAAGGAGTTCGAGCCTATCAGAAAGTGCGCTTCCATACCAGACGCCGAGGCACAAACCTTTCCAAAGCTCAAGCCACCGTCACACTGCACCAGGCCACCGCGCCCAGAAACTTTCGACCCTATAATAGAACCAACGGAATGAAATGATATGAAAATAGGCGAGCGGGAAACTCATGGAAAGCATTCATCTGTGATCAGGGAAAACCGAAATAAAAACAAAATTTAGGGTGGCCGGCCCAACCGAAATTATATCCTTGAAACTCCCAAATGGGAGTCTAAAGCACTATCATCTGAGTCATCCCTCGGATATCGACGAGGACTATACTTAGTATTGAAAAGCCAAGTGTGGCGGTTTCAGGAGGATGTAGCACACTGAAGATTTTTATTTATTTTCCGAAATATTTATTGTCAAAGCTTGTGAGTGGAACAACATGTTTTTGTAATCTATTCAACTAGATGTTTTGTGCAAAAAAATATTTATTTATTTAAAAGCAAAGAGATGCAATTGGAAAAGGTGCGTCAAGACGTTTTCGTGTTAGTTAGATTAAGAAAGTTGAGTATTTTGGCAGAAGTAGTTTAGAAAATAAAATATTTTGAAAACGGTAAAATATATATTAAAAAGTTTAATATCAATGTCAAATGAATCATAGGCTAAACTTGGAACATAACTGAAACCTTTTTTTGTCGCTTGTATTCTTTAGTTTTTTCGGCACTATCGCTAATATCTCATTTTCATATGTTGTGTTACGTTTCCAATAAAAACAATGCACATGAAAACAGTTATATTTTGTTTTTCTACATTATCTGTTATAATCCCGGTATTTTGGTTTTTCAGATATAATCTATTAGTGTATTCTTGAGGGTCATCTTTATTTCTTTTCTAACGTTTTCAAGTATTCCTGTTTATTTTCATTCCTGAAAATGCATATTTTTCATTGGCATTGCCGGGCTTATCACAGGAAACTTATATGAGCGTACAAATTCTTAAATTCCATTAACATTTACTTTTAGACAAATTTAAACTAATGTAAATATTTGTGACCGCTCTGAAATTTGATAAAATATTCAATCTTGTAAAATTATGAAATAGCAACAATCTCTTGCAAAATGTTGGTAAAAATAATAATGTTAATAATGCAAAAAAGCCTAACTTCTTTTATAAAAAATGTGATATTTCCTAACCACCTTATATGTTATAATAGGAAATCTACAACAACTCCCGTACTTTCATACTTCATTAAAACAGTATGCTTTAATTGATAGGACGAAAATTAGTTTAGAATTGTTCTTAGATCGGCCAAAATTGTTTATTTACTATATAGTTTTATTCCTTTGGTAAAAGTTTCAAAGTTAGGGTAAGAGATGCATTATATGGTTCAAATCTTATCTTTCAAAAAATAAGGAACTAAAAGGAGTAGAATCAAAATCTAAATATGAAATGAATTTTAGATTTAACTGCTAATCACAGGAAACTTTATAAAAATTGTTGAATCCCACAGATCTGTGCCAGAAGCATTTCAATTTTAATGTACGTTAATGATATTGAATCTTGCATGAATTAAAGAAAGCCCACTACCGGTTTCCGAAATATATCTTCCTGGTCCGTACGGAATATTGCTTCTCGGCCAAGGCCGGCTCCCTTTCACTCTTGCGGCCTCCAACCCGCATATCCTTAAACTTCCGAGAAGTCACTAGTTAACACTCGTTCGCAATGATTGCAAGACAGCTGACTTTAGAGCAACGTACTTTTGTTTGTAAATGTTATTATAAATACGAATTAGCTCGTGGCATGCACGAGGAATTTATTCTGAAGTTCCCTGTGCAATTGCCTCCATGAACATACTACTGACTCGGTGTAAAAAAAAAAAAAAAAAAAAAAAAAAAAAAAAAAAAAAAAAGCGAATACATACAGTTTTAACAGGAGACAAATTAGACGAACGGTCGCAAATCTTGAACGTTTACCAAAAAAATCACTACCAAAATTAACACAAGATATTGGGGTTTCCGTGTAGCAACAAAATCGTTAAAAGTCAAACCTTAGAAGTGTACATCTGTCCATTATCTATGACATGATTCGTATCACGCATGAGTGCGTTATTGTGAGTGGTTTCTTTCATCAGTGACTGAAGGATTAATCATCGGTCCTGGTATTGTAGTTGCCTCCTAAACCCAAGATCGCGGGTTCAATCCCTGCCAGGATCGATGGATTTTTCGGGCGTAAAAATCCTAAGTATGGCTTCCTTTGGAAGGAAAGTAAAGCCCTGGGTCCCATGTGGTAGATTTACAGCATGTAGAAGAACCTCAAACTTGAAAAAAGAGGCCTCTAAACTAAATTTACTGGCCGTTTCACCTCCTGAATTGAATGGGATCCTGATGATCTGAAATGTTAAAGAGCATCGTTAAAGTAAATAAACAAAATCAGCCAACTGAAGGGTTAATCGAACCACAGCTTGTGATCTCAAACGAAGCGTGGATCCGCCAACATGCTCGTGTGAACATTCACAAGACTCGCAATTGGCGTTCTGAAAATCCAAATTGTATACATAAATCCGTCATTATGATAGGAAAATTGGAGTTGGGTGTGCGATTTGCGCTAGAGGCACAATCGGTTCAAATTGTACGAGTAGATTGTAAATGAAGGGGGGTACCGAAATGACATTCAGACCCAATTTTTTAATCAGTGCGGGAAGAAGAAAAATTGTGAGTATTTTCAACAAGATCCCACCACTCCTCATACAACTGAAGATTCCATGGATAAAATTAGGGAAGTGTTTGAAGATAGTGATTATTGATAGTGTATGGCCTTCTTGCTCCTCATGTCTAACAAGTTGTGACTTATATTTATGGGTAGCCTGAAGAACAGAGTATGCATACAAAACAAATCATAGATTGGAAGAACTGAAGAAAAGCATACGAAATTGAAATTAAATCAGAAGCATTACAATGATCAAGCTTATCAATGTCAATCGGAATGTGTTTACCTGGTACAATGTCTGGTTAGCTGCAGAAGGACGATATTTCCAGCACTTGCTCTAAGTAAAATTTTACACAGAGTTTTAAGAAGTGAAATCAGATTACAGGCGTGGCTAACCTTGGTATATCCAGCAATCGATTTGCAAAACCCCATGCGAGCGGTAAGAACGCATTCTGGAGGCCGAGTATTTTGCACGTAAGACTCGTATATTTGGATAAGAACTAAAGCATGTTAAAAATATAAAATGCCCAGTTATTAAGTTCCACTGTAAGGCAATAATGTGTTGTTAGTAAAATCACGTTCCTGGGAGTCCACTACTTGTCCTGATAGGAACTGTTGTAGATTTCAAACTGTATATCTATGATTTATTGGTTTTAAATTATAGAAACTTGACATGTTAAATGTAAGAAGTGAGTTTGCATATACATTATACAAAGAACGTAAGAGCAATAGATGTGGTTTTTCAATGACTGCAGAAAGCACTTAAATATTTTAAAACAATTGGCATAACACAAAACTTCAAGACTTTTACACTGCGGGAATTTGAAAATGGAAACAAAAAAATGCAATCAATCCTTTTTTAAATTTCTTTATTTCGTGTTTTTCTTTGACGAGACACGTTGCATGTTGATGTATTTTAAATTATTATTATTATTATTATTATTATTATTATTATTATTATTATTATTATTATTATTATTATTATTATTATTACTCTTGTTGTTTGAAACAGTAGATTTCTACACCATGTACGTCCCCAGGTAGTCACCCTAACTTAGCTAGGTGAAGATAAAACTATTTGGATATTCAAGTATATTAAAAAAATTGGTTGACTTAACATTTTAATTAAGAAATTGAATATCAGCTCCATTCTAGATTTATACAAGGCCGTCAGTTTGGCGAGCAACAAAATCTTTAGCTGCATAAAGGGCGGAAGAGGATCATAAAATGTAGACACCCTCTTTCCTGCAAGATCCCCTGTGACCATGAAATTAGTAGCTAGGTACTGTAGGTTATAACTTGAACAAAGGAACTTTGATTTTTCACCCCAAGGAATGCTGTTACGCAAAATTCTGGTAAACAAGAAAGGAAAAACCGTTAAGGTATATTTTTCGCGAAAATAGAAGCTATCACCCCACCTCTAGCCGGGGGGACCGCGAAAAATATACCAACCAGAAGATTGCGTAACACAAAATTCAAACGCTACAGCCAATAGCAACATGGCGTGATATTTTAAAATTGTTGAACAAAAGTTAGGAAGCGTCGGCACAAACCGACCGACCGCCTAGAAATAAAACTTTCTGGATTATGCAGTCGGGGGGCAGTCGAAGTCAGTCGGAGAGCAGTCGGGGTGCAGTCTATGAGAAGTTTTGTGACAATTGAGTCGTGAGAGTTTTGCGGGCAGTGAAGTCGCATAAAATTCTGTGCACAGCTAGCGAGTTGAGAATAGTGCCGGTAATCATGTTCCTTATTATAGCAGAACTATAGTTAAAATCACTTCAACCCTGAGAGTAGGACGGACTGTTATTAAATACTTTTCCTACAACGAACTGATTGTTTCTTTTTCTTTAAACTTGTCTACTGGACCTGGGCCTATTCACAATTTCTTCCACCCGTGAATTGGTTTTTCCTACCATTCCAAAAATCCCATCTGAATGTCTCATATGTCCGGAGCAGACGGAGGCAAGGAGCAAGAAGAACGATAAGAAGATTTCTACAAACAGACGACCATCATAAAACAACAACATAATTTCCTCAGCACATGATGCCCAACGTGTCTCGTTAATTACCTCCGCATGTTTATTACGATTTTCAAATTTTAAAAGTTCTACCCATATTAAAGTGCAAGAGAAAGTTAAACTGAATTTAGCTTTACATAGTAATTACAAGGGAAAATTCGGAAAATGCTAATCATGCCTTAAAAAAGCAAAGAAAGCAATCTGAATCTTAATACAGGCCCGTATGACAACTAGTTACAAATATTTTACCCCTATTCAATGTATGTATACTACTTCTATTGTGTAACATGAATGCCAATGATCTAAGTCATATGAACCTTGTTTTGAATAATCGAAGATTTTGTAACATTTTCTCTAAAAAAAATTAAGATTGCACATATTTAACTGCAAGTGATGGATTTGTATTTTCACATAGTCCCCACTTATGAATACGCATTAATTTTTTTTCAAAACCAAACTGTAGGTTATGTTTTAAATGACTTACAGTGCTGTCAATTCTACACCATAAATGAATTCACTGAAAGAAGGTATAGTGGTATTCCAAATAAATATTTATTTTTCATGAAGTTAGTTGTTTGTTAATTTTGATACTGTTTGATATTATTTTAGACAAATTTGAAGTTTCTTTTTGCATGACAATATAGCTAGAACTACAAAAAGATTCCTGATATTCAGATTATTCCTCAATAATTTATTATTATATGCCCTATCAGGTTGATATTATCGTAAGGGGGCTAATTTGTCTTCGACGTTGGTAGTTTTCAAACTGTTAAAAAATCTCATGATATACTGGTGGTATGATAGGATACAATATTTTCGTCGATAGATTACTTAAAAGTACTAGTCTCCGTTTTCTGTTTGTTGGAGTAAGATATTTTTGTCAAAGTCAATAAATTCTTGAATAATGTGTCGGTCCTAGTGGTGTAGTGGTTACCATACTTGCCTCCTAAACCCAAGATAGCGGGTTCGAACCCGGCCAGGACCGATGGATTTTTCCGGGCGTAAAAATCCTAAGTATGGCTTCCTTCGGAAGGGAAGGGAAGTAAAGCCGTGGGTCCCGTGTCGTACATTTACGGCACGAAAATGAACTTGAAGCCTGAAGGAGAGGCCTCTGAGCAAAATTTGTCTGCCGTTTCACGCCCTGAGTTGAATGGGACGCTGATGACCTGAGCTGTTAAAGAGCGTCCATAAATAAATCAATCAAAAAAAATCTTGAATAATGTCTTTGTACCTGGCGCTGTAGAATGTTTTTTTTTAAAGCCTTATCCACTGCATTTTCAGTCAGTTAACTTCAATTTTGCATAAGTTCTATTTTCTCCTGCTAATATTCCTTTCTAAATTACCTGTAGAGTAAAACTCTTCACGATTCATTGAGGAGACAATAAACTTCTTGCCGCGACGGCATGATGTGTAATACTATACCAATGTTCAGGCACAAACACAGTTTTGCCTTTGGCAGTTACTTCCACTCACTCGAAGTCGGAAACATCAGGAAAAAACAAATGTCCCAGCTCAAGAAACGTTTGGTCATGGATTTCAAAGTACGCCTCACTACTTTGAAGGAAGTTTATTAATGAAAGGGCAATGTACATATTACGGTTCTGCCCCGTAAAAGAGTCGCTGTAGGTAGGTACTTTTTTTTTTTTTTCCTGCATGCATTTGGTTTCAAGTGTTTGATTAGACATGACGCTATTTTAAGTGTTTTATCTTGATCTTCTTTCCCTTGGGCAGAGTAAAACACATTGCGATTTCTTATCAAGTCACTTAAAACGAAATTTTTGCAACATAATGGTTTTGTATCATGCGAACATTGCCTCTACCATCTGTTCAGCTGAATTAACCCATGGTCTGAATCAGTATATTTCTTCTTTTTTTCTTCTCAAAATGGTTCCCGAGTTCAGTCTTCCTCTCTTCCTTGAAGCACAATGATTTTTTTTTTTTTTTTTTTTTTCAATTTCCGCTTCCATTATACTTCCGTTATACTGTTTGAAAGTCACTTTACTTTCACCTCAATCGTTAACGGATGCACCAAGAATGTTCAGCGAACATGGCCTCTACAATCTGTTCAGCTGAATTAACCTATGGTCTGAATCAGCATTACCTTGGTGCATTACCTGGTGCACCAAGAGTGTCAGCACTGAATACTAAAAGTTAATGCGCGTGCGAGAACTATTTGCCGCAAACTGACCGAGTAAGAACACATTAAACACTCATTAGTTAGAGGATAGAATGCCATTAGTGATTCTCGCCAACATTTGCGAAAGGAAGCAATGCAGATGTATAATAGAAAGGGCAACATTTTCTATTTGGACGTGTTCAGTTCTGAGAATAAAACATTGATATTCTCTGGTAAAAATGATTGGAAATGTTTACCTTTGATAACAAATGTTGGTAGGGCTACAAAGTAATGGACATGTTAAGTTTTGACATGAAAACGGAACTTATGTGATTCTCGCCAACATTTGAGAAAGGAAGCAATGCAGATGTATAATAGAAAGGGCAACATTTTCCAATTGGACGTGTTCAGTTCTGAGAGTGAAACATTGGTATTCTTTGGTAAATTGATTGGAAATGTTCACTTTTGATAACAAATGTTGGTAGGACTACAATGTAATGGACATGTTAAGTTTTGGCGTGAAAACAGAATTTAAATACAATTCTTTATATGATATGTTAAATTTTGGTAGAAAATAAATAACATCATGTAGGAATCAAGTATCTTCACACAAAGTCATTCCTAACTCAATTTCGGTTATCCATTTACATGTTCAGTTTTGAATTAAAACTCCCCAAATTAAGCTATAACCTACCTAACCTAAACGAAATGTTCGTTGACAGGAGTCCTCGTGAAAATAAACTAACATAAGGGGTTAAATTTTAAGATTGTTGGGGTCGCACGCGTGCTTAAACCTAAGCTAAGGGCCACCTTTTTAGACTGATGTGGTTGCAATTTTGAGTGAGTTACTCGAAGACACGTGTTGTTTACGTCCTGAGTATTTTGTGTGAAACATTCCGAACCCTTTATCCTGTTGTGAACAAGTTAGTGTTTAGTATGATCAAGGCTTTGAAAATCGCCTTCACCGACGAATACTTTAAAAATATCAAATAAATAATAAATAAATAAAGCATGCTCTTCTATTGCCTCCCGCACTCGTAATAATGAGTTGGGGTACCTGACTTAATGCAGTGGTATGTTATGCAGATCATTTTGGACTGTTCACATCTGTAGTAAATAATGGGACAAGGGTGATACATCTGTCATTGAGGTAATTCATAATTTACTATACTATGTTAATGTAAAATGTGACTTGGCCTTCATATCTGCCAATTTCGGTTTCTTGATTCACTCAATAAAGAAAACTAGAAACTTCTGTAAACTTATTGAGTAATTCGTTTAAGCAAATACACAATATTGAAGGGCAACTTAACACTGTCTCAGGAGCTTCTACAAAAATCATCATCAACACATCAACAACAACAGCAGCAACAACAACAATAACAACTACAACAACAACAACAACAACAACAACAACAACAATAATAATAATAATAATAATAATAATAATAATGGTAGGTTTGAGAAAAACAATGATTACCAAAACATTTGTAAAATTGTTCAGTTTTGGAAAGCCAAAGTATAAGTGAACTTAGTTGTAGTGTCTGTTAGTGATAAGTCCCTCTTCAAATACGTATGTTTAACATCGTGTTATGTAAAACGATCAATAAGAGGTATTGTCCTATGATAATAGGCAAGGATTTGTGATCGGTAATCTGGAAATGACAATTATTGTGCACTGCAACTCCAGCATTTACATCTGATGCTTAGCTGAATGGCAATTTTCTTTTATACTAAGTTGTTTTCTTGTGTTCTTAATTTAATTTTTAGTAAATATTTTTCCGTTTTTAGCAGACATTTTCGAATTTTTGGCGCTTAAAAATCCGGATCTAGTGATCAGCCCAAAGAGTGGTAAAAGAGTACCTACCCACGAAGGGTTTATAACCATGTGCTTGAAGAGAATTGCTGGGTGTTAAATGGTTAGAGGGTACAGGAAGGTAGTGCCTAATTTAAGATTCCTTTAACCTACTGCAGATGACGCCGTTTCCTAGGATTATGCCCAGATCGAACACATTGGGGTAATCTTGAACTACCTTGGATGTATTGCGATTATTCAGCGTGAATAAGACCAGTTATTCATTGCGTCAGCTATTTGCAATAAAATAATTTAGGTACAGGTACAAGGAGCGAACGCGGAAAGCAATAAAATCAAGCGATCAAGCTTAACCAAGAGAAACGAGTATATGATACTGAAACATATAATAATAATAATACCAAGATTTTCGAAACGTCTGCATAGCAAACATGCTAATCTCTTGTGTTCTATCGAAACATGCCTAGTTCAATGAAATTTGAGAGCAGTATGACCATAGAGACTTGACGTTATCCGCAGGGCTAAAAGCATTCAACTGCTGTTGGTGGTGGTGATAAGTTCTTTCGTGTCCAAGCGGTTAGCCAGACCTGAGAGACAGCGGAGACAGCTGAACTTACCTTATTTTGCAAATATAAATGGATGGGGCGAATAAATCACTGTAATGAGGACATTATTAGGCGGATGAAATATTGTAACGGTGGGAAATGTGCTCTTATTCCAATTCACAACTAATCCATATATACACACATTAACCTAATCTGTCGGCTAACCTCGGGCAATTCCTGGAAACTGGTGAACCCAGTGGTTTAGGTAATTGAAGCAAACTGCTTTAATTTCAATCGCAACTAATCATTGTTTTTGTGACAATTCTTTTTTAACTCCGGCAGAAAAAAAAGCATGAGATAATAGAATCCAAACCCACCATTCTATCTTTATAAGTGTGACACGGTACTCTGACCGCCTGTGCCATTGCACCTTTGAATATAACGCGTTATTATCTAGCTAATAGCTGTGCCAGTCCTCTCTCGGCCGGCTCACTCTACTGTCGCTCATTTCTAGCTAGCGCTCGGGCATTTGTACACTTAGCTCCACCAGCAGTTGAATGTTTTCAGCATGGCGGGTAACGTTAAGTCCACAGTGCGACATAGTCGGAATTAAACACGCTTGTTTCTAAACAGCCACCGTGAATATCTCTCTGAAAACGAACCTGTCTACATTTCCAGTAGCTTCCTCTTTTTTCCAATGTTTTTAACAGTTGCTTTAAGACATAAATAACGATAATTTTGCGAAGGAGGTATGAATGTACTTATTTATTAGCGGATAGTGAAGTATTTAAAATAATGTAATAATAAAATAATTAACAGGGTTGAAAAGGTTCAACAATATGATATATGCGAAATTTCACTATAGTGCATTATATTTAATGCTATGGACAGTTAGATACACGTTCCCATATTGGGAGTTTTCTAAGGAAATCTCCGATTGGGGAAAAAATATTTTGTGAAAGCTCCTGAATGAGACGCCGCTTTCAAAAATTGTAATGTCTGTGTTTTATCATAAATTCTAAAAAGAATTGCTAAGGACAGTCATTAGATCTATGGCAATCCGGATAACATTTAATTCATTGATGTGTTTTCTTTTTTTTTTTTCCCCCTTTTTACTTAGAACATCGCTTCTAGATCGTTTTGGTCATATAGAAGCGATTCAGCCGGCTCTGTTAGTAACAAGTTCAAAATGGTGGCAAATGGTAATGGTGCGAAGTGAAAGAGAAATGTGTATCGAGATTACGGTAAGGGCGAGGACGGATTAACACTCACAATAAGGTATGCTAAATGAAAACGAAGAAGAAAAACAGTAAATGGAATTAATAGTTTGTTACGTTTAAGTCATAGCCAGCATTTGATTCAGCATGCAGATTCAGTATAATGGTAATAAAGGATTAGGCATAAATTCCTAAAATGTGTGCCAGTTGCGTCTGAATCGTTTTGTATATTAATAACTTGTGTGGAGCAAAATTGTGAATGTCGACTTATGTTCACGTTAGTTAAAGGCATGTTTTTTTTTTGTAAACAAAACAACAGTACACTACTCTATCCTCTGGCGTAATCTTTCAATGATTTAGGAATAGTGTGTGCTGTGAAAGCAGCAGTTTCTTTACTTTCATGGTAAAACATTGGACGTACTATGGCGAAGTGTTTTGTTTTCTATCACTCTTGCCTCAGCAAATTTCATATGAGAATTAGTAGCCACTAATTGGCCAAAAAATGATCGCAGTGAAGGTCGTAAAGATTATTACGAGCTTGAGTAAACTCACAGCCGCGCATAACGTCACGGACCCCTGTATTGTGATGTTTGTGCCCGATCTAACCTAACTTAAGTACAAGTTAAAGTCGAGAAGTATGAAAGGGGAAGTTTGTAATACTTGGCAGTTTTTGTTAACCAAACATTAAGCCAATGATACTTCTTTATCGTTTTATTCGTAGGGACATAGCAATCTACAGTTTTCTCCTCTTATTTCAATGTAAATGCTTTTATTGGACCTCATGCATTTAAGAGTAAAATTGAACTGCTTTTAAACGATGCTTCCTGCCGCATATCAATACATGCCATAAACGTGTAAAAACGGGAGTTCTGGCAAATTTAATCAATGAATTAAACCCAAAAGTGGAATTAAAATAAATAACCTAGTTATCAAGTAATGATTTTGGTATGAATATTTCAGTGTTATGTGAATGCATTATAAAATATTCATCCATAGGCATTTATTATGAATAATTGGAAAAAGAATTTGCAATTACTGTAACTTTGGTTAATGTCCAAACAGTCTATTTGTGCATAGTTGTTTTTAAAGTAGACAACTCCAGTCTCAGATACATTATTAACATTAAGAATTTGCTATATATTAGATATTGCCATCCCATTACCATGCTTTGTGGCATTAAATTGCTTGTTATGCACTGTGTACAGGAGAGGATAATGTACATCTTGGACTTTTTAATTTTTTCTGCAAAGCTGTGGTTTATCTTCTTAATTATTCTCTGTAGCACACAGATCAGTATTGCATAAAATTTTGCACACACACTGGCATTCTAAATCCTAACTATCTATATGATTTTTGTTATTGTATTATACAGAACAGAATACACAATAAACAGAATGTGTCAATTTATTAATACTAGTAGTACTAGAATGAAGATATGTGGGAAGATCTAGTAGCTACCAGGAAAATAATACAAATGCAGATGTTCAACACTCACACATTTCAACACTTGTAAAGGTTAACAACAACAAATATCATCATCAATGGTATATCTGCATTTTTCATACACAAAAGTAAAGAAAACAACTGACCTGCTACTGCTACTTCATACACAAAATAAAAAATTTACACCCACTTAAAAGATAATATTCAAAATAATGTAAACTATAAAGTAAACACAATGACAATTATTTTTATAGATTGAAATTACTGATTCTCCTATAGAATAAAAGCAGTAATTGCCTAAATATGCCTTTATCAATGATTTAAATGTGTTGTATTGATTTCATGGATGAAGGGAGAGTGTTATATAAATAAGCTTTTATGAACTTACATTCCACGGTACTCTGTCAATTTTACCATGCAGTTATAAATTCCTAAAAGAGTAGAATAGAAGCAGTAATTGCCTAAATATGCCTTTAGCAATGATTTAAATGTGTTGTATTGATTTCATGGATGAAGGGAGAGTGTTATATAAATAAGCTTTTATGAACTTACATTCCACGGTACTCTGTCAATTTTACCGTGCAGTTATAAATTCCTAAAAAAGTAGAAAAAAAAGGTGAAAATTTTGCCACCCTGAATGATTACTAGAACTAGAAAACAAAATGTAAAATCATAACTGTGTACATAACAGCATGCTGAGCTCATTTATACTTCTTTGGTTGTGTTAAATAAAGCTATTTATAGACTTTTATAAAAATATTTTATAATAATATATGAAAGTAGTAAATATTAAATGATTGCTTAAAAAAGCCATATTGCTATTAACTATTACAGCATTTCCTATATCACACCAACAGGTGATGTTTCTAAGGGATATTTGTTTTATTTGTGGTTGATAATGTGCAGAAAAGTGCCTATTTAAAGAAAGAAAAGTGAAAATTTCCATGAAGATTTTCTTAAAATTGGTGAATTATATGACATAAAATTACACTAATATAAAAAGAGCATATTTGCTTAAGAATGTATGTTTTGTAGATACATGGAACTAATTTGTGTACTTTAACTTTGACTGCTTGTGAAATCTGTCTTTCCTGGTCACATGAAACCTAAAGTGCATTTAGATTACTTTGTGTCAAACAAATTGTCTTAGTTGAAATGTCACCTTGTTTTTGTATTTTGACTGAAATGTGACGTAAGTAGTTTCCTTCCTAGACTAATTTATTTTGTCTCTGTTGCATGTTAACAGGAAAGGTTTTTGTAGGGATTTGCATTGAGGAAATGTCTATCTTGGTATTTGTGGAGAAAAGTGACTAAAAAGAATCCTAGTAAAGTTGACAGGCATTGAAGGTCATATCAATCATAAATGCAAGTTGCAGAGAGAAGTTAATCTTGAGCCAAATCACTGTGTATGTGTATTTTAATGATGATGGTCAGTTGTTGATGATACATTGCAATTACTAAAGAAATTATGATAAGCTAAGACTATAATTATTCAATTACAAAAGTCTGTATGTATATGTTTGTGTATACACAGAATAAACAGTATTATGCAATGAATAGACATTAAATACAATCATAATCCAAACTATGGTTATTTCATGCAATAATGTAAAATATTTCAATATCAGTTTTATAATAAAATATATAGTGAACCCAAATTGTGCAGTCTGAAAATATGTTGAAAAAGAAACTATTCTCTTTCAACAGGAAAAAAATGAACTTGTTCACTGGGGACAAAATCATCCCAAATCTGCTCAATTCTGGTGATAATGATAGAATACCAGAGGAGAAGAAGCCAGGAATATACAAAATCAAATGTTCAGAATGTAACAAAGTATATATTGGAAAAACGTAAGGTACAATCAGATAGAGAAATCAGCAGATGCACATCACTTTTGGAGACTGAAACATGGTATAGAAATGGGAGTGAAATTATTGAAATTCGTAGATCAACCCGTTGAGCTGGGAATATGGGAAAAAATTTATATAAAAAAATATGAGGATAAGGTTATGAACTTTTAAGATCCCAACAGAAGACAAATTAATCCAGAAGTTCATAAAATGTCCACGAGAGCTACACCAAGTCCTCCAGCCAACCAACAACGAAGCCGACAGTCAATTTGCAACTGAGGATGCAGGCAAAAGCTTGCGAAACTAGTTTTGCATAATTCAACATTAAGTGGAGCATAAGATTATCAAATCAACTTACTAGATAATTAAGAATAAAATTATATAATTGTTTTGAGTTGTTACAGTGATGAAAGTGATGATGATTATTGCTTAAGGGCGCAAAACTGCTATGGTCATTAGCGCCCACAGTGATGAAAGTGAAATGAGGATAAGGAAGACTAAAAAGCTGATCACAAAATGTTAAGTGAATGAGAACTAAATGCATATCATGCAATTTGGAAATTTGGGATTAATAGCCAGAATGAAGTTACTTTTTAAGAAATGTAGCAGCACAAAAGTTAATCCAGAGAAAAATTAGAATATGAGAGTATCTGATAAACTTTCAGAATTAAGTATTTCATAAAGAGGTTCACTAGTTGTACCTTCAGTACTAGAACTAAAAGAACCATTAGTTATAAATCAGCAGGCTACTGGTGGTTATTTCTGAAAACTTAGCGAAGTCAGTTTAGTTTGTCATACAAACAAGTGAATTGAGGAGTTAGATAAACAAGTTATAAAATTCTGTTATGCTCTAAAACAAAAGCAAAATGGGGACTGATAATGTTGGTGCATATATCAATATAAATGATTACAAGTATAAGTTTAGAAACAGAAACTAAATTGAAGAAAATGTAAAAGAAAATGAAATTGAAGGAAATAAAAAATAGGATCAAAGAAGAAATCATACTATAGTGATGAATAGTGATTGAGCAGCAAGCAACAGGCAGTCCACATATGCTAATGAGGAAAGTGAAACAATAGCTAATTGCAAAAAAAATCATTGAAATAATGAAAAATGGCCTAATTATAATTGAATATTAAAGGAAACTATAAATGATTAAACAAAAAAGAAGCAGTATAGAACAGCAAGAACATGATCATGAAGAGTAAGTAAACAAAAAACTGCTCACCACCAATTCTTAACTCTTATCAATAGCAACAATAAATGTGCAACTTTAGCACTTTCGAACAATGTAGGAAACCCTAAGGAAAAGATTTAAAGTTACCAGGACCACTACACCAATATGAGGAAGCCACATGTGAATATCCTGTTAATAACCAATAGCCATGGTAGAGGTTTAGTAGAAAAAATAAAACTGCATGGAGGATGAGATTTCTAGGGTGAGTGCTGTAGTGAATTCTGGTTCAAAAATTGAGGAAGTGACAAAAATCATTGAAGAAAAATGTTCCAAATTTACAAATGGTGATAATATGGTAATTATGAGTGGAGACAATGATATAGCAAATGGTGAAAGGGGTAACATAGTACCATATGTAGAAAAAGTGATAAATGAACTGGAAAAGAAATGTTCTTCCCCGAAGATCTGATCAACATACGTATTCAGGGGTTAACTAGCAAGCAGTGAAAGTGAACTCTTTATAACATATAAGTTTAAGAAATATCAGCATATAAAATGAATAAACACTTTTAATGCAAAATGTGAATTTTATACTGGACTTGGGATTCTCTTTAACAAGAGAGAGAAATAACTATTGAGGGAATCCATTGTGAAAGTCATCTTAGATTTTATGCAGAAAGGAGAGTGTACTAAAAGGGGACAAAGTGAACAAAAACAAAAGGGCAATGAAGACTGTAATGTTAAGTAAACCAATTGCATAGTGGTAAGTCATTAACTAAAACCTGGCCTGATACAATCTATTATAAAACTTCTTTATGTCAGGGGAAGTGGTCACTCCTGGTGGCCTAGTGGTAACCATAATTGCCTAATAGGTTCGAGGTCATGGGCTCAAACCAGGTGAGGGTTAATAGGATATCATACTAATAAAACTTCATCAAGTGTTTCATCAATGTCTACAAGAATATGAATATGAATAATGATGATAAAACTATGTATGGGATAGCCAGTAATCAAAATTATTTAGATCAGCTGCATAACTTTGCACTACCTGAAAATACTTGTAATTTTAGTTGGTAAAAGTTAATTCTAAGATGGTTATTGATATGAACAGAGAACTAAGCCCATCCTACATTTCGTCTCATGTATCATCGTTGTCCACCATCTGTGGTTCCACAGTAGTAAAAATGGGCATTAAACACTATTAAAAAAATTCTTGCAGCAGGACGTATATGGCTTCTCTAGTGATAAGGGTAAGAAAATAATAGAGACAATAGGTATATCATAAAGCTTTTTGATTAATATGATGCTCATCAAAAGCTTTTTCCACTTGACTTCCAGAGCCATACCAACTTTTAAGAAAGGAGGTGTTGCAGACAAAATAAGCTCAGTAGATTCCTCAATTAATTTAACCAAAGCTTATGATTGTATTGCACATAATATTCTGCTAAAAACTGATATTATGTGGTGGGTAGATATGAACTGAAATGATTAGACAAAGGAAGCAGATTGTTACCATGAACAAAAAGAAATTTGATTTAGATATGATTACAGCAGGGGTCTTTCAGAGATCTGTGCTGGTGCCTTTTATTTCCATTTAGAATGAAATGTATCTTTACCTCAGAGCTATATGCAGATGATATACCACTCTATTGAACATTAGTAATGGTATAACTGCCTTAAAACAACAAATGAGTCTGTCAGTGGAAGTCACAAAATTTGGTTTTTTCTACATAAATTAACTATGAATTCAGTAAAAGCTGATAATATTTTTATTTACATTACAGCATATTCAAAAATATGTAACAACTATTAGGGTTTATTTAGATACCAGACTAACCTGGGAGATTTTTCTCTCAGTCATAAATGGCACATACTGGGAAGGTACCCAAAACTTATGCCTTGGACACTTCCTACCTTAAAAAAAAAAATTCCCAATATTAATTTATCTCATATATCAACAGTGTCCACTGCCTCTGGTGCCACAGCAGGAAAAACTGACATTAAACAGTATTAAAAATCCTGAAAAAAGCATATCCTCCTTTGCAAAAAATTAACAACAATGTGTTATCTCTTAAGGAAACTAAAGCAGTTTATTAGTTAGTCATTGTATGTTAATTACATTCTACTATGCCTTTTTTCAATTAGTATATGTTATATGGGGTTAGATTCTGGAGTAATTGTGCAACATTTACAAAAGCATTTGTGTGGCAACAGAAAGCAATCAGACTGATTATAGGGTTAGGGGAACAGGAAATGCGTAAGTCCAGTTTCATTAACCCTAAAATAATGACAATACTTTTCTTATGTACAGAGGATGCCAAAAAAATGTATACACACTTCAAGCAAAGAAAAAAACTGTTTTAACATAACAAAACTGAATTCACACAAACAGAAAATTATAAGCACTAATCTTCTTAGACTTTTACAGTTACAACAGTTACTTAAAATGCCCACCATCAGCGTCAAACACTTTTGAGTAGGTTGAGCTACTGATTGAGCAACGTTTGCGAAAGTGTCCTCAGTGATTGCAGCACATGCCGTTTCAATTTCTTCCCCAGGTGCTGCCAGTGTAGCTGGTTTTCTATAGTATACAACATCCTCAAGAGTTCCCCATAGGTAGAAGCCAACAGAGTTAGATCCAAAGAACTCGGTGGAAACTCAATCCGAACTCTTCATCCTATCCAGAGCCTTGGAAGATTGTCATCAAGGTACACACATACATCTTTGTAATGAGGTGGTGCACCATCCTGTTGGAAGTAAAAGTTTTCATTTCTATAGGAAGTATGAATGGTGGGTAAGAAGGATGTGCATATGTTCAGATACACTGGGCCAGTTACTGTTCCTTCAAAAAAGAATGCTCCATTTAGACCCCTAGATGACAACCCATGCCACACATTAATTCCAGGTAAATTAACAGCGTTTTCCAAAAACATGTGGATTGTTTGCACACCAGTAGATGCAGTTATGCCAATTAACAGTTTTGTTCAACTTACATTGTGCCTGATCGGACCAAACAACAAACCTTATCCTCCTGCACAATGTTCCGAAACCGCTCACAGTACTGCATTCTATAATCAGGGTCATCTTTGTTTAATGCATGTCAAAGTCGTGGGATGAAAACTTTCAACTTTGCTGTTTTTATAGTGCAACGTACACTGGTTCTGCTAATTGCATTCTTATGTGCACATTGCTTTGTAGATTTCTGTGGTGAGTGCTCAAAATGTTCCAAAACCATAGCCCAGAATGTGAGGCTTGTTGCTGTGCGAGGTCTGCTAGATCTGCCCTTGTGAACATCAAATACCATGAATCTCAAATTTGACTGGAATGCATGCAGTTGTTACTCGTATTGGCAGTTCTGTTCTGTACAAAATGTCTCCATTGCCTTTGAGTTTCAACAACATTCTGGGTTTTCCAATACCACTTCAAAATTGCTTTCTGCTGTTCAAACGATAATCTTGACTCCATTTTGGGGTAGCATTGCTAGCATAATGTAATGTGAGTCACATCTGTTTACAGAACATCATACGATAATCTTGACTTCATTTGTTCATTGTTGATTTACCTATCATGTAGCAACACTATCATAATGTATGTGACTCACGTACTACACATTATTCTTGTTTTTCGGTTCGACTTTAAAATATATTAAATAGATAATAGACTGCGAAAGTGTGTATATATTTTTGGCACCCTTGGTGTATATATACATACACACTAATATTATACATTTTAAAAAAAATTAAATAAATTTATATCTAGATTTGCATTACATAATTTATAATACTAGGTGCAAATATGATTTACTCACACTGCATAACAGATTAAGCAAAAGTATAAATAGTTGCTATATAATAAAAATTCTTTTAACTATTAAAGAACTACTACAAAGTAAGTTTCGCCTGATTGTAAAGAAATGATTCAAATATAAGGCCTTTTACACTGTAAAGGAATATTTTTTTGCCCGTTTTTACTACTGAGGCACCCCAAAAAGTTGGCACTGATTACAAATGAGATGAAATGATATTGGGAAAGGATTTTTGTAAGGAAGGAAATGAAACCTGGTCTTGGTTTCATCATAGGTTATATTGCTGATGACACCTATTGCTTATTTTAAAGTTGTTGAGTAAAGGAATCTTGAATAGTTGTAGCCACTGTTTTCAGTATTCAAGAGTTCAAAAGACAAATATATTGAAGCCTGTTTAAGTACTCCCATCTGTTGCAGTGCCAGGATCCCTTGAAAAAGTGAGAGAGATCAGATCCAGAATTTTAAAGGAAACAGTTTGTATTAGTTCAGGTGGGTGAAATGTCATAAGAAATCTATTAAGTGCATAAATACAACACTTTTGGTAATTTGGACATCATTATACATTTGAACTCACTGTAAATTCAGTAAACAGTAAATTCATTGTCTTAAAAATAATGAATTAGTTGGCCAGAAGTTAAAATCACAAAATGAAAGAAAAGAAAAGTTTTGTAATTCAGTTCTCATATAATGTGAAGTTTTGTAACAAATAGCAAGCAATGTGTCAAAAATGAGAAGTGCTGTCCGAAAATGGGGAAGATTTTATTTAATTACTTTTTGCTGCTTAACTCATAGTTTGAATCTTCAGCCTCAGGATCGCACCATGGAAACCTCAAACGTAGAAGAAGGTGTAACATATCGCTATAAATATCAGTTAACCAATGCCAAATTTAGAAGTAAAAGTGGATAATTATTAAACTAAAGAAGTTGGGTGGTTTTTTTTGATTGATTTATTTTTATGGACGCTCATTAACATCTCGGGTCATCAGCATCCCATTCAACTCAGGTCGTGAAACAGCCAACAAATTTTGCTCAGAGGCCTCTCTTTCAGGCTTGAGGTTCTTTTTCGTGCCGTAAATGTACGACATGGGACCCACGGCTTTACTTTCCTTCTGAAGGAAACCATACTTAGAATTTTTACGCCGGAAAAAAATCCATCGGTCCAGGCCAGGTTCGAACCCGCGGCCTTCAGTTTAGGAGGCAAGTATAGTAACCACTACACCACCAGGACCGATGAAGAAGTTGCATGGAATACACTGTCTGCTTGCTTGAAAAATATAAAGATTTATGATTAAAATCTCAGAGCCTATTGAGATATGGGTTCATAAAATGCAAGGTAAATTTGTTAAATGTTTTATAAGCAATAGCAGTGGCTCCTGATATAACTAATGAAAATGGATAAAATTAGGGAAAGAATGAAAGCCTGGAAAAAGCTTAAGGATGGCTTGGATTAATTGGAAGTGTTAAAAATCTGTCACCTAATGAATGAAAAACCAAAATTTTTAAAAAGGATTTTGTCATATACTGACTGAACCACATTTGTGGGTGTTGCTGATCCAGCATTATGCCATTATTATAAATTTAAGCTATTTGCATTTGATCATAAATGCATAGTTTACTTATGCCAATACTAGCAAAGTACTAAAAGTAAAATATTATTCAAGCTATATGCACTGGTGAAGTGAACAAGGTGTATCTACTTTGCAATATTAGAGATCTCTAAAAAATATAATTGGCTAGAAGCTAATAGGCAAAGTTTAACTATTGTAAATAGCTAGAGCATCATCTGTGGTATACATGTGTTTGTGTGAATGTGTTTTCTATATTTGGTGGTGTTAATTCATAGTTAAAATATACTTGTCAAGAGAGAGCTTATAGATCTGTTTGTTTATATAAAAAAATGTAATAATGTGGTTCGTAGGCTACTTTAAACATACATAATTCTCAAAACTGTGTCACAATGATAACTCAAAATTTATAACAACAGTACATTTGCATTGATTCTTAATTAGGTATCTTAGCATCTTAATAATTCCCAAAACAAATTGGAAAATAATTTTTATTTTATAAAGATTAAAGCACAGTGACATTTTATGGAAAAAGTGTGAGTAGCACTCTCAATGCCTTGCTACCAGAGCTAATTTTAAAGCATATTTAATCTTATATTGATGTCAAATTTTTTTCCCTGGCCAAAAAATTCTGAAAGCCATAAAAAAATCTTATGTAAACAGTGAAGCAAAGCAATGATGACCTGTAAACAAGACTGGAATAAGAAGAAACTCACTCCTATTGTGTCTTTGTTTCCATTTCCAAGATTTCTTTAAAAGTTAGATTTTCTTTTTATGTTTCTTTTAAAATATATAGCATGCATGCATATTTCTTTAGGGGCAGTCAGTGGGTATGGCACAATTGCACATGATCCTTGCTGCTCTCTGGTAAATGTAATACCATTTGATCAGCTTTGTTTTCCCCTGGAGTGTATTGCCTATGGCCACGTATGCTGCTCATTAGCTGTTTAGCTGACTGCCATTGGGAAAGCATCACTGATTGCGCTATATACAGAGTTATTCTAAATGATTGTCGGGGTTACAAAAATTCATAACTCACGTGCAATTGACGTAGGAATATGAATCTTGTTTTATTGTATACTGTAACTCATAAAGTTTTTTTTAACATACATTACAAATGATCGATATGTGCACCTTTTGTAACTCTACACACATCTTCTCAATAGTCCATCTCTTCCCACACACAAGAGTCAACATGGCAACGGTGATGGTTTTGAAGGCAGCTCGGATGCACTGCTTCAGTTCCTGAATATCCACCAGTAGAGGAGCAACAAATACCTGATCTTTAACATATCCTCTCAGGAAGAAATGGCATGGTGTAAGAATTGGTGAACGTGGTGGAAAGGGTAAGAGCATCAGATCACCTTCCGTTCTGCATCCCATCCATCATTGTGGAAGTTTTTGGTTTAAAAATGCTCTGACCTCCCTGTGGAAATGTCGGTCCTGGTGGTGTAATGGTTACCATACTTGCCTCCTACACCCAAGAACGCGGGTTCGAACCCGGCCATGACCGATGGATTTTTTCGGGCGTAAAAATCCTAAGTATGGCTTCCTTCGGAAGGGAAGTAAAGCCGTGGGTCCCGTGTCGTACATTTACGGCACGAAAAAGAACCTCAAGCCTGAAAGAGAGGCCTCTGAGCAAAATTTGTCGGCCGTTTCACGCCCTGAATTGAATGGGACGCTGATGACCTGAGATGTTAAAGAGCGTCCATAAATAAATCAATCAAAAAAAAAATCCCTGTGGAAATGAGGTGTTGCACCATCCTGTTGCAGCATGTAATCGTCCTTGTCCTCACTCAACTGGGGTAGCAGCCATTCTATGAGCATGTCCACATAAATCAGCCCTGTCACTGGCTGTACATTGAAGAACAACAGGCTGTAGACCTTGGGTTTGAAACGGCACAAAACACATTCACCTTAGGGGAGTCTCGCACATGTTCCACATAACAATGGGGATTCGTTGTACCCCAAATGCAAATGTTTTGCTTATTCACCTTTCCATTCACATGAAAAGTAGCTTCATCACTGAAAACTAATCAGTCCAGAAAACCATCATCTTCTTCGAAACCATTCCAGCAGTGCCATGCAAAAGTTGAAACGTAGGACTTTGTCATTAGCTGTTAGAGCTTGACGCAATTGTAGGCAATATGGCTTTACCTTAAGGCGCCTTCATAACACATGCCATACTGTAGTTTGAGAATCTTACAGTTCCTTACTACATCTCGTAGTTGATTTCTTAGGACTACGGAAATAAACGTCCGTAATCCGATTCACATCCGCTTCTCACACAGCGGGATGCTGAATGCTTTTCCCTTTGCACAAACAACCTTTATCCACAAATAGTGCATACCATCTGTGAATAGAGTTGTCGGAAGGAGGCTCCTTCCCATATTTTGTCCGAAAATGGTGCTGGACTATGGTAACGGATCAGTGTTGACAATATTCAAGAATATAAAAACTTTCTCCTTACTGCTAACCGCCGTTTTGTTAAACTCTGCTGTTACTGCCATCTGGTGGTAACTGATGTCACTACAGTAGATGCAAAATAAAACTTTGACAGTTTGTCTAACCATTACTGCAACAATAAAAATGGTATGGTTTCCACACTTTCTTAAAAAAATTCACGAACACCCGACAGTCATTTAGAATAATCCTGTATAAGAAATATGGAAATTCACGAAAAACTATGAAATATCCTTATCCCTATCTTACTAATGAACATATTACACTTTCATGGGGTCACTAATATGTTAGACAAAATAACATATGAACAATGCTATTTGGCAAGTGTGCATCTTGTAAATATAATAACATGGTGGTTCCAATGTGTACTCTGAATCTCGGCTTGGGACACTGCACTAAAATTTTCAGAAAAATCCGCATGAAGTCCTCACCTCCCTCTGCAATATTTTTTTTCTGTTCTGTAAAATGTTTTCCCTGTATAGATTTAACAAATGAGTGTACTTTGAAATATGGTAGGTGGATATTAAGTTCCTGGATCATACATATCATTCATGACAGTTTTCTAAAAAACATTTACTTCTTTCCAATGTTTCCATGTTAAGATGTTTATTCATATTGGTCTCTTCAATGTTTGTAGCAGCATCAGATTCACAATCCATACATGCAGTCTTCACTATTAATGTTGCAGCACATCATGCCTATAAGATCCTTTGAATTACAAGAGAAGTCTTCAAAACATTTAAGTAAAGACTCTAGTAAGAAATTGAAATTGGCCTGATATCTGCTTACATATGCATATGTTATGTTGCATTTGTGAAACTGTCTGAATGAAGGCCTTTTATAAAACTTGGATTTCTTCAATTTTGTATCTAGATGATTTTATTTAATAATTTATACACCTTGCCTATGGTATTAATCATGTGATGCTTCTGAATAAGATCGATTTATAACCGCCACTGGTGGCCAAGGTCATTAAGGCGCAGATTCGTAATTGGGAGATCTGTGGTTTGAATCCTGCCAGGGCTGTCCTCGCTGGCTGAGGTTTTCCTCAGTCCTCATAACTGGGAAATACCAGGGAGGTACCCTAAAATTAGGCCTGGAATGTTTCCTTTCTTAAAAAATCCTTTCTAAATATATATATATCTCATTTCATGTATCACCAGTGTTCACCGTCTGTGGTGCCTCAGTAGTAAAAACGAGCATTAAACACCATTAAAAAAAATCAATTTACCAGAAACTGCATCCTTCATTGATTACATATCTCTCTTTCCTGAGGATATTCTATTGATGATTATCTCGATCAAAAATGTTTTAATTTTAAATTTTGCATCTTCAGATATCTTTGCTTTGATGAAGCACATTTATGTATGTATTAAATAAAGTCAGTCCAAGTTCAGGTGAGATTTTCTGTACCACTGCTGGTTTTTAGGAGGGCTACATCAATTTACCAGAAACTGCATCCTTCATTGATTACATATCTCTCTTTCCTGAGGATATTCTATTGATGATTATCTCGATCAAAAATGTTTTAATTTTAAATTTTGCATCTTCAGATATCTTTGCTTTGATGAAGCACATTTATGTATGTATTAAATAAAGTCAGTCCAAGTTCAGGTGAGATTTTCTGTACCATTGCTGGTTTGTAGGAGGGCTACATCAATTTACCAGAAACTGCATCCTTCATTGATTACATATCTCTCTTTCCTGAGGATATTCTATTGATGATTATTTCAAGCAAAAATGTTGTAATTTTACATTCTGCATCTTCAGATATCTTTGCTTTGATGAAGCACATTTATGTATGTATTAAATAAAGTCAGTCCAAGTTCAGGTGAGATTTTCTGTACCACTGCTGGTTTTTAGGAGGGCTACATCAATTTACCAGAAACTGCATCCTTCATTGATTACATATCTCTCTTTCCTGAGGATATTCTATTGATGATTATTTCAAGCAAAAATGTTGTAATTTTACATTCTGCATCTTCAGATATCTTTGCTTTGATGAAGCACATTTATGTATGTATTAAATAAAGTCAGTCCAAGTTCAGGTGAGATTTTCTGTACCACTGCTGGTTTTTAGGAGGGCTACATCAATTTACCAGAAACTGCATCCTTCATTGATTACATATCTCTCTTTCCTGAGGATATTCTATTGATGATTATCTCGATCAAAAATGTTTTAATTTTAAATTTTGCATCTTCAGATATCTTTGCTTTGATGAAGCACATTTATGTATGTATTAAATAAAGTCAGTCCAAGTTCAGGTGAGATTTTCTGTACCACTGCTGGTTTTTAGGAGGGCTACATCAATTTACCAGAAACTGCATCCTTCATTGATTACATATCTCTCTTTCTTGAGAATATTCTATTGATGATTATTTCAAGCAAAAATGTTGTAATTTTACATTCTGCATCTTCAGATATCTTTGCTTTGATGAAGCACATTTATGTATGTATTAAATAAAGTCAGTCCAAGTTCAGGTGAGATTTTCTGTACCACTGCTGGTTTTTAGAAGGGCTACATCAATTTACCAGAAACTGCATCCTTCATTGATTACATATCTCTCTTTCCTGAGGATATTCTATTGATGATTATCTCAAGCAAAAATGTTGTAATTTCACATTCTGCATCTTCAGATATCTTTGCTTTGATGAAGCACATTTATGTATGTATTAAATAAAGTCAGTCCAAGTTCAGGTGAGATTTTCTGTACCACTGCTGGTTTTTAGAAGGGCTACATCAATTTACCAGAAACTACATCCTTCATTGATTACATATCTCTCTTTCCTGAGGATATTCTATTGATGATTATCTCGATCAAAAATGTTGTAATTTTACATTCTGCATCTTCAGATATCTTTGCTTTGATGAAGCACATTTATGTATGTATTAAATAAAGTCAGTCCAAGTTCAGGTGACATTTTCTGTACCACTACTGGTTTTTAGGAGGGCTACGTGGCAAGTATTTTTGTATTCTTGATACTGCTTTAAGGCTTGTACTGGTTGGGTTTTCCTCCCCCTGTTTTACTTGTCCTGCAAGCTTCTTCTTAGCTTGGTATTTTCTTTGTCTCTCTCTTCATCTGCAAGTGTTTTCAAATTTAGTTTTTGTTTGCTCTTTAAGCATTCACTTTTTTTTTTCTTTCACACTTCTCTGTATCTCTACCCCTCCTTATTTTTGCAAATACAATTCCCATTTTTCTCCATCTCTTTTCAGATGTTACCTGGACATTTACTTTCTAACTGCAGCAAATATACCACAACTAAAGTAATTGAAACTGTATTAATTATATTATTTTTTCTAACTTAATAATAAGCAAATCATGCTTACTGCATCTATAGCAAGAAATATTATTAGTTTTTCTCTTAACATGTTTTTCATACAGAAATTAAATACTGTTGTCACACCCATCACAGAATATTTGGAACTTAAAATAAAACAAATTGGTAATTTTAAACAAAGACTTGTTAACTGCTATAACTTAACCATACTTTTGCAAATTTTCAGATCTCTGGGTATATTTTTCTCCCTATAGCAAAAAAAAAAAAAAGTGTTAAACTTTGTACAGTTACAATTTAGCTTGAATATTTAATCATTAATTAAACCATTTTATTAACCTTGGAATCACTTAGTTTCTCTTTAAGTTATTCTATATTACATATTCTTTCAACATTATTCAAGACAATGGAATATCACAAGTAATAAGGCTGAAATCAGGCTTATCAATTTGTAATAGTTTCCCCTGCAAAATATTTCCTTACTAAATCATAAATTTCATTTTGGCAAAAAGTGGATGATAATGGATGCAATAAAATAAAGAAGTCCATTTTGGTATTTCTAAAACATTTTTATTTACTTTGATGTAACATAAGGCATATATACAAATCATTTTTAAAATATAACCAAATTTTACTTTCACATGGAATGGCTGTGAAACAGCTTCAGCTCAGCAAATTATCGTGCAAATGGTAGAAAAGCCGCTTTCTTTCTATTCAAGATTTGTTGTAGATTTAAAAAATTTGTGAAATACAACTAAAGCTACTCCGTGGCCCGATAATACATATTTTGGTAGAATAACTCATGAATATTTTTGAAATTAATAACCTTTTGCGGTCCTGAAATGAGGGATGGAAAAAGGGAACCAGGGATAACCATAGCTGTTGCTGAGAAATAAACAGAATTATTACTTTAATGTACTTCTCATTATGGCATACATAATAGTATAAAAATAAAAGGGGCTTGTCATCACTAAAGAATAAATCTAATTTCTAAGAAAAAATTCATTGTAAGGCAACAAAATTTGTGAAACAAACATTTAAGCACAGAATGAAAATGTTAAAGCATTAGGCTGGAAAGCATTATCAAATAGGCAGAAATGGCTAGGATAACATTGTTTAAAGCAATATAGGACAAAATGCATGAATAGATATTACAAACTGTAAAGAGAAGTCATATTTTCATATTCGGAATGTCGTTGATTTCAAAAACAAAGAATAAATTTATTTTACATTGCTTTCAAATAGATGTTCATCCATGGTAGTGGTCACTAGAATTATGCCACATGCTTCTCTGCTGTCACTGCGTATGCTCTAGCAAATTAATGTCCATTGAAAGCTTTCTCTTTCTTAAGTAAGACAGCAAAGGATAAGAAAAACTACCTGCAGTGGTTTTTCAGGGTGTTTTTCTCTGAGAGAATATAGAAATAACTTAAAAGTTGCACGTGTGAAAACATTTTACTGCTCTGTTTTTTTAGATTTAATATAGAATATTGCAATCATTTGTTTAAAATTCTATTGATTTTCTTGGTTGTATCTGTTGTTTTATCTCTCTCTCTAGTTTATGTAGTCCAATAGATAACTTTGTCATCTGTGAAATGAAATTAAACACTTCTCACTGTATAAATTTAAAAGACCTTATAGAAAATTTGATTCTGTACATTGTCATATTATCTTCTTAGCCACTTGTTGAAACTAAAAAATACATTATATAAACCATGTTGCTATCTATAGATTAATAAAAAGATTTTCATAACAATGCATGCCAACATGACTTCAAGGGTGTGTTAGTTTTTCATAGAACATTCCTTATACTCCATTTATTTTGCTACTAATGCAGAAGTATTTTGTCATGTGTATGGATTGTTGTGTATGGTTTCCAGTATTATATACAGCGGGTGGCAAAAAATGTATACACACTTCAAGCAAAGAAAAACCTATGTTGACATAACAAAACTGAATTCACACAAACAGAAAATAATGAACACTGATCTTCTTAAACTTTTACAGTTACAACAGTTGCTCAAAATGCCTACCATTGGTGTCAATACACTTCTGAGTTTGTTGAGCTACTGATTGAGCAACGTTTGTGAAGGTGTCCTTGGCGATGCAGCATATGCCATTTTAATTTCTTCCCAAAGAACTGCCAGTGTACCGGTTTTCTGCAGTATACAGCATCCTTAAGAGTTCCGCATAGGTAGAAGTCCAATGGAGTTAGTTCTGAAGAATGCAGTGGAAACTCAATCGGACCTCTTTATCCTATCCAGTGCCTAGGATAGTGCCTTGGATCCAGTGCGCAGGGCTTGTTGCTGTGCAAGGTCAACCAGATCTGCTCTTGTGAACATCGCATATGGTACCATGAATTTCAAATTTGTCTTGAATGCATGCATTTGTTACTTGCATTGGCGGTTCTGTTCTGTATGTGTCTCCATTGCCTTTGAACTTCAACAACATTCTTGGTTTTCCAATACCACTTCAAAATTGCTTTCTGCTGTTGAAATAATAATCTGGGCTCCATTTTGTTGTAGCAATGCTAGCATAACATAATGTGAGTCACATCTGTTTACAGAACATCATATGATAATCTTGGCTTCATTTGTTCATTGTTGATTTACGATAATCTTGGCTTCATTTGTTCACTGTTGATTTACGATAATCTTGATTTCATTTGTTCATTGTTGATTTACCTGTCACGTAGGAATGCTATCATAATGTATGCGAGTCACATCTGTTTACACAATATCATACTACAGATACTGTTGTTTTTTGGTCCACCTTTGAAATATATGAAATAGATATCTACTGTGAAAGTGTGTATACATTTTTGTGGCACCCTCGATATTTATGTATAATATATATATAAATTATACTATACAGATTTCATAATCTTGGCCAGCAAGGCTTCAAGAGTTTGTTGAATTTTCATGGAATGTCCTTTATATTCTGTTTATCTTACTACCTATGCAGTAGCATTGCTATCATATTATCATATATTATAGTTGCTTATGAACAACACCAAAATATTTGCATCCTATGTAGGGGGACCTTAGAAAAACAATTTGAAATGTGAAACCCAAGGCCAAAAGTTTCAAGTTAACATGTTAGGGCTTAAAGTTTCAAAAGGGTATGCACACAATTGGCTTTTATTCTTACTTGTACCTTAAAGCATTCCCAGTGTTACAAACTCCTATCAACAGATTGAAATGTAGCATGAAATGGGTGGCTTCTATTAGGGAATCTTTTTCTGTAGATCTCAGCAACTCTTGCAGCACAACTGTTGCTTCCCCATAAATCAGTTGCACGTCAGTAAGATTAGAAAATGTGTAACCATTCTCCATTTTTTCAATTTTTAATTTATTTAATGAGCTATATTGTCATATTCCTTTGGTTACAAAACACAACGGAATCAGGAAAATAAGTGGAGTTAATTTTGTTTCTAATAACTGAATTCCTATTAGCATATTAATACATTGGCATGCAATCATGTATTTAGCCCAAAATTTTAAGACTATTTTAATGCCTAATTGTGAAATTTCTGTTCATTGGCTATTAATGAGGTTATTTCAATAATTAAGTAGGTGTGAAGCAATTCTAATACAAATGTTAACACTATTTATCTTTAGTATGAGTGCCAAATTGCAGTTACTTCAGTAGCCCATAACTTCAACATTTTACAACTCTGACCTAAGTTCCCTATCTCCAGGTCCCATTTATATACAGAGAAAACGCTTCTTGTTCTTCATCAGTATCCTGTATGTTTTTATATATATAACATACTTCCATCACCTATTACAGTCATACATGTTTTTAAATTATAATACCTGAAGAACAGAAATGACAGCTTTATTACACTCATTAAAATGCAGAAAAATTTAAAACCATTCATTTGCAAGGCAGCTGCATACTGGCATGACCCTCACACCATTGGCATCTGGCATCACAAACTCACGGCACTATAACACTTCACAATTTTAAAACATAGATACTAAAAATAAAGTAAACGAATTCTGTACTCATTCTGCTTACAGAAGATGCTGGAAGTGTTGCCTATTCTGTACGACACAAATCTGCATCTTCCTAGACAACCTTTAACACTCATCATTTCTTCTGCAGTAATGGGCCTAATTAGGTTCATTCTTCTTCCAGCACCTTCTATAAGAATGGTGGGTAAAAGTTAATTTATTTTATTTATAGTACCATGTTTTAAAAGGGTGTTGTGATGCCATAATTTTGCAGCACTAGATCCTGTAATAGTGGCCTACAGGGGTTGTTTCACTGATAAGCTGCTGACATATGAATGGACAGTTTTACATTTGCCTCACTTTAGTTGTGTACACATATATTTATGGGTAGAGGGTTATGTTAAATTAATGTCTAAAGCTTTTTTTCCAATTTTGATAGGCTTTTAATTATATTGAAAAGTTTATTTAAAAAGAAATCTTTGTACTGGATAACCAGTTTATTAGGCAACAAACTTCAAGGCATTAAATTATTTGTGTTACAGTGCCACGATACTGATCATTAGGAATATGATTTTTATGCTTTAAAAGTTTCCAAAGCTTGCAAAAAAAAAAATTTGCCACAGTGCTTACTGGGCATAGTAATTGAGCAGTAATTAGGGAAAGTGACTTTTTCCACTATATCTCTCTCATTCCGCTCACTGACACACACACCATCCTCATCATAGATCAATTTGGCAACAAATGGTTTTTGGTTTTACCTACTTCACAACCAATTAACTACCCTTTTATATACCTCACTGTCATGAAACAATAGACAGTATTAGTTGTGACCATATAAGGGTCAAGTGTATTTTGGCACATTCCATGTAATTGGGGAAGAAGGAAATTTTAGGGTTTTTCCACAGAAAAATGAAATAATACACTCTTAAGAAATTCAAATCAGGAAGGAAATCAAATTCAAACATAGAAAAAGTTTTAAAAAGGTTGAAAAGTTATAAGTATTCTTATGATCTTAGCATCATTAAAATGTGCCCACATCAAGATAAAACTGGCATACATGCACAGATATGCTCTGACAAACTACCTCAGTTCAATTAGTTTTTTCATACAATGAAAAATATAATAAGTAACTTAATAACCTCATAAAAATATCCTAAATCATAAAATTCTAGCCCTACTGATAACACTGTATAACAGCTTGAAATTGACAGAAATGCCTGTGAACTTAGTATTTCAGTCATTTTTTTCCATATTTAATATTGTAATGCCCTTTCGAGGTTTACAGTCACAATGAGGTATCTACAATAAGGATATTTTGGCATTAGTGACTTGGGGAACCAATCTATTTAATGCCAAAACAACAGAAAGTCTACCTTTAACCATTACGGAAATAGTGTGTTACATATCCTCAAATGCACATTATTATTTAATGTCACAATAGCGCATCACTTTGACGTCATTTGGACTCCATATATTGTACTGTTGTGCTGAATGTCATAACATATGTACAGATTTCTCATATTTTCCAAATGTGGGCTTATATTTTAGTTACTAAACCAAATGCTGAGCACGAATCCTTATGTTCATCTATTGGTACAACACTTGAAATAAAGGATTTTAACAATGATGTTTATCTCCAGCACATTCCATTGTTGTGCTGTAAAAGAAATTATTCGTTTATATTGCCAGTCATTCAATAATATCATTCAAGGAATTGGTGTTGAGCAGCTAACTTGTCTTCTAGAGGAAGAAAGATTCTTCCTAATGAGAACAGTAAGTGAATTTGTAGATAAGTTTTTTCCTTCTGCTGAAATATTGCAAATATTGACATAATAGCTTTTAGCTTTGATCAATCAAATAGTTATGAAAGTGTCATTTTTTTTTAAATAAAAGTATATTTATTGATATCATTGTATGATTCAGTTGAACTACACACTCTTAAAGCTTCACTTACTTTTCATAAATGTATGGAACCGGTTTCGAGACATTTATGAAAAGTAAGTGAAGCTTTAAGAGTGTGTAGTTCAACTGAATCATGCAATGATATCAATTAATATGATTGGCTTCACTGTGCAAGTTCCAATTTACATTTAAGTAAAAGTATATTTATTCATTCATTTTATACTTACATGCAATATTTACTCATAGTAGATTTAACATGCCATTTTAGATTGTCATGCAATGAAAATGCAGAAATCGCAAAATATAACTATGTCAAATGCTAAGGAAAAATTATATTAGAGTGCTATGGATTATGGCAATGTAATTTTAGAAGAAGGAAATAATGTGAATAATATTTCAGTGCATAATTCAAACCAAGACTATACAAAAGCAGACATATATATATATATATATATTTTTTGAATGGTGTTTAATTCCTGTTTATTTTACTACTGAAGCACCATAGGCAGTAGTGTAGAGTTGCTAATAAATGAAAAATTTGTAGTAGGGATAAAACTGAAAAGAAAATGTCGGCACAACCTGAGAAATAGAAAGAAAATGGCAAAAAAATGAAATGAAAGTAAAACCAAACTTTTCTGCTAAAGGCAATACACATATATTGCTGGTTGGTCGCTTATACTGAAATATTGCTCAAAATATGCAAAGAAATGCAGTTCAAAATCTACTGAGGCTGATTACGTATTTTGGAATTTAGGAGATAAAGATGAGCAAAGTTACGCATACATTTAACATAGCGAAACAAATATAAACAAAGTCACTTAAACATATAAGTGAATAATTTCTTTTACAGCACAACAATGGAATGTGCCAGGGATAAACATGATTGTTAAAATCTTTTATTTCAAAGTGTTGCACCAATAGATGAACATAAGGATTCCTGCTCAGCATTTGGTTTTGTAATTAAAAATATATAGCCCACATTTGGAAAATATGACAAATCTGTACATACATACATCCATCCATCCAACACAATAGTACAATATGTGGAGTCCATATAATGTCAGTTTTCCAAAATTACCTTCATAGCATGCCAGAGAAGATTCAGAGAAAGAGTATTTTGCCTCACGAGTTAATTTCAAGGAAAATTTTCCAACTGTATGTTGAAAAATGTGAAAATTACGGCACCACTCCGGGAAAAGAATAATTTTATTTAAATATGTGTAACACAAAATTTAATTTGTTCTTCCATGTTTCTACAATTTTTTGTGTCATATATGCTAGATTTTCTCATGAATGTTGCAGAGAAAAATTCACCATTATAATCAGTGCACTTTCATTGAATGGAAATTCTTAGCTAGAGCTAGAAAATACATTAAGGTGAAAGCTGCATCTGAAAATATCCATTTAACTAAATTTGATCTGAAAGCTATCTGCTACTCTACCAAGGCAAATGATAAAACAATATTTTATTTAACATTGGCTTTGTACAACCTAAATGTTTATAATGAACTTCTAGAGGAGCTGCATGCTAAACGTGGAGTAAAAGAACTGCCAAATGTGGATGTGCAGATTCTTTTTAATATTCTAGGAAAAAATGCAGCTATTAAGGACAGAAATTTCTTTTCCACACATGTGATGGATAAAACAAGAATGTAACTGTGTCTGCTATGTTGAGCACCTTTGTATCCCTGTAATTAATAATTTATTCTTTGAGTCAGGTCACTCACAAATAGAGTAATACTCAGTTCATTCCTCAATGGAGAAATGAACAAGGTTATTAAACATACTTGACCCATTAGAATGTTTCATTGCTGGCAAAATAACAAACAAAAATGTCATGTATATGAAATTCTGAGAAGAATCAGACTCCACATGATAAAGAACAGAAAAATTGAGTGATGAAATAGTGTCATCTGGCATAAGAAGACCTGGTTTCAGCATTTCTGGAGAATCTATAAGAATATGAATTGCTCTCAGCTAAAGTAAGACTGCAAGATTCTTTCACAATTCAGCCTTTGTATTCTTCTCCAGTTCCTATATAGAAATAAAAGTTTAAGAATCTTCTGAATCTATGCAATGTAGAGATTATTTCTGAGCAAGCATCAATTTTACAAGTCATTTAGGGATGACATAACAGCTGGGAAAGTGGCAGAAGTTAATGTAGTTGATTGAAAAGTGTTCATTTTCCATTACAGCATTTTTAGTTGTTTGTTATCTGCACTAGTCATTGCAAAACTAATGGTATGATTTCTCTGACCAATTTCACACATTAAACCTTCTTTTGTGGTGGAGGATGATGATGCACTCTAGAGGCTAGTGTTGCACTCACGTGCAATCCATTTGTCACGAATTGACAGACAAAAGCAGTTAGATCTCTCTGAAAGTACAAGATAGCTAGTTATGGCTGGAGGGTAAAGAAGGTACTATATCAAGACCCAATCCTGGATGTACTGCAACATATCATTGAAGCTAATTTTAACATTCCAAATCAAAATTATACAGCAAGCTTGATGCAAGGTATAAAAGTTGCTCTGTTTATCTCTCTAGTAAATTTTCATTGCAATCAGGTTTACTGGTTGTAGTGTTTTAAAACATTTGGCATATTATCAGCCATCTTGCTAATGAATATCGTAAAAAAGATATATAAAACTGTTTATTCAACATTAAATCAGATGTAACTTGCAAAAATAACAAACTGTTTAAAGTCAGATCAATATATCTGCAACAATATATATTTATTTTTACATAATATTTACACTTAAAAAATTGTGGAGTAGGTTTAAACATATTCTAATAAAAATGAAGTATCACATATATCTACCACATGAGCTGAGGAATTACTGTGATAGCGTTTCAATTGCAAAACTTTGTATTTATCTCAAAATATGAATCTTGTAGATAGTTATTATGACTCTTAAGCCCCTGCATTATTGTGTGTGTAATCAGTGGCTAATCATGTAATTAAGATTAGAAATTTGTAAGAATTCACTTGAAAGAAATTGTTAATTCTAATAATTGGACTTGTCATTGACTGAACTTTGTTTCAGAACATTGCATGGAAAACACTTGGTTGAAGCATGATAAAAGAAGGGAAAGAAAAGCAGAGAGAGAAGAATGGCAGCAGTACAACTGTCAAGACTGAACTGCCTAGTTCTCAGGCTCAGTCCTCTGAAGCTACAATCAAGGAGGAACCTGGAACAGAATCACATGTAAATGGTGGTGATGATGGAGAGAAAAAAAATGGAGTGCGGGTAAATGGTGGAAATGGTGGTGCAGGAAGTAGTACGTCCTGTGGACACACAGACATAAAGCCCAACCTTATAGGGTCAACTAACAGTGGAACAGTAACCATGGGTGCAGTTCGAGCTTCATCAGCTTCTCATACATCAAGTGACCTCTGTATGGTTGATGGTGCCACTGAAGGTAATATATGTTTCTTTTAACTCTGGTCTGACAAGTAGACACAGCAGGATATATTCATTTGAGATTGGGAACACAACCATTTGACTGGGCACAGTGAATGAAACTTTGTAAACATGCTTAACATAGTGCATCTGTTTAAAAGCAATAAAAGATTATAGTTCATCTTTTTTCATAAGTCTTAAACTTTCTGGCAGTAGCATGATACAAAGAATAGTCTAGTGATAATCCTCATACTCATATTTTAATAATCCCATGCTTTATCAGTTATAAAAATTGGATATACACACACACACACACATATACAGGTTGAGGCATTTATGGTGTCTCGGCCATATTACTCCAAAATGAAGGGCAAAATGGAAAAATGCTTCAGATAAAATTTGAAGCATTCATAAGGGGACAAAAGACACCAACTTTAACTCGTCCTTGAAAGGCATTTCCCAATGTCATTTCAAGGTCAATTTCCCCACTTCCCCCCCCCCGTCTTCCGGGAATGGAAAGAACATTTAATTTTCAGTATAAAAGTTATAGTGCATCTATCAGCTAGGAGTGATAGATGATGTGTTATTTGACAAAAGACAGCAAATGTCATTGTCATATCACTTAAAACTCATTTTTTTTTTGCGCAGATGCTCAATTGTTGACCTCAGTACACGAGTGCTCATCTTTGCCAATTCAAACCTCAAAGGATATTATTCTCAGTCAGTTGCAGTTCATTTTCATTTGCCTGAACTATCTTCTTTTGATCTGGGTTCAATTTTGTTTAGATTCAGTAATTTGCCTACACTGTATCTATTTACGGGTGCCAAACAATGCTGTATTGTTTGAATATTTTTTGAAATTAGATAGATTTTGAAGAAGATAGTTCAGGCATGTATAGGATCAACTCTAAGAATGGACATATACAGGATCAACTGTAAGGAGTGTGATAAAGTATATAAAGGCAAGACCAAAAGAAGCCTGGGTATAAGATTGAAAGAGCACTGGAGAAACATCAGAAACACACCAGCAGTAGCAGCACATTTTTGGAATGAAAATCACGAAATAGAAAAAGATATAATAATGCTAAGATCGGTTCAGCACCCAAAGGAACTTAGTATATGGGAAAAGATTTATATAAAAAAAATATGAACATACACTTATGAATTTTGATATACCAAAAGCAGACAACATATTGTACAGGTTCATCAACAGACCACCAGAGCGCACACAGCTAAGTATACATCCTACTTGAAGAGATCCATTAGTTGTCAATTGGTTGACAATGTGAACAAGTGACTCAGGAAACTAGTCCGAACTTACTTTTTAATAAAAAATAAAAAGTTTTAATGGGAAACGTCAAGAGAGTTTTAATGTGTTGACATGATCTTAGTAGTTTTACTCTTATTTCAACAAAATTTATGATAGTTTCACTATGTGGATTCCTAGATTCATTTTTTCATTTTTTATTCATTAATCACTGTTTGGTAGCAGAAGGAAAAATCCAAAATATCCTACAAGAAGCAGACATGGGAATAGTATGGTACAAAGGAGAAAGATTGGGTAAAGGATTTTGGAAAGAGATAACAATAAAAATTGGGGATATTGGAAAACAGTAAATTTGGGCAAATTATAACACTAAAAAATCTCTGAAATTATATAGTACACTAAAAAATCTGTGGGGAAGAGAAAGATATATTGAAATTTGTGATAAGGTAGGAAGGAAAGGGTTGGCATGGTTTAGAACAAGAATAAAATATTTAATTGGATTAAAACATGGATTCTGAGTGGAAGTGTCTATGTGTAAAGAACCAGATAGTACTTGGCATAGTATACTAGAATGTAAGCAAACCAAGTTTTGGAAGGAACAGTTCCTATTACGAAAATGGGAAAACTTACCTGATGAAATAAGAGGCAGAAGAATTTTAAATTAAAATCAGATGAAAACATTAAGGAACTGTGAAAATACAAAGGCAAGGTAAGACAAAAATAGTTATGGGTATAAAATACTTAGGAAAAGTGCTTGAGAATAGTATTGTCAGATGGCGAAAGGAAGATGAAATGAGTAGAGGGGGTATGGGACTAGTTATCTAGTATTAGTTAAACAGGATCCTTATACACCAATAACCAGGGTGTTGTGTGTATAAGGTCCTAAGGAATAAGCAACTCTCAAGGGTAGAAATTTGGCCAAATGGGTTTAATTTAATTTAAGAGAGAGAGAGAGAGAGAGAGAGAGAGAGAGAGAGAGGAAGAAGGAAGGTTTGGCATTGTAGGAAATATAACTTAATATTATATTGAATGTATAAATAACTTTTAATATGTGTTTTGTTTTTGGTCGGATCTGAGCCCATTCCCCTGGTATTCCAGTAGGTAGCTGCTGATGAAGTGGGAACTGGAGGGCTGAGCCAATCAAATTGGAGTAAATTTTGATTGGAGTTAGTGCCTTCTGGATTTGCCAAAGGCACTGTTCATAATTGTTGTGTTTAAAAGTTTTTTTTTTTTTAATTTGTGTTTATTTTGTTTAAAAAAACTATGTATGTTGATGCATGAGGAATAAATTCTGCTGCTGCTCTTTTCAAGTTCCAGTTCATTACACACTTATCCTTTACATACAATATATTCCTTTTAAAAATGTACAACATTGTTAGCTTTGGACATTTTCTTCCTAGTTTCAAATTATTGCAGATTCACCAGACTTCCTAAACTGTATTTTTAGTTTAGAATGAAGTGTGTGTGTGTGTGTTGTTCCTAGTTTTACATTTGCCTTAATGCTAATCGGATCAGTACCTACCACTCTTTGTGTATTTCTAAAAGAATTTGTTCTGTAAGATGAATATATAGATAGGTAGGTGAGTGCGCAGTCAGTCAGGTAGGTAGTCCATTATATTACATGTAACATGGGGTAGGACATGTCAATTTTTAATATTTACATCATGACAAATAGAAATAATTAATGTACATAAATATTAGAAATTAAAATTACTAAAGATAAGTATAAAACATAATGCTATGTGCCAATAATGATTTGATTTATATATAATTTAGGATTTTATACATTCTTTTGAGTATGCTATTGAAGTTTTCAAAATATATTTTAGTTACTATTTATGTAAAATATAGTGAACTTTTGTAACAGTGATGTCAAATATTAACATTTAAAAAAGTTGAGTCAAAATTGTAACTTACACATCACTAAGATTTTAATTAAAAGGAAGACTAGTTTTCGGAGCCATTGCTCCTATTGTCAGTTCCTGGTTGACTGTCGGCCTCACTCCTCGTGGTGGAATGATTCATCTCTGGTGGAGGTTTAATGAACCTCTGTATTAGTATATCACTTGGCGGGATTTCAAAATTAAAAACTTTCTGCTTGTTCTTCCAAATATAAATGTTTTCCCGGACTGTAAGTTAAATTTTTCATTGAATATTTTTAAGTAGTTTGGGGTTTTTATTAATGCTATGTTGTTCTTTACAAAAATGCCAGGCCACTTCTGATTAATTTTTAAATGTTACTATTTATGTTTCACAAACATTTATTAAGAAAGTAAAAGATGTAACTAAAAAAAGGATTATAGTTTCTTTTTAAAAGCATTAATATTGTGAGTTTCTTTTATTTGCTGTAGAAGCTTATATATATAATTCATAAAAAAAACACTCAGAATGCAATATAAAAAGTTCACACTAAAACCGTAAAACTGAACACTAAAACCACACGATATTTCGAGTTTGGCTCTTGGTCACATGCTGAGAATGAACTGAGCTGTGGCGGGCGTTGTCTGTCTTAGTGAGGCATAAGGGATGTGACCTGGCAGCAAAACTGCAAACTATAGCTGAACAAAGTAGTTTGGCAAACCTGGCAGTATTACAAGGAAATATTGAGGCCTGGAGGAATATGGGCTTTATGCAAAACTATTGCTGCCATATATATATATATACTCATAAAGAACACTCAGAGTGCAATATAAAAAGGTTCACATAAAATTTAGCACTAAAAACTGTAAAATTGAACACTAAAATCACACTATATTTCGAGCTTGGCTCTTGGTCAATATATATATATATATATATTGTCAGTTTTACTTTCATGTGAAAAATGGGATTTTATTTTGGGGAGGGGGATTCAGAAGCCACATGGTATTTAGAATTCCAAAAAGTTATATTACAACAATGAGTGCAGTTGGCAGGAAAACATCATGTAGACTGTTATTTAAAGACCACCAGGTGCTTCCACTCTCCCATACTTACATTAAGGAACTAGCAAAAGCTATAAATAAAATATGAAGGAAATTACATTAAACTCAGAATATCATGATTATAATACTTGACTTAATATGTGCATATACCACTACATTTACTATTTTTATATCAATCTTTCCAGATCAGAGACTGGTAAATGTAGTGTTATAAATAAAGGCTCCATTTTTTATATATGTATTATTCCTGATTCACATGAAGCCTATGATGGGTAATATTTAATCTTAATAGTTGAATGATATCATAGGGTTTCATACATTTTTATAACTTTCTATTGTTTACAATAGAATATAGTATAATATATCATGACTATCTGGTACTTCCATTATAATTACATTTGTTTGGCAATTTTTTCAATGGATGTTGTAACATCTGTCCACATTTGTATTTTCCTTGGCTACATCATTTGTTCCTCTCCATATAATCAATGTAATTTTTTGTTAGTCTTTCAAACTCTTTATCGGCTGTATTTATCATTTCACTTAACTGTTCTCCTGGTTTTACATATCTGCATACCCCTGTGTCTTTTATGGTTTGTCTATGACTCTCCTATAATTGCCACTTTGTTTTCTTTTATTCACTCTGCCATTTTTCCATTCCCACTGATGCATACATTTGTTCAGTTGATTTCATTGTGTCTTTGGCATTCATCTTATCCTTTGTATACTATGAAACTCTGTATGCTGCTTTGTTCTGCATTGGCTACATTTTCCAGCTTCTTTCCACGTTTATCATTGTGTGCAATTTTTATCTCGTTTTGTAGAACTATTCATTATTTCCATACAGATTTGAATACCTATGTGGCCCTGTTTAGGTCTTATTCAAGGTGTAAACTTATTTGCACTTAATTTCTACAATTTATTTATATTTTTTTTACATAAAATAATAGTATTTGTGTTTTGTAACACAGCTCCACCCCCACCTTGAACTTAATGAAGCCTTGTAATGCCTTTCTATCTTATCTATCCCTTCTTAAATATATGTTGAAAATCTTTCATCATACATTTAATAAACCAATTTGATACAGGATAGCAGGGTCTTGAGTTACATGCACAATGTTGCATTTCTGTGAAAATCATGATAAACGTTTTTAAAAATGGATCTATTATATAAGCACAGGATTATCATATTATATGGTCTACTTTTTGGAATTGCATTTTAGTTTTACATGCTGGCAATATATGCTGTTTTATGACATTTCTTATGTTTCTGTTCCAGATGTGCATTTAGAGTGTATAGTTATAAATTTGTTTACACACGCACACACACCCTCGGGTGCGGATAGGAAATGTGGTGACAGAGTAATAATGTGAAAGCATTCATATATAACCAATTTAGGCAATCTTCAAAATATGATTAGGTTAGAATAAGAATGAAACATTGTTCAAAAATAGTGTTAAGGATAACATGTAACAATGAAATGATAGCAATGCATGTAGTATTACTAATTATTATAGTAATGGAGCATGCAGTAAATAAAGAAAATTTAAAAAAAAACACACACACACAAATAAATAAATAAAAAATGTATTCTGTATTTCTGCTTCTCTATTTCTTTCTTTCTTTCTTTTTATATATATAACTACATTGTTCTAAGAGTTACTTTATTTTTCATTTATGAAATATAAAGTAACTCTTGGAACAATGGAGTTTATTATATATGATATTATCAAATACACACACACACATATATATTATAAAAATAAAAAATAAAGTAACTCTTGGAATCAATGTAGTTAAAAAAAACAAGAACTAGAGAAGCAGTAATATAAAGTAAATAAAAACACAAATATTGGTATATTTCAAACCACGTGTGTTCTTTAAAGGCAGAAGACAAGTATTGAATATATTTGGTTTTTACTTATTCAAATGTAATTCAGTATATAAAATCCTAATTTATTTATAAGTAATTCATGCTGTTTTTCATATTGACACATCACATTTTTTAATTTCCAGAGCATAAAATTGTCATTTAACATGTTTCCATCATTCAGCATTTTATTGCAAAACTGTGTGCATTCCAAACCTCTTGATGTTTAAGGTATGTCCAGTAGCGAATAGAAAGTGTGGAATGTTATCTCATACAGACAGTACTGCTTGTTGCTTGTAAAACTTGAAGCTGAATATATCACATGTGCTCATGCATATTTTGTATTATAAACAGACAACAAGTAGTTCAGGTAAAATGTGGCATTTTTATTAACATGTGCTAAAAGGAATCATGTTTTTACACCAGATGGTTCATATTTTATTTCTCGTTATTTTATAGGTATTTTTCATGAACTTTAAATGAAGTTTTTTAGTTATAGTTATGCATCATATATTAATAAACATATTGCTGTCATAAGCTAATCTATTTTATATTTTGGTTAATGCTGTTATGGATTTATAACTTAAGACACTGTAATTTTCTGCAAACTAAAAGAAGATGGATATAAATTATTGCATGAGCTTGCTTACTTTTATACATGGTCATTTCTCATGATTATATGTGATTGTGTAAAGTGTTGCTTACACAGCTGCATAGTGATAACAATAATAACCTGAATGAGTGGCAAAGAATTTGGGAAAGATACTCATTGTGTCTTGTGAGTTAAACTACGATGTGCAATATCAGTGTGTTTAGTGTTGGGCTCTGTTGTAGCATACATGAAATTTCTCCCATTAACCTGAAGAGCTTAAAACCATCCCTAAATATGAAAATTCCTTCACAATCTGTTCCTCCTCCCCAGCCATATATCACTTCTCAGCCTTCCTCAGCTTATTTCCCTTTTTAAATACTATAATTGAAGTCTTTTCTTGATTAATTTTAAAGACCCATTTTTTGCAGTACCTCATAGTTTTTGATAATACATACCTTAAACCTATTCTTGAGATGGATGCAACCAATAAATTGTCAGCATAAAGTAAGCCTGGAATCTCCAGCTTATTTAATATTGGTTTGTGAACATTCACTTGCTGTAAATCTACCATTATGACATCTATAAGTAAATTGAAAAGAATCAGACTCAACTTACACCTTTGTCAAAGACAGGGGGGTTTGAGTAACTTCCTCAGTCACATGACCTTCACCACATCAACACAGAACATATTATATCCTTATAAAGCTGCTTCAGAAAAACTCATCTGCTTACTCATCCCTTTATGCCATAATTTATACCATAATGCCTCTCTATTAGTCCTATCATGCTTTTTCTAGGTCAACAAATATTGCATATAATCTTTCCCATTTGTTAGCTATCTATCATTATTTTAATAACAAATACATTATTAACAGCTCTTCAGCCTTTTCTAAAACCTGATTGAAATGGTTAAAATTAGAGTATTCTTTTCTACCCAATCATTTATTCTGTGCAGTTAAAATCCCCCTAAAAACCTTGCCAAAATTTGAAAGAAGAGCAATTCCTCTATAACGTCTTCGTTCATCATTAGACTCTTTACCCCTATATATGGAGCGTATAATAGCTGTACACCAACTGTCAGGTATCCTCGTATTGAATTCACTTTTTCTAGGTCAACAAATATCGCATATAATCTTTCTCATTTGTTAGCTATCATTATTTTAATAACAAATACATTATTAGCAGTTCTTCAGCCTTTTCTAAAACCTGATTGAAATGGTTAAAATTAGAGTATTCTTTTCTACCCAATCATTTATTCTGTGCAGTTAAAATCCCCCTAAAAACCTTGCCAAAATTTGACAGAAGAGCAATTCCTCTATAACATCTTCGTTCATCATTAGACTCTTTACCCCTATATATGGAGCGTATAATAGCTGTACACCAACTGTCAGGTATCCTCGTATTGAATTCAATAAACACTCTAATTGGTTTTGCTTCCGACATCTTACCTGAAAAAATTTTACCGGCAATCCATCTTTTCCTACTGCCTTATTCCTCTTCCCCTTCTAAACCTGATTCAACACCTCTTGACAAGAAAACACTCCCTCCAGCACCTCATTGTATCTAAATTTCAATTACAAATGCCAATCATATCACTGACCGTGAATTTAAATAAGCCTTTAAAATACTCTATCCATTTCCCTGGCACAATTGATGGTCTCCCCTCTCTAGCTTTTGTACAATTCCTTATAATTTCCCATATTTGTTGTGCCTTTCCCACTCCAATTTTTATCTGTATTTCTATGGCTTTTTTTCTCCCCCATTTGTCTTTTTTCCAATCTAATAACCATTTATACAAAACCCTAAGCCACATCAATCTTCCTTTATCATTCTCCCAAGCATTTTCTGTCCACCTAATTAACGCACCTTTACTAAGATTCTCATTATCCTGCATTCATAATTGAACCAGTCATTGTGGTTTTCCCATTTATTACTTATCCTTATTACTCATCCTATTTCCTGCCCACTGAAACACAAATTCTAATAAACTTAAGAGCCTCTCACTCCATGTCTAATTCACTGTACCAATTAATTCATTAAACACACAATTTTATCATTACAGAATTCATAATTAAATAAAATTCTCCATCCTGGGCCTGACTCCACCTATATCTGTCCACTTTCTGATCCAATTCCTCCTTGTTTGAGTCTGGAACCTTCTCCTCGATATTTAATTTTACCCTCCACTATACCACTAGGGGAAATTGAGGGCTATTGTTCACTAGGTTCATCACTTTGAAGTTTGTTACTGACAATAAGTCTACAAGACTCCCAACCTCAAACCACAAAATCACAATGCTTCAACCACTTGTACTAACAAACATAAATTTGCCTACCTTATCATCCCCCCAAGAACCATTTAAAATCAGCAAACCATTATACTCACAAAAGTGAACAAATTTCACACCGTCTACTGTCTTCATTTATTATTTTGTCCTTACTACTGTTGGTAACACTACCCTTATCTTGCTCTTTAACTAAATCATCTAATGTACCCCAATTCTTCACTTGCAGATTCCCATTTCTTTCATTAAAGTCACCCAGTAATAAAAATTCTAGCATAGGAAATTTCTTTCGGAATTCTTCCATCTCATTTCTTAAATAGTGGAAGAGGTCTGGGCTGTGAAACCAGGAAATACCAAGAGGATTATAAACTATCACTACGCGTAATGCTAACTTTGCCCATATCACCCACATTACCCCTTTCATCTTTGATCTAACCCTTCCATTCTTTTTTCATATAACATCCTCAAACTACCCGAGGCTGTCCCTTTGGTATTCCTTCTGAAACCTGTTTTTCCCAAAATTTCATAATCATTCTTATTTCCTCTCCCCCGTCTAACCATGTTTCAACTACAGCTAATATGTGTATCTCACCAACTAATGACCCAATAAAGTCCAATGACAAACTCTTTTTCGGGCCTTAGCAGTTCCAGAACCTCAACCTCACAGATCCGACTTCCTCCTCCTCATGCTATGCAAAATCTACTTTATATCTGAATTCTTGCAGCTTCTTTTGACTTCTCAATGCAATTTCTGCACACTTTGTACCATGTTACAAGGTAGGAAGTTGTCCTGTGATGTTGACACAACACTCCCATGTGACACCTCTCTTCTTTCTTCTTCAATCTCTTTCCTCATCTGCTTTTGAATCTCGTGTCCAGTCTATGTGCAATGATGTCCACTTGGATGGAGATATTATCCTGACCCCTCCACAATCCTAGTATCCCAGTCCCTGCTCTTGTGTCGATCTCAACATTCCCTTCTCCTCATTATAATATAATTATTCGTTCCTTTAAGTTTCTTTGCTCTATTTAAGATCTTGTGCACAATACTCTTTGTGATGAACTTCACTATAATCACTCTTCTACCTACTTCTCTTCCCACCCGATATGCATCTACAATTTCCCATCCTCCTAGAACATGTTTTGTAAGCAATCGCTTCCGGCGGTCAAAGCTGGTGATTAAAGCGATTGCTTCCGAAACATGCCCTAGTGTTATGTAAGTAAGTAGAGTTTGTGTAAACATTTTTAATACCTGAATGTAGGATTTTTAAGGTGTTTATAGTAAAAACTGAGCAAACCTGATGTTTCTTATCTAATAATGGGTGCAAGCAGATCAGCAAGTTAGAGTGAGATTACGTGCAGCCTTGCCATTATGTTTATTTGTGGGAGATAGGAATGTCAAACACCCACTTTGTGAGATAAACTTCTTATCTTATCTTTACAAGCATGCACCCATCCCATCTGATTCCTCTCACATTTCGTTAGTCTCTGTTTAATTTGGAAATGGAATCATTTTGAATATTTGTTTTGGGTAAAATGTTGCGAGTTATTAGTTCAGTAAGAAAGTATATATAATGGCGCATCAAGAAGAATGTATAAAATCAAAATCATTTTGTTATATATGCAAGAAATTCACATTGCCTAAGCAGAGGCATAATATCAGATTTTGTGAAAAAGTCATATCATACCTATTTTAGAATCAAACTTGGAGACCAAAATAAAGCTTGGATACCACACAAAGAATGTAGAACATGCTTGAAAAACTTTGTCATTTGGTCAGTGACAGAAGACTGACCACCTCGAGAAAATTTGGAAGTCTGTTCTAAGAATGCTATCCACCAAAGCCTTATGAGTCCTTCTAAAGTCATGCTTGACTTCGCCATATTGAGCTTGCCTTAATGAAACATTTGTAAAGGCTTTAAATAAGGAAGGAAACTGTTTTAAATACATATGGTCTTGATATAAGATTCAGTATTTAAAAACACAATTGATTAAAAGGAGAAAGCAGCATGGGGGTATCTTTCTGTGAAGCTGTTTCAACATTTTTTGTTAACAAAAATTCTAATTACTGAAACATAGTGGCTGACATACTTGAAGAATACAAGGAACTTGGTTGTAATACGAGTCTCAAATTTCATTTTGTGTTTTCTCACCTTTTTTTTTTATTTGGAAATGTTGGATTTTTGAGTAAAGAACAAGGCAAGATTTCACAAGTATTTACAGAGTTTGAAAGGAGGTACCAGGGATGCTGGAGATCAGTATGCTTTCTGACTATTGTCGGATATTAAAAGTGTGAAATATCAAAGACAAATATAAAAGCAGGAAGAGTGGGGAACTTTTCTGAACAAAGAAGCAATGGCCACAATTTTTTATGTGATACATTATGTTAAGTTATACATCCAATAGTAAAATAAAACAAGAAAAAACAAAACAAAAACACTCTAATGACATGTATGAACGATATACATGTCAGCAAGTTGTGTTTTTTACATATTTTTTTGCATTTGAAATAAAAAAATTTAAATGAAAAAGTTTGTGATGAAATTCATGGTATTATACAATGCATTTTAAGTGGTTTTGCAAAATATCCTGGCTTGATAGAAGTAAACTGATTGAAAATTCAGATCCAGCACATCAAGATTATATAAAATCACATTATTTACTTTAGGCAATAATAATAACAAAGTGTAAATTTGCAGACTAATGTTACTAAATGTGAGAAAAAATGGTGATTATTTCATTTGAAACAATATTACACCTGAAGTAACAATGCTCTTAGGCAGACACTCTCTAGAGCATTCATGCAGCAATAATCAAAGCAAATAACATTCTGATAAGTTCTTCCATAGACAACCACGGCCCCTTACAGGCATCAGCCTCTCCAACTCCAGCATGACTCATTAGTTCATCAGTTGACAATGTGATCGATAGGTCACGAAACATGTCGTGAAATTTAACAGTTTAAGAGTGAAATGCTTAAGAGTGTTGAAGATTTTAGCCATTTTAAGCATTTTAGAATTTTAACTTTCCCATGGGAAGGAGATTTTAACTGGTTTAAAATAGGTTTTATATACAATCAATTGTTTTGTTAGTAGTAAACTATTACAGAATGGCAGTTTAGTATATTTTGGTAAAGTGGTTGCTTTATTTAATTTTGTGTTAATTGAATGAGAAGAAAATGAACAGTTCTTTGAGACCTTGGAAGGAGTAATTGAAATGAAACTGAGTAGACCAACTCCGTATGAATGAATGAATTTATATTCTTAAATTTATATCCTTACATACAGAGAGTGCCAAAAAAATGTATACACACTTCATGCAAAAAAAAAAAAAAACTTTGTTAACATAACAAAATGGAATTCGCACAAACAGAAACTGATGAAGACTAATCATCTTAGACTTTTACAGTTACAACAGTTGCTCAAAATGCCCACCATCAGCATTAGTACACTTCTGAGTACATTGAACTACTGATTGAGCAACATTTGTAAAAATGTCCTCAGCGATTGCAGCACATGCCATTTCAATTTCTTCCCAAAGTACTGCTTTTTAATGGTTTTCTACAGTATACAGCATCCTTAAGAGATCCGTGTAGGTAGAAGTCCAACAGAGTTACATCCGGAGAACACGGTGGAAACTCAATCGGACCTTTTGTCACATCCAGTGCCTTGGATAATGCCTAGGATAGTGCCTTGGATCGATTGCATGGGGTTGTTTGTTGTGTGAGGTCTCCCTATCTGCCCTTGTGAATATCACTTATGGTACCATGAGTCTCAAATTTGTCTGGAATGCATTCTGTTCTGTACGCATGTATCCATTGCCTTTGAACTTCAACAACATTCTCGGTTTTCCAATACCACTTCATAATTGCTTTCTGCTCTTCAGATGATGATCTTGACTCCATTTTGTTGTAACAATGCTAGCATAACGTAATGTCAGTCATATCTGTTTACAGAGCATCATACAATAATATTGGCTTCATTTATTCATTGTTCATTTACTTGTGATGTAGCAACACTATCATAATGTATGCGAGTCATCTGTTTACAGAACACCATATTATACATTTCTCTAATTTTTCGGTCCAGTTTTGAAATATATTAAATAGATATCCACTGTGAAAGTGTGTATACATTCTTTTGGCACCCTGGATATTATTGTTATTGTTATTATTATTATTATTATTATTATTATTATTATTATCATCATCATCATCATCATCATCATCATCATCATAATAATAATAGCTGTTATTATTTAAGTTCAAAAAAGAACTTTTCAACAAAAAAAATAACTAACACATTACAACTATTCACATTTATTAATTGTTTCATTCCAGTGATAAAGTTCAATTTTGCATGTAATAAATAAAAATAACATCAACATAATTGTATAAGTATGAAATATAAACAGAATATTGTAAATATAAACAGAATTAATATTATTTTTTATTTCTTGCAGTTTCCAATTTGCATGCAAATCAAATATTTAACATATAAATAAAACCAATTTCATACAATTTCACCAACAAATAAACAAATTAAAATCAAAGTAAACAATTTTCCTTTCCATGTTCTCAGCACATATGAGTTTACTACTATTAAAAAAACTTTAAAATTTCCCACTTGCTCACCCTGACTTTGTGGAGTTGCATTCCTTCCATACCCCATTACAATTAACCCCAGGTTGAGTGTGTAATGGGGATCTATATTCATTTCTAAATAGTGGAATTGTCAGCATTGTAGTTCCCATCTTTCCCAACTTTCATTAACCATTTTTGTCTCACCTTGCCTATGTATTTTCCTAGTTCCTTAATATTTTAGTCTTATTTAAATTTAAAATTCTTCTGCCTCTTATTTCATTTGGCAAATTTTCCCACTTTCTTAATAGGAACAGTTCCCTCCAAAACTTGATTTGCTTACATTCTAATATATAATACCAAGTACTATCTGGTTCTTCACATAGTGGACATATCCCCATAATATATTGCCAGTTCTTCCCTTCCTGCCTTATCACAGATTCAATATATCTTTCTCTTCCCCACACATTTATTAGCATGCTATTTAATTTCAGAGATTTTTTGGCATTAAGATTGCCCATATTTCCAGTTTTTCAATATTCTCAATTCTTATTATCTCTTTCCAAAATCCTTCACCCAATCTTTCTCCCTTGCAACATATTGATTCTCATGCCCACTGTTTGTAGCATATTTTGGATTTTAGATATCAAGTTTCTGTGCCCTTAATTTTTTTTTTTTTTTTTTGTGCTGATTAACACTTTGTAATATTCTAATCTCTCTAATCTGTACAAATATTTCAGGACCATTCTATGACCTTGCTTTTATAGCCCAATCTTACTAGCTCCATTAAAGCGACTTTGTTAGGTGAAGATCTAGGGGTAAGCCTAGGCCGATTCTACAAAATAGTCTATTTATCAGATTTATCTCTTTCCATCCTGCATCTGGCCCTCAAATTCTATTCCATGCATCATTCTGCTCTCCACTATTGAACCATATATTTTTTTGATACATTGATACTTTAACTGTATTGCCCTACCCCCTTTTTCATTTTAACACAAAATTCTTTTTCCTTATAAATATTTTGAATTACCTTTATAAAACTCTGGCTTACTCCTTTCTTTCTCCATTTGTTCCAAAGTGCTTCTCTAGAAATTGTGTTGAAACTTTTTCTAAGTCCAAAAACAAGAAATGGATTCTATCTCTTGTTACTAAGATGTTTGACGACTAATGTTCTAATAAACTAATCCCTGTATAATTTGCTGGGTTCCTAATATCTCTTTTGCCTTTATAAATTAGTGTTATAATTCACACTCTCCAATTTTTTGATATTTTTTCTTCTTCAAAAATAAAGTTCACTAGCTGCCCGAATATGTTTAATCTATCCTACATTAATGTGTTCAGTTGTTAACACTAACTCCACTTACTTTACACGTTAATGTAGTATATATTACCACTCTATTTTCTACAGCTTCGTAAGCACAATTTTTACTTAATTATGTTTAATCTGTTTAGGTTTTCTACCCAAGCTTTCCAACATTCCCCTGGTATCCCATATTCCACATGCTTTGTCGGGTTTTAACTTTTTGATTTGCTCGAATACTTCATTTGAAGTAATTTTGCTCTCTAACAATCCATTTTCTATGGATTATCAATATTCAAATTATCTTGTACAGCCTCTTTTTACTCTCAAAAGACCCTGAAAAAGCATACACCACACTTAGTGACACCACCCTCTCTTTCTTTTGCACATTTTATTTATCATTGCCCAAATTGTCTTTTGATCTTTCCTTTTTGCTGCCTGTGTTAGCTTCTGTCTAAACTTTTCTCCCTACTTCTGCTTTTATGCCTCTAATCGACATCTGTATCCCTCTCTTTCTACAAGGGGAAAGGAAAGGAAGCCCTATATCTCCTCTCCTGTTGGTCTCCAGCCTTTTAGCTCTCTCTGTACCTTCTTGTTTCTGAACATTCTTTATCGAACCAGCTCTCATTTACTTTTAGTTTCCCCTCAAACACTTTCATATTGTTTCCTGCTCGTTTGATGGCCGTGTCTACACTAGAAACACATTCTTCAATTTTCTGTCTAATGATGTTGACAAATTTCTTTCCCCTATATGTTCCACTTCTTGATTTAACTTGTATGAAACATTTAATGTAAATCATTTTCCATCTGTATTGTTTTAATTGGATACCTAACCTGAAAATTTGCTCCCTCCTGCTATCTTCTATCATTTGGAGCTCCATTCATAATGGGAATTGTTTACTTGCACTTGCCATATCATAATCTCAAAGCCCACTATATATCTAAGCATATAAGGTGTATAACATATAATCCATAATACATTGGCCATTTTTTCCTTTTACTCCATTGCACATCAAAAAGTTATTCCCTTCACTGATCAATATTAATTTTTTGTCCACGTTATTAGAAACTTTATCATTATTGCAACACTCCTCTAAATTTGCTTCTATTAGGCCCAACCATTGAAATCTATCTCATTCTGTTCTTCCTCTATTCTTGCATTTAGATCCCCCACTAACATTAATTCTACACCTGTGTATATTTGTCCTGTAGGTTTTCAATGTTTTGTCTCAATTTAATGAACAAATTTAAATCATAAAAACTTGAAGAGCTAGGTGGATTATAAATAATATATAGATATACTTGTATCTTCTTCCACATGGATCATTGAATATACACCACAGAACTTTATCATCCCCTAAATCCTTTTCAATCTTAATTTTAAAACTTTTATCTCTTCTTACAAATAATTCTATGCCATCAAACAGACAACATTTTCCTTTTACCTTCAGCCCTTTTTCTCCATAATAATTGTACCCAGTTATATTGATAACAGAATCCTTTAATATCCATATCTCAACCACTACTAAACTCATCTGCCCACTTGATTATTCAATGAATTTCAGCATTTCGTATTTTTGCTATTAACCCGTCAGCATTCCAGCATACTATTGAAAAGGTGCATAATCCCTGTACCGTATCCTTTCTCAAAAACTATAGTTCTCTAACTTGCTTTGCTTCTTATTAGTCTCACCTCTTTATTTGGCGCAACTCTTAGTTCTTCTACCTGCGTAATACTTCACCCAGGCGTGGAGACTACACTCAGCCCTGCCTCTTTCTAAGTCAGCTGTTGCACCCTTGTGCAGCTGTTGAGGACACTACAATGCATCATGATGATGTCATCAGCTGTTCATCTTTCCCCTTTTCTCCTTTTGCCATTTCTTATCAGCCTCAGTCTAACTCCTTTTCTATCTATTCTATAGGAGTTGGATATTTTGCAGTCATATAGTTCAATCCCCAACTTTTCCTTAAATATTTCTTGAACCCTTGCCAAGTTCTCTTCCCTATATTTTCCTGTATTCCAAAAATGATGTTTGCTTTTATGTTATTTGCCTTAGCTTTTTCCAGCCTCCTTATCCATCTGTAATAATATGCAAAATCTTGTTCCACTCCTTGTTGATATCTTGCAACAATCTTTTGCATATCCTTGGTAATTCTGCTTATTCTCATTTCGAGCGTCTTCTCCAGTTTTCTTAATTCAATAATTTCTTCTGATATTCCCTTAAGCATTCTGACAATCGGTTCCATGCCTGGACTAGGGTAAACAGGATAATAAGTATAATAATAAATATTAATTTGATTCAAATTTCAAAATGTATGAAGTATAGAATGCTTCTGTAGGAACATACTTCATCATGCAAATTCCAGACTTTCCCTAAATGGTTGTCGATAAGTTTGCTGCCATGAAAACCAGAAGAAGGGATTTTTTGGTTGAAATAGGTGAATTACTATAATATTTTTATTTTAAATTATCTGTCCATATGTTCAGCCAATGCATGTATGAGAGTTAATTGTAGTTATTAAGATGCTATAAGTGTGTGATATGTATTCGGAAGTAAAGTTTTGCACCCTGGCATTATGGTGCAATGAGTTGCTGCTAGTGCTAAGTGCTACTCTTTATAGGCTAGGGGAGACTGATACAGCTTATACAGAATCTTAATATCATTTTTATAAGTAAGAAATATTCACTTTAATCATCAGTGATGCATAATATAGGTTTCTAGCAGTGCTATTTTAAAAATATAATAATAATAATAATAATAATAATAATAATAATAATAATAAAAATTCAGAAATGCTTGTACTAACTTTGGGGATTAGTTCTCTATATCTAAACAAGAAACAGTATCATATATACATGTCCAGAAATGCCTTGTTCTATTAGTTACTACAACCAAAATTTTCATTTAACATTTGAATATCAAAGTCAGTCCAATAAGTTGTTGACCCAATTAAATACTTAATTAAACTAATGTTATCAATAGAACAACTCAGTCCATTGTTGAAAGTACTTTGGTAGTGGTTTGCATTGCCAAAGAAACACTTTTATACTGTTACCTTGGAAATATTTTACATTTGGGGTTCTTCTTCTTCTTCTTCTTCTTCTTCTTCTTCTTCTTCTTCTTCTTCTTCTTCTTCTTCTTCTTAACTGTACCGTTTTTCAGTTATATGTGAGCACCTAACCTTGGTGGGATATTTTATTTCATGACTAGGTAATTATATGTGGTCTTGACATTGGTAGGGCACAAGTTATTAGATAACATTTTGAGACTGGCAGAAGCAAAATTGTTATGCTTGTTCTGCATTGTACCATCCAGCTGCAGAGATAGGATGTGTAGCACAGCAAAATATGGATTAAGAAAGACCTGCAGTTCTTCAAATGTCTGACATTGAAGAGAACACAGAATTTTGAATCCAAGATAAGATAAACGGCCATGGCATTTCATGTAAGTCAAATCACCACATGGAGAATATTTTATGAGAAGCTCATATGTTGTTATGTGCAATGTGAACAGGATCTATCATCTGATGTTTATCCACTATGGGAAATCTTTTGCTTATACTTTGTTCATCTGCTAATCCATTTTTTGTTACCTAAAGCTCTTTACAGATGAGGCAACTTTTGTTACAAATGTTTAGAACCTCCATCTTTGAACAGGCTAAAATTCCCATAGTACAGTTTACACTAGATGCAGGAGATTAATGTTTTACTGCAGTATGGACAGAGAATTCTTTTTAAACACTCTTTTGAATACTCTTCATGTCATATTTTGTACCATCTTGTCTTGGTATGGAAACCTAGTTCTGTTTTCTTTTAATCAGGTAGATTGGCATCTCCATAGCATTGCCACAAATAGTTTATTAAGTGCCATCTTGAAATGCTCACAACCATCATTATTTTCATCTAAACTGTGGTATTTTCATTGTTGAAATCTCCCCAGATTTTTAGTATAGATTTTGTAAATTAGTTTATAGACTCTTTAAATATATTAAAGTAATTTTCTTCACAAGTTTGTTTCAGTCTTCCTGCTACAGATTCAGTAGTGAATCATCTTTCATCATATTTTCCAAAGCACTTCATAATACTCTCAGCTCATAGCATTGACTTCACCTTCTGTACCCTCCATTTTGTCAAAACACAGTACTATAACATCTAGCTTGTTATTAAAATGCTTAACAGCTGTTCATGTACCAAAACCAGGAATGTTTATAATAATTTTTATACTTTTTTTTTTTTGAGTCAATTTTCCAGATCTGCTAATTCTTTTGTCTTCATAAATATTACCAATTTCCAAATCCATTTATGAATGGCATTTCTTGAAGTATTGAGCTTCTTAACTCTGCATTTGCACAACAAAATGTTTCAAATTTAAGCCCATGAAATAGAAATTTTCCAGTTTAATATTCCATTTACTAGCATTATTGACACTGTTCAGCTATATTTTAGTGCAATGTTGTGGCAGCAGAATGAAATGTTTGAAATATTTTTGCTAAACAACTCTTTTAAATTTAGTAATAAGAAAGGTTGAAATACCATATAAATATGAATTGTTTGTAATTAATATCTAAAGTAAAGCAGTTGAAGATTTGATCATTTTATGGATTGTTTGTAAATAATATGTAAACTATAGAAAAATTTGAAACCTAGATAAATAGCTCCATTCCACAGTTGTAGTAAATATAACTTCAACTGAACCATTATAAAACTCATACCTGTGTTGTCAACAGAATATAGCTAGAAGTCACCATATGTGTTTTGTTTTTCCCTTCAAAATACATTTAACAGTAGGAAGCACATTTTACCAAAATCTGAAGTCAAATTTTAAAATTATTACCTGTATCCTTTTAGAATAAATAAACATATATATAATGGAAAATAAAGTATCTCTTGGAACAATTTAGCTAAAATAACAAGAACTGGAGAAGCATAAATAGATAAAACACTTAAATAGTCACACAAGTCCTGCAATATTTTGAACAGTTTGTTCCTCAAAAGCATAACATTGTAGCATATTTTTCTTCTGTCTCTTTAGTTTGGGGAGTATAACATCCACAGACAAAGGAAGAATATATAGTACTTCATTGAACCAGTTAATATTGAAAAAATAACAATTAATTAAAAAAAAACCTGCTTTATGGAATGTTACAACCCTACTGAAAATGCATGGAAATTTCAAAGGCATTAAATTCTAGTATATTTCTCTTCTGTCTCATAGTCTGGGGAGTATAACATCCACAGACAAGGGAAGAATATATATAATACTTCATTGAACTAGTTTATTAAAAAATAAATCATTTAATATCTCTGATTTGTGGAATGCTACAACCCAACTAAAAATACATGAAAAGATACATGTAGTTGTAAATTTTTGTGAAATGTTGGACTAAATGAGCCTATAAATATTGTCTGATTTGAGGCATCTCACATCAGTGCATGCCTCAGCCTACATCTTCTTGCAATGGGTACATGCCTCCAGTGCACCAGAAGAGATATAGTCTGAAACAATGTGTAGCATTATGCACTACAAAATACTGTCATTTCATAGTAAATTTAAAAATGCACATTCATAGTATGTTAGATTAATTTTATTTGTTTTTAAAGTAACATTGTTTATTGTACAAATTCACTACTGCATGTATAAAGTGAGCATTTAAATTGTTTTGTAGTTACTAACATGACTCCATGCTTATGTACTTACTGAGAGTGCTGTGCTTATAATTTCTATATAGGCTGAGTCGTAAATAAAAAATCTCTTTAACATCACAGTTTGAAGTTTATGTCGGAATCCACAAGGTGAAACTATCATGAATCTTGATTTGATCTAAAGTAAAACACTAAAAATCACGTCAACACATTAAAACACTCCTTAAGTTTCACAATTAAACTTATTAAAAGTAATTTAATTGTGAAACTTCAAGAGTGTTTTAATGTGTTGACGTGATTTTTAGTGTTTTACTTTAGATCAAATGAAGAAATGCCACAGTTACTAGTAAAAACTTGGCAGGCTCAGATTTGATTCCCATTTGGAACACTTGTCTACATATTTTTTTCTTTCTTTTTCTCCTCCTCCTCCTCCTTTGGCATTTTATTATATTATTTTATAAAAACTTAAAAACAATTCCTCCATTATATATCATATCCTGTACTTCATGCTTAAGAAATAAAGAGAAGTGTCTCTCAGTTCTGTATGAAGGGTTCCTCTTTCTGCTTCATAAGTATGATCGCTTCTTCCTCCATTTGCCTCTTATCTGTGGTCATAAGAGATAACAAGAAAATATGTGAAAAGTAGCAGTGACTTAATGAATGTAATGCAATGCTTAATTTTTCTAAATAATTAATCAGTTATTAAATACATTTTTAAAACAAAATGTCCAGGTGCTGTAGTGAGTAAAGCAATTAAAATATAAAATAGGAACAAATTTTTGTTGTAAATTGCATGATTATAACATTATTTATTATTACAGCAAGCAAATCAGAAGAGACCACTCCAGAAAAACCTGTTGTGTGTAGCACAGTGAAGACTGAAATTAATGGAAGCAGCAGTCATGAGTTCTCTGCAGGTGAGTGTGACATTGGTAGTTTGCAAAAGGAATCTAGTAAACCCTCAAACAAAATTAGTATTATGCAAATGCTTTTAGCAAAGCAAAATAGTTATTGAGTATTTCGGACTCTTTTGAGAAAATGTGTTATACAGAATGAATTATATTGTTGGAGTTAATGAATAATTTTAGGGAGTTTAATATACCATTAGGTTTATTATGTATTTTCTGCTTGGCCATCTGCATAAAGCATAAGTGAATGAGTTTGAAGTGTGAACAAAATGTTAAAAGCTGTTAAGCTTTTGAATGAGGACCACTGGTTAAGTTTAGAGGGAAAGTTTGTGAGCTTCAGAAAATGAGAAAATTAGTAATGGGATGATGTACCACCACTGTTGCTGAAAATGAAGTCATATGGATAGGTGCACTCCAAATTGATAACATGTGCAGATTATTTGCTTGATATTCTTGGTAGTGTGCTACTGAAAGAGTGATATGCATCATACAATATTATTTGGTTGCAAATTGCAACTGTAAATTTCCATTTAGGACAACTGTAAAGCTGTGCTTTAGATGTTAGTATTAATGTCTTTATTGCTTGAAGACCTATAAGTACAAGTACTAAGAATGGTCAGAACAATCTATACAATTATGCACATATTAAATGCAAATCAGTTTTGTAAGTCTTCCAGCTTGTATGAGCATTTTTCTGTTCTGTATATTTTAAATATTTAGCTGAATAAATTGCATTTTTATATAAGTTGGTAATTTGTTGTAAGGAATAGTTATCATGACAGATGAATCTTCTTTTTCTTTACTTTATGTGCTCTGTGATAGTATGTCCTCTTATGTATTGTGAATATAGATCTTTTTTATTAACAAATAGTTCCATTTTACTAATCTTATCACTTTATATCAATAAATAGGTATGACCATAAAATGTTATTATCATTAAATATAGATTTACAGGATTCACTATACTTTAATTGTAATTGGAAAATGGTTCTGATACTATTTTTGCAGCAAGAGTAATTTGTTCATTTTTGTTATGCTTCATCCCCCCATATTTCAGTCTCACAACCCAAATGTGGATAAAATATTGCATAATATAAGACTTATTAAAGATTTTGACATCTGAATATTCTGAAAAATATTTTAATTTTCTATATGATAAATTTTCATCTACACAAATCCCCCAAAAATTATATCTTGTAACTTGATAAATTTCGCTTGTTGGTATATTTAGTTTTGGTTTATTAAGATTGTAACTGTGGCCAAATAAAAATTCTTTTAGATTTATCATTGAGATTCCATTCATTTTTGATCACAATTAATATATACATTACATTTTTGTATATTTACTCTTCAAGAAGTTAAGATTTTCTTTTGCTACATATAAGCGTCATCTCATCTGCATATATAATTATTTTGTATTCAGTCTCTTCAGGAAAAGTATTAACATAAATTAAGAAACTACCCCATAGGTATAATTTTTGAAGTCAGATTGGATTGTTTTTATACAGTTTCCAGATTTCCAGTAAATTTCACAGCATTATTTATGCTTTAATAGGTAGGACTGTAAAATTGTACTTTTTTCTCACATAGATTGTAATTTTCTACTTTTTCTAACAGGAGACAATGAGATACACTATCAAATGCTTTAGATAAATCTGGAAATAGACCTACTAAGGTTTTACCTTTGATCCATTTTGTTAATGTTTCGTGGAAAAAATCACCAATGGCAGTAACTATGGAGTACTCTTTCCTAAAAATGTGCTGCAGTTTTACTAGAATATTGTTTTTGTTTAAGAAATTTACTCTTCTTTATAAGGGAATTTTTTCATATTGTTTTCCAGAAACAGACATTAGAGCAATTGGCTTTTACCTGTTTTTTGTTTAAGAAATTCGCTCTTCTTTATAAGAGAACTTTTTCATATTGTTTTCCAGAAACACATTAGAGCAATTGACTTTTACTGTACTGTTTTTTGTTTAAGAAATTTGCTCTCCTTTATAAGGGAACTTTTTCATATTGTTTTCCAGAAACAGACATCAGAGCAATTGGCTTTTACTTTGCTGGATCATGTTCATAGCTTTTTAATATATAATGGACATATAAATTCCTACAAAATTTGTCATTCACTGAGGTTATTAAAGTTTATTTCAAAATTGAAATAAATCTCAATAAAGCGAATCTACCAATTTGGTGAAGATGCTTTGTTATCCTTAATAAAGATGGGTATTGAACACTGACTTTAATTAAAAAAAAATTAATTTGTACTCGAGTACCTTTTCTGAATTTAGCAGTAACTGAACAATGTCTAACCAGAAGATTTTAAAATGGTTATAAAGCCATCATTTGATCATTGTTTTTAAAAATGATCATATAAGAATGAAAGCCATGAAATGCTTTGCATGTTGCTCAATCATGAATTATGGTTGAATCTTTAAGAAGTGTCACCTTAAACAATTATGGTGGTTTGTGGGAAATTTATTTAAGCTGCATGCCTAGCATTTATATTTTCTGGTGGGATGTTTGAATTCATTTGAAGTCACTGGTAAAATGTTAAGTTTAGAGTGTGAGGGGTTAGATTTAAACTTGATAACTCCAGTGTTTGGGTGTATGGGCTCCAGGAAATGCAGCAACTGAGGATATTGAAGTACAGTGATTTACAATTTGCAAAATACTACTACTACTACTGCTACTACTACTGCTACTGCTGCTGCTGCTGTTACTGCTGCTGCTGTGGCTGCCGCTGCTGCTGCCGCCGCCACTACCACTACTACTACTACCGCCACCGCCACCGCCACGGCGACGGCGACGACGACGACGACTTGGCTCTTACTATAAATCTTCCCCTCCCAACACATTTGGAATCCTATGTTCCTCCATTCAGTATATATGCCCAGCCCATTTCAATCTTTTGAGTCTAACATAAGTTACAATATCTGGACTTCTGTACAGTTCATACAGCTCCTGATTGTATCTAATCCTCCATTGTGAGGTCTCTAGTACCGGCCCAAAAATTCTTCTTAAAATTTTCCTTTCAAACCACCTGGTCTCTCTTCCGTCTCTTTATGTAGGGTCCACATTTCACATGCATAAAAAGAATACTTCTAATTATCATTTTATATATTATAAGTTTTGTTCTCCTATGCACATTATAAGATCTAATTCAAACAATGCAAAGGAATCTCTGTTAGCTGCTGTTATCCATTTTTAAACCTCAGTCGATCCATCATTATTGCTAGTCAATGTCGTCCCTAGATATTTGAACTTATCTATTTCCTCATATACATTAATTCACAAATTAGGTTCAATCCTTATTCTCTATCTCTGGTTTGTATCATCTGTTTAGTTTTCCTTCATTAATCTGTAACGCCACTCTAGCCGCTTCCTGCTCCAGATTCTTTTATACTCCTTCGATCCCTGTTAATGTCTTTCCCATTTTATCAAGGTCATCTGCATATCCCCCAATTTGTATATTATACAATAATGTATTATTGTAATCTATCTTGGTCTGCTCAACCACCCATTAAAGAACAATGTTAAAAAATATAGGTGCTAGAGCATCTCCTTGCCTCAGCCCAGTATTAATACTAAATAAGTCCATTTTATCCTCATAGATCTTAACTTGGTCTATGGAATCTTCCATCGTCATCTTAACAAGTCTAATTATATTTTGGTGGATCCCTTGCTGACACATGATTCTGTCTATTAATACTATCATGTGCTGTGCTGAAGTCTATAAACAGATGGTATAACTCTATATTGTACTCCCAGAACATTTCCAATCATTTCTTTGACTGTATAAATTTGATCAATTGTCACTCTACCCTCTGGAAAGCCAGCTTGATATTCACCTACAATCTCATTGTAGTGTACTTCCAGTTTTTTGAATAATATATATGCAAATACTTTGTATGCTGTATAGAGTAATGTTATACCTCTGTAATTCTGACACACTAATCTGTCCCCTTTTTTTGTATATAGGACCAATTATTCGTATTTTCCATTCACTGAACATTTGCTCCTTCTGCCATATCTGTTCCACCAACTTATATATTGTTGATACCATAGCTTTCCCTCCCTCTTTAATTAATTCCACTGGTATATTATCCACACCGGGAGCTTTCCCATTTTTCAAAGCATCTGTTGCTATGGATATATCCATCTCATCCAGTACCGCCACGGATGGCCGAGGTCGTTAAGGCATGGACTTGTGAGCGGGAGGTCTGGGGTTCGAATCCCGCCAGGACCGTCCTCCCTGACTGAGGTTTTTTCCAAGTTTTCCTTAGTCTTCATAACTGGCAAATACCGGGGAGGTACCCTAAACTTAGGCCTGGAACGTTTCCTTCCTTTAAAAAAAAATCCTTTCCCAATTTATCATTTCATCTCATGTATCACCAGTGTTCACCGCCTGTGGTGCCTCAGTAGTAAAAACGGGCGTTAAACACCATTAAAAAAAATATATCATCCAGTGGTTCTAACGTCACTTTCTACGTCTCCATCTCAGGGACATTATCTTCCTCCAAGCTATTGTTCTCTGATGTACTTGATTGCAATTGGCCATCTTTCTAAAATCCTTTAAGGTATTCCAATTATCTCTGTCCTTCTTATTGTATCTGTTCTGGGAGCATATCATTTCCTATTATAATTCACTTTCTTATAAGCACATTTAAGATTATTTTCTTTGAAATTGTTTTGCATCTCTATAATTCTCCTGTTCCATGGTTCTCTCTTCCATCTACATATATAATGAGCCTCTGCACTTATTTTGATATTCTATGTATTTACTCCTTATAGGGCATCCAAGATTTCCCTCTTCTAAGACCCTTGCGCACTCGCCGTCCAACCAATTATTTTCCAAGGTTTTTTCTTTATATCCAATCATTTCTTCACTAGCCTTCTTACAAACAGCTTTCCATTCTTCCCAACATGTCTATATCCCTTCCTCAAACCTCTCTCTCCTATCCTCACTTCAGATTCAACTACCTTCTGAAACTTAGTTCTCATATCCTCTTCCTTTAATGCTGCCACATTAAATCTAGGCTGCCTTTCTGATTTCTGTCTGGGTGTATTATTAATTCTACATAAATACATGGCCTTTACTAGATAGTGATCCTAATCACAAGCTGCTCCTCTGTAAGATCTAACATCATTGCCATATTATAAAACTTCATACTCAATCTCAACACACATATCCTTTCATTCTCTCTTCCCTCTATGTAAGATGGAGTATACCCTAATATCCTGGATCCCACATTGTACCTCTTAAGCTCTGTGATGACAGCTTGTACAGCTCCATTTCTATATAAAGTTCTGACATTCCAAGTACCAAATTCAAAAACCATATTTCGTCGCTTAACTCATTGCCTATAATCCTTCCAATTATTAGGCACCAATTGATGCTTCTCAACAGTATATTTTTTTTACAGATTTTGGGTCATCAGCCCTATGACCTAACCCCCAACCTGAAGGACCAGGCTACCATATTTTAACCCTAGGTAGCAGGGTATCCCGGTTATACCCCCAGGCACTGGTACTCATTTTAGTCACCTGTTACAACATGCATGATTTACAATGGGGCTATTCTTTATACCCAGAACCACACGGGTAATTTGCTGTGGGTTATAAAAATTTGTTGAACCTAGTGTCTTCTGGCATTGTTATATTTTAATTGACTTTTATGTTAATTTTGTTATAAATACATGGTATAAGATTTAAGTAGATGTAGTCTGTAGGAATATATTTGCAATAAACTTCAATTTCAATTGAATACCTGAACCCAAGTCTTCCAGATATTCTACCAGGAAACTGCTGGTGGGCCAGATAAGAGTTCAGTAAGCAGTTAAATAAGTAAAATTAAAGGAAAATATATTGAAAAGGTATAATTTCTAATTTAGGTAATTTATGAAGTTGTAACTACAAAGGAAGGAATACCGCCAAGGGTGGCCGAGGTCGTTAAGGCACGGGCTCGTGAGCGGGAGGTCTGCGGTTCGAATCCCGCCAGGACCGTCCTCCCTGACTGGGGTTTTTTCCAGGTTTTCCTCAGTCTTCATAACTGGCAAATGCTGGGGAGGTACCTAAACTTAGGCCTGGAACGCTTCCTTCCTTAAAAAAAAAAAAAAAAAAAAAGTATCCTTTCCCAATTTATCATTTCATCTCATGTATCATCAGTGTCCACCGCCTGTGGTCCCTCAGTAGTGAAAACGGGCGTTAAACACTACTCAAAAAAAAAAAAAAAAAGGAAGGAAGGAAAAAATGTAAATTTAATTGTTAAGTTGTTTGCTAAAATAAATCCATTCATTTATTCATTCATTCATTCATTCATTCATTCATTCATTCATTCACACAAAACATGTCTTTTGCTTATCTTATCCTCATGGAAAGATTCCTGAATTATCTGTTTCTATTTTGTAACAGTTTTCTAGTTCTATATTTAGAGTAAAATGAGTGAAACATTCAGTGTGTTTTCTATTAATCTTCTGCAAATTATTGTTTTATCTTGCACTTAGTATCAAATTAGGATTATTAAAATTTGTTCCTCATTCTTTACTGTTCTCATTTATAGTGGATGTCTCAAAAACAGCACATGACCATATTTAAAATTTTTGTAAAAATGCATATGAACTCATTTACAAGAACAGGGAGTCTGTCATAGTAAAGGATCTAAAATATAAATTAATGTTCAATTTGCTAAATAATTTATACCCTATAGAGCTTCTTCAATATTCTGGACATGTGTGATTGGAAGGAAATGTTTCTGAAACAAATTAATCCTATAGCTAATTACTAAACCTGATTTTCCATAATAAATTTATGCAAATAACTGAACCATCTAATTAAGTAAAAATTGTACTTACGAAGCTGTAGACAATGGAGAGGTAATATATAACACATTAAAGTAGTATATGAACCATCTAAATTTGTGAATTTGAATTTGAGTTTTGGTTGGCATAAGATGGTAATCTGAGACAGAACAGTTCCCAAAACTAAGAGCTATCAATGTTGTCACCATGAGGGCAATACTTAAGGGTCACATGGTCAGTCTATGGCATCTCAGGCAATCTTAACCTCAGTTTATCAGACCAGATTTACTACTGCTTTTATTGAGTAATTCGGAAATTGTTCTCACAAGGCTGGGTGAATCCTAGTACAAACTCACTGCTTTTAGAACAATTTTAAGACATTAATTGTACTGAAATATGTTAAATAAACATGTATAGTTTTTATATAAAATAATGGGATGCAATAAATAATAATAATAATATTTAATATAATAAGCAAATAGGATTGTTTAAAAGTGGAAACTGTTGTAACAGCCTTTAGTAGATGATCAGTTGTTGAGTTGTGGCTACTGTTAATATAGTTGGCTCTTTAACACAGAACTCACATTCTGAGAAAGAGTATATATGTCACTGTCATATTATGACCCACTTCCAAGCTCATCAAGATCAAGGCATATAGAATAACTTAAGTAGCATAATCTCATTTGTCTTGTTTTATGGGGCATAAAATAATGGAAACTAATGTTTGCATATTTTTTTATTTTATAATGATTTTTTAAATGTATTGTATCTGTGTCTATAAATTTAAATAAAATTTTTAGTTTTTTTTATATATATATATATATAAGTGATTTAAAGAGTCTCAAGTTATGCTGCTCTTTGTTTTAGCTGATCCATGTAATGAAGGAATGGGAATAGCACTTAATAACAATGGACCACCCCCAAATGGTGTGCAACCTCTACCTAGTAATGTCATTAACAAACAGCCAGGAACTATGGAAGCACAATATATGCAACAACAAAGTCAGATATTTGTTTTTTCTACTGCACTTGCAAATAAATCTGCGGAAGCAGTTCTACAGGGTCAATTTCCATCCATCATTGCCTATCATTGTGCACAACCAGGAACAAAAAAATATTTGGAGGTAGGTACATTTCATTTGCAAGGCTATTTGTAGAATTATGTATACTTCTTAGTAGGTTTATGGTATAATGCAAATTTTATGATAATCGTTCATTTAATAACTTGCTCCTATTATAAAAACAGTTTGAATAACTGCTGAACCAAACTTTTGATATCCATTTTCATGTGCATTACATAAAAATTGTTTTGAAAAAAATTGTGAATGTTAATGCTAAGCTGCTGATGGAACTTTATATTGCATTTGGGTTAGGAATGTCTTCTGCTGCTGTCCAGTGCAATAACTTAATATAAAAATTGTTTGAGGAATAACAGATTGGGGGAGAAGGAAAAATTGTCTAATGCAGCTCAGGTACTGTTTTAACAAACAGTTTATAGTGGTGAAAATTCTGCTTTCTGAAATAGTAGCTTAATATTGAGTGTGTGGCCATTTGGTCACAATGCTTCTTCCAATTTTTACTGATAGCTTAAATGATGAATGTGCTGTAAAATAAATGTTATTTTTAAATTTTTAAGTTTTCATTTTAGTGTTCATACTAATTTTATGTATATATATGAAACAAAATATTTAGAAGAAAAGCTAAGAATAACATGGAAAGGAGTGATAGTATATCAGAAGAAAATGTGATTATTATATTGAATGAATGCTAAATATGCTCTACTTTAAATGTATTTATTGCCAAGACTTTATCCTTCATGCTCTTTAATACAAACTACTGAATATACTAACTTTCTTGGTACATTGTTTAATATCAAATGTAAATTCTGTATGACTTTCTGTGGGTGGTTTTTGCATAGTTTTCAACTGTGAATATGAATATGTAATATAATGTCCCTTTTAGCTTTCAGTATCATCTTTTTTCTCAAATGTCAGGTTTGAAGTGTATGTGCAATGATATGAAGAATATAAATGTCTTAGAAATTCTACTTCAACACATGATTAATATAGTCTTCAGTGAGCATTAATCTTGTAAGTTCACAACACATTGATATTAAACATTTTTATTCCAAATGTGAGCTTTAGAAGTTATTCTTGCTTCCAAATAGATAGATGGTAAATTATGTTCTGTCCTATTTATGTGAATCTATTGCTGTGCCTTGAACTAGGTGGTCCTTTTTTATGGTAGTGGTTGGTACTTACAGATGGTATGAATTTTTAATATTAATTTTGTACAGGTGGCCAGCCAAGCATTCATGGTTGGTTTCAGCATTGAGTCTGAAAATCCTTTCTTGCTGCTTGTGGGCAACTATTTCAGGTGCTCTTTATCTGTTCCATGATATTACCTTTTGATTTCTTTTTTTGTTTTTGTTTTATATTGTTTTGTAAGAGTGATCTGAGGCTATGGATGGTTATTTTGGTCTTTTTTTTTAATGTAGATTTGTTCCTTTCCTAGGAGTTTTTGTCTTATTTTATAGATAATTTTGCATTACCAAGGATGCACCATGAGGAGGCAATCTACTTCTACCCTCCAAGTTGATGTCAACTTTCCAGGTTTTACTTAACACATAATACAGTTATGAATGTTCATCCCAATCCTTTTATATTAACAGATCACTAATTTTTCTTTTAGAGCTATTTGGCAATACTACCACTAGGTACCCTTGCTCTCAATAATTAAGAGTAGCCAAAAACGGAACACCTTTTGGGCTAGCAATTAGCAGGAAATAACAATAAAGTGAGTTCTGTAGAAATATTAGTAATTACAAGAACTCCTTGCTTTAGTTAAAAAATATACAATATTTCTTTGTTATTATTTATTATGTATGTTAGTTTTATGTGACACAATCATGTTAAGTATGCTTATATTAGCAACAATCCCTGAAAAATATAACTGCATATGTAGCATAACATCATGGGCTTATTTAGAAATTCAGCTAACTCCAAGTAATTTATTTCAGAGATATTTCAATATTAGAAGCTCCCTGAAAAACTAGGAAGCTAGAAAATGGCTGTTTTTAATTTCGTCAGTATATATTTGTTTTGTAATTATCAAACTATTTGCATACACCATATAGTAAGAAAGGTAGGAGCTGAAAAAAAATTGTTGTAAGCTGTTTTTCACTGACAAGAATAATTCATGATGTAATTAAGAGATTAGTGTTATGAATACGTTAATACACAAAACTGATCACTCATTAGCATCTTCTTTGGTGGCTTAACTTCATCTGCAAATTGTAATGGGATTACTTTGTAGGCTGCTCTACATATAATGGCTAGTTGGTTGATTCAAGCTGGTACCAGGATGAATGGGAGTCAGAAAGTCTGCAGCTATGATTACTAACACGTAAAAGGTACATTTACTCATCAAGCAAAAAGATTCTGGAATTCCCTCCCTTCATTTTCTGTACATTTCTGGCATAGGCTTATGAAATCAATTATTACCTTCTGTAGTTCTTTCTGAGAAATGGAAGAAATTTTTTCATAAATGTTATTTTTCAATTGATCCAATGTGTGATTTGTCTTAATTCACTTTTACCTTTAATGCCCCCATAAAAATTGCACTGTGTTAAATCAGGGGATTGATGAAGATTATTATTTAAGGGCGCAAAACTGCCAAGGTCATTAGCGCCCTTCAAGGGACTGAGGGGGCCATATGTTGTTAGTGGTGAATTGCATGCAAGAAAACATGGGCTATACATGCCATTGTAGAGTTTGAAAATTGTGAACCTATGTTCTCTCACAGTTAATTCACAGAAAATGGGTTGCAAAATATTCTGCACATATCTATAACTTCTTCTTTTTCTTCTTCTTCTCCTCCTCCTCCTCTCCTCCTCCTGGAGCACACCAACACTCCTGTCTTTTGATCATGCGGGGGTTGTTCATGAAACAGGTTATATTTTTCTGAACCGTAGTATTGGTTGCTTTGTCAATTAATATACCTACTTAAAAGGAACCAAAGTTTCATCCCTAAAGAAAATTAGATTAGTCTGCTCCTCCATCATGCACACTATTCAAAATCCATTCACAAAATGTACTCCTGGGGATAGGGTCATCCAGTTTAAGTTCTTGCACTACAGTAATTTCATAGGGTTTCAACTTAATAGCTTTGTAGCTGTTCAAACAGAGGAATAGGACATTCTTCTTTGCTGAGAAAGATGTCAAATTAATTTTTAGGGGAATGTTCCAGAGCAAGTCCAATGTTATCTAACATTTATTCTGTGAATACTTTATGTGGCTGTATGCACTTTTTATCAAGAATACTTCCCATTTCACAAAATTATTTGCCAATCTGTGAATCAAACTTAACTAAGTTGAATATAAGGGAATCTTTCTTGAAGCAAACTCTACATCATGACCAAATTCTCTATCCATTACGAATCATAAATAAATACTATTTGGGTAAAAGAATATTTGAATCAAGCCATATTAATGTAATGAATACCTGTATTACGCTGCCTGATAAATACTTAATACACTGTTAAATAACACACAGAACACATTCCTACGTTCCTATAGTTGAACTTATACTGACCTCCCCTACAGCTCCCCAGCTGGCTTTCAAGCATGGGAATGAGATGAGAACTGCAGAGCTCCATTAACGTGGCCAACTGCAATTGGAGTGCTTTTGCAAAGGAAAAATCCTCCAGTAGATCATATGTACCATCCATGAAATTCCTCTGGAATAACTCTACTGTGACTCAATTTTAGCAGATCTTGTTTCTAGAGCATATTGATTGGTAAAGTATTATGGTACGTTCTGGGTAAAACTAACACTGATCTAGGGTGTCCTCTGCCATAGACAGCCAGCAACTTGTATGCTTAAAAATGGTTGTACTTATAAAAATAATTCCAGGATTATTTCTGCAATACTTGAAACTCTTGACAAGGAGCCAGTTGAAGGTTCATCATCTGTGTTTTTGGTTCTCTTCTTGGTAGTATTTTGAGATAGCTTCTTCATATCCAAAATGCTATGGAATTTCATCTTTTTCATCTAATAGAATTGTATACCTTTAAGACCCTTGAAGCATGCAATTTAGAATATTGTCAGCCATCTTGCATTGTATTAACTGGGACAAATTTCTTTTGCCTTTTCAATAGAACTATGCATGGAATGTACTGCCATGTGATACATGAATTTATATTCTATGACTTGAAGATGAGATTTTCTACTAAATACAAGAAAAATGCAGTGGCATGCACTTTGCATGTGTTGCTGTATGTAATTAGTAGTCTCTGTCTACAAACTCATATTTTTGTACTTAGATTTAGGTCTATCTTTGTTACTGAGGACTGGATAGAAATACTAAGTGAGTTCCCCCAGACTGTAGAACTAAAGATCTTGTACTTAGGTGGCAATATAATTTTTTTTTTTTAAAGTGAGTTCAGTGGTTTTTCCCAGTAAGCCCATGATATAGAATTTGAAAACTAATGAAGGATATTGCTACATGATTATTTTGATGAATAGAAAACATGACTATGTTATAGTAGCCATACTGTCATTGTACTTTAATCTGTTTAACAGTGATTTTAGATGCATCAAGATTGGCACTGATTAGTTAGTAGGTTTTTTTGCAGTAAAAGTTTATCACTGAACAATTAATAAATATAGGTATAATCAATGATCTTAATAATCAACATTTTTGCACATTGTGCTACATGATAAGCCACTATATGAAAAAGTTAAGAAAGAAAATCATCTTGAAAAAATAATTTGAAAAGAAGCAATTGACTGTCTTCAGCAAAGCCTTCATTGGATTCTTTTACAAGTCCTTAGCTTATGTTAAAAAAAATAAGAACTTCATTGTTTCCTAACCAGATGTTATGAAATAAGGTCTCAGTTCATGTGCCACATAAAAAGTAACAGTTAAAAACTGCTTAAATTCAAATTTTTGTAACATTTTCTTTCTTGCTTTATAATAATATTTTTAAATATATATATTTTTTTTTTTTTTTTTTTTTGCATCACTAAACTTTCAAGAAATGTAACAATTGATATTTATAATAACTAGTGCAGAGTAAAAATATTTATAAAAGTGAAAAGCAGGAACAGTATGATTAAACAGGCTGTGCTAAGCAGTCTGCTTTGTAGCATATTTTTAAATGAACCATTTCAAGCTCATATTATTGCAGCATTAAAATACAACTACCCATACTGCATATTTGTATTCAAGGTGGGAGAATGAAGAGAAGGAAGAAAATAAAAATGAAATGGAGAACCATGTGATATTGACAAGAATCTCATAACAGTTTGTGGTGATGACCATTGAGCTAAAATAGCTTTTGTCTTCAGATATGCTTATATTGTTTATATAACAGACAGCTATTTAGGGTATTGGAAGTTTAATGTGCCTTAAATCAAACTGTGAAGAATGTCAGCGAGGTTAACTTTTTAGTACAAGTATAATTAACCTTTGTATTTGTATGAAGTACTAATTTAGTTGACTGCTAACTTGTATCCATTTCTTGAAGATTTTTCACTAGTTTTATTCAGTTATTATATTTTCTGTAACATAAATGTACATGCTATTACTTTCCAATAATCTCTCTCATTCTTTAGAAAAAGAGGTTCTCATTTGTTAATGATTTTGCACTTTCTTATTATCTTTTTCTCTGTAATGATCTTTTAACATTCATTGCTAACCAAATACAATATTGAGCTGTACTAGTTGATATATGTGAGCAATAGGGAAGCAGAAATGTGATCTAGTGCATTTAGCATGATTTCATGATGACAGCACATTATCACAGCCATGGCTTGCAGTCAGTTGTGATAAGGTGAACATGTTAAAGCTTAATGCACTCCAACTTTTACCTTACCATAATAATACTTTTTTTAATAGTGTTTAATGCATGTTTTAACTGCTGAGGCACCACAGGCATGGACACTGATGATACATGAGAATGAAATGATATATTGGGAAAGGATTTTTTTTTTAAATAGAAGGGAATGTTCCAGGCCTAAGTTTAGGGTACCTCCCTGGATATGCCATTTATGAGGACTGAGGAAAACCTGGAAAAAACCTCAGTCAGGGAGGACAGTCATGGAGGGATTCGGACCCTAAACCACCCACTCACAAGTCTGCACCTTAATAACTTCGGCCACCCATGGCGATGGATGTGTGTGTGATAACACTGCTAAATATGATACAAATCAGTTTGCTAGGCATAGTACATGGTGTAGGGAATGTTTTAATCAGTTGCCAACTTGTAACATTTTTGTTTAGTGCATATATTTTGTTCAATTAGCTAAAAAATTTATTATTTATCTGCTCCTTAAAATAGAAGTAAAATACAAGAGAACAATGTGAACCAGAATGGAATTTTGTTATCCATGAAAGTTCTTAAGCAATGAATTTAAAGATGTGGGTTTTAAGAAAAATGTGCATTGCACAGTAGACAGTGAGAGAAGTACAAACAATGGTTTTAAAACTGTACAAAATAGAATCATTTTTTAAATGCCTGCCCAGGAAGAGTGAGTTGCATTCTTTGTGTATATGCCAATTGTGTATCAAGATCAACTGCATTTGGATTTGGACATAATTACTGAGCTGAATGCATTAGGTTTGTAGAGAAATTCATGTACTAAAGAAGATCAAAACTTACTACACATGTGAGTAAATAGTTTACTTGAATAGACCTCATTCTTTTTATAATCAAAAGCAGGAACTTCAAAGTTGAATTGACAAACAGTAACATCTGGAAGATTAATTAAAAAGAAAATTGAGATACACTTCTTTGTGTGATGGAATTTTTTCTTCTTTGGTGGTAAATTGCTTTTATTTGCTTATTACAAGTTTATATATATATATATATATATATATATATATATATATATATATATATAAACAAATACTCTCAGATGATCATGAAATTCTTCAAAGGGTATCATTCCATTGTAGGATTGTAATGAAATTCTTCAGCATTTTATATAGCTTTTTTCACATTTAGCAGCTGCAAATATGCTTTATCATATTCTTTTTATATATCAAAGCGGCCATCTAGCATGCTTTTCATCTTGGGTAGTTTCTACATGCCAACTGACAGCACATCCTTGAAAACTACCATTGATGCATAATGTATAGGCAGTTCATCTGAGCAGGAAAATGTTCTTTTTTTATCAAGCAGCATTTACTCTTTAAGAGCTGCAGCTTAATGTTTAACCATTTGTGTTTCTTCATGCTGTGGCACTACTGAATGTGCAGCATAGTGTGAAGTGGTCATTTCAGATGGAATTTTTCCCCCCTCTATCTCTTTACAAATGTTGCTAGTAGAAATGTAGCAAATCATATTTTCCAAATGGCAACAATCTCTGTTAGCAAACACTAATTGCTATTCAAAGCTCATTGCAGCAAGTGGATGAAGCAACCAAAATGAATTCCATTAATGTCTGACACACATAAAGGTCAAAATAATGTTGCACATTTACAGTGGTCAAGAACAACTGAAATATGAAAATTAATTGATAACACTGTGAAATAGCAAAATTTTGACTGTTTTTGGGCAGTACAAAAAATGTAGTGCTCCTTAATCAATGGCAGCATGAAGGGATGGCTAATCAAGAGTGCTTGAAATTTTAGATAAAATTTCCAGCTCCTTAAAAGATATACACAGATAGAGCATATTTTACTCTTGTTTGAAATATATGTTCAAACCCTTTCCTAGCTTCCAAATCAGTGAATGAATGTATAGTAAAACATGAGTTACAGTAGACTCCAACATATATGCCTGAAACTGCTATTAGACATGATAGCTACTAAATACTAGCGGAAGAGCTTCTAAATTAAGTCTCTTTGTTCTTGTGTTCATATGAGATTTTCCATTATTAATTGTTAATATTTTAGTTAATTATGCAATGCTATTTATTTGAGTTACACCACATAAAAAGTTCAGCAAGGTGAAACTCCCTTTTCATTTTCCAGGATCGCATTTCTGCTCTTATTTAAACTTGCTATTATTGGTGACGTATCACACGTGATTTCACAATGGAACACCTCACTTCAACACAGAATTTTCCACTCACTAATCTGAAAGTGATGGATTTTGAGCCACAGATGCAAGTTATTAACAGAGTTTCATAAACCACGTAAGTTTATTGCTTGAATAGCATTCCTCTGATGAGTGGTCTATGAAACACAGCATTCAGAGGTAATAAACATGGCATTTTGAAGGAGAAAATAATACATATACATAAAAAATTTTCATGTTTGAGAGAATCTGAATATATGTTGTACTCTACATGACACACTGCTGTCTTTACTGCAGTGAAAGGAATGTGATAATTACTTTACGACATTAACCAATAATGAAGAATCTCCCTATTGAGATCCTTTTACATATTGTGTAATAGAACATATCTTTTACTTGATATTTACATAACTTCAGAATATTGGGAAATGAATGTCATATACTTTTGCATGTCAGAATATATAATTATTTATCCAAAAAATACTCACTCCTTAATTTAATGCTATTCTTGGCAAATCACAGGCAAGGATAGAAAAGTAAGTGGATCACAGAGACAGGGGGCTGTTGAACATGGGGATATGCACTTTGCTCTTCTTGTTATATATAAATAATCCAAACAGTTCAAACACTGAACTGCCAAATTGACACCTTAGATGTTTCTGAAATGAAATGATTAGAGGTGTTACATATAGGAATCATGGAGTCCAAAACCAGCTTGAACTTTTTCCAATAATATTTATTTTATTATTGTATATAACAATAATATGCATGGATAGCTGTATTTGTTTTGTTTGAAGACTGTTCTTATATAACAATTTGTTCATGTAGGCTATAAAAGAAAAAGGTATTTTTACTTAACTATCAGTATTAATTAAATAAATTGTACTTATGAAGCTGTAGACAGTGAAGTGATAATATATCCTACACTTACGTGTTTAACTCGTTTACGCTAAACTCCTCTTACTTATTGTCAGTATTAACTTTATTGTTGGAAAAGCCATTCAAAATTTTGATAATGCAAACTACATTTCAGCTCTTTTCAGCTTAAGTGCTTTTTAATTATTATTATTATTATTATTATTATTATTATTATTATTATTGTTGTTTTTTTATTATTATTATTATTATTGTAATATTTAATGCTCGTTTTAACTACTAGGCACCACAGGCAGTGGACACTGATGACACACAAGATGAAATGATAATTTTTTTTTTAAAGGAATAAGTTTTCCAGGCCTAAGTTTAGGTTACCTTTACGGCATTGGCCATTTATGAAGACTGATGAAAACCTGGAAATAACCTGTCCTAGGACAGTCCTGGTGAGAATCGAAACCCAGACCTCCCATTCACGAGTCCATGCCTTAATGATTTTGGCCACCGTGGCAGTGCATTTAATTTGTTGTTCATGTACTTTGTATATTGTGAGGTTTTAGGTTCCTACAGTATCAGAACAAAGGAAAATAAAACCATGGTACACTATCTCAAAGAGCTAGTGGCAATTAAAATGTTGTCAGATAAGTGCATAGAGAAAATAAAAAAGATTGGGAAATTTATAGCAAAATTAAGATAAGTGAAGAAATAGTATAAGAAAGGAGCTTGAGGACAGACATAGTTGTGAAAATGGTAATTTATTTTAGGGACTATTTACCACACATATAACCTGCTAAAGTATGAAAGAACCTTAGTTTTAGTATTGCTAAATTCTTAGATATTTTGTTTTTTTATATAAATTTAACTGCAATGTTGTTTACTGAAATAAAAATTCATTCATTCATCCATCCATCCATCTCAAAGAGCTTTGAAAGTCTAAAGAAGAATTGGGATGCAAACATAGGTACTCATATGCAAACCACGTCATTGAGTCACAATTGAATGGCTCATTACATTGCTTGGCTTATAAAATCATGGGTGTTTGTTCTTCACATGTTCAGAAAAGAACTACTACCTGGCAGATTATATTTTCATGTATTTTTCAAGTGAGCTGAAGGAAGCTGGCAGCTTGTTGGATGAAAAACATTCCAGCAGGGTATCAGTTAGTGATGAGACTTTTGAAGCAATATGATTTGCAAAATTGTAAAGAAACGTCTCCATTATGGTTTACAAACTGCAATTATTACAAGCAATCCACTCAACTGATAATTCCAAAAGATTTTGTTTTGCAGTAGAGATGCTTGATAATAAGACAATGTGAAGATTGTGTTCAGTGATGATGTAATGTTGCATGTGTATGGTCTTGTTTATCTTTATAACATCAGGATTAAAGCTAATGAACAACTGTGTGCCTAAATTGGGCATGAACATACAGTCCAAACATGATAGAGTGACAGGCATATTTTTCTTAATGGAATTAACCATGACATCATGCAATTATCTTGTTATGTTGAAATTGTAATCAGTGACAAAAATTGCAAATAAAGGTGTCTTCTTTCACACCACACTATGGCTAATTATAATCTTTGGATGACATTTCCACAGCAGTAGAGATGAAAGGAATGGCCAACATGATCGCTGAACCTCACATCTTTAGATTTTTACATCTGGGGCTACATCAAACAAGTGTGATGTGCTCATGTCATGATATTGTGCACTTGAAAGAGAGGGTCAAAGAAGCTATCCAGTCTTAATGCAGAGTAGTTATGCATTTAGTAGTGTTTTGCAATAACTGGTGTATAAATAGCTGGTATAGGGCAAAAAACAGAAGTGACCTGATGCACTAAATATGTAAAAAAAAAAAAAAAAAAAAAAAAAAAAAAAAAAAAAAAAACCTTTATGAGCTGGTTTCTTGTTTAGCATCTGTGAGATATTTTGTGTTACATAAATAAATAGTATTGGAATCCCATCTTAGATTTGTGGACACATTATTTGGGGTCTGTGGAATAGATCAAAGTTCTCATCCTGACCAAGAAAACACAAGATTTAAGAGTACTTTTTTTTTTTCAACATTTTTACCTAGTAAATCGATACATTTAGTCCAACTTTCTAACATTTTAATACCACCAATAAAATAAGATTTGTCCAACTGTGAAAAATAAGAATCTGTCTCCGCTTCAACCTCATCATTTGATGTGAATCTTTGACCACCCAGCCATTTCTTCAGGTTTGGGAACAAAAAGTAATAGGTGGGAGCCAAATATGGTGAATAAGGTGGATATGGAAGCACTTGGAAGCAAAGGTTGTGCAGTTTTGCAGCAACTATCCCAGAAGTGAGTTAAGGCACATTATTGTGAAAAAAAAGAACTTTGTTTTTAGCAAGGTATGGATGTGTAGCCAGAATAACATCCTTCAGTTGGTTCAGTAGTGAAGCCCTTTAGGATATAGTTAGTCTATGAGCACCACACCATGAGAGTTCCAGAAAAATGTAGCCATGACTTTTACTACAGGCGGAATCTTTTTGCATTCTTTGGTGCACTTTCACCTGTTCCCACACACAGTTTGGACTGCTCCTTCATCTATGGCATGTTGTGATGAATCCATGTTTTATCTACTGTTATGAAATGTCAGTGAAACTCACTGGAGTTGCATTTTGACAAGTCTAAACAATCTTGTAAAATGTTCATTCTAATCTGTTTTTGGTCCATTGTTAACAAATGCAACACTTAGAAGTAGAAAGCTTTCTCATACCCAAAACTTCATGTTAAATGTAGTGGACATGGCCTGTCAAGGTCTTTGCAATGTCAGCCAACTCAAGTACCTTCAAACAGCAATCATTGAGTTTGGCATTGTGAATTTTTGTCACAGTCTCATCAGTCATAGCAGTTTTGGGAAGCCCTGAAATCTCATATCTTAAATGGAAGTATGATGATGCTTAAATTCAGTAACTCACGTTTCACCCATCAAAAACAAAAAGGAAGAATAATTTAATGTGCACTCTAACTCCTTTTGATTTCTGTTAAGGTTAAACTATTCAAAACAAAGTGATTCTCACAGACCATTTTGCAGAAAATATCAACTATTTTGTTTACATTATTATGATACATCTTAGGCTTTCATGGCTGGTGTTGTAATTAAAACAGTTAAAATCTTCTGAGCTATTTTGAAATGGTCCAATTTTTAGCTTTGACCAATTTCTGCATCAATCTGCAATTGGCATCATTACTGGACAATGAACAACTGACTGCTGAAAAGACAACAGTATTATCCAACTCTGTCCAGTTTTAGAAAATTGATTAATATTACATGTGTAGAGGAGGGGGTTAGTTATTTGTTTTTGAGAACTGGTTTCTACGTGCTACTTAGGTGATATCCACATCTTTGTTAAAATTGTTTGAAGTTGTTGTATTTCCATTGCCTTCCTCCTGGCTAAATTGCAAAAGCCTTGTGTTTGAACAGCCAACCTATACTGTTATTAAAGTGTATGCCATGGCATTCATTTAGGGCATGTTCTGCTACAGCAGATCGCTCAGGCTGATTAAGGTGAAGGTATCGATTATGTTCCAGCATTCATTTTTTAATCAGTCTTCCAGTCATGCCTAGGTTCAGTGTGCCACACTCATATAATATTTTATAAATTCCCATTGTGTCAAGAGTGTGCCTAGGGTCTTTTGTGTTACCAAGCATTTGTTCTAATTGTTTACACAATTGTCACAAGTGACTACGCTAATGCATTTGAAACTTGCAGTGCGCCATTTAAAGATGATACTTAACAACTATCATAGCAAGTTGACTATCTCTTCACGACATCCCTGAGTCAGGCTGAGAACTTTTAGAACACACCCAGTATAGTATGAGATTATCATAACTGCTAGGATTGAAGCTGTTGCATTCAAAATTCATTTTTGAATTGTGTGCCTATCAGCAAAACCATAATACTCTGAGAATAAAGACACCTTTTCATCCAATATGGAATAAAGAATTTACTTAAGAATTTAACTTCATTTTTAATTAATTATAATGCCAAATGTAGTTTCTTAGGCATTATTTAAGGCTTTTGTAAAACTGTTAGATATTCTTTGTGAACGCTCTTGAAAAGTTGTTCTTTGCATATGGGATTTTGTCATCTTCCCAGCATGGTATTAAGATGCTGTTCTGTGGATTTTATGACTTTTGATGAGGTTACTGCTGTTTAGAAGATCAAAATTAACTAAATTTTCCTTGTTTTTGTTTATGAATTTGTTTTCCCATGCTGATAATTCTATGGATTTTTGAAGAACTTTTAAGAGTTTAGGTTCATTGTAGAATCAGTGTTTTTTTTGTTTTGTTTTTTGTTGTTGGGCTTTTTTTTTCTTCCCACCCCCCCAGAAATGGTATGCTATTGCTGGTTTTTCCATGTGTTTATATTTTACATTTCTCATGTGTTCCTTAAACCTTAGTGTAATGTTCCTGTTTGTTTTACCTATATATGTATGGGTATCTTTTCTGAATATGTCAAATTCCATTATATAGTCAAAAATTATAAAAAATTACAATATAATGGAACTTGGCATATTCAGAAAAGATATCCATACATAAAGATAATTATATAAAAAAAAAAAAAAGCCACAATCCAAAACAACATAAACTCACAATAATGCATAGCCTCACTTTCAGATTAACAAACCTACCAATAAGTAAGACAGAATACGAATTGGAGTACCAAAAAGTCATAGATATAGCACAGAATAAATGCTACTCAATAGATCTGGTCAAGAAGAATACAGAACAATTCAAAAAATAAAAACCAATAAAAGACATGACCACACTAAAAGGCTACAAAGAAATCATATATATAAGAAAGTTACATTCCAATCATGGGCACACCAAAAATTCCAGTAAGTTTTTAAGGATGTCATAATTATTCTGGCTCCATTGAACAAATGCAGTTTAAAACACCTGCTAAAAACCAACACAAAGATGACATTCCGCTAGGAAAACAATGAGGCATTTATGAAATCAGTTACAAAGACTGCAATATGAAATATATAAGTAAAACTAAAAAGAAATTTACACTACGGTTTAAGGACACAGGAGAAATGTAAAATATAGACACACAGAAAAATCAGTGGTAGCATTGGGGGGGAGGGGCGTCCAAAATGAACCTAAACTCTTAAAAGCTCTTTAAAATCCCATAGAATTATCAGTGTGGAAAAATATATTCATAAACGAAAACAAGGAAAATTGAGTTAATTTTGATTTTTCACACAACAGTAATCTCATCACAAAATTCATAATAATCCACAGAGCAACATCTTAATAACATACTGAGAAGCTGACAGTGAAACTGTGCTGATGATGAAGGCAAAAGCTTTCGAAACACATCCAAAAAAGTAAAACAAACTATTGATATTTGAGTGATTTCCTCAAAAATAATTTGTTATATCATAAGTAAGTTTGGATAAAGATCCATTCAAAGCTTAAAAATGTTATATGTATATATTATCTTAAGCTATTTATTGATAATAGTTTGTTTTCATATTCTGCCAGTAAATAAAATGTTTCTCTGTATGCATATTATGAAAACTAACCATAAATCCAAGTATGTACATTTGAAAATATACAGTGTTTCATTTCTCACATATCACCGTGGAATATGAAAAAGTCATCTATAGATTGGAAGGTTTAGAGATAAAGTACCTGTTTAAATTTGTTTTAAATAGTTTGTTTTTATTTTGTTGTTTAACATCAGCAGGTAGGCAATTGAAAGTTTTGTTTGTGATATTCTCCATTTTGATAATAACATTATCTTTGCTGATATTATTAATGGACATCTAAAGACACTGTTCTGCAAAGAATAGTTCATTGTTATTTCTGCATATTCTTATAGGTTAATGCATTTTTATGATGATTTTATTCAATCTCTACTATACTTGTGAACTAAACCTAAGGAATGTGTGTATGTGTATGCTCTATATTTTCCTATTAACTTAAATGCTGTATTTCAAAATTTGCATGAGAAATAGACATGTTGGATTGGTAATAGATATAGATTTATATAGCAGGTGCTGAAACTCCTTTATTGCCATTTATAATTTTCATACATTTCTTTTTCATAACATGATTCTCTTCCACCATTAAGAATTTACGTTAAGGACATAGGAGTTCCTTATAGCAGAGTGCATAAGATTCAGATTTAGATTTAGAAAATGGGGGCTTTGTTGGAGTTTTGACCTTCTGCACATCAGTCATTGTGCAACCCTATAGGAAGAGCCACTTTCACTATTTTTCAAAATCTTTTCCTTGATCAAGTAGCAGTATTTTGGTTCCAATGTCAGCATTCATTCCCAGTTCTTCCATAGTTATAGGAAGTGCAAGTCTCTCCTTACCAGGATTAGGCAATTAAACAGAATGTGCAATGTGCAAATGGGTTCATCTTTGTAGAGGCATCCTTTACATAAATGTTTCCAGAAGTGACCGTGTTCAGTAATTAGCTCAAATAATTTCCTCATCCCCCTTCTGTCCCATTTTAGAAGAGATATGGAAAGAGGTCTGCTTGGACCTAGGACCAGTTTCCTAACTTGTTTTTGTCCAGAATAGGCTTGCCACCTATGTTGCCCAATCCATGTTTTACCACAATCTTACCAGTAGGTGTGCTGATTCCAACCACAGCTTCAGGGCCAACAAAGGGTGTATCCTTTTTGCCAGCTGATCTCTTTTTCATTTCCATAAACGTCCTATCCCAGGCACCCAATGCAGTTCAAACCTGTTGCAAGATGCCAGGGCATTTAGGCATTCCAATACTAGTTTAAATTTTAACTGGTTGGAAAGAAGTTTTTAAGGTACTTTGGCTACCTGGAGAATGAGAATTCGTTTACTATGGTAACCTTTCTCATGTCCTGTAAAAGAGCAGTTCAGGATAGCAAACACTTCTGTCTTGTGTCCCTCTGTGGGATCCATCGGTTAACCACATAAGTTAGTCACATCCTTTTTCAGATGTAATTCCTTCCATTTGGTCTTCTCGAGATCTGAGAGTTACCTTAAATGGAGGGGGAATACAATATTGAATATTCATAAGGTTGAACCTCATGCTCAGTACTGAAATATCCAGGAAATTTAGAATGGAAGTAACTTCTCCAATTCCCTATTTGCACCAAGCAGTGTGCAGTAAGCCTATGCACTTGTAAGTAAATGTTCATGGAAGGGAAACCCAACAGAATATCCAATGCAATTGTTTGAGTACTTCTAAAGGCCCCTGTAACATAGAAATGCTATTCTCTGTGATTTGGTAAAATTACCAACTATAGTAGTTTGTAATGTTTTTTGCCACCAGATAATGGCACCTAACCATTAAACCATACAGCCAATGACTGATGTATGACTTTAGTCCCAGGTTGTTCCAATAATGTGTTTGGTGGCTACAAGAGACCACCTTGTTCTATGAAGAATGTTGTCAAAATGGTTGTTCCAGTTCAATTTCTTATCCAGTGCAAGACCTAGATAAATGACTCAAAATAATCTAGAATTGACTTGCTTGTTTTAAATTTTCTGGGCCTTTTAAGATCTCTCCTGTTAGTAAAAGGAACAACTGTTTTGCTAGGATTAACAGATAAACCCACCTACATGCATCAACTGTGAATTTTTCTCAGCCCACAGTTCATCATTTCTGAGAATGTATCAAGAAATGTTCCAAAAATAACAGTGCTATGTCATCCACATAGCCTTGTGTATAATATCCGTCTTGGGTAATGTCTTTAAGCAGACCATTCACCACCTATCTTATGAGCAACCCCTGATAGTGGCAATCCCTTTGGTTTCCCCAAGTACGCTAGTAGTAATATATCTGCTCCTGAGCATGGAGTTTATCAAACTACAAACAGTGTCATTGACTCCATATTTCTGTGCAGCCAGAACCATAGACTTATAAGAGGTGTTAGTAAAAGTACCCTATGTCTAGGAAAATTCCTAGGGCAAGGGTGCATAAACAAGCAGCCCTGGAGATTTCTAAGTGGGGGCATATTACCAAAGGTTAATGGTGTTTCACAAAATATATTTTCATTTTTAAGAGATATACTCAGTCACACTAAAGGATTAAGGACATTGGAGTTCCTCATAGGAAAGGTACATGAACAAATAATCCTAGAGATTTCTAATATGGGATTTATTACCAAAGATTTATAGTGTTTTAAAAATTATATTATATTTTTTCAGAAATATATTTACAGTATGTAAAAAAACCAGAAGCCTGAAAGAAGAGGCCTCTGTGCAAAATTTATTGTCTGTTTCATTATAATTTTTTACTTATAAGCAAAAGAAGTTCATAGATGATAACATTTTTCCAAATCTGCTTGGTTGCCAAATTACAGGAATAGGGGACATAAACTGTTATATAAAAATTTAACATACGAATGGGTATAATTAATATGTTTTAAAATCAGTGCTTTTAATGTAAATTAAGTTACAGTTAAGGTCAAAGTTAAAAAAGCAAATGCATAATTTCAGAATTGTAATATGCCTCTCTGACAAAAAAGAATGGGATGATACTATGAATAGCATGACATGAAAATATGATTTGCATTTGAAATGCTCACCAAAGATGGAATGAATCAAACAATGACATATATTTCCCCACTTCCTTCTCTGACTTTTAAATAGAGTTTAATGTCAATTTTTATTACTTACGCACCACAGGTGGTAGACACTGATACACGAGATGAAATGATTTTATTATTTTTTTTTTTAAGGAAGGAAGTGTTTGCTTAGATTTAGGGTACCTCCCCAACATTTGCGATTTATAAGGACTGAGGAAAACTGGAACATACTTGTCAGGGAGAATGATCCTGGTAGGAATCAAACCCCAATCACAAGTCTATGCCTCAATGACCTCGGCCATCCATGTCAGTTATTCCTCTGTCCTCTAAATATAATACCAAATAGAAAGATATGTACATATAGTATATCTGAATTATATTAACATATTAATTGCTTATCACTGTATATTTCCATTCACTAGCTCTTCAAAGGAGAAGAAGGCATAGGTATTGGAATATTAATAATTTAAGAGCCTTTAAAATATTTTTCTTCTATTACTTCTATTGAAATTGAATATATCAGTGGAGTCATACAGCATGTGTAAGAAAATAAATTACTTTTTTGAACCCCCTTCCCCTTGACAAAAGTCCAGCCCCCTCTCTTACTAATGTAAGATTGTTAACTTTTTTTTAATTGCTTGTAACTATTAATATAAAAATGTTTGCTAATTAACTGCATATAATTAATAATAATGTTATGCAATAAAATTAAATGTTCAGAATAAAAGAGTAAAATTTATTTAAAGAGCTATAAAATTATATGAATATAGCTTAAAAAATTAAGTAAATCTACTACCAATCAAAATAGCTTGATCCTTGCATTCATGTCTCTTCACCTTTTATTAGGTGTGCATTTGAGATGGTAGGATTGCTCTGGCAACAGCTATTACCTCCAGGCATTTATTCATTCTTTTGCCATTCTTATGCTGAACTCGATGTTAGTGAACTTCTTGGTATGTTGAACAGTAATATGAAATGGATGGACTCATTCATTTTGTCTCTCGCCATAGTTTTGATAAATCAGATCCATCTTTGCCCCTGCGGCATTTAAAGCAACATATATCCTCCTCTATTAAATCAGATCCATCTTTGCCCCTGTGGCATATAAGCGACATATGTCCTCCTCTATTAAATCTAACCACTTCAGCCTGAATAGAGAGAAAACTTCTGAGAAAAGTGGAACTCCCTTTTGACCAAGTCGGAAAGAATTCCTAGTTCTCTACCTAGATAAGTTGGCTTGGCCTGCTTTAGACTTGCTATGGGTCATGACTACTTACAGAGTCACCTGTAGAATTAGACTGACTGAAACAGATGCCTACCCTCTTTGCTACCATGGCATATCCATTTGCCCTGCTGTTCTCAACTGTTTCTCTTTGCATGTTATTGAAAATGCCTTTTGTGATAATTTTTATCATTCTTCTTTGTATTGGGCTGCTCATCGACTTATGACCAAGAGGTCAAATATGGGCATAGAATTTAAAAAAAAAAATTGATAAATGTCTTTTCAGTCTCAAATTGCAAATTGTTTGATGCGTAACAAAGATCACACTCCCAACAGGTTCACTTTGAGAGCTATGGCATAAAGGAAGGGTAGAAGCAGCTGTATGAGATTTGTACAAATCTTTACATATCACATTGATATTCAGTGCTTAGCCAAGACTCAGAGTAAGGAATTCTTTCTTCCTCTCTTGAAACAAATTACAAGGCATTGGCTTAAATTTTTACTGATGGGGAAAAAAAGTGGTATTTCAGCACTGAATACACCAAATCTTAAGAGAACAGCAAGTCAGCACTAACTTGTAGAATAAATGAATGAATTTATTGATTTTAATATTTTTACATAATATTAATAAATTTTTACAACTATTCACATTTATTAATTGTTTCATTCCAGTGATAAAGTTCAATTTTGTATGTAATAAATAAAAATAACATCAACATAATTGTATAAGTATGAAGCTAGCTCTTGTAAATATAAACAGAATTAATATTATTTTTTATTTCTTGCAGTTTCCAATTTGTATGCAAATAAAATATTTTAACATATAAATAAAACGAATTTCATAAATTTCACCAACAAATAAACATATTAAAATCAAAGTAAACAATTTTCCTTTCCATGTTCACAGCACATATGAGTTTACTACTATTAAAAATTTTTAAATTTCCCACTTGCTCACCCTGACTTTGTGGAGTTGCATTCCTTCCATACCCCATTACAATTAACCCCAGGTTGAGTGTGTAATGGGGATCTATATTCATTCCTAAATAGTGGAATTGTCAGCATTGTAGTTCCCATTTATCTTGCCCACCTTTCATTAACCATTTTTGTCTCACCTTGCCTATGTATTTTCCTAGTTCCTTAATATTTTCGTCTTATTTAAATTTAAAATTCTTCTGCCTCTTACTTCATTTGACAAATTTTCCCACTTTCTTAATAGGAACAGTTCCCTCCAAAACTTGATTTGCTTACATTCTAATATATAATTCCAAGTACTATCTGGTTCTTCACATAGTGGACATATCCCCTTAATATAGCCATTTTTTATTCCACTTATATATTACTCCTGTTCTAAACCATGCCAGTTCTTCCCTTCCTGCCTTATTACAATTTCAATATATCTTTCTCTTCCCCACACATTTATTAGCATGCTATTTAATTTCAGAGATTTTTTGGCATTAAGATTGCCCATATTTCCTGTTTTTCAATATCCTCAATTCTTATTATCTCTTTCCAAAATCCTTCACCCAATCTTTCTCCCTTGCACCATATTGATTCCCATGCCCACTGTTTGTAGCATATTTTGGATTTTAGATATCAAGTTTCTGTGCCCTTAATTTTTTCTTGTGCTGTTTAACACTTTCGTAATATTCTCCTCTAATCTCTCTATTCTGTGCAAATATTTCAGGACCATTCTATGACCTTGCTTTTATAGCCCAATCTTACTAGCTGCATAAAAGTGAATTTGTTAGGTGAAGATCTAGGGTAAGCCAAGGCCGATTCTACAAAATAGTCTATTTATCAGGTGTATTTCTTTCCATCCTGCATCTGGCCCTCAAATTTCTGTTCCATATACCATTTTGCTCTCCACTATTGAACCATATATTCTCTCTAACCATTTTACTTGCATATTTGCTATTTTATTTACACAGAATCTTATTACACTCATGGCTAATACCTAAATAATCAGTTTTCTTGGCAATTTCAATTTCTGTGCTCTCCCACTACCATTTTTCCTGTTTTTGTAATTTGAAGCCTTTTTCATCACTGTAATCTTAGATTTATTTTTATTTATCTTGAGACTCCATTCTCTACAAAGTGAGTCTATAGCTTCTAGTGATCGTTTTAATTCTACACATGTTAAAGAACCTGTTGCCAAATATCTGCAAAGAGCAGACCCGTTATCTATTATATTATTTATAATTGGCGAATGTACATTAATTTTACTAATTTCATGTAGAACATAATAAATAGAGTGAAGAGAGCTGGACTTAATTTACATCCTTGTCTTTGACCTATATTGTTTGATACTTTATCTGTATTGCCCTACCCCCTTTTTCATGTTTAACACAAAATACTTTTTCCTTATAAATATTTTGAATTACCTTTATAAAACTCTTGCTTACTTCTTTCTTTCTCCATTTGATCCAAAGTGCTTCTCTGGAAATTGTGTTGAAATCTTTTTCTAAGTCCAAAAACAAGAAATGGTTTCTATCTCTTATTACCAAGATGTTTAACAACTAATGTTTTAATTATAAAAATATTGTCAGCTGTTCTATCTTTCCTAAAGCCTGATTGAAATACTGACATTTTCTTTTCTTTCTCCGCCCATTCTTATAATCTTTTTGAAGTGAAGAATTTCTCAATATTTGAAAGTAAACTAATCCCTCTATAATTTGCTGGGTTCCTAATATCTCTTTTACCTTTATAAATTAGTGTTACAATTCTCACTTTCCAATTTTTTGGTATTTTTTCTTCTTCAAAAATAAAGTTCACTAGCTGCCTGAATATGTTTAATCTGTGTAGGTTTTCTACCCAAGCTTTCCAACATTCCCCTGGTATTCCATATTCCACATGCTTTGTCGGGTTTTAACTTTTTGTTCGAATACTTCATTTGAAGTAATTTTGCCCTCTAACAATCCATTTTCTATGGATTATCAATATTCAAATTATCTTGTACAGCCTCCTTTTTCTTCCAAAACACCCTGAAAAAACATACACCACACTGCTGGTGATACCACATTATCCCCTCTCTTTCTTTTGCGCATTTTACCTACCATTGCTCAAATTGTCTTTTGATCATTCTTTTTTGCTGCCTGGTTTAGTAAGCTTTTCTCCCTACTCCTCCTTTTATGCCTCTAATAGACATGTGTATCACTCTTTCTACAAGAGAAATAGAAAGGAACCCGTCTCCTCCCCTGTTGGTCTCTACCTTTTAGGCTCTCTCTGTACCTTTCTTCTTGTTTCTGAACATTCTTTATCGAACCAGCTCTCATTTACTTTTAGTTTCCCCTCAAACACTTTCATTTTGTTTCCTGCTCATTTTATAGCCTTGTCTACACTAGAAACACATTCTTCAACTTTTCTATCTAATTTTTTTTTAATAGATTTATTTACGGACACTTTAACATCTCAGGTCATCAGCGTCCCATTCTATTCAGGGTGTGAAACGACCGACAAATTTTTCTCAGAGGCCTCTTCTTTCATGCATGAGGTTTTTTTTTGTGCCATAAATGTACAACATGGGACCCATGCCTTTACTTCCCTTTCGAAGGAAGCCATACTTGGGATTTTTATGCCCGAAAAATCCATCGATTGTGGCCGGTTTCGATCCCACGCTCTTGGGTTTGGAAGGCAAATATGGTTATCACTACACCACCAGGACCAACTTTTCTTTCTAATTATGTTGACAAATTTCTTCCCCCATATGTTCCACTTCTTGATTTAACTTGTATGAAACATTTAATCTAAATCACTTTTCCATCTGTATTGTTTTAATTGGATACCTAACCTGAAAATTTGTTCCCCCCTGCTATCTTCTATCATTTGAAGTTCCATTCTTAATGGGAAGTGATTGCTTGCACTTATCATATCATAATCTAGAATACTTTGGCCATTTTTGTTTCAAAAGTGACCTCATCTTTTCCTTTTACTCTATTGCACAACAAAAAGTTATTCCTTTCACAGAACAATATTAATTTTTTGTCCTCATTATTAAAAACTTCATCATTGCTACAACGCTTCTCTAAATTTGCTTCTATTGGGCCCAACCATTGAAATCTACCCAAATCTGTTCTTCCCCTATTTAGATCCCCTAATGACGTTAATTATATGCCTTCATATATTTGTCCTGTAGTTTTTCAATGTTTTGTCGCAATTTAATGAACAAATTTGAAACATAAAAACTTGAAGAGCTAGGTGGATTATAAACAATACCTAGACACACTTGTATTTTCTTCCACATAGATCACTGAATATTCACCACAGAACTTTATCATCCCCTAAATCCTTTTCAATCTTAATTTTAAAACTTTTATCTCTTGTTACAAATAATCCTTTGCCACCAGACACCCATTTTCCTTTAACCTTCAGCCCTTTTTCCCCATAATTATCATTCTCAGTGATATTGATAACAATCCTTTAATATGCATGTCTCAACCACTGCTAACACATCTGCCCACTTGATTATTCAATGAATGTCACCATTTCATATTTTCACTATTAATCCCTCAGCATTCCAGCATGGTATAGAAAAGGTACCCAGTCCTTATATTGAATCCTTTCTCACAAATCTATAGTGCTCCAACTTTCTTTGTTTCTTTTTAGTCTTGCCTCTATCTGACTTGATTATTCAATCTTCTACCTGTATAATACTTCCCCCAGGCCTGGAGACTACACTCAACCCTGACTCTCTCTACATATCCAAGCCATTTACAGCTTCTTCTTCTCTGACCCACTTTGGTATCCGGGTATTTGATCCTGTTTGGTTAAGCCCACAACTATGTATTATATTTCATCCATTCATGTCCTCTTTCTTTCCATCTATGAAAAGAAACAAACCTCTAACATAAGCAATCTTGCCATTTTCTTTGACTTTTTTCATTTGCTTCAATAGCCCTACATTCCGTTTCTTCTTTCCCATAATCTTTTTTTTTTTTAATTGATTTATTTATGGACGCTCTTTAACATCTCAGGTCATCAGCATCCCATTCAACTCAGGGCGTGAAACGGCTGACAAATTTTGCTCAGAGGCCTCTCATTTAGGCTTGAGGTTCTTTTTCGTGCCGTAAATGTACGACACGGAACCCACAGCTTTACTTCCCTTCCGAAGGAAGCCATACTTAGGATTTTTACACCCCGAAAAAATCCATCGGTCCTGGCCGGGTTCGAACCCGCGATCTTGGGTGTAGGAGGCAAGTATGGTAACCACTACAGCACCAGGACCGACCCCCCCCCCCCCCCATAATCTTGCTTGATATAATCTTAGTACCCCTAAGTTTTGTTGTACTTTCCAGAACCATCCATTTAAATTTCAAGGTGGTACACTTGACAAATACCGGCCTCAGTCTAACTCATTGTCTATCTATTCTAAAGGAGTCAAATATATCCCAGCCATGTGGTTAGATCCCCAACTTTTTCTTGTTCTGTACCTCTTCCAGAATTTTCCCACCAATTTTGAAATTATAGTTTTCCAAATTATCATTAATTTAGCAGCATTGGTTACCAGATGGGAGCCAAAATGCAAAATGTCCCGCGTTTTGGACTTAGCACCATTCTGGCACAATTTAGCTAAACACACAATTTCCTGCACTATTTAAAGCTATGAATAGTTCATCCAAATCATACTTCTTGATGTGCTGCACAGCAGATGATGTCACTTTGTTTATTTCAGATTCTCATCTATCCCTCCATCAATTGTGGCAGTTAACATTTGATTTTATTTTTCTCACCAATAAATGAAACTCATAACAAATGAGGAAATTCTCAAAGTTCTGAACATGTGTACTGGCAGAAAACAAGCTGTGCTTTTCATTGTGTTGAGTATAAGGGCAGAAAACGAATTCCAAGTCAGTTTCAAATGTTGGCGTACAAAAGTTGCAAGAGCTAATAATGTTCTTCTATATACCACTCACAGTCTGGCAAGAAAACCAATATAAGCATTTTTTTGGCTTCTGTAAGGCACTATTATTTTGAGACTTTAAGAGTAATTGCATTAGCCACAAGGGTTGACTACTTTTGGACCTCAGATTAGTATCAGAAAATGGCTGTCTGTATGACTAACATAATAATTGGCTCATAGAATTGTCATAGCAAGAATAAAACAAATCAAATGAAAACAAGATAAATCCACAGATCTCCTAAAACTTCAAAAAAGCAAAAGTTGGAACTTGAACTTAAAGGCAAAATCAATTTCAATCAACATCCAGATAGAATCTGTAATAAAATAAGAAAATTATAGTCATGGCAAAGAAGCATATACCAAAAGGAAAAATAAGTATGTTTCTGGAATGGAAACTATCTTAAGATTCAGAGGAATGTAACAGGAAAGTAACAGAAGAAACACACATGAAGCCATTACTAAAATGGAGAAAGTTAGCAGCACAGACTAAAAAGACCATAATCACATCCTTAAGAAATTTACCTCTGAAGTAACCTACCAAAAAGGTGGAATTTGTATCTATAAACACATAGCAAAAACTACAAAACAAGAGCAATATTAAATATTGTACCTATAAAGCTGTTGACAATGGAGTGGTAATATATCCTAAACTTGGTTTCGAGTAAGGGCAGTTCAGTGAGCAACTGAAAATGGAAGAGATTCTCCCGAAACAAGTCTTACTTTTATATAAGTAAGTGGAGTTTAGTGTAAAAAATGAATACCCAAGTTTAAGAGCAATATTATCCAAAAAGAGCCCCCACAAAATAAAAATACTCTATCCATTATAGATAATGCTATATCTAATGCCTTTGCCTCTTCCTGTTCAAGAAATCAAGAAAAATCTGACTGTATGAGGAAAAGCTCCAGGCATGTCCTAAGAACTTTCAAATGAATTGCATATTTGCTATCTAAAACAAATTCAATACCACAAATAGTGTCTTCACAGACCACTTCACAAAGCATGAACTTCACGTAGCAATGATCCAACTACAAGTAAGAAAGACTCCGGGAGATGACAAAATTCATGATGAATATACAACTGAGTCAGTATTAGGTGACACTAAAACTTCACTAACTGATTAATTCTTCAGAATATGTTTCAAGAGCATTCACTCTCATCTTCAGCTGGGGACAGTCAGACAGTCAGTCAGACTGACTGGTCCCCATTCCCGAAAAAGGCAAATCCTTCCAATATTCAAAACTATGGGCTAGTCTCTCTAACAAGTATCTTAGAAAACAATGGAGAGAAAGATGAGCAACAGACTTAACATAGTGCATAGAATCTCAAAACATAATATCATCTGAAAGATAAGCAACAGACTTAACATGGTACATATAATCTCAAAACATAATATCATCTGAACAGGCAGGCTTCCAAAAACATTACTCCACAAATCTATAAGTAATAAGATTAGGTCAAAACATAAAGATAAATTAAGGGAAATATATCAGTTGCCATCTTCATTGACCTAAAGGAACATTCGACTCCATATGGAAGAAAACCTCATTCTGCTACAAACAACTGCAATTAGACTTTTTATATATACATATAAATAACACCTGTTTTTATTGCTGAGATATCACAGGTGGTCAAATAGAGGTACCACGCTGTTCAATATCCATGTCAATGGCATAATATCATACATAGAGAAAACAGAAAATATTAAGGTATTAATGTATGCAGATTTTGTTATATGGCCCTCCTGCACAAGAAATGAAAAGCTGACCAAATTGAAACCAGACTTAATAGCACATTGCTTTCTCTGGAGAACTCAGTTACAGAAATTGCAATGACAGTTAACATGAGTTAAACAGTTTACCAGATCTTTACATTGATCAAAAACTTTTGATTTCTGTATAAAAATACATCATTAAATAGCATCAATGAGATCAAATATCTGGTATCACTTTTGATCCTAAGCCTGTTCTGGACAAATATGTAGAAAATATCACTACAAAAGCAAAGATCAACTGTCCATCCTAAAAGACTTGCAGGATGTAAATGGAGTAGTGCAGTGTCAACCCTAAACACCATGTATAAAATGTATATGAAACCAAGGATGATGTGCTGTGAGACACTAACAACAGTCAGCACCCAAAACATGCAAAACCTCCAAAAAGTGGAAAATCATGCCCTCAGAATAATAGCAGGAGTTGCCAAATCAATCCAGTTAGTGCTAATAACAAATGATAGAAATTTATCACTGAGATAGAAATAGCTACCATGAAACTGTATGGAAAAGATATGCAATATATTGATATAAGGTAAAACATTAACTTCTGGTCATGCTATCAAAACTGTGCTCAAAATCTAAAAACCCAGCAAGAATTTATTTAAAAGACATTAGTCCTGAGAGCATGGTACAATCCAAACCAGAAAAATTATGTACTCCCAAAAGTTCACTAGACTCCATAAATACTCCACATAAACTAGTTCTAATGGGCACTAACAGCAACAAATCCAGCACAGGCATAGAAACCCTTCACCTTCTTAGCCTTGAAACAATAAATGCCAAATGGATTAACTGGAGCAGGAGTTGACTGTGATCTGTATTATTTTACATACCAGTAGGACTAATGAAGTAGCCTTTGATGGCAAAATAACTGCATTCCTCACAGCCCTTAATCAAGTTGTATGTCAACCTTATGTCAGCCTGATAAGATAGTAATTCTATGAGACTCAAAATCAGCCATATAGTTGATTGCCTCTAATTAACAACGAGTATCAAATGCTGTCCAGAACTGCAGAATGTTATATATGCCCTACTAAATCAGAAAATCATACTTCTACAGTGAATTCCCTCACACAGTGGCACATCTGGAAATGAAATCACAGACCAGGTAGCGACACATCACTCAGTGTCTCCCTCAAACAATCTCATACCATTCATCTGCCCTGTCAACACAGAAGTTAGCAAGACAACAATTCATCAGAGACTTGCAGGAGAGAACCAAAGAGGAATGATGTTTAATGCCGTTTTACTACCGAGACACCATAGATGATGGACAATGATGATGCATGAGATGAAATTATTTATTGGGAAAGGATTTTTGTTTTAAGGAAGGGAACATTCCAGGCCTAAGTTTAGGATAAGTCCCCGGTATTTGCCATTTATGAGCAAATGATGTAGCCAAATGATACCAGACAAGCCAAGAAGAGAAACAGTGGCATACTTCTAGTAGGACAAAGAGGCTACCTGGCCTCTCATCTAGATACATTAGAAGTATTCAACAGTCCCTCCTGCCCACTCTGTAATGCAGGAGAAGAAATGAAAGATCACCTGAAATACTGCTTCATACTCTGCTTTATGACTCCCTGTGGTTGCTATTTGAAAGCAAGAACTAAACTGCCCTGCATCAAAGTGTAATCTCCCCTCATTCACCCACTGTCCATTATATCTAAACTCCTTTTATGTTCTGCAATATTATTGTAATTGATAATTATAATTCTTGCTTTGTGTTTATATACTGTTGTTTTTGATAATTGTAATACTTGTTGTATAAATAAGAATGACTAATGATCAAGCTTCAAGTTGCTTTAGAAATTAAAAAAAAAAAATTTTGATCATTCCATGCCCAGTGACCCAGTCATTAAATAAGTTCGAAAGAAGGTATTCAAAGATTCATTTCATTCAATATTAAGACTGCCAAAGTTCAACTATTAATCTAAATTTTATAGTTATTATCTCATAGGTTTGTATTTATGAGAGCTTTACTTTTTCATATATATGTATATTTGAGGTGCAAATCTATAAAAAATTAACTTTTCTCTGGTATGAATTTATATACTTAGACATTTAGCAATATATAAACTTAAATTTGGAATATATAACCAAATTTAATTCAAGACATTGATATATCTAGGTCTCAAACTCACATTTTTTTTTAACCTGCACATTTCTTAAAAATGGTATTTGAAATTCTTAGAAACATTAAGGTCATTCTCTGGTATTTTGAGGTTAAAGTTTTCAAGTTGAAATTGCCTAGGAATAATGTATTTTTAATTACAGTAACCACAATTAGGACTATGGTAAAATGTGACTAATACACACTTTGACACAAATATGGTTCATAAATTGATTTTATCTGAATATAAAGAAGCTAACGATAGTTAGTAAATAGCTAGTAAATTCTACCACCATATTTGACTTTGAAGATTAGAGGAAAGATACTTTTTTGTATGGTTGCTGAACAATGTTTTTAAATATTTATAACACTTGTTTTTACTACTGTAGTATGACAGGCAGTGGACACTAATGGTACATAAAGGAAATGATAATTTGGGAAAGAAATTTTGGAAAGAAAATGTTCCAAGCATGAGATTTAGATTAACTCCCTGGCATATGTCATTGATAAGAGCTGAGAAAAACCTGCAACAAATCTCAAGAAGAAAGGTCCTGGCAAGATTCAATCTGCAGACCTTGCATTTGTAAGTCCATGCCTTGGCACTCAGCCACCCATGTTGATATGAACAAATTGTGGCAATACTGTTTATTGTTTCAAGACTAATTCTACTTATTACACAGTTCTGAAGCTACTCATGTGATTGATAAACTGCACTTACCAAGTTAATCATGATGAACATGTTTTAACTAGTCATTGTCAAAGGCAGTGCTGAAGTATGCATGCAATTCTTGTGAGAACCATTTGGTGCCAAAAAATGTTTTATAGCATTTATTTCCTTGTATGAAATAATTACTGTTTACTGTTTAAGATGCATGAATGTGAATGTTACAGCCATGTCTAATAAATTTAACATATACTGTAATTAATTTTGAAAGACTGGCACAAAATCAGAAAAAAAAATGTTGTATCCATGAAAACAAAATAAATATGTTCTAGTTCAGAAGTGACTTAACATTAAATAGTCTGAAGAAAGTTTATCAACTATTCAAATATATATATATCCCTATTAAACAATTTATTTTTTAACTTAAAAAACACTACATCTTAGCAGGTGTAGCTGGCACATTTTTGTTTGCATCTATACCACTCTGAATATTGGTCTAATTGTTAGTGGCACACTGTTTGAAGGAAATGTATTGGATGGTGGGTCAAAATGTGATGGTAGTGTGTGCCTCTCAAAAGTAATATATTTAGCTGAACTCCAGAATGTACTTCCCTGGTGATGGTGAAATGAAATAGCTGATGAACAGCCTAGTTGAGGATATGATATGAACAATGGACATCTGTTGGCAATCACACTTTTGAAACAGTAACAAACAATAATGAAGACATTTCATTACCTTCTATGGACAGCTTTCAGCTTGAAAAAGCATTCTTTTATTGTTCACCAACATTTAGGTGAAGATGAAATGTCTTAAGAAAACTTGGCTGAGAATCTGGGTCAAAAATCAATTTTTGTCTTAATGCATAATATGAAATCACATAGTTTGCAGATTATGCCCATATATAATTTTTGTATGATTGCAGTATTTAAATTGACATTTAAATATGACTGCCTGGCTGACACACCCCTTATTCTATTACTTTCAAATTTTGGGTCAAAAATTAATTTTTGGTTTTATGCATAATATAAATGTACATAGTTTGCAGATTATACGCATATATAACTCCTGTTGTTGTTGTTGTTGTTGTTGTTGTTGTTGTTGTTGTTGTTGTTGTTGTTGTTGTTGTTGTTGTCATCGTCATCATTGTTTTATGGTCATTGTTAGCTTATGCATGCATCAGAGTTCCAGGATATATATAGTTTGAAATTTGCATAAAATAATGACAGTATAAGCAACTGTCTTCAAAAATTGAACTTATAGTTTAAATTACAAATTTTTTCACCATTAGTGTTAAGTAAAAAGCTTTCAAACTGATTTTAAAATCTGGGGATCATGAGATTAATAGTTAATTGGAAGAGTGCACCTAAAGCAGCAAAAATGTTAAAAATTAATATTTTTCTGGTTCTTTTAAATAATTATAACATAATAACAATTAAGGTTATCCAAAATTTAACAAAACTTTATAATCTAGAAATAATTTCTTAGTATTAATTATTAAATTTATTGTAATGTAAAAAGAAGGACATTATAAATAGAAACTATTATTACTAAAGGACTTTCACCCATCTGGCCCAGGCCATTTTAGGCGTGACTCTTTATATTTAAAAAAGTTTGGATACAATAATTAATTTTGTATTACCCCATTTATCTAAATTCTAATAAAACTAAAACAAAATACAAAATTTCCATGTTGTTTACTTCAGTCCCCAGTTCATCTTGCTTAATAAGGGGTAAAAATTTTCATTTGGATAAACAATAGTTTTTCAGAAAACTCTGCTTGCATTCCGTTAAAGTTCAGCATGAAAATTGCCATTATGTCCCTACTAAGTGTTCTTATAGACTTCATCAGATAAAAGGGAAATATTACCATACAATTACAGTAGAATACAAAATATCAGCATGACCAGTTTTACTACTACTAAAATGCAGCAGCAGCAGCTGGAAGCAAAGATTTTAACTGTGTACTAGTTTTTTATATATATCTTAATTGAAGTTCTTTCTTTTTTTGTCCCCATTTTTCTTTTGGTAGCCTAATTTTTAATTTTATTTATTTAGGAGTTTAAACAAATGTTTAAAATATTTTATCTTGTGAAGTTCAATTTTTTTGTTAAATTATGTTGAGCTTCATTGCTTTACATGAGGTCCTTATGAGCATGAATATCAAAATTTGTCTTGAAAATCAGCATATTTTTCTTAAAAGTCTCTCTTTAAGGTTTATGAACACGTGTTTAACATTTTCAAACTAAATTCTTCCTCTACATGCTCTTTCTTCTTCTTCTTCTTCTTCTTCTTCTTCTTCTTCTTCTTCTTTTTTTCATGCTTCTTGATATGATTTACCCAGCTGTTTTAGACTGTATAAGTAAAGCAAGTGCCTGCCTTTTTTTATAAGAAAGCTTCCTTAAACAAAATACTTATAATAATAATAATAATAATAATAATAATAAAAATAATAATAATAATAATAATAATAATAATAATAATAAAAATAACAATTGAAAATTGATAAAGCTTCAATTAATATTAGGTTTTTTGTAGAGAATATGGCATTATATATAAATTTTCTTTAAAATAGTTCTGTCAAGCACCAGGCAGATTCATTGTTTTTATAATCTTGTCACGCTTTTTTTTTTTTTTTAACATATACTGAAGTGAAGATATATTTTGATTATAGTTTTTAAAATTTTCAAAAGTTTTTGATACCATAATTATAGGTCATTACCTGGCAATTTGTTTTGTTAAACAAAATAATGAGTTTTTAATTTTGCAGAAAAAATTTTTCAAAAAAGATACTAATGGAAGAGGTAATGGCAAAACTAAGTGTGATATATCATTAGTGAAGGTAATGCTTGTGTCATAGTCAATAATCATCAAAGATTCTGCCCCATTCTGTCGTCTTTCATATTCTGACCTTCAATTGCTTTTTGGCAAGAATAAGCAAAATTTTAATGCTCCATCCATTAGGTGCTTATGTAGTACATGAACAACTTCTTTGCCACCAAGATATGTTTTCTGAAAGTATATGAGACATGCTGTGGCTTGAGAAGATCAGATAGTGACCAAGTGCTTATTTTGTTACATTCCTAAATTTTTACTATTTGTTTTCATTACAGAAGAAAGAATCATTGCCTTAAAAATGTAAACAAACCCTACAATATAAAATTTACAAACCCCTGATCTTCAACAAGGTTTAGGTCTTGTGACTCTCAACGAGAATACCGCCACGGGTGGCCGAAGTCGTTAAGGCCCATACTCATGAGCTGGGTGTCTGGGGTTCGAATTCTGCCAGGGCTGTACGCCATGACTGGGTTTTTTTTCCAGATTTTCCTCAGTCCTCATAAATGGCAAATGCTGGGAGGTACTCTAAACTTTGGCCTGGAACACTTCCTTCCTTAAAAAAATATCCTTTCTCAATTTATCATTTCATCTCGTGTATCATCGTGTCCACTGCCTGTGGTGCCTTTGTAATAAAAACTGGCATTAAACACTACTCAAAAAAAAAACTCTCAAGGAGGATGGGAGGTTTATACAAACTAATTATAGTAAATGCTTTTGAATTCTATTATACAATAAGCCACATGTATTGTTTTACAACAAACTAATGACTTTTGTATCGGTGTGATGTAAACACAAAAATAATATAAAAGTTAATGTTATACATATAAATGTACAACAAATGTAATGATTTGCTTAGATTGCATTATTAAAACATCAAACCTTCACAACGATCTCAAGTCTGTTATTTTTTATTTTGAGGCAGCATCCAGTATTTTACCAATTAAGATAAGTAGAAATTATATATTAAGTGGATTAAGAATAGTCCATGCATTTGCCCACATATGATGTCCCAGCCGTAAAAACAGGTACTAAACACTATTTAAGAAAATGCATTTAGTAATTGACAATTATTTAAAAACATTGTCATAATCATTAGGCCCTTTGTAGTTTACATTGATTTTGTTTAAACTTTGTTACATTCATTTGAAGTTATGCCAATGAAAGACAGGAAGAGGTGAGTTTTTATGCATGATATTACAACTTGATGATTCACCATTGGTCTTAAATGAGTGTGGTTGGCCTAGGTTAATTATTTTGACCATCATGCCATACATATTAGACCCAACTAGAGGATATTATGGGGATGTAGGAATGCAGACATCCCATACCCAAAATCACTAATGCAGTCTATAGGTCAGAAGACTTATATCTGATATTAGATTGTTCCATTCCAAGGAAAGGATTTGAAGAGAAGTCTAAATAGGTTGTTCCAGAAAATTAATCATGAAGCATTATAAAACAATAATGGAAATCAGCATATCTGATCCCATTCTCCCTTCAAGCATTCTTGAAAAAAACCAACATTCCTTGTAAGCAATCACAACTACAACTATCTCCATGATTTTGGTATCTACCATTGCAAAGCTGCTAGGAAGCTTTTCATTATCTAATGAAAATGGAAGCGTGTTCCTATGGCATCGCAGTAACATCCACTTAGTTACAGAACATATCTATAAGCAATCAAATGAACTTGACCTTCTGGGATTAAATTAGCACAGTAGATATATTAAGGGCTCTTGCAAAATGCATTCCAAAGAATACAGGGTGTCCCTTCCAAATTTACAACATTTCCAAACAGTACAGTAAGGAAACTACAAAGAATATAAAAACAAAATTGCATAAAATGCAAAGAATGTCTTCAAAATTTTATTTAGCATCCTTTAGTGGGTCTATACATATGAGCCATTTGTAACAAGAGCAATATCAAACCTATATTACTTGCCATTTTGTCTACTGTTCTAATATAGGTATTTCATCCATAGTGATATACACATGGTCATTCACATACCTTCGTAAAAAGAAATCCAGCAGAATAATGTCTAGAGAATGTAGTGATCATGTTGTTACAATGTAAAAATTTCTAGTAAATTCCATAAAATTCTTCAGCAATTTTTTTGCACTGTAATTGTTGATTTCCTTTCCACAAACAAGCACTGTGTGCTGTGGAGTTGCATTTAATTTTACGTTAGTGGTGCTTTCCAGTGGATATAGTGGAAACTTTTGCTGCATGAACCCAAATTCTTTGAGACACTGTTTCAGCAGATGTGAATTCTGTCTCTCTCTCTCTCTCTCTCTCTCTCTCTCTCTCTCTCTCACACACACACACACACACACACACACACAATGATCAGTTAAAATTTAAATTTGGGAAGTTGAAAGAGGACACCTTGGCATTCATGTACTGGAGGAGTGCAGGATTCCTAGTGTTCATGTATTGTATCCTGCTGGCAAAATGTTGATCATCCACATGGTGCAGGATAACTGAGGGCAGTAAAATGCCCCACAAAATCTCTCAACCTTAACCTAGTGGAGCTTTCAAGTATTCAATACCAAAATTTATGAGCTCTCTCAAATTATACATATAAATGGCAAATTCACACTAATAGACCAATACACAAGATATTTTTATTTTCTTCTTTAGGCCTCATAACATAACCAAATGCTTTGAACAGACTAATGCATGTTGAGACAATTTGTTTCATGTGGAGATTGTACAGGGTTGGAGGTGTCAACAATGAGATAGATTTTGCATACAGCCCAAGCTACAGTAATATTACCTCCCATTTAATATTGAATATTACAAAATTGGACATTCAATTCCCAGTTTTGCAGTAAACTGTACAAATGGATAGCAAAATAAATGTACAGAGAGCCTTTTTATGCTGAAGTGGCACTGCAGTGTAACTCTGAGGTGCTGCTTTGGTTTCACATGAAATAAATCACTAGAGCTTTTGAATCAGGATCTCCATTACATACCACTTTGTTCGTGTACTGTATTTAAGAATACCCTGAAAGATGAGGAAGGAAATGGTTAGCTAAGGAAAATATTTCCTTGCAGAGATAAGGGCCAAAAATAATTTCACTTTTTAACTGATAAGATATCACATGCAGTGGGCACTGAATACATGAGGTGAAATAATAAATTGGGAAAAGAATTTTGTGAAATATTTCAGACCTATGTTTAGAGTACCTCCCCAATATTTGCCATTAATGATGAATGAAAAAAATATGAAAGAAATCTTAGTCAGGAGAATGACCCTGGTAATATTCAAATTTCAGATTTATCCACAAGTCTGTGCATTAGCAATTTCAGTCATTTGTGTTGGTTCAGATGAACTTGTTTTAATTACCTGTTATTTCTGTTTCTCATTTTTAAGAATTTTTCTAAAATTATTTTATTCTCTTTGGTGCAATAAAGGGTACAGACATGCACAAATGTTTGGGCCTATTTGCAGTCATATATAAGTTTGGAGGATTTATTGAACTTGATATTCTGTAATTAACTTTGTGTCAGATGCAAAATAGTCCTCTGTAGCTATTTATTTTGCTGTTATTGCCAAGAGTGGCTGAAGTTGTTAAGGTGCAGATTCCTGAGCAGGTGATCTGAGGCTAGGTTCCCCACCAGGACCATCCTGTGTAACTGAGGTTTATTCCAGGTTTTCCTCAGTCCTCACAAATGTCAAATGCTGGGGAGGTACCTTAAACTTAGGCCTGGAATGCTTCCATCCTTAAAAAAAAATCCTTTCCCAATATATCATTTCATCTCATGTATCATCAGTGTCCACTGCCTGTGGTGCCTCAGTAGTAAAAATGGGCACTAAACACCAATAAAAAAAAAATTGCTGTTAATTTGATCCAATGCAAAAAGGAAAAATATGAACATTCTCTGAAAAATTAGTTAAAGAATCAAGTGTGCATTTCAAAGGGAGTAAAATACCATAAACTATATTATGTGTTTAATTATAAAAACAGCAGTCATAATATGCCTTCAAACGTAAATATTAATTTCCTGAAAAATTAAATTGATACATTTCCTTTTTTGCAATGGACTCTTTTATTTTTATTCCAATTTATTCATTTTCTAACTTCATTGCATTTTCTATTTATAAAATTTATATTCATTTTATTGTTTGAGTTGTAAAATAAATTAAGCAAATAATTAAAGAAAATGTCATAAATTTAGGAAAATGTTTAGAAATCTTAAGTTTTTTAGTCAATTTGTTAAATTTTATAATATATATCAAATCAATTTTTTAAATTGTATTACATTTATCATCTACTTCTTCAGTTTGCAAGGGCATTGCTCTGAAACCAAAGGCAGTGGCTGTTTCTAGGAAAGGCCCCATAAGCTGTAAAACATATGGATAGTTATTCAGCATAAATTATGAGTACTAAAATAATTACCTGTCAGTAGAAAAAAGTTTAAAGTTAGTTACAAGTCTGGAAGTAGTAAATTGTAGGAAAATAGCCAAAAAACTTGAACTTTCAAATTCATTTAAATTAAAAAAATTGAGTTCTGATTTGAAAATCACGTCTTTCTATAATGCTTTATTAAATATTTATTATAATTTTATAAGTTCTAAGAATTAGTCATTGAAAAAGTTGATAAACTTATTCATTATACTACGGTATAATTACACATTTCTTCTTCTTCTTCTTTTTTCTTCTTATTGTCCGTACTTTTGTTGTATTTGTGAACCTTGAGGCACTAATTTTTCTGTGGTACATTTTCCACTTGACAAATCTGTACACAAACTGGACTATCTCAGTCTGGTACAAGATTACTCAAATTGCTTTACATTAGTTGAAAATTTGCTGTAGCTTGTGAACTGGTGAATTTTTAACAGGCCCAAAAAAATTAACAGTGAAATATGTAGCGATGACATGTTCATCTTTAGTACCAGTGATCAATGCTTGATTTAGGTGGAATTCAAGGGTACTAGCATTTATCATTGATTATATATCTGGTAATGACAAAGTTGTATGCAACAGACACACAAGAGATTTATAATCCACACTATATAACCCATAAGACATTGCTTTATTTAGTATCTATATTTGTTTGTATGTAAAAAAGCTCTTTTCCTCCTATTCCAAAGTTTTCATGGCACACATGTAGCATCTTTCCCTTTCTTCTTTCAAGAGCTGCTGGGTGAAGATTGTTATAATGTTGTGCTTAGTTCAAATCTAAAGAAGCATGATCCATTCTTTTAACTTTTACAAGTGATAGTGCAGAAAAAGAGTGGATAATTTGTATTTCATATCAATAGCCAACATAAACCCATACATTTTTTGTAGAAAAAACAGATTTAACAATTGACAGTTCAAAATATTACATAGAACAGAAGTTGTGAGTATAAATTAAAGGATCATGGAAAAGTACCAGTTATGTATGGTTAAATCAATGCAACCATATTCATTTTTGCAAGCATTTACTGTCCTGCGAACTAAAAAGGTATTTCAAGATGAATGAAATAATTCCAGAGTTCTTAGCAAATAAAGTTACCTGTTATTTACATTTTGAATATAAGGGAAAAATCCAGAAAAAAACCCAGGCTGCATGTCCCAAGCAGGGTTCTAAACCAGGCCTTCCACTTGACAAGATGCAACAGCATCTAAGTCGCAGCAGTGGAACAGTGGTTTCTGATTTTGGCATTGTTTTATTTTTCATGTTTCCAATATTTTATTAGGTTAAATAACACATTCAGCATGTAGTTCAAGAATTGCTAATCAAATGCTATAAATACCTAAAAATTTATGTTTTAAAATCACATTACTTATGTTTGCTCTTCTGCACATATATGATTTGCTTTCAACTGGTGGGTTCTCTTAGTATGGTCATATATGTGGAGAGTGCAGATTCAAATCATATCATGAGGGAACAAAAAGAAAAGGAAAGAAAGAAGAAAGAAAAGAAAATTTTCATACCTCACAGTGAAAATAGCTGATTCTTATGCAACACTATGTGCTCATTCTGAAAATGACTTGGATTTTCCTATCAGACTTAGTTCAAAATATATCCAAGAAAAATAATATTCTGCCATTTTTAATTGGCAATTTAAATGTAATTGAAATTTGCTATTTTTAGGACAATGAAATGTACTTGTTAGTCATAATAGCAATAAAATGAATTTATATTAACCTATTAAAATATTAAAAATAATTAAACACATACTTCCATAGATCCTAAAAATGCTTGCTGCTTGATGGCTTTCTCTTTTATTCAGAATTACTGTCCCTCTTCAGAAATCAGCAATATTGTGGCTATGTCCTGATAAAAATGCTCTGCCTATTCATTACTTACAGCATTCAAATTTTCAGAAAAAAATGTCTTAGTATGGATGGAGTAAATTCACTTTTAGTGGCATCTTACAGCCCATTTCTGTATACCATTGCAGTAATATGTCCACTAAAGATTCATATTGTTCATCCTTCCTATTGCCAAGAAACCCTTCTGCCACCACCTTGAAAGCATACCAGGCAGCCAGTTCCACATTTGTTAACTTACTTTCAAAAAATTAGTCTTTTAAAAGCTTCCTTATCTATGAACCAATGAAAATATCCTCCTTAATTTTGCATATGTCGAACTGGGAAAGAGGAGAAACCACTGACCTCTCTATTTACTCCATTGACAAACTGTTTCATTATTCCAAATTTTATGTGCAGAGGGGGCAAGATAACATTTGTAGGATTCACAAGTGTGTTATGTTTCACATTGCATTAACCAGGAATGAATTCCTGCTTAGTTTTCCAATATTTAATTTTACAGTATTTTTCTCTATCATGGCAATCCTACAAATATATGAAGCAACAGTATTTGGTGAACCCTCCCTGCATTCGTACAAAAAGTGAATCACTATAAGGTTGCCACCTATTTTCCAAGAATGTAGCTTGTAATTAATTAAACTAAGTATTGTGAACATTGTTTCATATGTTTCTTTCAAATCTACTGCATGAAGCAAAGGGATTAGCTAAATATTATGCAGCAAAAATGCTTTTAAATTGAACTTTGAGGAGGCGATAAATAGTAACTCATATAGATTATGCTGGATTCCTAGTTCAATAATTACACCATTAACATTACATTAAAATACATTTTATAAGTTCAAAAAATTGTGCAAATGTTTTATTCTGGCTCCTATAGACTGTAATTCTAGCAATTACAGTAAGCCTATTCCACTGTTGCAACCTCAAGCCCAGGTTCTCTGCTTGCTTTCCTCAAATTTAAATCCTACAATAATTCATCTAAACCTGATTGATAGAACAACTGTACCTTAGTGGTGGAGGATTTGTAAGTTGAATCATTTGATTTTAAGAGCTTATTTGAATAATCACTGCTGTTACATCAATTTCTTCAAATGACTTTGTGGTTACTGGTACTGGTAAAGTTTCACTATCAGGGACTGGTCTAATTGCCGATGGGGCACATTTGGATAAATAACATTGAATTATATTTTCTTAGTCAAACCTGATAATTTTACCATACAGAAATAACAGTCATACATGTGCTTTTGCTTTTCCCACAAATCATGGCTATAGGCATATGATAAAAATTTTAAATTTCTATATATCCACTTTCACAAATTATTTGTTCAAGTAATGCAACAATATTATGAGCCCCACTTTTTATCTTGACCAGCAATTTTGCAACTAAAGTAGTGAAAGTAAGCTGTTTTGTAATTCTATATATTTTTGCCTTTGGGATTTTGGTGTGAACTTTCCACAAACAGCAATTATCTGGATGATTATGATACTGACATCTTTCACTTTTATCCATGCTGAACACACAAATAAAGTCACTACACAAACCAACAATAACACACCACTACTTAACATCAAAGAGCAATAGCACTAGATTAAATCATGAAACCAAAACTCCAAATGAAAGTTTCAATCAGAATAATTTTGAAAAAGTCAGTAATATTAATGAATATCATTGTATGATTAGTTGAACTACACACTCTTAAAGCTTCACTTACTTTTTATAAATGTATGGAACCGGTTTCGAGAACATTTTGTTCCCATCTTCAGCCATGCTAAGGTTCAACTCAGTTGAAGATGGGAACAAAATGTTCTCGAAACCGGTTCCATACATTTATAAAAAGTAAGTGAAGCTTTAAGAGTGTGTAGTTCAACTAATCATACAATGATATTCATTAATATGATTGGCTTCACTGTGTTTAAGTTCCAATTTTACATTTAAGTCAGTAATATGTTTATCAGCACACACATGCACTCACGCACGCACAGAGAGATATGTATGTATATAAATAATCTCCTAAAATTTAAGCTTCTTTTAAATGGAAACTTCTGCTCCAGTGCTCCCATCCAGCAAGGGACACCTAGTAATAAAGTTGTATGTGGCACATACAATAATTTTAGGGATTATAGAACTAACAAAATACAAACATAACCAAGCTTAATAATTATGTTTTAAATTGCATATAATGATTTATTTATGATGATTTCTACAAAATGTAAGTAACAAAAGTCTTAGTATATACTATAAATGATATTACTTTTGATATTAAAAGCTGAGACTTAGGCAAATTTAAAGGATATATGCAGTTTCTACATATTAAAATTGACAAGAAATAGACATTACTGTCCCCGGAGGTAAAAATAGTGTTCCGTAGTTTCCAAATATATTTAGGTCAATCTGCTGGTTTCTCTCAATAATTTTTCCTCAGCTTAAAGAATAATGTTGATTAATTCACTGCTTCTAGTAATTCGTAAAGCACAGAAGATAAATATAATTGCTGATTAATTGCCCAAGTGATCAGTCGCATTTGATCAGGATTAATCCTCAAGATGAAGGTAACAATTTTAAATGCTGCTCAGCAGAGCTAAAGAAAATTATTTTTACATAACATATGAACAAAATTTGTATTTTTCAGTTGTTTCATCAATAATGTATAAATACATAAAATTTAAATTTCATTTTTGTAAGATTTTTCAAAATAAAGTTTAGTGGAGTTTGAATTTTCATGCTATTTTGGTAGCTTTATTTTTGCTGTAACATAGTCCTTAATAGTTATGCTTGCAGCTTGTAACTTGACACAAATATTGGTGCAGTAAATTCTTCTTGTTTTAGGTTTATTTTATTTAAGAACACTCCTTTAACAGCTTTAGTATTTACAGTTCAATTCAAATCAAGGCATGAACAGTCAATGAATTTTCTCAAAGGCCTCTTCTTTCAGGCTTATGTTTCTTTTACATGTCATAGATATATGGCATGGGACCAATGGCTATATTTTCCTTCTGAAGGAAAGCACACTTAAGATATTTAGGCACTAAGCAATCCAGCAACCCTCTTAGACTCATAACGTTGGGTCTACGAGGCAAGTGGTTACCACTATACCACCAGGACTGACAGTTCTTTTTGTTATTATAGAAAAAAATACTAATGCGGGTCATGTTGTTGGGGCAATTGTGAATTTTTTTTAAATTATTTCCTTGGACTTTTAAAGAAAACACACCCATATCACTCAGGACTTTTCATACTGTGTTTATATCTTGTATTTAAAGTTATTGTTGCCAAATACACATGATACATTGTGTCATCCATCTGGTACACACACTAAGCTATAGTAACAATGTCGGGCCTATATGAAAGCTGCAGATTGGTAGGCAAGGGAATATTCCAAACAGTATGCTAATAATGTACTTTGCTAATGAGGCATAATACCATGTCCTGTACCATGCATCTTTTGACACACAGTATGTCACATCTCTTATTAATTGTGAGGATAGTGTCAGAATACTTATACTTACTGTCACATAAATTTAACTTTCTGTTAGAACAATGTGTAAACACTAAAACTTATGTGCACATTAGTAGTACACATCCTTAACAAATTCTGAGTAACCTGGTTTCTCCTCTTCTATTGATTGACTAGCTATGTATTCTCTTTAATCCATACAGTATAGAAGGTTTCAGCTGTTTCAGATGCATTTATCTCCCTAACAGAAATGAGCATTATCTTTCAAAACTTATTCTACATGTTTTTTATGGGACACTGGTATTCTGGCAGATGCATATTATTGCTTCATTTTGTGAATGAAGAAATTAAATAGGTGAATACATTGTTATAGAAGACATTAAAACAAGAAAGTTGTGAATAAAGACTCGGGGAAAAAAATTAAAAATTGGGAAAAGCATTAGGACGATGATACCTCACATTTGAAGTAATGCAGCTTATAATGTATTGGGAAGCAGCACAAAAAAGTACATTTTATTGAGGAATAATAATCTATGGGTATTAAATATCAAAGAATGTATATTAATTATTTTTAGAGAGAATTGAATGAAATAGCTAAAGGCTTTTAGAATTAAAAAAGATTTTGAGTAAACAAAGAACAACATTGCAAATGTGTTATAAAATTGAACTACCAATCTTCAGTGAAAATCAAGCTCTTTAATTCTGTAGTTTCTGGAACTCGGAGAGAAATACACTAAGGAGACAAAACTTCTAGGAGGGAATAGGACCCAAACTTGAACACAATCTTTATATACAAGGCCAAAGTCACTTCGGCACCTACTAACTTCATGCAAAAATAATCGGCTGTATATAAATAATTATCCAGCTACAAAAATGATAAATGCAAATGTGACTTCAACTTCAGAGCATTATACAGTGAAATAAAGTTGCTTAATCTGTCATAAGAAATTTTTTCAGTTCATCTGCAAGATTATTAAGTTGGTACAGATATTTGCTGCATGAGAACTGTTTTGCAATGATAAAATGTTTGAAATATTAAACCAAAAGTTAATCTGTGCCTTATAATAGCAATAAAAGTACTGTTAGATATAATGATGTGTGGCACAAGTGGTTTATTGTACCAAAATCAATTTTAAACATAAGACAACACCCTTCACTTTATCTTTATTCTCTTTTTGCATATATTTCATTTTGACTTGGCAGCCTCATTATCTGGGGTGTAGAATGATACACAACACTAACAAATTACTGTGAGTGATATATCCAAGATTGCTATATATTTATCTCACAGAAACACCCTCTGAAGATGAATCAGTTCAATCGACAGAACCCTGCTCAATGGCTAAACAGTCTGGCTCAGATGAAGCAAAAGGCAGGTCCAGGTGTAATGAAAGGCCTCAACCCATTAGGAGTCCCTGGTGGTGCCCAGGGTGATATGGGTGCAAATTCCAATTCAGGGGGTGGAATGGGAATGTGGAACCAGGTAAGCAAACGTGCATGGCAGTAGCTAGAAAAATGCACGTTGTCCCATGTTGACATTTTGGGCTTTATGTAGACTTGTATTAGAAGCTTAAAGTAATAAACAGCTAGATGCTGCATAACTACTCCTCCCTTACTAGAATTATCATTCCATTCCATTTGCCCTCATGCATCATTTGGAACATAAAATTTAAAAACAGACTGTATTGCATATTTATATACATAATTGGTGGACAGTTGAGGTAAAAATCAATGATAACAATAACTACAAGCAATTTATTCCAATGAACTGTGTCTTTCATACAGAAAACATTCCAATTTGAAGTAGTGTGATATTTAAAGAGACCATTATACATTCAAGTTTGAATAAAGACATTACATATACATTTTTTTTTTCCCCCAATTGGCTCATAAGCTTCCTGAGCTACTTTCTACTTTGTCCAATATAGGTAGCACAAATATCAATAATTCTATAAGTAGCATGGAAAATAAGGTGAGCAGAAAGAGCAGATATAATCAAATGCTATAGTGATTTTCATTAAAAGTAGAAAGTTGAAACAAATATTATAAATATGTTAGTTTTATTCATTGACATGACAGAAGTGCTTGGGAGTTGAATTGAATTTAAAGAATTGTAGACATAATCTATTTCAGACCTTGTTACTAAATGTGTAATATTCAGCCAGTGTATATGGTAAAAGGTAAGATACGCGCACTTTAAATAAAATATTTTAAGCTTTATTTTTGTATATTTTGTTTCAGATTATCATACGATGAAATGGATAAGTTATTAATTCATTAAGGGTTCATATATGTAGCAGTTCAATTTTTGTTCTGCAACCAAATGTGTTTTTTATAAATGTACTTGATTATCATCATTGCTCCAGTAAGCAAAAGCTCCACTTACAATTTGCTAAGCTAGCAGTAATTTAAGAGAGAAAAAAATTATAAAAAACTTGTGTTTGTATGTATATGGCAATAACTAAGATAAGAAGAAAAAGGATAAAACACTTGAAAAATCACAGATTTGCACAGTGATATATATATATATATATATATATATATATATATAGTATGCTCTTTCCAATTTGAACTCCAAGGGGATGTACAAAAAAATTAAATCATCCAATTTTGATTTGGCCAAAACATATACATTTTAAAAAATATTAATAAAACATAATTACTTTTCACAAAAATAGTTGATATATGATGAAACAAAGCTACCATATTTTGTATATTGTCTTATAGTGTCAGACAGAAAGCCACTTACAATAATTAAGCTAGTAGTAAATGAAATTATTTTAATGTAGGTCAATTATATTTAATAATGTACTATAATCTTTTGCGATGTCATATTTCTTCCTCACACCTTTATCCATTCCTTTTAGAATGTTTACTTTTTTCTGTAATGTTAAGCTACAATAAATGCCATGCTTTGATAATGCAAACTATGTATTGTCTGGCTGTGAGAACAAGGCCAGCATAAGGAATGTGCCACGTAAACATTTTCTACCCACCTCACTATGTTCATGCATGCTACTGCTGATAAAAGTAAACAGTGTTGTCAGATACTTGCCCATGACTAGAAACCCAGCGGACAAGCCAGATCTGAGTCTGAGAGGCTCTCATTCATATGGCAGCATGGGTGTCTCATATACACTTATCGTGTGCATAAATGTTTCAAGCACCCCTTGCTCTCTTCAGTCCCCTCTTTCCTTTTTCTGGTTGCCACACTATACTGTACATGGATAAATCACAGCTGACAATTTAGCATTCTTTGGCCACTAACTTTAATACAGTTAAAATTTTCACAACATTTTTGAGCTTACAAATCATAATGAATTATGGAGTTTAAAGGATAAACACCACACACAAAAGAAGTGGGAAATTTGCATTATTCAGGAGATGGTGAGGCAGTATAGCTATTTGGGATGGGTTTGAATAAATGCATCTGAATATTGAGAAGATGAAAGCTGCAGGGTACCTACAAGTGAACAAAAGCTGCTTCCCTACAAATGTCTTTGATAGTTGAATTGCATTTTTCTGTTTGCTGTTTAACTATGCCTAAAATTTTAAAATTTGGAAATTCCACTGATGCAACATAATTTGGAATTCAGGAATAAGTACTGCTTTACAAATAAATAAAACCCTGTCTTTGAATTATCCAAATAAAATTTCTCAAAAATTCAAATTAAATAGAAATTTTTAACATTGTTTTCAATAGGAATATCAAGGTGAATAAGGTTCTATTTGAATTATACAATAATTCATATTTTCAACATTTGAATTAAAAAGAATTGCTGTATTTATATAGTTTATGTCTTTACTGCAACATGCTATGTTTTGAAGATAGTGAATGAATTAAAAATGGCTGAGATAAATCCAGGTTCCACCACTAAATACACCAGGCATTTACCTTTTTAAAGTATACATATCTCCAGAATAGACAATTTATCCCAGCCTTGAATTGGCTGGGCTGGGTCATAAGTAGACATTCAATTATATATGCCACAAAAGTAGACAAAGTCTATAGTTAACAGTACTTCTCTTATCCCCTATTTGGGAGTTTGTGTAACATTTGCTATTCAGAGCTAGTTTAGGTCAACATAGCATTATGCACATTTGCTGTTTCTAAATCAAGTGGCACAAGAGAAAAGAGACTTGGTTAGGAACATCAAGGTTATAGAAAAGAGGTGGCAATGTTATATATCAAACTCAGATAACCAATTAAGCTTTCTTTTCAATTCTTGCAGCATGAAGTATAAATCTAAATGTACACTGACAAACTAAAATTTCTTTTCATCATTCTGTATATTAAAAATCTTGAAATATGTATTACGTATTTTTCTAGCATAGTCTTTGGATAATTATTATTGATTTCATAAACTATCTCAATGCAGATAATTGTTTCATTGTAAAATAATGCATGGAAACTTTCTTTGCATTCATGTTAATTTTATTGCAGCTATTTTCAGCTGTTACATAATTCATTACTACCATAATTGTGTACCAGTATTTGAAGTGACATGCTGAAGCATAAGGCATATATTTATCATAAATTATAAATGCAGTGTTTGATGAAGCTGATGTAAAGTGTTCAATAATCAGTCATGTCTGAGTGAATGGCATTTATAAATCTTTAAATTAATTTCCTGATTAAAATTTCAGTGTCCATTTTTATCTTCAAAACCAACTATGTAAATGAGCTTTTCCAAATTCTTAAGGATGTTCCTTGTTGTTGAATGTATTAAATGAAGATATTTTATAAAACATATATCTGTATATAGCCTAACCAGATTAAGTAAATTAATAATGTAATCTAATTAAAATAATATTTCACATTTGGCATTATGATCACAGGCAGCTATACGTTCGCGTTGCCTACCATGTCATATAATTCATTCAAAGTATACAGGACCAGTAGTCATTAAAGAGAAACAAAGCAGATGGATAGTTCATCCAGAAACATTGTTTACAAGGTGAACAAAGTTTGTTATGTAGTACTATAATAGTTCAAGTAATGTATGAAAGAGTTGAAAATATTTATTATTAGAATGTGGTTGGAAAATATTAGAAATAGGATAAATCAATTTAAAGAATTGTGTATTAATGCAAAGAAGCCAGCAAAATTATTCCAATTAAAAGTGGCAAAGAAGGAACCAATAAATAATCTGCATATATTTGGCAAGCTTTTCATTGAGTTGAAACACTTTATGGAACTGTAGTAAAAAAAAAACAATATTTTAATGAAATAGGCAATATTTGTTAACTTGAAAAATAGAACAATATGGTAGGTGCAGAGGAATGAAAAATATGCAGAATCTTGAGGATATTATGAAGGAATTCAGAATAATTTAAAACTATGAATGCAAAATATATACCTGCTATATGTAAACACAATGCATATATAGCTGTAAAAGGAAACTAAAATATTTCAGCTTGGAAAGTAGATAAATTATTGACTTTCAGTACCTGCATTAAGAAGCTTGTGAAAAGTACAAATTATATATCACAAGGAATATGTGTACAAGTCTTTAGTGACTAGACAATAGTGCTGCAGAAGATGCCTTTAATAAATGTATTGCATTTTCTCTATTTCCAAACATCATATGAAACAAAAGCGTAAGTAGTGACAAGTACTAGTGACACATTGTGCAATAGGGCATAGACTAAAATACAGTTTCCTAGTAAACTTTCTAAAATATATCCTAAACTTAGGTATTTATTTTTTACGCTAAACACCACTTAATAAGACATGTTTCGGGAGAATCTCTCCCATCTTCAGTTGCTCACTGAACCACCGTTACTCGAAACAATGGCTAGACACCCAGATGTTCCTGTGGTGGCTTCTGTTGGTTGAAGTAGGAAATTGCTGAGTTCATCCATAGGAGGAAACTTGAAGTTCATTAGGTTTTCTCTATTTTTTAATATAAAAATATTTTCCCAAGTGGGTAACTCCCATGGGTTGTGAAGATGTTTCAGCAGTTTAATTTCTGGTTTTATTTCATGATTTTTGGTCCAAAAGTGAGCTCATACTGCTGATCTATCCACCTGCTTAAACTGAATATTCCTAAAATGTTCTTTCCTCCAAATTTCTAAATTTCTCTTTGTTTTGCCTATGTAGCTCTGCTCACAATCTGCACATTTTATTTCGTAAATTCCTGATTTCTGTTCTGTTGGTATGGAGTCTTTTACTGTGCAACCCAATAATTTTTTGATGTTGTATCTGTTCTTTGGGGCTAACATTATCCCATGTCCTTTGAAAATTTTCTTGAACTTGTGGTAAATTGGATGGTAGATGAAACTTTTGAATTGGTATTCTTCTTTTGTGTTTTTCAGTGTGGAAACTTCCCTTATCCCTTGTTGTCTTTTAGATTTATTGATAGTTTTTATCACTGTGTCTTTGTTGAAACCATTGATTATAGCTGTCTTTGTTATTTGTTGGTATTCCAATTTGTACTCTGTTTCTGTGAGTGAAATATTCATCAATGTGCCAAACTGTGAAACACTGCACACAGATTGATGAATATTTCACTCACAGAAACAGAGTACAAATTGGAATACCAACAAATAATAAAGACAGCTATAATCAATGGTTTCAACAAAGACACAGTGATAAAAACTATCAATAAATCTAAAAGACAACAAGGGATAAGGGAAGTTTCCACACTGAAAAACACAAAAGAAGAATACCAATTCAAAAGTTTCATCTACCATCCAATTTACCACAACAAGTTCAAGAAAATTTTCAAAGGACATGGGAAATGTTAGCCCCAAAGAACAGATACAACATCAAAAAATTATTGGGTTGCACAGTAAGACTCCATACCAACAGAACAGAAATCAGGAATTTACGAAATAAAATGTGCAGATTGTGAGCAGAGCTACATAGGCAAAACAAAGAGAAATTTAGAAATCTGGAGGAAAGAACATTTTAGGAATATTCAGTTTAAGCAGGTGGATAGATCAGCAGTAGGAGCTCACTTTTGGACCAAAAATCATGAAATAAAACTGGAAATTAAACTGCTGAAACATCTTCACAACCCATGGGAGTTACCCACATGGGAAAAAAATTTTATATTAAAAAATAGAGAAAACCTAATGAACTTCGAGTCTCCTCCTATGGATGAACTCAGCAATTTCCTACTTCAACCAACAGAAGCCACCGTAGGAACATTTTTTCGGGCGTAAAAATCCTAAGTATGGCTTCCTTTGGAAGGGAAGTAAAGCTGTGGGTCCCGTGTCGTACATTTACGGCACGAAAAAGAACCTCAAGCCTGAAAGAGAGGCCTCTGAGCAAAATTTGTCAGTCGTTTCACGCCCTAAGTTGAATGGGATGCTGATGACCTGAGATGTTAAAGAGCATCCATAAATAAATCAATCAAAAAAAAAAACATAGGAACATCTGGGTGTCTAGCCATCGTTTTGAGTAACGGCGGTTCAGTGAGCAACTGAAAATGGGAGAGATTCTCCTGAAATGCGTCTTATTTTTATGTAAGTGGAGTCTAGCATAAAAAATGAATACCTAAGTTTAGGACATATTACTACATCATTGTCAACAGCTTCATAAGTACAATATTTTCCAAAATATGTTCATATTTCTACCAGGAATCTTTCACACACATTTATGGAATATCACAAAATATTAAAGGTATAATGTATACCATAACTGTTTGAAGAGATTTGTCTCATTAAGGAATAACAATTGGAGATCATTTTTATTTGATTTTTTATTTTTATTTGATAACTGTAAGGAGTGGATGAGCTTGTCAACCCCACTGTGGTGAAATCGGTATGTAAATATTAATCTAATTGCATCTGTGGGAACAAGTTCTCCAATCTCTATAAAAGTTCAAATAATATCACATAAATGTTTTTCATATCTATATCACCTTTTGAGAATATTATGCTAGGTACAAGCTGGCAGCAGTCCAATATTATATAGTTTCTGCTCTCTTACACTAATTCATGTTTAATTCTGTAAATAACTTCATGATTTTTTACCTGATAAAATGATGTGACTGCACTCTATGCATCCTTAATCGTACGATGCATTAAATCAATAAGTAATCAATTGTAGCTCATGTGTATGTTAGATGCAGAGCTAACACTAAAAGCACAGTAGAAAATACTGTTTGGAAAATAGATATATACAAATGATAAAATCCTAAACTTCGTTATTCATTTTTTTACACTCAGCTCCATTTACTTACATAAAAGTAAGACACGTTTCCGGAGAATCTCTCCCATCTTCAGTTGCTCACCAAACCGCCGTTACTTGAGAAAAAAAATTTTCCAGTAACAGCAGTTTGGTGAGCAACTGAAGATGGGAGAGATTCTCCCGAAACGTGTCTTACTTTTATGTAATTAAATGGAGTGTAAAAAAAATGAATACCTAAGTTTAGGATATATTACCACTCCATTGTCAACAGCTTCGTAAGTACAAATGATAAAATGTTTAAATTATGTACAGTTCAAGTTTTAATGATACATACCTTACAGTTATGAAAAGAAATTGCTTCATTTTATTATTGTCACACACCAAATCGTAACAAGATGAAATAGCTCTGAAGGTTATAACAACAGTGGAGTAAACTTTTCTTATTCAAAAAACAAAGATGATTTTTTACAAGAATAAAAGTAAAAGGATAACTTAGGCTCCAGAGAGGTTTCCATATTTTAATGGTAATTTGTTGACTGAAGCTTCTGGCAACATTGCTTAGATGCATCTTCTGGCAATTTCACAACCAACCAATTAAGGAAGAGAAGAAAGAAGTATCCCTGAGATATAATAATGTTGTCTTTAAGGACAAAGTACCATCATTTCAGGGTTCAAGGGTTCCAACTCATTTTTATTTTTTCCTTGTGTGTTGTTGATATCAAACTTCCAAATTATTCTATCCAATTAGATACATATGTTAACATGCACTATCCAATGGCAATGAACAGTGGGAGTTTTTGTCTTCCAAATGACATTTGCCTATAATTCTGCTGAGGGTAATCAGGGTAATTTTCATTTGCAATTCTTCTGAGCTCAATGTAAGAAAAGGTTATGATTATGGTAATTCATGTCTTTGGCTGCAGTTTGTCTAACTTCCATTTAATAATACTTAAAAATTGGCCACAATTTAAAACACATTTATTATACTTACTAAAACATTTTATTGGACACATTGTTAATTATATAACTACCTGGCTTCAGCATGTTACAATATTCATTTTTTATCTAAAATAAAAAAATTCACATCACAACTTTAATTTGTGTTAATACACTGATGACCAAAGAAATATAGTGCATAAATGATGATGTGTTATAAGTAGTTAATTTAATTGATTATATTGTACAGCTAAAAATAATTTGCAATTCAAATTCAATAAAAATTTTATACTACCAAAAACTATTTTACACTTATCTACAAGCTGAAAAGTGTCAAGATATCATGTTATACAAAATAATGTTGTAGTTGCCTTTATGGAAATATATAAAGTAAAGAATAGCGCTTCTATGTGAACATACTTGAAATGACTACCGCTTTCATTGCATCGGTTTCATTGTGTTGTTAGATACATTTATCATAGTTTTGCACCTTCTTATTATAAAATAGAAGGTATATTGCCTTTGATTATAAAAAACTATATTTGCATAGTGAGAATGCTGAAATAGCCTCTGCATTTTAATATGTGCGCCATTTTCACTCATTCATTCATTTATTCCCTTTTAGGTACCTGCACTGACTGCTCAGAGCTTAAGGATGATAGATCAGTGGTATTTAATTAACAAATTAATGATGTATCAACTTAGATACTAGAACTTCTGCAGTGGTTATTAGACTTACTGGATACCTTGTAAATTGTGAGCTATAACAAGTAGGACTTATGAGAATTTTGCATTCAAAGAGATGACTCTATTTTTGTTCCCCCCCCCCCCCCCCATCAAAGAGTGTACAAAAAAAATTCCAGATGGGTATAGCAGATAACATAGTACATCTTAATTTCACTGTTATAAGAGCTGCATGTGTGTGACTGTCGAGGAAGAAGTTAGAGTTTGGGACCTATTTAACAACTACCCATGAAGCATGAATTATAATATTCATAATAATCGCCCCAATAGTCAACCACCTACAAAGCTGCATCTCCTTCTACCTTTTCATTACTCATATTAAAAAGGTTTAACCACTCTTTGAGGATGTGTCACTTTTAACTATTAATGCGATTCTGTATATTGTGGAAGCTTTAATCTGTTTTATTAGCTGTAATCTGTCCTAAGAACAATGCTTTATGTTAATCTTACCACTTTAATTATATACCTGTCTCCGTCTGCTCACACAGTCTAAAATAAACAGACATACATGCAGGTTTGCACTCTCAAAATTCAAGTATAGCATTTTTAATCAAGTGTAAAATCTCTATACTGATATAATGTCAGTGCTGGGGAGATGTTTGTAAAGTAAAATGTTACAGCTTCATGGGCATTTGCAAACATGGATGTATGTGTTGCCTACATGAATTTAAAAAGTTTGATATTGCATTGTAGCTGTTTATAATTCAATTCATTTTTAGATTACATACATCTTGATACAACCAGAACCTTTTACTGATAGCTACAAATGGTTCCCCGCCCTAGAGCAATAGCATAATATACTTTTATGTTGCTTTATCCATGTTTATAAAAGATACAAATAATGTTGCCACATCATTCCCCTGCCAGTAACTTAAGTTACAGTGAAAGATTTTGAAGAGCAGGGCATTGTGCAGAATAAAATTTTAAGGTGAAAATAGAATTACCAAATAATATTATAAGATTTAAACATTCGTTATAAAATTGATTAAATCAGAGTATCAGGACTCTTATTTCTTTTTCTATTTGTTCAAGTTTGCTTATTGCCCTTGAACATCCGTCAGTTTAAGGCTGCGCAGGATCTGGAGGATATTTTAATGTAATTTAACACCCATTTTTATTGATAAAGCATCATAGATGGTGGACAATGATGATACATGAAGGAAGGCAGCATTTCAGGCCTAAGTTTAGAGTATCATTGAGAGGCCTGGGAAAAACTAGAAAAAACACCCAGTCAGAGGGGACAGTTCTCAAGGAAACTAAACTCCAGATTTCCCACTCATGAGTACATGTCTTATCGACCTTGACCATCCATGTCAGTATGCAGAGGATGCTGTGATATAATGACACATATGCATAGTTGAGTGTGCAATAAATCATACCTATTTTGCCCATTTACCACCAGATGATAATAAATGGTTTGTTTGTTGCACCACTGCACTGCAGCTTTATCTTATTTCCTTCTATGTTTTATTCCTTATTTGTTTTTCTTGCATTTTATGTATTTTTTTATTCTTCATTATATTTCAAGTTTCCCAAGATGTTTCATTGTTTTTTCTTTTTCCTTTCTTTTTTATTCTTCCCTTCTTCAATATTTTTCTTAATTTTCTTTCACTTGTAACTGGTTTTTGTTTTATCTTAGTTGCCTCTTGATGAATACTAGATATTTTTTTGTTTTAGTTCTCAGCAAACATTTTGATAACTGCTAAAAATTCTTGGCCTTTTAATTTTCCAGAGTGGCCTAATACTTTCCATTTCATATTCATTGTATCTAATTTAACTAATATTGGCCTTGCCCTCTCACCCCTTCTTCAGGCACTTCTAATTTCCCATCTCTCCAATTTGTTACCTAACATTCCTTCAATCACTTCTACTTTTTCCCATGTCTTTTTCTCTCTTCTCTCTTCCATTCCAAAGATCACTATGTTCAACTTCCTGTTCACACCTGCAGCTTTCTCCATTTAAACTATTCTGTTCCTGCATTCCGCTAACATTCCTCCTAATTCCTTTTCTAGCTGCCCAATCTTCTGACTCATCTCTTTCATTCTCGCCTTCCTGCTTTTAATCTCCTTTATATCTTCGGATTGACTTGAACATAGCCTATACTTCATATTTTTTGCCCTTTTCTTTCTCTGTGCTTTAGACCTTTCTGCTGAGCTGCCCGCTCCTTGCTCTTTAGAATTACACCATGGCATCGTACTTGTCATTTTGCAAGCATTCACTCCACATGTCCTTCCTCTCCATGCTCCTGCAAGCAACTCTCCTAAAGATGTTTATTACATCAGGCCATCATAAAGTTCTTCCCATTCTTTAAGTGCCAATAAGCTCTGAAATATGAGCTCTGGAGAACTGAAACGTCAAGAAAATTAGCTTAAAAGATGTTCCTCATCAAATATGCATTTGTGAAATTTATACTAGATTGAGCTGGTATTTACTGAGGTGGAAATTTTGCTGCATGCAGAGTGAATGAAAGTAATTTCAGGAAATCTAAAACAAGCGTAAAGTTCAAAGAAAAAATTAAAGTCAAATTAAAAGTAAACAAATAAAAATAGACATAATGTATATGACACCATTTATTTCTAAGCAGAACTGCTCAAAAGTATGCAAAATATTTTGAAATTTTAAAATTTCATTGATTATTTTTAATATGTGAAACAAAAGAGGTCATAATAAAAAAGTAACTATTTCTGAAATTCTATAAGGATATTGATTTATATTTGGTAATTTTTATTTATTCTAATGGCCATATAGATGTATAATTTTCACAGCAAAATACATTTTATTTAAACTTTTTTATGTATTGTAGTTTTTGCTAGGACTAGGGATCAAATGAAATGTGACATTTTTATATGCACGCATGCTAGCTATTGCCTGCTTAAATGCAAAGTATTTGTAAGAAGTCAGTTAATTCCTTAACTACTGATTAAATTTATGTATGTAATTAACCTAACTAAGCAAGATACTGTTGAAATTCATTCTCATTTTATACATATTTTAGCCATATCCTGATGAAATTAAGCATCACTTGCTGGGAAATGTGAAATTTAGGAGACAGAAAGCATAAAAGGGGGACTGAGGCCTAACTAGCTCATTGAAGGAATTCCTGGGAAGAACTTCTCTGCTTCTTTATGTGATAAAATAGTTTTTTTTGGGGGGAGGTCATTTTAAGTTAATTTAGCATATTTTTTTATTTGACAACTATATCCACAATTTTTCAAAGTGTCACATTTGGTTTGTGTACAAAAATGTGTGTGTACATGCGTGCGTGCATGCAAGAGATAGAGAGATTTTTTACAGTAAACCACATGTTATAAAATTTTCCAAATTTTATTTCCAAATTTAACTGAGATAGCATGCATTCTTTGCTCCAAATGGTGCATCAAATTGCAGAGAAGATGTGAAGTGTATTTTCTGAAGCTAATAAATCAATTGAGTGCAAAAATCATCTTAAATGTTGCTTCCCAAATTGGAGCATTCAAGGAAGAAGCTCAAGGTATGGCACTGCTTAGGTTGAGATGGGAAATATAGATTGAAACTTGGAAATTACTCCTAAAACTTTCATTCAATAAAACTAACAAGTGTGGAAAAATCTGAAATGCTGGAGCAGTTCAAAATGGTGCATAAAATAATAAATAAGTTTAACTGTATTTGAAAATGTGATTCATATTGCTAAACAAAAAGAAAGCATTTATTCACAATAAGGAGTATCAAATAATAAACATGAATCAAGGAAAACACTTCCTAACAAGGAAAAACCTTGAGTTTGATCAAACAGATTCATCCCAAAATTCACTTATAGGTAATTTACTTACCCTTGAATTCAATGGTGATATTTGGTTTTCTGTAAAGGTTGCTCACTAGAGGGCTCTTTTTAGTTGCCCATCAGTCCAGTTAGAACAAATCAAACAACACCAAAATGCAGTTCAGCATTTTAAGAAAAACAAATATCACCAGTGTATTCAAAGGTAAGTAAATGGCCTATAACAGAATTTTGATGCTATTTAAGCACCAGTCAGGCAGTGGACACTGGTGATACATAAGATGAAATTATAAATTGCAAAAGGATTTTTTTAGGTAAGTGAACGTTTCTGGCTAAATTTAGGGAAGCTCACTTGCATTTGCTATTTATGAAAACGAGGAAAACTTGGAAAAAATCTCAGCCATGGAGAACAGTCCTGATGGAATCGAACCCCTGACTCCCCATTCATGAGTCCATACCTTAGCAATCTTGGCCACCTGTGGAAGTCAACTCGAGTAAAGAATGACGAATTGGATTCCTTAAATGAGTAACTCCAGCATTTTAATATTATTAATAAATAATAAATAAATTAATTAATAAAAAATTAAAAATAAATAATAAAACATTAATACAAATTTTAAAAAAATAATATCATTAAATTCAGAAGCAAATAAATGGCCAATAACTGAACTTTTTTGCTGTTTTATTTTGAGTCTGAACAAATACTGACTAATGAACCCCAACTCTGGCATTTTGCTGAAAAACTAATATCACCATTGAATTCAGAGTTAAGTAAATGGTCCATAACTGAGAACTAACCACAGATAGCCATTTATGTCTGAAAATGTTCAAAAGAGTATTGCTGTTTACTGTTGTAATGAAAAATCCAATGATACACGAATCCTTAAAGTTGATGAAAAAATAAAAATATGTGGAACTGTTTCTTCTTTATTCTGCTATTATTTGTTTAAGAGGCAATATGAATAAATTGACAGTATTTATAACATTTCACTGAACATAATTCTGTATACTTTTCAAAAATACTCTTCTGTAACTAAATATAATTATTACCTTTTTTTAATAGTGCTTAATATTCATTTTAACTATTGAGGCATCACAGGTGATGAACACGAATGATACATGAGATGAAAAAATAACTTTGGAAAGGATTATTTTTCTTTTTAAAGGAAGGAAGCGTCCCAGGCCCAAGCTTAGGATACCTCCCTAGCATTTGCCATTTATGAGAACTGAGGAAAGGTTCTGGCAAAAACCTCAGTCAGGGAGGATGAGGATTGGGAATCAAACCCCAGATCTTCCACTCACAAGTCTGCAGCTTAATGACCTTGACCACCCATGATGGAGAATTAATACTTATTCCAGATGTACTGAAATATAAAAATGATAAACTGATAATTACAAGAGAATTGATTCTACTGAACCTAAATGAATTCAAAGTTAAATGCTCTTGCATTACTAAACTATATTAATGAGCTACTGTTGCTCATTTTCAGCATCATTACAGCATGCTAAAAATACTACTAACTACTAAACATGACAAACTAGTAAAATGTGATTGATGATTAGATATGCAAAGTATGTAGCACCATTCTGCCATTAATGAGTTTAATGATCACACCAGCATAATTCTTTTTAAATGGATAAATATAACATTTACTGGTTAGGTCTTATCTACCATCTCTGTTGTAAAAGCTAATGGTTGAATCATGTACTTCTAGTATATAGCATGCACTAAAGGTGCTGTGTAGTATGTGTGTTCTGTTAGCTCTGTGGTTTGCAGTGATGCCATGGTTGAGAGTGCAGGTTCACTCCTGGCATGTAGCACTTAGCAAGACTTAACTTTGATGTAAACATATAATGAATATTATAATATTTCCTTCAGTATTTGTACTATATAAATGCAATATGCTACACATGCACGAAGGACAAAAGATAGCTTATGGGCACAAATTCAAGAAACCTGGGATGTTGTAGCCTATCATCCACACTGCTGTAGAAATCTGATATCTATGCCCTGAAGACGGAGGGCAAATATAAATACTTAGGGTTCATACACCCCATATTAATTTGTGTTTATTTCTGTGTGTTTTCACTTTAGAAGATAAATGTTTCTGTCATGTATTTATTTAATTATTTGTGAAGAATACAACTACTTTGTGATTATGTTCTTGTGCGTGCATAAGTAATGCCATAAAACTCAAATGTTATGTTAAAATATAATATATTAAGGCAACATGATTTTCTATGTATGTATAATAAAGAATAAAACAAAATTGTTCAGTGGTATTTAAACCCAGGAGCTTACGCAGAAGAGCAATGCCTTCCAAACCACTCTGCCATAATATTCTGTTTCCTGATGCTTACGATTGTGACCATTACATTTACAAGCAAAGCATCCACTGGAATGTTCCAGTTACTGTATGAGTGTTGTGAATACAGCATTTACGATCTTTCCCGAAGTTCTTTGATCGACATATAGAATCTGGCAGTGACTTTCTCTCTCTCTTCTTTTTTCTTTTCTCTCTTTCTCTCTCCTCTTATTTTTTCCTTTCAAAGATGTACCTATAGTAATATAAATTATTATTTAATCATTTAAATAGAGTTTTATGTCCTAGTGTAATGACTCTTTTAGGTAGCAATTTTCATTACAAAATTCAAATTCAGCACTTTTAAGTTAGGGGAAGTGGAATTTTTATGCTCTTCATCTTTTTCATGCTAATTCCTGTGTTTGTTCAGAACTAAGAAATGAGCAAATGTAGTCTGCATTTGTTGAAAGTGAAGGTTCCTAAGTTTGATTGCCAGATAAAGTAGAATCTAATAAAAAATTTTAATATTGAAATGAAATTACTGAAGAATAGCAGCTTTAGAGTTCCCATAAATGTATACTGAGTAGATTAATTGTGGAATTTTATTATCAGTTGTACTATGTTATCTACTTTGACTTAATTGGCAATTATCAAATATACTGCCAAAATAATATCTAACCTTTATAAGTGGCATTTAAATACAATATGTATGCACAATTGTGATATTTCTGAAATTTATGAAAAATTTTAAAAACTGCATTACTTAAATTAATACAGACACCTAATTAATTTAAGGGCTGCTCTTCCACTTGACTAATCACCAGACAAGATTCCATTATATAAATGCAGCTTGTGGCCTGTCTGAACATTGGAGTACCTTGAAGAAGACCATAAAGCTATGATGGCTGAAAGCTTGGAGAAAAGATCCTCACTTGGCTGATCTCCCATGAAACCATCATTAATAATCAGTGCCAAGAAAGCTTAAGATCTTTAATGTATTAAATAAAAATTAAAATTTTTGTAACTTTAAAAAACATAAATAATTCGGAAGTAATGTAATACCAATAGCCAGGTATTATTGAAAATAACTCCTGTACTGAACCTTTGATTCAGGATGATTCTACATTATTTGCAATTTTATGTTATTGTCAAATACTTTTGTTGTAGCTAGGTAATAAAATTCCAGTTTTAACTGCTTTATGAAAAACTAAGGATGGTAGTCAACTTTATTGAATAGCAAATCACACTAGAAATAAAATTCCAGTTAACAGCAATGCTTCTTAAATTTAAAAAGATTTAACTTCTATGATTAATATAACTAAAGCATAACAATGATTTCTTAACATTAAAGCAAGATTTCTAGTTTAAAAACAAAAATGTAAATGCCAAAGGAAGGTGCTTAACTTCAAAGAAGTTCATATTTTAAGCACTTCAAGGCTACCACAAAAAACACAACCACAATAAAGGCTGTGTGTAACTTACTGCATTTTCCCTTCCTTTCCATTCAGTTCCAACTCAATAGAAAAAAATACTCTCAATGGTTGCATTTGTGCCTGCTGCTGCTGTCTGGTCTAATTCCTATCCAGCTTTATACCTATTTTAGGAAGCACATTCTTTGATTTCTAAAAATTAACATTTTTCATTTCAGTCAAGCAAGGCATTTAAAGATTTCAATGTTTAAACACCTACAACACATGGGTTTTAGTAATAACAATAGCACTATTACTTTATCCATGTTATCTCCATCTAAATCTTGTGTTGTTTTTTTCCACAACTGTAGCAATTTTAGATTTATTATGGTTCTATCACATCTAGCTCCTTGCATTGGCAGCCAAGCTGTTTACACTTGTTGCACTGTAGACAGCCTCTTGTAAAGTTGGCATGAAAGCACTCAGAGGCTGGTACACTTCTTCACTCATACATAAGCATGGATGAGTAAAGTTTACGAGAGTAATGCAGCATGTACTTTGTTTTGGAGAAGTGCCATGGCAGTTTTAACACAGCCACTCATAAGTTCAGTTTTGTCAGTGCTGGCTGAGTACTTCTTCAGGGCACTGTGCAGCTTGAGAAAGAGGTTCAGCAAGCAATTGAAGATCCAACCATAAGTTTATGTATTATCGCATGACACTTAAAGGTTTATTATGGCATTAAGACATTCTTCACAGTAACAATATTTATCCTTAACTGGACAGATGGACTTCAGTCCCTTAATAGCAACACTGCAGATGAAACCACAGTTGCTAGATAACACCATGTAGACTGATGAATCCCTCTTCACTGATGATAAAGTCCTCTCCAACTCTCACAACAATTGCACATGGAGTCAAAAAAATCCACATGCCACTGTGCAAAAGAGCACCAGGTCAATGTGTGAGCCAGTATTCTCAAGTATCACAATGGTGAGCTGCAATATTTCCAGGGAAACTCAAAGGCAATATGCATGTATGGAGCATTCCTTTGGAATGTTTTCTTTTAGTTCTTGGAAGATATTTCCTATGTTACATGGGGAAACATACTCTCAGAGTAATGGAACAATTGGACAGGATGTTTCTCTACAGATGCATTTGTACAGGCAGACCAGTTCACTGGCCAGCAAAATCCTGAATTTAAGTCCATAGGATTTTTTCCTTTGTGGAAATGTATGAATGAGCTATCTATTGTGAGCCTGGTGGCAGCTTTGAAACTACCATTTCAAGACTTCATGGGGCCATAGCATAGGTGAGTGAGGAGCAGCTACAACTAATCTGCCAAGCAACACTCTGCAAGAGACCCTTTGAACATCTGTTGCAGAACCTTTACAGCAAGCATTTTCCTTTTGATAATACATAACCATATTTATCTCTTATCAACGTTGCTCGCTCATTTCTAATCACTCGCTTTGTATATGTGTAGGTGCGTAATGTGGAATTGTGGGTTTGTAAACAAATATTCTGAATATTGAAGTATTACATTAATATATAAACAAAACCATATATTAATTATATTTTATTGATAATATTTCACATGAAATCAATAAGTACAAAAATCTGAGCACTATATATACGTACTCAAATAATGAATTGCCGTTTGTCGTAAACCGAGATCACAGGCCGGCTCCTACAACCGATGTCATTACACTACACTACATAAAATGATTACAAGTAATATTGACATAAATTATCCTTTAATAATACATTTGTTTCTTCATGAAAAACATGGAAGTTTACCACGTTCGTCATTAAAACCAGAAGTGTAAAGAAGTATTGGATTTTCATTGACTAAACGGAATACAGTCGGCAGCTGTTTTCCAATATGAAAGCGTATCGAAAAGAACAGCTTTGACTTGCCAACTTAAGTGTACGAGCGGTTTAAGGCATTATTTGATAGATGATATGCATATTAATATGGGTTGGATTCCCACACGATTTCTACACTTTTTTATTTTTTCGTTAATATGACCAGCAACTTAATATAGAGTTCATTTTTAAATTTAAGAGGAAGTATGAATATTTTTACCTTTAATTTTATATTGCTCCTAAGATCGTTCATTGTGGCCTTAAAAAACGAATATTTACATTTGAATCACGGTTCGGCCTATTAAAAATTAAAATAAACAAACAAAATAAATTTAAAAAAACTTAATACCCAGTTCAATATTCTTCAAGCTGGAAATGTTTGTTAGTTTTTCTCGGCATGGAATATACCAGCGCCGAAAATAATTTGGCCTTTCTGTGAGGAAATCACAGATATCTTTACCCTGCGCCAAAGCTCGACAGACGTCCTGGAAGGTGAGATACGGGAATTTCGAGGTCTCTCTTATTTCTGCCAAACGTTATCAATAGGGTTTAAATCAGGTGAATAGGGAGGGTGAGATATCCTCTTTGCCTATCAAACCAATGCGGGAAATATCCTTGACTATGGAACGCCGTGGTTATCCTGCAGGAACATGATTATTCAGTCGGTATACCTTTCCCTGGAAGTTAGGACTGCAATGAATTCAAAAAAGTCACTGTAGGTCAAACTGTTTAACCTTCCACGTAATAGTTCAAGGTGGCCAGGACCTTCGAGCGAAATCCAACTCTAGCGCTACCACTGTGAGCACGAGTAGCTACGTAACGTCGATCATATCGGTGACCACATGGTCGCTACAAGCTCACTTGACAGTGCCACGGGTGGCCGAGGTCGTCAAGGCGCGGACTCGTGAGCGGCAGGTCTTGTGTTCGAATCCCGCCTGAGGTTTTTTCCAGGTTTTCCTCAGTACTCATAACTGGCAAATGCCGGGGAGGTACCCTAAACTTAGGCCTGGAACGTTTCCTTCCTTTAAAAAAAAAAAAAAAAAAAAAAAAAAAAAACCTTTCCCAATACATTTCATTTCATGTACCATCGTCAACTTCAACAACGCTCGCTTGACCATTATACGACAACGACGACGACACTGCAACTCTGACCGCGAATATTATTCCCCTCCAGGCATTCCTAACGTCGACGGCATGTGCAATACTGTCCACTTCGTGTTCATCATACAGGACCTCCTTACGCGTAGCTAAGTAGTTGCCTAAACCATATTCCTTATGGTCTGTAAAGAACCGGGAAGTGACTAGCCGTCTTAATTTTGGCAGCAGATGAAAAGGATCATCTTTCTACCTCTGCCCGAAGTCGTTTATCATCCTCCCGAGTAGAATTTTTTTTTATAACCTGTGCTATATTGCTGAGGCCAATGTCTCCCAGTTCATTCTGATATGCCACATCTATGAGCAGCCTCAGATGACGAAAATCCCGCGTTAATCAAAACTAATATAGCGGCACGTCTGTCCACTAAGGCAGCCATATGTCAATTGAAAGAAAAGTCAACAGCAAGCGGTCTTGATAGTCGAAGTCTTTAGTTCGGTCAGTCGCTGAGAGTGGTAGTAGTGTGCCGTAGCCCATAGCACATTGGGCTGAGTGGCTTGTTCTAGAATAGAATGAAAGAGCACTATAAGCACTCATGTCACTGAACCAAATTTAACATTCTTGTTGTTTAAATACTATGATAGAAAGTGTTATAAATATGCCAAATAAATGTATTATATAGTAACACATGCATGTTTATTAAATGACTACATATAACTAATTTATGCTAATGAAATTTTTTGCCGCAAAAATTCTGTTTCTTTGTGGTTCTTAATTATGCAGTGCATTCTTCAATTCATCCTTTCTTTCTGAGACTGATTTGCAAATGCATGTTCTTAGATTCTTGTGATCCATAAGGGCAGATCTCTAGCAGCACAAAAATGCTGTTTTATATGATTTAAAAGGGATCTTTTCATTTGTATTATTATTATTATTATTATTATTATTATTATTATTATTATTATTATTATTATATCAATATATCCAAATAATGGCCAGGACCAAAATTAGGTTCAGAATGCCAAACTTTAATATACTTTAGCACACCACTATACAAAATATATCCAAATATGTGACATAATTAATTTCTTAAAACTACTTTATCAACTCTCGGGGAATTTGATGTTTATACCAAATTCTTATTATCCTCTTTTAAAGTGTATAAATATTTGAGAAATATTTGGGGCAGAATGTCAAATCATAATATATATTGTATTTATGAAAGAAAAGGTTGAAATGAATCATATGTGGTACATGATTGGAACCATTTTCACCAGTTGATAGAAAATAAATAATACTTAGAGTATGGTGCAATGTCAATGTGATAATGCCAAGATATGTGGATAATGTAATGTCAGTGTTATAATGCCAGAGATACATTATTATCCATGTTTGTGCCTAATTTTTCTAAATTTTCCTTCTTGTATATAGAGATATAGGATAAAATTTAAATGGTTATGTTAATATTAGAAGCTAAATTATGGATATAAAATAGATTTCTAATTTATTCATGATATCTATACTATTTTTTACTTAAAAGCTGTGTAGATTCAGCATAGAAATATTGTATCATGTTCAAATAATAGTAAATTAATTCTATTGTCAGAAATATCTCTGTTAGAAAGAACATTTTCTCTAGAATTTTAAAGGAGAGGTTGATCATTGGTTGATAGCTAGATATTTTTTAGGATTATCAGTCTTGTATACAGGCATCATTTTATATTTCTTTAGACATTCAGATTAATGAAGTAAGCTACAAGAAACTTTAAGATTTTTTAGAGATTTTTAAAAATAGCTAGAAATGTTATCAAATGCATAGACTTGGGGATTTCATGAATTTATATTGTTACCAATTTCAAAATGTCTGTGATGATAAAATAAATTGGATTGTTTAATTTATGTACACATTCTGATTTTGTTTTTTTTTAGGATCTCTCTCTCTGCGTGCGTGTGTGGGGGGGGGGGCACTGCAATGTTTATGGAACAACTATTGAACATTTCTGCATGGATTATAGTATTATACTATTGAATTTTATGCAACATTTTCTTCTACTATTTGTCTCACGTTTTTTATAATGCCCCAAGCTGCTTATCAACATTTTTAGAATTTGCAACATATCAGGAATTTTTAAATAATTCAGTATTTTCAATGCCTTTCTGATATGTTGCTATATTTTCTTTAGATGAAGTTTTCTTTTAGTGAAGTTTTTAAAATTTTGACATGTTGCAGATCTGTTAGGAAACAAAGTTTAGTTCCAGATATACAGGTACCTTCTCTTTTCCAATATCTTCCAATTATCTTATGTGAAAGCACAATATGTAATATTTATTCATAGCTTGGAGTGCAAGCATTTATCATTCAGTTATGTTGCATATTCGTTAATCAGATTTTATTATTCTAATTGTACAATGAAAATGGATACTTTGATTTACCAAACACCATTTCTTAAAGAACTCTTTTTAGTTCCATATTTTCATGGTCAAAGTTTATTAATCTGTCCTCTATATTTGGAAATATTGATTAATTATCTCAGGTTCTGTTAATTTATGAGGAATGTTTTTTATTGAGTGATATATACATGTGGCTCCAATATGCAGGATTCTAGTAAGTATGTAAACTTTTGGGGATAAATTATGTCTTTCAAGCAGTAATGTAAATTTATTGATTTCTTTAGCAGGTTTTGTTAAAGTTTCCTGTAATTATTGTGCTTATGTAGATGCATCAAGTAGAGTTTAAAATTGTTAGGAGGAAAGGTGAAATACCTACCTATGGTGGCCATTGAATGCCTATGATGTTGTAAATGAGGTTATTCAATTTGATTTATTTAGCAGCAATTTCTATTTGTTTTTAAGTAGATAGTTATTATATAATTATTATATAATAATTTGAATTTTAATTTACTTAGTTTGCTGATAGCTTCACTCTTAAAAGTTTTTCTAGAAAAAATACTATAAAGTCATGTAATTAGCATAATTTATACATTCAAAATTGCTCTCACTGATCCTGTGTTCTGTTAACACAAATGTATCAGAGTGAGGATCATAATTAGCATATCTAATTTATTCTGTCTGTTACTAGCATACTAGACATCCTGATGAATAATTTTAAGCAATGTATTTACGTTCTTGTTAACTTATGACATCCCATTCTATTTAAATAACTAAAGAACTGCTATTCTCAGTACTATATATTATTTTCCTAATTTGGTAAAGGAGTAACTTTGAAAGTTCCTGTTATCTTAAAAATAATGTTAATATTTGCCTAAGCACACCTTACCTTGACCAAATTTATGCATCCCATGCATGCAATAGAGGTATCTTTTTTGAATAACAGAAAAGCTTATATAATATAAAAATTTTTATTGCATTTGTACTAATTAACTTATGCAAACAGGTTGTTAAAAATTAATATTTTTACTTTCAGTTTTAGTCACATCATTTAAAGTAATTACAGCCATGCAATCACTTTTTGGATATATTAACAGTGTTTATTGGATCAATTTGACCCCTGGGATTAATGCTGGGAAATCTTAGTATGTGAATGTTGCATGCACATTGGAGTCAAAGGAAGAACAAAATTAAAGGAATGAAATTAATTGTATGTATGATAATTCTGTTATACCAAAAAAATTGGTGTTTTTGAGCAGTCTTTTCCAAATGAGCTTTTAAGCTAGCTACATTTACTCTAACTTTCAGCAATCTTCATTTCTAATTTTTTTAGTAGGCCTGCATAAACATAAAAATACAAACTAAGATTTCTCTCAGACTTCTGTGTCAAATAACAAACTGCATCATAGTGACTTGTAGAACTGACTATTTCATGCCTCCTCTGTTGCACTTTCTCAGAGCTAGACAGTGGGTTCCATACAACAGTGATACTGTGAAAGCTAAGGAGAAACACACAAACTAAATGTTAAATTTGTAATCTCTAAAGCATAACTTGTTTACATCACATAGCCCAATCTATGACACTTATGTCAAATTAAAATCTGTCTGTAAAAATTCTTTTTTTTGTCCCCTCCCTATTCCCACTAAATAATGGCCTCTAGTTGTTGGTTGTAGTGTAAGGGACGGGAACAAAATATATACATTTAGGCTGATATTTTAACATTAACATTTACATCCTACTATCTTCATTGAGACTAGTATGGTAAAAGAAAATTCATGTATTTGTAGTAAAATAGCACATGAAGTTACCTTTATTATTGCCATTAGGTTAATAGAAATTTCATAAATAGTTTTGAAAAATTATGTGCATTGCAGCTATTTAAAGTAGAACATATAAAAAGTATGTAAACACTTCTCTTTTTTTTTTTTTTCCTTCTTTTTTCCTCTCCCGCTCTTCCCAAAGTGAAACCAAAGCTTTAACAAATTCTTAGTTATATGTATATTTCATCAATAGATAAATACATGGTAACAGAGCATTAATGAAAGATAGAACTGGAACTGCTGTTCCAGCATAGACAAAATTATTCACTTAGTATTTTTTTCTTTTTACATGTCAAGAATAACAACATCAATTCAGTGAGCAGTGGAAGCAACTCCATGATGCAGACATGCGCCAATAATGTTCTTCCAGGCTGCCCTGTCTCCAGTGCCATAACTCAAGGTAGCACCCCAATGAAAACTCCAGGTATAGATAGTCCATGCATGATGCCTGGTTCACCAAATGCCAACCCTATGCTTTCCAGTGGACTAGGACACCACAGTCCCAGCATTCCTGCAAATAACCCTGCTATGATACAAGGAGGGCCCCCAGATATTCCAGGAAGTCCAATTATGAACCCCAGTGGCACCCTACCACAGCCTACCCTAACAGGTAAGCTATAAATTAGTACCCTTTTTATGCTTTTAGTTTAAATATCAATTCATTTATAGTTATTTTATGATTTCATGATTATTTGGCTGCTTATTAATGTTCTCACAAGTATCTCTCAAGTTGCAGATATAACTAGTAGCATTTTGCAAACATTTAAATATTGTTATTGAAGACTCTATTCATATTTATAGCATTACCCTGCAATCAGTTTATTACTTCATAAAGTTTTATATTTTTAAGATACTAACATAATAATGAATCTGAGCATAGAAGCTGAAATATTTCTATCATGAACTGATTGGTATTTAGTAACTTTGTATGTTTAAGGAACATTATTTTGTCAGAGCAACAAAACTCATAAAGTTGTTAAATAATATCAACAGTTACATTTATTTCATTGATACAAAGTTTCTATTAGAATTTATTAAATATGTTCACACTAACTCCACTATCAGCATTAGGACATGTTTTGGGGGCAATTGCTCTTATCAGCAGCTGTTGACCAACATCTTTAGCCAATTAGTTTTTTTTTTTTCTTCCCCTATTTTTTAGGATGAAAATGTTTCCCCTGCATTATGTTGTAAAGTTCTTTCATCAGCCTAGCCTCTGGTAATTTCATGATTTTGGGGTCCAAAAGTGAGCTGCCACTGCTGATTTATCAATTTGTTTAAAGCAAATATTCCTAAAATGTTCCTTTCTCCAAAATACCAAATTTAACTACATTTTTCCAATGTATTTTTAAATACAATCTACACATTTAATTTTGTAAATTCCTGATTTCTGTTCTATCAATGTGGTGTCTTTTACTGTGGAACCAAGTAATTTTTTTATATTATATTTGTTCTTTGGGGCTGCCTTTATGCCATGTTCTTTGAATATCTTATTGAATTTTTTGTGGTAAGTTGGATTATATGTGAAACTTTTGAATTTTTATCTTTCCATGATGTTTTTCAGTGTGGAAATATGTCTTATAAATTTTTGTCTTCTAAATTTATAGAATTTTTATTATTGTGTTTTTGTTGAAACCATTGATTATTTCTGTATTAATTATCTGTTGGTATTCTGTTTCATACTGTTTCTCTGAGTAGGATGTTACTCATTATGTGTGCCAAGCTGTAGAACACCACATATTTGTGTGGGATGGGGTTATTTTTTATGTAATTTTCTCTGTGTGTTTGTTTACTGTGAATTCTAAAGTTTAATCTGTCTGCATTTCTTAAAACTTTTAAATCTAAGAATAAGAGCTACCCATTTTTCTCATCTTCTATGGTAAACTGTAATAGATTTATGGTATAATTTGAGTGTCTATTGAATGTTTTTTTGGTATTATTGCAAATATTGTCCACATAACTATATCGTGTCCATTAATGGGAAGGTTTTGGTGACATGTATTTCAAAGGAGCTCATGAATAAGTCTGCTAGAAACAGAGACAGAGGGAAGTAAGTGGCATTAGTGTGAACATATTTAATAAATTCTAATAGGATATATTACTGCTCTATTTTCTGTAGCTTCCTAAGTACAATTTAAATAGTTTGTGTATTGTATGAAATTTTGATTAATTTTCCAAATGGTGGTGCATGAATTATGTTGACCATGGGAAGAAGCTGAGAAAGATATTACAAGAGTACAGAGAATTTGGTATGATGATGCCCACTATCACATCCTCAGTAAGATATTATTTACTAATTGGATCCTTTATCAGGTCCATCTGCTCCTGAATAAATGTGCAAATGATTAAGTCAATATATATATATATATATATATATATATATATATATGAGGGCCATCCGAAAAGTTCTCAGCCTTGAACAGAAATGACAGCACTAATGCAATGATGTTTTTCCAAAGTTGGTAGATCTGTTATAAGAATTTATAAAAATTTTTGAACCTTTCTATACTGTTGCTTGTTGCATACAGCTGTCTGAAGCAAGATATTTGTTTATATTTGTTGATATGGATAAAATAAAATATTTTGCAGTTATCAAATTCTTTGTAAAATAAGATTTGACATCGAATGAAATTCATATGAACTTCATTAAAGTGTATGGTGAACTTCACCTTCATTTTCAATGGTGAAAAAATGGGCCATGAATTTAAATGTGGACATACCAGCCCAGAAGATGATCCATGCAAGAATGCCCAAATTGTGCTACAACACTGAAATTGGCTAAAAAATGCACAGCATGGTGTAGGACAATTGGCAAGTCAAGGTGCATGAAATTGCAGAGACCATAGGCATATCTAAAGAGCATGTGTGTTCTCAAGATTTGTGGATGAGAAAACTTTGGTCAAGATGGGTGCCAGGTTTGCTCACAGCAGGTCAAAAGAGAATGCTCTTGATAACTTCTGAGCAGCATTTAGAGAGACTGAACAGGAACAAAACTGACTTTATTCGCAGATTCTTATAATGGATGAAACTTGGTTTCATCATACACCAGAATCCAAACATCAGTAAAATGGTGGATAGAAGCAGGTTGTTTAGCGCCAAAAAGGGAAAATCAGTTTCATCGGCAGGAAAGATCATGGCATCAGTGTTTTCTGATGCTAAGAGCATTTTGTTGATTGATTATCAAGAAAAGGGTAAAACAATAACTGGAGAGTATTACTCTGATCTTCTAACAAGGCTAATTGCCAACATTCGAGAGAAAAGGCCTGGTTTGCACAGTGCTGCTGCCCACAAAAGTGTTCTGGAAATTTCAAATTGAAAGATTTGCACTACAAATTATTGGAACATCTTATCTACTCCCCAGACCTGATTGCCTCTTACTTTCATCTCCTCCAGAAGCTCAAGAATTTACTCACGAGTATTGAGACTATATATATATATATATATATAAAAACTCATAAAAAGCACTTAAAATGCTCACATTAAAAGTTCACACTAAAAACCGTAATAAAGCTAAACACTAAAACCACGATATTTCGAGCATTGACTCTTAAACACGTGCTGAGAGTCTACTCAGCACATGTTCAACACTACTATATGTGTATATTCATTGTTTCAAACCAAGGTTATACAATCCTAACCATTATTTTTGTGGTAAATATGTAACAGAGAAGCAAAGACAGGACAAAACAGACTTTGTGAAAAATACACACACACACACACACATATATATATATGCATGTTTTGAAATGTCACTTATCTGTCAAGATATACACTTTGCCCCACACAAGGCACACTGCCACGGGTGGCCAAGGTCATTAAGGTGTGAATTCATGAGCAGGTCTGGGGTTCAGTTATTACCAGGATCATCCTCCTTGACTAAGGTTTTTTCCAGGTTTTCTTCAGTCCTCATAAATGGCAAATGTCTGGAAGATACCTTAAAATTAGCCCTGGAATTTTCCTTCCTTAAAAATAATCCTTTCCCAATTTATCATTTCATCTCATGTATCATCAGTGTCCACCACCAGTGGTGCTGGCATTAAACACTATTAAAAAAAACACACACACATAAGGCGTGCAGAACATGCAATAAACAACTTCTGCGAAAAAGAAGTTCCTTACCCATGGAATACCAGTGGTATAGCAAAAACAAGTAGACCTTGAATCTGATTTTGCTCTTGCAAAAATGAAAAGTACAAGGGAAAAATGTAAGCATTCCTGTTACTTCACAACCAGAAAGCCTTAGAATGTTTATCTAATTGTGATAACTGAATCTTAAAGTGCAATGAGTGAGACTGATTTTCAAACCACCACCTTTTTCTCTGCGATATCAACTTTTTGTTTTTATTAGTTTAATCAGTAATAATTCCAGTTACTGTCATATGTTTTTGTTCATTCTTGCTCTTAATGGGTCATCCCTTCCAGCTTTTATCATTTGATGTAATTGTTATGATGTGTGAGGCCTTCTGTTATACAGGATATAATTCACTGTCACTAAGACTTCAGCAAAAAAAAAACAAGTACTAATAAGATAAAACACAACTGTAATTTGTAATATTGGCATTATAAAATTTTAAATATACATCTCTAAAAATAAAAAAATGAATCGCCTACTATTGATACATAATATTTGAACTCACTTTGATTCACATAAAAAATTCTACACTGAACATTTATCAAGAATACATTGTTGAGGTTTCATTTGAATTGCATTATAATTCAAAATTGTTACTGATTTACTTTATATTGTTACTGATTTACTTTATATTATCTCCACTAGAATTAAACATTTATTGGGAGAACTTAAATCATACACCAAATCAGAAGTTTTTTTTAACAATATCAATGATTCTTGCAGTGGATATATTTATTTCCATTTGAAGTTGGTGCCATTTTTTAAAATTATTTAATTAAATATTTTCCATGCAAATTATTGGTTTTGTTCACTTCAGATTGAAAGCATTTCATATCATAAAAATAGTGAGAAGTTTCAATTCCTTAAAACCAAATATGTTTTGGGTGTGCCATTACTAAAGCAACATAAATTTAAATATTTTAAATAATTATAATTATTTGCCTTAAAAAGATCTGCTTATCATTATAATAATGTATTTACCTTAGATCAGATCAATCAGATCAAATGGATTTGATCTGAAAATCAAATCCATTTGAGAGATAGGGTTGCAGTGCTGAGGCTGTAAAATTTGTGAGCTTTAACCTCTAACACAATCATGACCTGTGAGGACATTTATATTCATTAACATTTTTATATATTAAAACTGCCTAGCCATTAAAATTCTGGTGAACTATGTGTGGTGTATAGCATGAGTTAACACTAATGGAAAGTGACTTTCTAGTGGTGGTATATTATTTTACCATAAAGTCAATCCAGGCCAGAGATCAGTTAGCTACAACCATTGATTGGTCTTACATCCCTTCAGAAACTGTGAGTGATAGAAACAGAAATATCTAACCTACCATAAATGTAGAATCTGTACATTTAACGTTTACTAACATCTTTGCATATTAAACTCACTTGTTAAAACTGTTACGCACCATATCTTCCTTTAAATCTTTCACTGAAAACTTCAGTGTATTTATTTAATTGTTAATGTTTTGACTTAAATCCCTATATGGTTATGGTGAGTACCAGACAGGAGTATATGAGATAGGTTCTAAAATTTTCTGACATAGAAAATCTGTACCAATTTTGAAATGTTGGCTGATAACATTATTTATGGGGAAATTAACATATTGGTTTCAACTCCCTTCATTGTGCTAGAGACATTCATTTGACCAACACATGCTAGGTGGCTATAATGTTATAAATTGAGTACTGAACTATGATGAGTTTGTCTAAAAATTACACAAAAGCAGCCCAGTATAATGCATCCTGCAAATTCAGACATGCAACTGCCTACTCATTGTAGATCATTAATACAAAGTGAAGGATATTCATTTCAAAGGTGGTATTTCCCAGGGCTGGTTAAAGATATAAATATTTATTCTCACACTTTTAACTACAAACACTTGGATTTTAAAAGCTTCACCAAACCAGTTCTGTATATTACCTAATACAATAATATGCATTATTATTGTTATTATTATTATTATTATTATTATTATTATTATTATTATTATCATTATTATAATCATCAACAACAACAATTAAGTATCAATCAAACATATTAAGGATAGAATTTTAATAGATAACCATGAGTGAAGATTACCTCATTTGATATAAGTTTGAATCTAAAATGAGAAAAGCAAACAGGCTCCTTGTTTAAATAAAAGCTCAATAACCATATTTGGCAAATAAGAAATGAAATATCAGACAATAAAGTTAACGTAAATACTGCATGAATATTCTACACATAAATTAACCTTTAAAGGCCACAAATTGCCTGAGGAAAATTACTTTATAAAGCATACCAATCCTTGCTAATGCCACACATGATAATTGCAACCAAAAAATGATCCCAGGAAGTCTCTTCTTGATCCATGTTTTCAATCACTCTGAAAAGCTATTTACGGCTAACCTGCCCAGAGCACTCACCTATTTTTTTCTGTCCAAATTCAAAAAGCAGCATCAGCAGTCCAAGTTGCCAGGCAATGATAGAAAACAAAAGATATGATAGCAATTAAATGCTCTTTAAGATTTACGATCAAATGTAGAATCAACAGTCCAAGTTGTCAGACTATAATAGAAAATAAAAGATGTGGTAGCAATTAAATCCTCATATTTACTATCAAAAGCATAGGTGCCATTTGAAATTTCAAAGTAGGAGTTTTTGGGGTTGAGGTGTGAAGCCTAAAATTGAATAAACTTTTCTTTTGAAACTTCACGATGTTGTTTGAATTTGGACAGAAAAAAAAATAATAAGTTAAGTAAGTTGTTTAAAGAAAATATTATTTATTTTGGGTAAAAATTACACATATTAATATTAAGTAATATAGCCTATTTCAAAACTCCTTACTAATCTGCTTATATTCTGTTCTTTTTTGTAGCATATACACCATTTTGAAACAATTTAGTACAAAACACAACCATTTTAGATGCAAAGCACTTTATATTATTCTGTCCAAATTTAAACACACACAAAAAAAAAAAAAAAAAAAATAGTCCAGGCTTTTGAAAAGAAAATAATAAATGTAATAAAAATTTCATCAGCTTTAAAATTTAGGCACCAAAAGGTAGATAGTAAACACAATAAATTCACTCACATGTAGTTTAGCCAATACATTTTATAAAATGTTAAGATTAACAAAATACAAAAGCCAAAGCTTAAAAAATTATCTGAATAAATAGAAAGAATCAGACAGGTGAAATTGGAAATCGGGAATTTGCTAGTTTCTTATGATGTGGTCTCTGTCTCTCAGCATCCCTAAAGAAAAACTATCATAAAGAACTGGATAACCTCAATAAACCTACCTAGAGAAGTAATAGAATAATATTTAAATCTAACCAAAATTTGCAATGATCAAAACTACTTCACATTCAGAGGCAATATCTATACACAAAAGAAGGGTATAGTAATGGGAAATCCACTCTCACTATTCTTGGCAGATATGTATATGAGTTTCTTAGAAACAAAATCATTTTATGCTTTTCATTATATATATATATATAAAAGTTGGTGTGTTATGTAGATGATGTCTTTGCAATAATAAATGAAAAATGGAAAGAGGATGCCATAGAACTACACAACATACAAGACAACACCATCAAATTCACAATGAAAACAGAAAACAAGTTTCTTCTCTTCCTGGATATAAAAGTTATAAAAAAGAGCAATATATTGGAATTTAGCATATTCAGAAAAGATACCAATGTAAGTAATTACATATAAAACAATAGACACAATTCAAACCAACATAAACTTGCATTAATCAAAAACCTCACATTCAGATTAACAAACCTACCAATAAGCAAGACAGAATGCAAATGTGAGTACCAAAAATCATAGAAATAGCACAGAAAAATAGGTACACAATAGAATTGGTCAAGAAGAAAACAGAAAAATTCAAATAACAAAAACAAATAAAAAACATCACACTAAAATGTTACAAAGTAGATCATATATACAAAAAATTCGCATTCCATCCATGGGCACAAAAGTTCCAAAAGATTTTTAAAGATGCAAACTTTATTTTGGCTTCAGTAAACAAATGCAGTTTAAAAAACCTCTTAAAAACAGAAGACAAAAATTTGCCAGGAAAACAACCAGTTGTAAAGACTGCAATATAAAAAATAGAGGCCAAAAAAAGAAACATTACCATACGGTCTAAGGAGCACATGAGAAATGTAAAATGTAAACACATGGAGAAATCAGCAATAGCATACCATTTCTGGCAAAAAAAAAAAAAAAAAAAACACACACACACACACACCAAAATGAATTCAATATTGAACAAAAGATCTTGAAAGCTCTTCAAAAACCCATAGAATTGACTGTGTGGGAAGATATATTCAAAAACAAAACAAGGAAAATTTAATTTTGATCTACCTAACAATAACAGCCCCATCACTAAATTCTTAAAATCTATAGAGCGACATCTTAATACCATGCTGGGAAGCTGACAGTGGAGTCATGATGATGAAGGCAACAGCCTTTGAAACATGTCCAAATAAGTGGAGCATAATTAGTGAAATTTGAGTGATTTCAATGTAAAGGATTGCAGTAAGAAATTTACTCATTTATGATCACATTCCTGCAGTTCAAAAGTACAAAAAATGTCCTGGCAGCCACTGATCTTCTTTGGGAAGTTAAAGGTTTTCAAAATATTACAGTGCACTCTGCCCCTCTCGAGATAAATTTCTTCAAGTCCTTACAACTACATAACCTTACTGGATGTTGAAACTCACCCATACCAACTTGAATTCTGCTCTTCTTTGTATAGTTATTGCAATCTTAAGCCAGGCTCCATTATAATGATCACGATGAGAAATTAGATGTTCTCCATGAATTATTTGAAGTTCTTTTATGGGCTTTACTGAAAATGGACTTTTTCCCTTGAATTTAGGGCAAAGAAAATCAAACCAATTGCAAATCAATGATTACTTTCACCAAATAGCGTTAAAAGGTGAGGTTTTTTTTTTTCTTTCTTTTTTTCTGGCACTTTTAATGACATTGCCCATTTAGTAGTAGTAGTGGTAGTGGTACAAAAATTGCCATATACTTCATCAAATAGAAAATCACATTACAATTTATCAATATATAGCTTTTTTTTTAGAAATAATAACATTTACAGATGTAGAGACTATAAATAGCTTACAACTCTAATCATTAATCTTACATATTTCCTCAGATTCTAGTAAAATATACGAAAATTTTCTACCTGGCATTTGATACCCTATTTTTAAATACTTGCACTTAGGTTATTTTCAGAGGAAGTGTATCAAAGAGTTTTATTCCATTCACTTTATAGTATCTAGATTTATTCTGTAGCCTATGGAATGGTTTATCCACTCCAGTCATACTTCAAGTTTGAATTTTTTTTAAAAAAAAAAGTATTTCTTAGAATACAAAAATGTAATTTAATATAACTTTGTTGATTTATAATTATTTCTTAAGAGTATAATAATGTAGTTTAATATACATTTGGTGATTTTTTTAAAATTATTTCTTAGAGCATAAAAATGTAATTTAATATACCTTTGATGGCAAGTCAGGATGACTATTTCCCAGAAGGAATTTTCCATACATAATCTCTTCATCCTGTTTCTCTCTCCCTACCATTAGTTCCAAAGTGCATATGTTTGAGCATGCATGGGGGGAATTCCCTCCTTCTCCCTCTCCCATCCTTGGTTTGTTGATGTATTTAAATCCGAGGCACTGACTGAGCATCCTTCTTTAGAGGAAACACGAACTAAGAAGAGTATGACAGTGACAAGTAGGGATGCAAAATTACAAAAACAAACGGTTATAATTGTATACAAATTTTTCAGAATTTTGTTTGTATCTTTGTGCAAAATGGCAGTTTTTGTTCACAAAAAATTTTATTGAGTTAACAAACGAAGCAACAGATTGTTGATAATCAAATGGTGTCTCACTACAATAAGAAAATCTGGAATCAAAGATACAAGTAGCTACCACACTCCAACAAAGAAAAAACTGTGGAATAAAATGTTTCAGTTAAAATTTATGATTTCAAGCATGATTTACTCCAATAAATTATATGTAAAAACAATGCATATGCTAGGCAGAATAATGCAGGACAAGAGAACAGGAACTGATTGCAAGCTGCCTTACTCCAGTCGAATGTTAAATAGACAAATGCATGGCATGGGGGGTTTTCTTTCAAGACTGAATAGAAAATCAGCTAGGGATAATCCAATGAAATTATTACTTGGAGGTATTCTTATGTATGATAAATGAAGAATTATCAACCTCAAGGATTCAATGGTGATGTTGATAATCAAATGGTGATGAGGTGTATTTGGATGCAACTTGGTTTGATAGCACTGGTCAAATGATTTTGAAAAGTGTGCAGTTTTGGCCTCAGACAAGAAGGGTGAAAGAATAGTGATAATTCATTATTAAGGCCAGCTAGATGCATTGTTTATTACACACAGAAATGTGACTAATGCTTGAACAGACTATTATTATGGTACACTGAACTTCATCATATTAAAAACTGGTCTGAACATTTTGTCCTCAGTGTCTGGAAAGAACATCAGTAACAGTCTATGATAATGTCCCATATCACAGTAGTCTTAAATTCTAAACCACTCTTGGAAAAAAGGTGCAATACTTGAGTGTATGATTAATTTTTATTTGTTTTATTTACAGACATTCTTTTACATCTCAGGTCATCAGTGTCCCATTCAATTCAGGGCGTGAAATGGTCAATCACTTTTGCTCAGAGGCCTCTTCTGTCAGGCTTGAGGCTCTTTTACGTGCCATAAATCTATGAAATGGGACCCACAGCTTTATTTCCCTTCCAAAGGAAGCCCATACTCCTGAAAAAATCCATCGCCCATGGCCGGGAATGAACCCAGGATCTTGGGTTGCGAGACAAGTATGGTTACCACTACATCATCAGGACCAACTTGAGTGTATGAGAAAGCACAATATTGTCATCCTTCATCCAGTTTCTATAGTGCCTGTGCTGCTCCAGATTATTAAAAATGTTCTTCCACATTATGGACATAAACAATTTGCAATAAATGAAATGGCAGCTTCATATGGACAGATAGTTCTATGTTTGCCATCCAATAATTATGTACTAAATTCTATTGAAGTTGTTTGGTCTTAATAAAGGGAATAGTTGCTTCTGAATACTTAAAAATGTTACCAGTGCGAGATTGATTAATTTCTTAAACAGAGTGATTCTGAAAAATTGGAAAAATTCTTCAAGCAAAGCATTGAAGTCAGTTATCTGCAGCTTCAGCCAGTTTTTGGACAGGAAAGAATACTTCCAATTGAAATAGATTCATCATCAGAAGATGGACGGAGACTGGAGCTGGCATTTTAACATGTTTGTTAACCATCTTGTCTTAGTTGTGCGAAACTATTTTAGTATAGTTGAAACTTAATCTGTCATTGTATACCAAAAGAATGATGCAATAGAGGTATGAAGTGGGAAAAAGTCTTTAAAGTTTTATCACCAACTGTTCACCAGTACATTAAGGATATATTGTAGGAATTTTAATGAAACAAAGGGTGGTTTATAATGTTGAATTTTCTTTTAATATGTCAATATTCTAACAACTATTTTTTCGAATTCTTAATACCTCTGATATTCATGAATTGCCTCCCCATAATATTAACCCATATCTAAATATACTTTGAAAAAATGCTTAACTCAAGAACACCCAATGGCGGTCAATTGAACGCTTTTGATTTTCAAACACTGATATTTTCTTTGAAGTAATTATCTGTGTTTTTTTGACTTTTAATTGCTGTCATTGACGTTTAGCTCGCCATTTTTTTAGGCATACATTTTTAAAATAATAACAAATTTACCATTTGTTCATGGAAGCGGTCAGTTGGCTGCTTCCTTACACACATTTCTTGCGATGTATATTGCGTAATGGTAACCAACAATAATCATCACTGTACAATAAATATGATTCATACCCATGTAGTGTAGTGTGTGAGTCATTGTTTATCAGTTCTTGTAATCATATCTAAAATTTTGCTTAACTTTTCATTGTCGTGTAGCTTTCGTTTTGTACTCCAGCTTTGTCTGGACATTTGTCATGGGGCGGGGTATTTACTAACTGCACACAATGCATCCCTTTCACAATCGTGGCCTTTCTGAATCTGAAATTCTGCAAACTCTTAAGGAATATATCTCCAAAGCAATCTGAAGTGATGAATTTGATCAAGAGTGCTTTTACGAAAGTGAGAGTTCTGGTAATGCGTGTAGTCCACCTTCTCAGAACAGTAGTTGGCCTCTGATATTTGGACCAAATGCATTGACAATTGCATCACATGCTACAATCTTAATCCATGACTGTGGATGAACAACTGTTTCAGTTGTAATATCAATGCCCTTTCACTCAGTACATGAGTAGCAAGTACAGCAAGTATGGCATGAAGTACTGATTGCTTACCGATGCTAAAGTGGGATACATTCTAAATGGAATTCCATACCTGGATAAAGATGAAACTAGAGCTGTAAAAACTATTCTAGGAGAGCATGTTACTCTACATCTCATGGAAACCTTTTTAGAAAAGGGATGAAATGTCATAATTCATAGTTTCTTCACGTTTATCAAACAGGCAAGAGAAATCCAAAAGAAAAGTAAAACATTATTGGTACCTTGAATAGGGCTAGACAGGAAGTGCCACCTTCTGTGAAAAGGGGCCAATATTTCAAGTGCTATTTACAAAGCTGATAACATTACTCTCATATTTTACCAAGGTAAGGTCAAGAAAAACATCCTATTCTTATCACTTTGCATTCCAGAGTGATTATAGATGAATTTTCTAATAAGAAAACCCCTGAAACAGTCAGATTTTACAATAACACCAAGTGCGATGTATATGATGTAGGTCAGATATCTCAAATACAGTGTTAGAACCATGACGAGGCACTGGCCCATTCATATGTTCTATAACATTCTAGACCTAGTAATGAATCAATACTCTTACCTTGTATATGCTGATAACTAACTTTACAATGTCTAGACGATCTTTCATAATGATAGTTGTGGAAGAATTTGCTATGCCACATAGTCAACTAATGTCACCATTATTCATGGCTGATGATAGGAATAAAGGAACATTAAAGGCCACTAAATGCAAGACATATCAAATAGGGTTATGCAAGAAAAACAAAACCAAAGATAGTTGTTCGGCATATAAAAAATTTGAATGTGGTGCTTGAATAAGCAAAAAATTCTGTGAAAATTGGGATTCCAATATCTAGGACAAATGTTTCAGTGTAACATATTTCTGTCTATATATGACCTGTATTTGTATAATGTCTTTTTGTACACATAATTTGTTACTAAATATTATAGAATAAAACCAATTTGGATGATAAACTATTTCTAATTTTCTAGAAATACATGCACATATAGTTGAAAAAAAAAAAATAAATCCCCTTTTACTTAAAACCATTTAACCTGAGATGCCTTATAATAGATGGAACAAAGAATTAATGAGCAAATGTAGCGAAAGCATCATTGAATAGCATGGGAAAAAACCATGAACATAAAAATATCTGAAACCAGAAGCTGAACTCAAGCTGGATTCGAACCTGTCTCGCAGCTCAGAAGCCATGTTGTTCCCTATACATTACTACAGTGGTCTGGCAAATGATAAGTAAGAAATTTCATCGACCTGAGTCAGTATTTCACTTAATGATGTGATAACTCAGAAGAAATCAAGTATATACAAACTTACTCCAGAAGTTAATGCAAACTGGATTCGAACCTGACATGCTATTTAGAAGCAAAATCATTCCCTCTATACCATCACAATAGGCTGAAGGTGAAAAGCTAGAAATTTCATAGTTTTCAGTGAGATAAATTATTAAAAATGCATAAGAAAATTTAGCCGCTAATAGGCATTTTAGGGGGTACTTGAAGTTAGTGTTAATAAACTGTACTAACAAAAATCCTTGGAACTACTTTTCTCAAGTTGGCTAATAAGAACATACCACATGACATTTTATCACATATTAAATCAATGTTACAGTTCAAAGTTAGATTTTGTCAATAATTATACCTAAAATTTTTACTGTTGCACTTCTTTCAGTATGTATAGGCTTTTATAAGGCGCAAATAATGTTCTAAGATTTACTTTTATTCATGAAAGTTGGTCCTTGTGGTGTAGTGCTAACCATACTCGCCTTCTAAACCCAAAATTGCAGGTTCAAACCTGGCCAGGATCAATGGATTTTTTTTGAGTGGGCATAAAAATCCTAAGTATGGCTTCCTTCGGAAGGGAAGTAAAGCCATCGGTCCCGTGTCGTACATTTACGGCACAAAAAAGAACCTGTAGCCTGAAAGAAGAGGCCTCTGAGCAAAACTTGTTGGCTGTTTCACACCCTGAATAGAATGGGACGCTGATGACCTGAGATGTTAAAGAGCATCTATAAATAAATCAAATCAAAAATTTATTCATGAAAAAATAATTACTTCTAAACTAGTTTTGTGCTTGCTCTATGGTTATTTGTGATGCATGGGAAGGCAATAAAAGATCTTTTTGTGTAGTAAGAAAAGAATTATAATTTTCTTAAACTGCTTTATGAGAGCTTTTGTATACATCATTTACCATCATCAGGGACCAATCGTTGATCCCAGCAAGACACCTTTACTATCTGAGATTCTGTTCCTCCAATGAATTTTGTTTACAATTTTGAAGATAGGATTTGAACATGTTTAGTTATTGCCCCTTATTTCATAATTTTCCATTTTCTGTAACAAAATATTGAGTATCACACAGGTGACAGCTTTGCTTAAGCCACAAAGTGTGCTCGAGTGGAAATTCCTTTCCCAAGAGCTTGATATATCTTTTCTACAGTGAATCAATTGCAAACATTATAGACTTCCCTGTTTTTATTTTAATACATTTTGAAATTAAATTACTATATTACACTTTTTGGTTACATCAAGCTGAGCATTTATATCACCAGAAATTATTTCCTTCCACTTAAAAAGCATTAGATAAGCCATAACAGTTTCAAGTCCTTCAAGAATCAAGTATGTATCACCTGCAGGTGACCTATTTATTGGTACTATTATAATTTGATATTCATCTAAACAGACTCCCTCCACTTCAATCACCTTTTCTGTACAGAAATTATTTAAAACATCAAGTTTTCTTACTTATAGTGCATTGTGAGTATAGATTACAATGCCACCATTTTTGTACTTTCTTTGACAGATTAGTTGCTTAGCTCTTCTATTTCATTTTCTTCCTACCAGTGTTTACTTAGACATATATGACAGCTTTTATCTCTAAGATACAAATACAATACTTCGAATCTTTGTTTTTAAGCACTGTATGTTTATGATCTACGCAGAACTTGAAATGTTTTGTTGTGCTTTTAAGCTTAATCCTGAAATAGGAAAGTTATAAACTAGAGAAACTTATACTCATTGCACCGTTTTACATTACTAAATACAGTGCCCCTCTTATTTCCCTGATTATTGTAGGGAAGTGCAGTTGTTGGATTTTATCAAAGATTTTGTTGATAGCTGAACTAATCCTATCTGCAAGTACATTTTTCCCTTGGCAAGTAGATACATTCCCTGATGTGTTTCCTCCTCCAATTGTACTTATTTCTACTGCACTTACATTCTTAAATTTATCACATAATTTTATTAATCAGTACATTTGCCACTGTTACCTCCATATTCACACATGAGATAAGTCATATCTACATGGCACATCTGCTACAGCAACTTTGGTATGGATTACCCTAGCTAAAGATTTTCGTAACCCTAGTTCTAAATCATTGGTTTTATTTTTTGCTACATCATTTGTACTGCACATTAATAACACAATCATTTTTATTCCTAATTAGATAATGAGTCAATTTAATACTCTTATGTTCTACTTACCATTGAATTATACAGAACATGTTTCACAGGGCTTCGCCAGCATCATCAACTGTGTGTTGACTGCCAGATGTTGGTTGAATGGATCTCTCATGGACATTTTATGGACTTTTGGATTAATTTGTCTTCTGTTGGGATCTTGAAATTCATAACCTTATTTTCATATTTTTTATAACAAATTTTCCTCTGTTCTCAGTTCCAAGGATCTATGAATTTAACTTTCAATAATTTGATTTCCATTTCTATATCATGTTTAACTCTCCAAAAGTGATGTGCAACTGCTGATTTATCTATCTGAATTGTACCTGATGTTTCTCCAGTGTTCCTTTAGCCGAATTCCAATGCTGCATTTTGCTTTGCCAATATATAGTTTGTTGCATTCCAAACAGTTGATTTGATATATTCCTGGCTTCTTCTCATCAGGTATTCTATCATTATCACCAGAGTTGAGCAGATTATTTAGGCTGAATTTGTTCACGGGGCACAAAGTAATCCCAAACTCTCAAAAGTATTTTCTGGAATATTTTGATGTCCCAAAGATGATAAGTAAATTTCTTGTGAATGGTAGTTTATTTTTGCTGATAATGTTGTAAGTTGTTTTAACCTCTTCTCTTGTTTGAATTTCTACAATTTCTTGGCCATATCCATTAATTTTTGTCGTTTGTATTATGTACTCTTCAAACTCATTAACATTGTCATTCATAGAGTGTGCAAATTTTCCATGGATGACTGACAATTTCTGATGAAGCCAGAATAGGTTTTACAATACAGTCTTTAATATTTTTTCATTTACTTCTAATCTTTCATAAAACCCTACTGAAATGCCGTTGCTTGAATGTTTACAGGAATAACAACCTTATTTTTAATAAGCCACCGATATATAATTCTCTTTTGTGATACCTGGTTGCATTTATTCTCTCATTACTTGCCTTTAGTATTTCTTTCAATGATTTATCTTTATATGTTTCGTCTTCACTCAAAACTGTAAATTTATTCATATTTTCAGCATGAAGCATAAGAATTTCCTTTAAAAGTTGCCCTTACATGTCAACTTGTACCATGGTCTTAATGCTGTCCTTATTCTTATTCTGTATTATGAATATTGAAACCTAGAATTTCTTTACTTCTTAGATAGGCATTTGCTTCTTTGAGTTTGTATATTTCCTGCTGGGCTTGCTTCTTGTAATTTCTATGATAATTTGAAAGGATTCTACCTTTTCTGTTTCTACTTCTACCATCAAAACCATGATTTTTAGCATAGTCAATTGCATCATTCTTCTTTTTATTGATATTACTGCTAGAGTATTTGCTGCTTACATTGACTTTTTTATTCTATACACACACACATATTGTGAATAAATTTTTTTTATCTACTTCTCTCTTCAGAAAACCTGAAAATATATATTTTATCTCTTTTAGAGAATTTTACTACAGCCTTTTGATTAATCAGTGCCATATTATGGTCATATTTAATGTATGAATGACCATAAATGGACAATACCACCTTAACGCTATTGTACCTACATCTTTCTTGAACAACATAATATAAAAAACAGAAAACAGTATAGTTTTTATTTTGTTCATAGCATGACTAACAAAATATATCTAGTTTTCTCACTTCTGAATTGAAGTTGTGAAAAATAAAATCATACAGTTATGATGTAGAGGGCCATCCAGAAAGTAAGTCCCAATCGCGCCTGGAGATGGCACCGCTACTCTGATAGGAATGCGCATGCGCAGGAGTAGAGAGGAAGTATGTGGGAATAATGCAGTAAAATTTCAGCCTTGTGACGGCCGTGGTTACCGCGCTGTGCTAGGAGAAAATTGCTGCTCTGATATTGTCTCCCGCCAACTGCGAGGTTCGTGCAGTCATCTGAGGTTTGCTCGCTCAAAAGCAAAGTCCAGCAGAGATCCATTGCCAATTGTGTCGAGTGTATGGACACGACATTATGGTAAGACGATGGTGCAGGAAGTTCACTGAAGGACGAAGCAATATTCACGACGACGACCATAGTGGCCGACCGTCCCTGGTGACGGCAGAAGTGTTGGAAAGTGTGCGGCAAGCAATTGAGCAGAACCGGCGCTTCACAATTTCAGAACTCTCTTGTCAATTCCCCAGATGTCTCGCTCCCTTGTGCACGAAATTGTCTCCCGGAAGCTTGACACAATTGGCGATGGATCTTTGCTGGACTTTGCTTTTGAGCGTGCAAACCTCGGATGACTGCACGAACTTCGCAGTTGGCGGGAGACAATATCAGAGTAGCCATTTTCTCCTAGCACAGCGCGGTAACCACGGCCGTCACAAGGCTGAAATTTTACTGCATTATTACCACATACTTCCTCTCTATTCCTGCGCATGCGCATTCCTATCCGAGTAGCGGTGCCATCTCTAGGCGCGATTGGGACTTACTTTCTGGATGCCGTAATAAATTCATTGGAACCTTTTCTGGAAATTGTCTGGATCATATTTATAAAACACTGATTCCTGAGTGAATAAGATATAAATATTAATTAGATAATATGATATTGTTCACTTAAAAACAACTTCATTTGTTGTTATATTTGGAACACCAAGGTATTTTTGATAGTGCATAGATTAAAAGTATTGCATATCTGAAAATAGTGCAAGTATTGCTGAATTTTCTTCTCCTTTATATCACTTCCTAAGCTATGAATATCTTTTAATTTTGTACCGTAATTGGTTTTGCAGCTGCTGCATGTTTACTGTGTACTCTCACAAGTGCTACAAAGGTTGGTTCTTGGATACCCAAAACCAATAGTATATTTCTGCAAGAACTGTTGTGGTTAGGATATTTCTCATTGTAGATGGTATGCATTTTACTTACAACTGAGGGTTTTTGGTTAAGTATGATTTTTATTGTAATGTGATTTACAGCCTGACATTGATTGAATGTGGGTGCATGTTTTTTAAACTGTTTCTTCTTCTTCTTCTTCTTCTTCTTCTTCTTCTTCTTCTTCTTCTTCTTCTTCTTCTTCTTCTTCTTCTTCTTCTTCTTCTTCTTCTTATGAATTTTCTCTTCCATGGACATATTTTGTCACCTGACCTTCTACTGCTGTAAAATATCATTCTTAACAATTCTAGCTTTAAAAGAATAAGGATATTTATGATAGATAAATGATCAGTCTTACTTTTTCTTGGTTAACACCTTTTAACCGATGAACAAGAAATCAAGAGTCCAAGATATAAATAATTCTGTCATTGTAGTCTTGCATGTTATTAAATTTTGAAATAATATACAGTCTATCCTTGATGTCCATGTTTTCAAAACATTTCAGTTGAGCACAGTGACAAATGGGCCCAGTTTGTGAGTGACCCTGTTCCAATAAACTCTTGTTTATATCTCTTAACCTTCATTAACATCTTTCCATTATTTTTTAAATAAATGTAACTTACTAAATTGAAATAATAGATGCACTTTATTCCTATAAATTAATTGAGATTAACAGTTAGTGTTTACTACCATGTGAAGAACCGCACCACATTAAAGGAAACAATAACAGTTGAATACCAACCAGCCTTTCATACCAAAGTTTTGATTTTGATATTGCCCTCAAACACTCTCATCTCATCATTTATGCAAAAAGGTTACTTTTGAAAATGCTGGATATCTGTGGACCTTTAAAAAGTATTTTTATATAATCTTTAATTGTGTTAAACTGAATTTAACAGATCACACAGCTAACTCAAAAATTTCATTTTATGGACCCTTATGTTTTTCCCCAAACCCTTCAGTAATATCAATATATTTTTATATAATCCTTAATTGTGTTAAACTTAGTTTAACAGATCACACAGCCAACTCAAAAATTTAATTTTATGGACCCTTATGTTTTTCCCCAAAACCTTCAGTAATATTAATTCTCTTTTATGACGGTATATATAACATTTTTAAAAAATTGAGTCAAAATTGTAACATACACACCACTAAAATTCAATAAAATGGAAGACTAGTTTCGGGAGCCATTGCTCCTATCATCAGGTCGACCAGGAACTGATGATAGGAGCGATGGATCCCGAAACTAGTCTTCCATTTTATTGAATTTTAGTGATGTGTATGTTACAATTTCGACTCAATTTTTTAAAAATGTTAATATTTGACACCACTGTTACAAAAGTTCACTATATTTTATACAAGGTATATATATAGTTTGCCATTAACATCTCTTCAGCCTGTAGCATTCTGAATTTGTTTATTTAAAGATAAGCGGTTCAAATATATACTGTTAACCTGTTCCATGAAAAAGCCATTCTATGTTGATGCTAGTAGGCAGTTGTTCATTTGGGAATGAATAAACATGTGTTATATGTACGTTCATGAATGCACGAGTTCAAGTTTTAAGCAGCAAAATAAAACTCATTGTTGAAATTTATAATTTTCCCTTTAGTAATAAATATATTACAATTTCTAAACAACAAATTATGAAATATTTCACCACTCATTTATGGCGGCCAAGTTGTGCAAATTTTTCAGAATTCCAAACATGTAATGAGTGTAGCTTATGCACAGTTTAATATGAGAGTAGCAGAGAGATAAGTGAAGAGATGGAAATTAGGGTGATGGACACTATAATACCAGGATTATGTTGTAACAAAAGCATATTTTAGTCATTACATTAAATTTTGAAAAAATGTTACAGGGGTAAAAGTACCTGATGAAAATCTTACACCACAACAGAGGCAACATAGAGAGGAGCAATTAGCAACATTACGGAAAATGCAGCAAATGTTGTTCCCAGAACACCAATCCCCCATGCCAGAGGGTGGAAATGTTAGTCAACAGTCACAGCCAGATGCAATGTTAATGCAACATGGCATAGGTCCAGTGATGAGTATGGCATCTGGCACAGGAACAGCATCTGGACCTGGACCAGGACTGGGAACAACTGGATTAAATGCTAATGGGAGTTCAGGTGTGGTACCTCAAAAGACTGCTATGATGGGAGGAATGAGTGGTCCAGGGCAAATTACTCCTACATCAGTGGCAGCACAAATTGAGTGGCAGAAATTACAGCATCAGTTCTATGAGGAAAGAAAAAAGAAGGGTAATGGTATGGTAGTTGGAGGAAGCCCAGCAGGGAATACATCTGTACCTGGAGCATGTACACCAAGACCTGCAGGTTCAGGTGGAACAGCAGCAGCAAGTACCAGTACTGCTACTGGATCTGGTCAAGGTCCAGGTTCAGCAGGCTCAACTCCTCGAGCACAAGGTCCACCTCCTCCATACCATCAAACAACAAGATCTGCAAGTGTTCCCACAGCAATGCCCAGTCCCAGTCCCAGCTCTCCAAATAATCCAACATCAAACCTTTCCCTCCCCTCACCAAGGGCTGCTTCCGGTTTAAATTCACCTGCCGACCCAAACAGGCAACAGTTTCAAGTTGGAAGTAATGGGAATGGAAATGGAAGCAGTTCAACTCGTCTTGTTAGTTCTGGACCCAGCCCAAGTTCACTTGAGTCACCAAGTGCTAGCCGACCATTAAATCCAAGTAATCCAGGTACTCCTGTATCAACACATTTATCCCCAAGTGCTACAACTCGGAAAGAACCTTTACAGTCTAGCTCAGATTTCTCAACTTTAACACCAGGCTCAAGTACCCAGCCTAACACAACCACATCAAATCAGCAGACAGGTGGTAAGTCATCTTTTGGCTTTCTCTCTGGGTAAATAATGCATGAACTGCTTTTGATATTAAATTTAAATTGTTTTTATGGCACTAGCATGAATTTGTAAATGATTACAAAGCCATTTGTTATATCTTACTTGGCAATATTTACATACTTCATCTAAACGAGTAACTAAACTTTCAAGCAAAAATACAAGAATTAGTAATAAAGAAGAAATAGTATATGTTTACATGAGGGTTGATTCATAAGTCATGACAACTATTGTTTCTCGAGAAAATGTTCCAACACAAGAAATTTACTATATTCAGTGTACGACAAATACTTTTAAAAGTTGACACCACATGGGATATAGACACAGGAACTTCTGGTAAGGTAAAATGACAGAAAATGTTGAAATCATTGTTTTATCTTCTTAATTATCTAGTGAGTCAATTTGATAATCTTATGCTCCACTTACTGTTGAATAATGCAAAACTAGTTTTGCAGGCTTTTGTCTGCATCCTCAGTTTTGATTCGATTGTCTGCTTCGTTGTTGGTTGGCTGGAGGATTTGGTGTAGCTCTCGTGGGCATTTTATGAAATTCTGGATTGATTTGTCTTCTGTTGGGATCTCAGTTCATAACCTTATCCTCATATATTTTTATGTAAATTTTTTCCCATATTCCCAGCTCGACAGGTCAACCTACGAATTTCAATAATTTCACTCCCACTTATATATCATGTTTATCTCTCCAAAAGTGATGTGCAACTGCTGATTTCTCTATCTGATTGTACTTTATATTTCTCCAGTGTTCCTTCAGCCTGATTCCAATGCTTCTTTTTGTTTTTTCCAATATATACGTTGTTACATTCTGAACAGTTGATTTTGTATATTTCTGGCTTCTTCTCCTCTGGTATTCTATCATTATCACCAGAATTCAGCAGATGTTTTAGGCTAAACTTGTTCACTGGGGACAAAGTAATCCCAAACTATTTTTTGGAATTTTTTGGTCGCCCAAGGATGATAAGTGAATTTCATGTGGATGGTAGATTCTTTTATTGCTGTCAATGTTGTAACCTGCTTTAACCTCTTCTTTTGTTTGAATTTCTTGATTTTCTTATCTATAATTTCTTGGTCATACCTATTGAATTTTGCTGTTTGTACAATATGATGATATTCTTTGTTGTATTCAAATTCATTCATAGGTACGTTGATGAGTCTGTGTGCTAAGCTATTGAGAACTGCATGTTTTTGGTCTGTGGGATTGAATCCACTTGCCTTTATGTAATTCTCAGTCTGCGTGTCCTTTCTGCATATTCCAAATTGTTGCCTGTTCTTATAATCTTTAGGTCGAGAAACGGAATCATGTTGTGTTGTTCTGTTTCGGAAGTGAATTTAATTTCTTTATCATGTAGGTTTAGCAATTTCAAAGCATCATCAAAGAGCTTCTTGTTGACCACTGCAAAGATATCATCCATATATCTGTGCCATACTTTGAAAATGTATGGAAATGATTTGGTGATGTGCATTTCTAAACTACTCATATACAAATAAGCCAGAAAAGGCGATAAAGGACTCCCACCTGCTTCTTGTTTGTAAAATTCACCATTGTAGAAATTATGACTAATACATACTTTGGTTAGCTCATTATATTCCTCAATCTCCTTGTTGCTCAGTTTCACCAACTGTAATTATTTCCGAAGAGATGTTGGAAGTTTGCATTTTGGTATGCTGGGAAAAAGTGACTTTACATCGTGTAAGTACCTCCTGTATGATATGTAGCATTGTCATGTAAAACTATTCAGGACATTTATCTCATACTGCACCACAAAGATGGTATCACAGAAATGATATATATCTCTGTGCATTTACAGTTTTTCCCTCACAAACTGGATGAAACACTAAAACACCTTAGCTGTCATATGCTCAAAGAATCATCAGTTCTGTGGGTGACTGATAATGGCCTCATTCGTTGGAATGTTGCTTCACTTCAGGTTTATATGCTCATGCCCATGTTTTATCAATTGCAATATTGTGATTTAGAATGCTGCTGCTTCATGGTGAAATCATTCTAGATTGACACAACATGCCTAATATCGGGTCCACTTCTCTATCTCAGTGGCATGATGTGGCACCCATTTGGCAGCAATCTTCTGTGAATTTAAGTCCTGCCATAGAATTTGGTGCACGGACACTGCAGAAATATCTGTTTGCTGGAGTAATTCCATCAAATTTCAAGCATTGCTCAACTACAATGAAATAAGTTGGCAGTTGTAGAATGACTTTTTGATGTATGAAAACTGTTTAAGTGTGTTTACTTCCATTATGCACCACTGTCAACTGGAGCTTGATCATGTCCAGACCGGTACCTTACCCTATCTGACAGCAACATTAATAAGTTGATGTGACATACTTTCAAATGCATACATTAGAGTTTTGGTGTTGGCATATTTTTGGGAAGTAAAAAATAGCTGCCATGACTTCTGAATCCATCCTCATATATGCAATGAATATAATTTAATTCTAGTCACCATTTACTTGGAATATAGGTATGCTTCTGTGACTCACTAAAAATTTTAAATATTTTAAATTCATTGTTGCAAAGCAATTTGTGTGTATAATAAATTATTAGTGTATGTTTGTAAGGAAAAAAAAAGTTAGTGAATGTGAAATAGCCAGCTTAAGTTAAGTGAGTCATAAAACTGTCATTCTTTGTTGATTCCCTACTCTCTCTGTTATTATGTGTACCTATTTTATTTTGCCTTTCTTCATGTTAGACATGCTCCTGAAGCACAGTTGACCATAGCAAAATAAAACCAAGTAGAAGCATAGGGTGTATCAGCAGACAATTTCATTTAAGTTAATTAAAATTGTATTAAGCTGTTATTGTTTTTAAGCTCCTAATCTGCAGTGCATAAAATGTTGCGAGTCATGCATAATCTTGTGGAACACTTACGCTATTGATAAGATTATCATTATTGTACTTCTCCTCTTGGTAAATAAATTTCCCTTCAGTTAAAGTAAACAGAGTTGTCTTTACAGAATCTCTTATCTGTTTCTTTTGTAGAATTATAAATTACACTATATGAAATGTGGCAATAACTTATGAAATGTCTTCTGACAAGATACGATTAATCTGCTTTCATTGCTAAGATAGATTAATGTACACCCTATGACAAAACCAGTTAGCCATCTCTTGAATGCAGAATTCTTCTAAGTCCTATCATTAAGTAAGCAGCTCACAAGGTATCCAGCAAGGCTATGTAGCCACTGCAGCAGTTGTGTTATATAGTATGCACTAAAGATGCTGAGTAGTGTTTATTTGTTCTGTTAGCACTGTGGCAGAGTGTGCAATTATGCCTTGGTTAAGAGGGCAGGTTTGCCTCCCAGCATGAAGCACTTTATTTTTATTTATTTTATTTTATCATTTTTTTAATAATAATCCTTTGTAACATATTATGACAACTTAGTTTCATAATATTGTTTCCCATACACAAACTTTAACGTTAACATATTATATATTATAATTATTATTATTATTATTATTATTATTATTATATTACCTTCAGTATTTATTCTATCTAAATGCAATATGCTGCACACACGTTCCATGTACTTGGATGAAGGACAAAAGATGACTTGTGGGCACTAATTCAAGAAGCCTGGGATGTTATAACCTCTTGTCTATACAAATGTAGAAATCTGATGTCATCTAAGTCCTGAAGCTTGAGGGCAATTTTACATGCTAAGAGTTTTTATACGATATTAATTTATGTTTATTTCTATGTGTTTTCACTTTAGAAGATAAATTTTTCTGTTCATGTATTTTTTAGTTATTTGTACAGAATACATGAGTTTGTGTTTACATTTTGTGTGCATAGGTAATGTCATTAAACTCGAATAAATATGTTAAAATATAATATATTAAGTCAACATAATGATCTACATATACACTTATAAAACCAATGACAAAAAATTAAACAATCGTGTAGAATTTGAACCCAAGAACTTACACAGAAGAGAATGCCTTCTAAACTGCTCGGCCCTCGCCACTCTATCCAAATGTTCTTTTTTCAGATGCTTATGATGTGACCATTATGTTCACAGGCAAAGTGCCCACTGCAGGTGCCAGTTGCTCCATGTGCTTAGTGAATATAGCATTTACGAGCATCCCCAAATTTCTCTGATCAACATGTAGAATTTGGTGATCAGGCAGTTCTGGCAAAAAAATGTACAGATTGCTTATATTTGTCAGTCAAATTTTGGTATTGATCCAAATAGTTTCATAGAGTCGCAAAAGAGTTAAAGTTGTGTATGGTAATCACCACCTGTATTTCAAATTAATGATTTTTACTGTGTAAAGATGTCTTCAATATTAAAACAAAATATCACTTGTTGTACAATCACACCAATTCAAACCCCACCAGTCTAAAAACCTGAATAATCCAAACCCAAAAATTGTGAAAAGAAAATTATAAAAGAAATTTCAGACTAAATTGGCTTTGTATTACACATTAGAACATCAAATGTACTGTAAAAACAATACAATAACATTCATAATTATGTACATTGTAGTACAAATTAGCAGATTTAACACTGAAAAATTTTAACAGTAAAGGCAATAAAACAATATGGTACCTTACATCACTCATTGTTACACAAAAATTCAGCCACTTTTTGCTGATGCAAAGACGAAAATCTTGAGGATGATGCAACCATCCACCATTGCTTCATAAAATTATGTCCACTGCTGTATCATTGGGGTGTTGCTCTACATACTACAGGGATGTCTCAAATGCTTTTGTTGTATCCAAATGAGTAATACCAGGTATAGGGTTCTGCATCTATTTCATCTTCATCTAACTGATTTACTAGGGAAACTATTTCCTGATCTGTTATAACTTGATCTTCCTTGAGCTGATAACCACTCCTTCACATCTGTTTCCTCTGCTTTTTCTAAGCCTGGTATTTGCTTCATTAGATGTAAATCTTCAGTTCTAGTTTCCTCTGCTTGGTCTGGGCTTTCTCTGTATGATAGAGTTGGCCCCAATTTTTCCATGACTTTCTAAGGAATTGCTTTTTGACATTTTCCCAAGCCTCAGCTACTAAATAAATCATGTCTTTGATTGTGACTTGTTTGAGGACATCGACAATAGTTTTAGAAGTGTTTTCATTTTTGATTAAATATCTTAGGAGCATCTTTTTATAAGCAGATTTCACATTTTGTAGCACCTGGTCCATTGGTTGTAGAAATGTTGTAATGTTTGGAGGTAGAAAAATTATTCCTTTTTCTACATTGGCCAGTTTGCCTGTTCAGGGGTATACTTGTGCATTATCCATAATTAGTAATGCCCTGTCATCCATGATTTATTTTGGTTCCTGTAGAAGACAGGGAGAGCATTCTTATTGATGTTTTTGAGTGCTCTTGGAATTTTTCATTTTCCTGTAACCTTAAGTGGTAACTTACAATTCCCTGCTGCATTACTGTGCACCAAGATCATTCCTTGCTCATCTTGAAACCAAGAGCAATAGCTTCATTTTTAGCAGTGAGACTCTTATTTGGTAACAACTTAAAATTTAATCCAGTTTTATTGCAGTCGTATCACTATTCATCAGCTTATTAAGTTGGAGAGCTTTTTCTTAGATCACAGCAACACCTTTCTGTCTTTTTTTGTGAAAACCATACATAAACAGCTTCATCGACTTTGTCAATGTCTGTCATTTTTTTATGTATGGCGCTCCTAGATTACCTTCTCGGTCACAGTTCTACAAATTGCTCTATCGTGAATCGATTTTTCTTCCAGTCACTTATCATTGCTTTTCCAACACTGGATTCAACGGCTAATTTAGTCCCACTTTCCCCTTTATGTAAGCATTTTAAAACTTCATGTTTATCTCTCAATGAACAAGAACTATGTTTTTTCTTGCCTATAATTTTTAATCAAACAGCATAAATTAAAACCACTTCACTGGATTAAAAAACACAAATAAGCATGATACAGTACAGTAAATCCATTAAAAGCATTCATGACATTTTGTGATTGATATGCAACTAAACTGAACTCAAAACAAACAAAACAGATCGAGTGTTCTAATCCTAGTTCTTGAAGATGAACAAATTTACCCATGAGTCATGCAGCCAAGTGCTAATGATTTTCATGATCTCACTTGCAACAATGGCATTTGCATCACAGAATAACACCGCATGTTACAGCAACAGAATATAATTAACATGTAGACTTTATATACATACTGTATAGGCCTAATTACATTGATTATAAATTAATTAGTCCAAATTTTTGCCTATCTGAACATGCTTTGGTCCCTATTAGTTCGGACTGGCAGGGTTATACTACATTTAGAAATATGCTACAAAAAGGAGTGGAGCAAAGTGCATTGTGGTATCTGCATCTCCAAAAAATTTGAGTAGCTTTTCTGGTATATGAATGAAATTAAATGTGTCCCTGGCAGGTGTGTTAGTGCAAAATAAACTTGGATGGTAAGCATGTTGATTTTTTGAACTTAACAGCATTATGCTGGTTTACCTACTTGTCAACTGATGTGCCTGAATTGAATCCCTTCAGGACATATTGCTCGGGTAAGGTTTTATTCTGAAGTTTTCCCTTACCCTGAAAAGATAAATATCAGGTAACTTTAGATACTAATGACTCTGGACTCATCTATTCCATTCATTGTTTCAAAAGACCTTGGCAGTCAACAGGACTTAAACACTTACAAAGTATTATGCTGAATCACCATTTTCTCCCCAGGAAATTTTCAGGAAAGGAAAAGCTGCAAATGCTCAAGTGAACAGAAGCAAAGTGAATGCTTAGCCTATTCAATACTTTGAGAAGTATGTCCTGCAGATGTTTTTTGTTGGGGCCATTCAGTCAACAGCCTATCACCTAATGGGCTAAGCTACCAATGGCCACTTCAGTTTGATGTACACAGCTGGAAAGCTAGCATGTTTCATTAAACCACATAGTTTAGGCTAATATTGAACAACTATTCTCCATCTGCTCCTGGAGACTTTTATATGGTAGAAGTACATTTTCACTAAAATGTTAGAATATTACAATTTGTCTCCCATTTTCTTTGTATAATGAGAGAATGCTGTATGCCATTGACTTTTCATGTTAGGCAGTTAATGGTTTTTGCATGATTAGTTTGCTTTAATTACAGTTTCTGTCAAGTCACTGTTGATCATCACTATGTTATATTTAATCAGATAGAGTAAGCACTGAATTTTAAAAGAAGGCATACACTGTTCTTCTTAATAATGTTGCATATTACAAATACCTGAGTCGAAATTGATAGTCTAGTGGTAACCATACTTGCCTGCAGACCAAGAATTGTGTGTTCAATCCCAGTCAAAGTCAATTAATTTTTGGGGTATAAAAATCCTAAGTATAGCACTCTGAAGAAGGGAAGTAAAATCATGGGTTCCGTGCCATAGATTTATGGCACATAAAAGAACCTCAAGTCTAAAAGAAGAGGCCTCTGAGGCAAAATTTATCAGTCATTTCACGCCCTGAATTGAATGGGATGCTGATATTCTGAGATGTTTAAGAAAGTTCATAAATAAATCAAAAACAAATACCCATAAACAGTTGTAAGAAAAAATTATGCCGTTATTGACAGTAATAACTGAAAAATTTGCTAAGGGGGTGAACATTTTGAATCATAGTAAAAGTTATAATGAGAATTGAAAACATTTTATGATACAGTCGAACTACACGCTCTTATGCTTCACTTACTTGTCATTATTGTAGACCGGTTTTGAGAATAGGTTGTTCTCATCATCAGTTCAAATCTCCGACTGTTGGATAATTCGTTGTGTTGTGGGTATTCTGCTCTGGCAGAGGTGTGATGGAACTTAAAGTTTATATTTTCATTGCCGGAAGTGTCAAAGTTCATTAAACTGTCTCTGTATTTGTAAATGTATATTTTTTCCCCATGTTGCTAATTCTGCAAGTCCTTGCACTGATTTTAATAATTTTGCTTTATTCACTATATCATGGTTTTCTGTCCAAAAATGAAATGCTACTGCTGATTTCTTAATTTGCTTGTATTTTATGTTCCTGAAATTTTCTTTTAACCATGTGCCTATGTTTCTCTTTGTTTTTTCTATGTAGATTTTTTCACATTCTTCACTACTTATTTTGTAAATACCTGATTATTTCCAATTAACATTTTAGTTATAATGAGAATCTCATTTTTACCAAACTGCACAAAATTTTAAACAACAAAATATTATTATTAATATTTTTTATTTTCCTTCCCTTGAAAATAATAACAGTAGGTACTGCATATCTTTGTTTACGTGTTTGGCAACTGACTATTGATCACTGTAATTAGAATATCCACATGTGTTGAAGTTTTAGGTTAATATTAATGCTAAATATTAATTAGCAGAGCTATCTAGAATCATCCATCTCTCATCATGTACTATATTGGAATTCACACATTAATTTTTTTGGAAGTGAAATCCTAACAATAAGTATGGCTTCCTTCAGAAGGGAAGTAAAACCATGAGGCCCTTGTTATAGATTTTGAGACACAGATGACCTGAGATGTTAAAGAGCATCCATAAATAAACGAAATCAACAAATTATAAACTTAGTGTAAAAATAGCCACCTCTGCAATTCAGTTGTTCAGTGCATTGGTCCAAACCAATTGCACAATGCTGAGGTTCATGTTCAAGTACTTGTTTGCTGTACCTGCCTGTCCAACAGTTTTATTTTACTTTCTTTTTTCTGAAGTTTTTACCTCAATCCACAGAGTGAATGTGAGTTGCTTCGCAACTTAGGATCCTTAAGTTTATAATTTATTTTTCATAATAATCACCAATTCTACTGCTCTGAAGATTCAGCTCACAATTGGATTTTTTTTTTTTATGCTGTTTAACGGCCATGTTTACTACTGAGGCACCACAGGTGATGAACACTGATGATACATCATATGAAATGATATATTGGGAAAGGGGAAAGGATTATTTTAGGAAGGAAACATTCCAATCCTAAGTTTAGGGTACCTCCCCGGCATTTTACCGCCACGGGTGGCCGAGGTCGTTAAGTCTAGGACTCGTGAGCGGGAGGCTTGGGTTCGAATACCGCCAGGACCGTCCTTCCTGACTGAGGTTTTTTCCAGGTTTTCCTCAGTCCTCATAAATGGCAAATGCCGGGGAGGTACCCTAAACTTAGGCCTGGAACGATTCCTTCCTTAAAAATAAATCCTTGCCAATATATCATTTCATCTCATGTATCATCAGTGTCCATCGCCTGTGGTGCCTCTGTAGCAAAAATGGGCGTTAAACACTATTCATTCATTCCCCGGCATTTGCCAAATTGATTTTGATGATGGGCATTTGCTGCATAATGGCTTGTCACTTGCTAAGAGAAATTAAAGATTTTGAGACACTAGTCGCATTTCATCCTCCCAAATATTGTAAAATTGCCTCCTGGATTTTTTGTTTTCGGACACTAACTGCATTTCATCCTCCCAAATATTGTAAAATTGCCTCCTGGATTTTTTGTTTTCAGACACTAACTGCATTTCATCCTCCCAAATATTGTAAAATTGCCTCCTGTATTTTTTGTTTCAGTACCTATGGTTTTTATTTAAGGTACAGTAGTAATTTTATATAAATGAAGATGAAGCAGCCTAGCAACTTTCTGCTGACAGGTATACCAACTTGTTGGGCTGATTGTGTTAAAGATTTCATTAGCCTATTTTATCAAGCTTCTCCTCTGTTAGAACCTGTTTTTTTTTAATTTTGGCTAATGATCATTAAAAATACCTTGCGTTTGAGATTTGTTTACCAATCTAAAAATTGCACTTCCCAATGGAAATGTTATTGCTGAAGATTTAGCAAGAAATTCCCTCCTACAGTACTTATACGATTTCTTTTGCACATAACAATCATAAAAGAATATTCTTTGTTCTAGTTTACATCTCACTCTCAGTATACTCTGCAAAACGCACAGCAGAAAGTGTAGCATGCTCTTTCTATTGAAATGTAACTGATAAAAGTTAGCATGATAACTATTGTAAAGAAGGCTTAATGGCCGGCCTTCAATAGAACATTTAACTCCAGTCATATCTGGGATTGGTATCTACTGAAGGTCTACTGGTTTTCATTAGTGAATAAAAACTCCAATTGGTAGATATACAGCATTCAAGGTCACAGTGTTTCAGCGTATGTGCAATAAGAACTTGCTACATCCTTACTGTTAAATTCAAATAGAGTGCTCCTTTATAGTAAAAAAAGAAATATTATAATAATAATAATAATAATAATAAGTTTATTGCTCATAGACTTGTGAAATACAATATTAAGCATGGTCAGTATCTAACTGTACAGAGTTTATACAAAGTTAATTCATTAGAGCAGTTAAGTAATTTAAAATACAGTAGGTAATATAATCCATATATTAAGAGTTAGTAGTTACCTTTTCTATCCATTTTATGAAGCAAATGAATCTATACAAAATACAAATACTAGAATACAAAAGGAATTATGTGATGTATACAAGCAATTATATGTAGTCATAATAATATGAACAAGAGAATAATGGTAGCATTGTCTAATGTAATTCATCTAATCTGTGCAAACAATTATCAATGGGATACTTTTTCAACAATTGCTTTAAAGTGTTACCTTGTGCAGATAGAAAGAAACTGGAAAGTTTGTTGTACATGATAGTGCCTATATTTTATGGATCTTTATTGCTTGATGCTTGTGTCGTATACTCCCTATGATAATTATTAATTCCCCTCATATTATATTCATAATGAACTTTATTTAATGATTTGTATTCCACTTTAGGTTTTATTAGAAATAACTCTGAAGTCATACAGTGATATGACTTTTAGTATCAGCAGTTTTCTAAATATTTTTGACAGATTTGCAATTTATTAAGTTATAAATGCATCTCAGAGTTCTTTTCTTTAATATCTGTAATATAATTACTCTATTCAAATTTTAATTACTTGTCCCTCCCCAGATTTCTATACTATATGTAATAAGTGAGTGTACTAACCCATAATAAATAGTTTTTAGTATATCTCCTTCAAACTGATACGATAAAACAAATATATTATGACATAAATTATGACAGAGCATATTTACATGATGGTTATAAATTAAATGTTATTTATGTAGATTCCTAGGAATTTGGTGCAGCTATTTTGGTCATTTTTTGAATTGCAAGTTTGTATTATTAACTCACTTTCTTCACTGTCACAAAATCCAAATCGCATAAATTTTGTATTGTCAGCATTGAGCCATAGTTTTAAATATTGTAAGTTATTTGATAATTTAAAGATATTGTAGCCTTTTCAATTGTTTAAGTGTTTTATCAGCTCAAATTAGTGAAGTATCCTCAGCATATGATACAACATTATAATCATGTGAATACAGTATGTTCTCTCTATTGTTTAACATAAAGGAGGGCCTAATACTGAGCCTTAAGGAAATCCCGTTCTCACCACATATTTTAACTTGAAAGTCCTTGTACATTTACCTTGCTTGCTATGAACTTCTGTACACTGAACAATTTTTAAGGTAAGATGAAATGAATTCCTGTATTTTATATCTCATGCCATAGTTCTGCAGTTTTGAAAGTAATAGTTCATGAGATGCATGATCAAATGCTTTTGATAAGTCTAGGAATGCACCTACAATTTTGCTATTTTCTTCTGGATTTGTCATTACTTTGTAAATAAATTCAGACATACCAGTGACAGTTAAAAAACCTTTACAAAAACCATATTGGGACTGTAAAAGTATATTTTTTAATTCTAAAAATCCTGTTAAACTTCTATGTAATATCTTTTCAAATAATTTTGCAAATATTGGTATAAGAGTTATTGGTGTGTATTTGCTGGCCATTTCAACATCCCCCTTTTTTATGTACAGGTCTTACAGTACTAGTTTTAAGTGAATCAGGGAATGCTACACTTTAAATTGAGTTATTAATCTGTTGCACCGGTATATTTAAAAACAAGTGTTTATAACATTTTAAGTTTTTTTGAGTTATGACAACCCTCCTAGGAGCACTGTCATTTTTAAAACTACAAATTATTGATTCTACTTCCTCTTTACTCATTTCATCCAAATACACAGTTGAAGTATATTTATATTGAATAATTCCTGTCTTATGTCCACGTTATTATTAATTTGTTGTTGTTGTTGTTGTTATTATTATTATTATTATTATTATTATTATTATTATTAGTGTTTAATGCCCATTTTAACTACTGAGGCATTATAGGCAGCAGACGCTGATGATACATGGGATGAAATGATAAATTGGAAAAGGATTTTTTTTAAAGGAAGGAAGCATTCCATGCCTAAGTTTAGGGTACCTCCCCAGCATTTGCCAATTATGAAGACTGAGGAAAACCTGGAAAAAAAACTCACTCAGGGAAGACAGCCCTGGTAGGAATCAAATCTCAAACATCCTGCTCACAAGTTTATGCCTTAACGACTTTGGCCACCAGTGGCGGTTTACAATGTTGTCACTTCTACCCATACCTAAGAAATAACTATTTAACAAATTACAAACTTGTTTTTTTATTTGTAATACGTTTTCATTTGTCATTAAGGTAAATGTTCTTTTTCCCATTTTTATCTGTTTGTGTTTGTTTATTTACAATGTTCCATGCTGTTTTGGCTATATTTGGACATGGTTAATTTTATGCTATTGTTATGCTTTGTATATTTTATCACTGCTTGTTTATATAGCTTTTTATAATTATTTTGGAGCTCTTTGTACACGTTTATCCCTGTCATTCTGAAGAATTCATAATTGTCTTTGATTTTATCTGGTACAGCCATTATTGCCATAGATAATTTTGTTTTTTTACATATCTTAAACCTAATGAGCTTTTCCTTTATTGGACAAGCTATGTCAAAATGGTGTCTTAATATACTAAAGAAGATATTCCATTTTTCATTTATAGTTTTGGCTGAATATATATCTGTCCACTTCCCATAAGATGCTGTTATCTTTTAGAATTTGCACATTTGTTTCCTTAGGTTCCCTAAGATACATACAATTTGTTTCATCATTTTTAACATAATTATGTAAATCAACAATTTGAGCTGCATTATCAGATACATGAAAGTCACTATTGATTGCCATTATTTATGTTCTGTGTATATTAGTTATTATGTGATCTATTGCCTTACTTGAATAATCAGTAACTCTGGTGGGACCTAAGTTAAAATCGTTTAAGTTGTGACTTTGCAGTAGGTCACAGAATTCACTATTACTATTTTCTACATTTAAGTTACCTAATATTATAATTTCATTATCTTTTTTAAGTGCCTCTTTTAAGAATTATCTAAGCTATTTAGGAAATCTTTCAGATTTGAGTTTGGTAAGCTGTACAAAGCAATAAACAAAACATTATCATATGAATATTGTACTTACAAAGCTGTTGACAATGGAGTGGCAATATAACCTTAACTTATGTATTCACTTTACACTTTACATTATACTCCATTCACTTACACAAAAGTAAGACGAGTTTCGGGAGAATCTCTCCCATCTTCAGTTGCTCACTGAGCCATCGTTACTCGAAACTATGGCTGGACAAACGGATATTCCTGTGGTGGCCTCTGTTGGTTGAAGTAGGAAGTTGCTGAGTTCATCCATGGGAGGAAACTCGAAATTCATTAGGTTTTCTCTATTTTTTAATATGAAAATTTTTTCCCAAGTGGATAACTCCAATGGGCTGTGAAGATGTTTCAGCAGTTTTATTCCCGGTTTTATTTCATGGTTTTTGGTCCAAAAGTGAGCTGCTACTGCTGATTTATCTACCTGTTTAAACCGAATATTCCTAAAATGTTCTTTCCTCCAAATTTCCAAATTTCTTTTTGTTTTGCCTATGTAGCTCTGTTCACAATCTGCACATTTTATTTCGTAAATTCCTGATTTCTGTTCTGGTGGTATGGAGTCTTTTACTATGCAACCTAATAAATTCTTGATGTTGTATCTGTTCTTTGGGGCTAACATTATTCCATATTCTTTGAAAATTTTCTTGAACTTGTTGTGGTAAATTGGATGGTAGGTGAAACTTTTGAATTTGTATTCTTCTTTTGTGTTTTTCAGTGTGGAAACTTCCCTTATCCCTTTTTATCTTTTAGATTTATTGATAATTTTTATCACTGTGTCTTTTTTGAAACCATTCATTATAGAATTTTGGAATTTACAGAAAAGAAACACACACGGAAAAATACATAAAAAATGAGAGTTATAACCCATTCCACATACATATGCAATTTTTCACAGTTTGGCAGACAGATTGATGAATATTCCACTCAAAGAAGCAGAGTACAAAATGGAATACAAACAAATAATACAGACAAGCTATTAATGGTTTCAACAAAAACACAATTATAAAAATTATCAATAAATCTAAAAGATAAAAAGTGATAAGGGAAGTTTCCACACTGAAAAACACAAAAGAAGAATACAAATTCAAAAGTTTCACCTACCATCCAATTTAGCACAAGTAGTTCAAGAAAATTTTCAAAGAACATGGAATAATGTTAGCCCCAAAGAACAGATACATCAAGCATTGATTAGGTTGCCGCACAGAAAAAGACTCCATACCACCAGAACAGAAATCAGGAATTTACGAAATAAAATGTGCAGATTGTGAACAGAGCTACATAGGCAAAACAAAAAGAAATTTGGAAATTTGGAGGAAAGAACATTTTAGGAATATTCGGTTTAAACAGGTGGATAAATCAGCAGTAGCAGCTCACTTTTGGACCAAAAACCATGAAATAAAACTGGGAATAAAACTGCTGAAACATCTTCACAGCCCAAAAAATTTTCATATTAAAAAATAGAGAAAACCTAATGAATTTCGATTTTCCTCCCATGGATGAGCTCAGCAACATCCTACTTTAACCAACAGAGGCCACCACAGGAATATCTGTTTGTCCAGCCATAGTTTCGAGTAATGGCGGTTCAGTGAGCAACTGAAGATGGGAGAGATTCTCCCGAAACGCGTCTTACTTTTGTGTAAGTGAATACATAAGTTAAGGTTATATTATCATATGAAGTTTTATCCAATAATTTCAAAGATCATTTCCTTCCAATATTTGCTCAGCCATTTGACTTTATTTATAGCATGTAATACCACACCATCACTGTGCTTTGATCAACGAAAGCTATCCATTCATATATAATTGTAAAATTGTACAAACTGCAACTGATTGTCTTTTATATCATGTTCTGAATAGACAACTATGTATGTATTTATTTCCGTTAAGAGACTTCAAGTATTTTCAGCTTGTTTGATATGTATTGGGAACTCTGATGCATAACTCTAAATACCTTACTATTTCTACTAGGAGTTGCTCTATTACCCAAATTTGTTTCTACACCTGATGCTAATCATTCAATATTAACTATGGCATTGCCCATTGCAGTAGATGGAATACAACTAGAGGATTTCAAAAGAAAATTTCATAAGTTACATAATATTTGTGATACAAGAAAATTTTTTCCTCTTTAATTTAGGCACAGTCCATGTCTTGTATGGTAGTCTCTTTGCAGTTCACTAATATCAATTAAGGTTACATCTGTATAACTCACCCACAAAAACTTCATTTTCATATTTGCCTTCCTAATCTCTCTAATTACAAACAAATTGTGTAATAACTATGTAGAATAATAACCACAATTGTGTGCATATTTTTTCACTTTGTAATATATTTCTGAGGGATTTTACAACATTTTCAGATTTGTTACAGTAGACGTTTGACGTTTGAAGTAGACGTTTTACTGCAACAGTAACTTTAACCTAACTTTATACATTCTACATTTGCCATTATTCCAGTGAACTTTGAGCCTGGTTTCACCTAACGTAATATTTGAGTTTGTATTTATCCTAACTAATCAAATAAATGCTAAAATTTACAACCCTCTTTTTCAAAGAATTTTTGCTAACTGCAAATATCACTCACTGCTGTACACTTTAAGAAATTGATCTGTTTCAAGACAGTTGCCACCAACCACCAAATACACACACACACTTTGGTTTTTACCACCCTGAATACCTATTTACAAACCTATCACTTTACAAACAGTAAAAGTAAACATAGGTTATGTTAAAATTTTGAACATAACCAGGCAGAACGGACCTATTTGCTTATGTGTATTGTATCCGGTGATGATTAGGTAATTTCCTATAGTAACATGTAAAATATCCATATATTGAAAAAAAGTTTTATACATAAAGTAACATTTAATTCTCTTTGATGAATTAAACATGATTTACTTTATTTTTTTTAATTTGTTAGAGCATTGACATACCTAATATTCATTGCAAGTTGTATTCGTCTGCATTTCACAATTCTTCATTGATCATTAATATACCACATAAAAACTTAAATGTTATTACTAAGTTATAATTGCTGGTAATTAATTATATTATATTATCTTATTATAATATTTAGTTAATGCAAAGTTAATAATTACTATTTATGGAATAATATTTATCATAAACTGTAATACAGGTATTATCAGAGAACACCTTCTGTGAAAAAACACCTTTATCACTTATTTGCATTAATCTCTGCAATTGATGACATTGTTTTCTGATTAGTTTCTAATGATAATAAAAATATTTTGATTTTTAAAATTAATGCAATTAAGAGTTATAGCAAATGCCCCTGCAGCATAAGAACTTGTTTGCTGATTGGTTTCAAAGGAGTTTCCACAATAGTATTAATATGTGATAAACACACTAGCATTCTGTGCTTTTGAATTTAAAAATTAACTAGCAGAACACTACACATTATTAACAAAGTATAGCCAATAATCATCAATAATTTATTTCATTTTAAGAGAGTAATAAATATGTACTCCTTTTTTTTTTCCTTCTTCTTCTTCTTCTTCTTCTTCTTCTTCTTCTTCTTCTTCTTCTTCTTCTTCTTCTTCTTCTTCCTCCTCCTCCTCCTCCTCCTCCTCCTCCTTCTTCTTCTTCTTCTTCTTCTTCTTCTTCTAATGAAAGTCTTTTCATATCAGCATTATCGACAAAAGAACAGTTGGAGAAAACTCTCTCCAGTAGTGCAGGTGAAGCTGGAATATTTTAATAATTTATTAGCCAAATCACCTTCTTTCTAATGGTGCCGCTTGACAAAAATCCAAAATGTTATTAGAGAATTAACACCTTTGACCAAATACTCCTGCCTTTTCTTGATAATATTAAAAGCTGGCAAAACCATTTTGCATCCAGAGTTTCCAATATGAATCTTTCCACATGGTCATGATGTTCATTAAGATTTTGTCCTTAATATTGCAGGTAAAGTAAAGTAAAGTAAGGTAAAGTAAGTATTGCCAGGCAATATGTATTTAGAGATTGTTTTCTCAGCTTTTCTAGAAGATGTAGCTTATCAAACTTATAACTGTAGGGTCATCTATAATTCCATTGCATCATTGATGCTGCTTTCTGGCTTTTCCCAAATGTTGATATAACCAATGGGATCTGCAGTTGTTTCTTGTGAAAAATACCTCCCTTAATATAAAAGTGATTTTGCTAACGTTGAAATTTTGTGGAATTCATCATTACTTCCACCTTGTGCATTGCATTGATAGTATTCTTCAGAAAGATTTTGGTTTCTCATTGAAAGCACCAGCAGATTTCCATGACATGCGAAACTCTAGAAACACTATTACATAAAAGTTAAGTACTGGTAAGTATTTTGGATTGCTTAAAAAACTTGATATGTTTGTCGGTAGCAAGTCCTCATCCAACATATTTGCAATGTAAGAGTTATGAGTAGAATAACATAATATATGGCTCTTGCATAAAATTTAATGATGTGTGAGAGACAGCTAGTGCTTCTGTGGAGCATTATTGCCAAACTAGTGCACATATGCTGTAAACAGCTATTTCTACAGAGCCTGTGCAAATCATGCACAAATTTTAAAAACTCATACTCAATAGTGTTAATAAATTATGGTATTTAAAAACATTGAATTTATAAGTAGTTCATGGGTGCTCTTTTCTTAATCTTCAGTCTCATTTAATTTTGAGTCATAGCTTTTGTTTCATAAATAGTGTACAATTAACTGTAGGGTTTCATCCCTAACTACTTCTTCAAAATCTTTCTCTGACACTGCTGTGTGTCTCACTTGAAAATGCAAATCTTTTTTGTAACACTATCTACTGTCTCAAACATAAGTTTCTCAGCAACTAATCTTAATGTAGCATTTTGATGAGTGACTTGCCCTTAACTTAAAAGCAAACAAATTTTCTTTTGAATTGAGTCCGTGGAACAGAGTTTCGGCTATATATTATTTTATGTTTAGTTTTATGAATTAGTCTGGTGAAACTGGAGCTATATTTATCCGTGTGAGGGTTTTGAACCATTTGTTGAGTGATACAAGCCACTTACAAAAAAACATATTTACTTACATTCTACATATCACATAAAATTAATTCTTGTAAAACATAAAATCATTTTCAATAATAATACTCTTAGTCTTTAATTAGACTTACCAAACATAAATCATAATATTCACTTTTTCAGCTATGTGAAGTGTTCCATTGGTACCATTTCTGATAATGCTAGGAGATAGGGAGAGAACATGATTGTTTAGTGATTTCGGCATCCATAACTTTTGGTGGCTACACAGACGTGGTACAGTAGATGTTTTGTTATCCATGCATTTGCTCTACTATCCTTTACAATTTCACAAAATTTATTTCTGTCTTTGACTCGCCTAACAGTTTCAAAGCCTCCAAACACATACTTGTGTTTTTCCAATACTAGCATTAATACATAATATTTCTACATATTACTGAATTCATTTTTCCATCTGTTGATTAGTAAAACTGAATCAGTGACAACATGTATTTATTTAACTAAATATTCTAATTGGAAATTGCACAGTGAAGCCTATCATATAATTGAAATCATTATATGATTGAGTCAAACTAAACACTCTAACTGCTGGACATTCTAGCTGGCAATGTGAACAAGGGTTCGTAAAACCAGTTCTAAATTTATAGACAAGTAAGTGGAGCAATAAGATTGTTTAGTTTGACTCAATTATACAACATCTATATCCAGATGTAGAGCTGAAGAATAATTTTGCAGAGTGGCTGGTAGTAGAATACAGGTCAACACAGGGTGTTAAACTGCAAGCACTGGTTTCTAGCTCCTCCTCCTGTTTCAAAAGGTTTGTTTATAATCTCTTTGATCAACTGATATGTCATATGTAGAATATGAACAATCTGAAAATATTGATTCATGAATGTTTCTTCACAGAAGTAACATTGATCACAATTCTCACATGAACTAAGTGCTCCATATATATATGGTGAACTATTCTGCCACTATGATTCACAATTAGAAAACGTAAATTTCACCAAAGAAAGGAACATTATATCTTTCTTCTTAAGATCCACTTAAGCACTAAATCTCTTTCTGTTAGTTTAGTTTTATTTATAGTTCTCAGAAAGAAGGTTGTGGATGATTTTAATTTATATTTAATTCTGTATGTTGCTTGGTATTTATCTTTCTCTTCAAGAAGGTTCTGGTTTTTTCTCAAGAGCAGGAAGTAATTGAGTTTGTATGTATGTTGTCAGTGATATTTGATTTGGTGTTCGGTTACTTCATTATTGGTTTGTCAGCCTGTCATTCATCTAGCACCTCTCATGTGCACTGTCCACTCCTAAGTCACAAAACTGCATGTTCACCCATATGCTGACTTTTCAAATATCACCTTTTGCCCACTAAAATACAAATTCTGCATCATCAGACTCCAGTTTAAGTTCTTGAATATTATGTGAAATACTAGGGGTGATCAGAAACTAAGGTTACAAAGCCTGCAGTGAAATGTGTAGATTTTATTTCATACAACCAACAGCCAACTGATAGTACATACATTAGGTTATTTTTCGACATAATTTCCATATCGGTTTGTTGCTTCTTAGGATAAGTTTGAATATTCCCTCCTGGTAAAACTTCGGTCCTTGCGTGTTCAGCCACGTTGTCGCGAAGTGTTTCACCTCGTCTAAGGCGAATCGTCGGCCTCCTAGGTGCTCCTTCAAGTGAGGGAAAAGGTGAAAGTCGCTTGGAGCGAGGTCCGGGCTGTAGGGAGAGTGGTCGATGATGTCCCAGCGAAACTGCTTCAACGGCTTAGTGGTCTTCTGGGTTGTATGAAGTCGCGCGTTGTCGTGAAGGAAGATGACGCCTTCGGTGAGAAGTATGGCCATTTCCTCCTTATTGCTTCGCGCAATTGTGTCGAGGTCTCGCAACATTGGTCATCGGTCACTGTTTGCCCTCTTTCCAAAAACTCCGCCAGTATGACACGCGCGTTGTCCCAAAACACTGTAGCCATCACCTTCCCGGCAGATGGCTGGCCTTAAATCTCTTTGTCTTTTGAGAGGAGGGATGTTTCCACTCCATTGAGGACCTCTTACTGCTGGGAGTGTAGTGGTGGATTCATGTTTCGTCACCCGTGACAATGTGGTGAAGTAAACTGTTCCCTTCCGTGAAGAGCGGTTGCAAAAGTTGCAGACTTGTCCCCATACGCTTCTCCTTATGTTGGTTAGACAGATTTTGTGGAACCCATCGGGAACAAACTTTCCAGTGCTGCAGAATATCGTGAACAATGTGACGAACGCTTCCCAACGACATTCCCAATTCTACAGCCATATGTCATAACGTGATGCTCCTGTTGTCCTGAATCAGCTCTTCCACGCGAGCTGTGTTCAAATCTGTTGATGGCGTGCTGGGTCGGCCACTGCGACCCTCGTCGGTGACGTTTTCTCTACCGGCCGCAAACTTTTGACATCATTCTGCGACATGCTGACTAGACATTACAGTTTCTCCGTAAATCTCTACTAGCTGCCGCTGAATTTTAGCCGCGGTTACATGTTTCGCCCACAGAAATCGAATAACGGAACGAATTACTTCGCGAGATCAGTTTTCCAAACGAGTCGTCATTTGTGTTTACCTACAGCTAGTGCTATAGATGGCGGTTGGCTGAAACTCTGCACAGTTGTAGTTCATACCGCATGTATTATAATTGCCGCACACTACTAATTTCTCTATAACGGACGAAACTCCAGGAATACCGGCCTTGTAACCTTAGTTTCTGATCCTCTCTTGTATAAAAGCTAAATCTTTTTAAAAGATTTTATACGTTTTATTATATTATTCCTTGATTTGCCAATGTTCCCAATTGGAAACATCAAATAATTTTTCCATGTAAAACAATATGGAGATAATTTTTTTTGTTTTAATTTTTTACTGTTATTTAGATTGTTTATTTTAATAAAATATTTCATATTTTTATCATTAAATTGTGAATAAGAAAGTACAAAATTATACAAAAATTACAGAAATCCTCTTCATATAATTATATATTGTTTTATAATCATGAGATGTGGCATCCCCCCCTTTTACAATAAAGCAGTTCCAATAAAAATATTACATTTCATGCTTTTTAAATTATTTTCAATCTATTATTGACAGTGTGGACCTAAGTTTGCTAACATGTTCTCAAGTGGAAACATTGTCATTTGTATAACAATGACCACAGGCATTAGACATTTTACACTCATAAGAAAATTTATTATTTCTCATTGTTGAGATGCATCACATTTTGGCAACTAGATTAATCATGGAAATGAATAACTTGAAAGCTTATGACTGGATATAATCACTTTCAAAATTCTGAATTCAGACCTCATAATATTCAGTCACTATTTCCACCATCATCTTCAGCTTTGTTGAAATTCTAATAGGGAAGGATAAAAATGCATTCCAGAAAAGAAAGAGAGAGAGAGAAAGCATGCCTGTAATGTCATAAGTGTGCAAGAAATGTACATTTGCACTACTTCCACTTACCACGCTATATCTGCAGCTTAGGAAATTGAGTGCATTTATAACATAAAATAAGTGGGCCTTTATAAAATTTGTGTAAATTCTGTAGACTATCAATAATTCCTTTTTCCTGCAATAAAATTCTCTCCTTTTTTTTTTTTTTTTCCTTCATTTTTATATTACGATTATTATACACAATGACAAATTTATTTTGAAAGACTATAAGTTTGTTTTACTATCCTTAATTTATATATAATCCTTTTGCACATTTAATACAATTTTCTATAAAGTAAAATAGCAAGGTGGTTTGTTTGAATTGATAATCAAAGTAAAAAAGTCTATAATATTACTTCACATTAAATGTCAATGTTCCCAAATGGAAACACTAGTTTACTTAAAGGGAAAATAAAAATTATCAAACTTCTTGTAGAACTCCTTTAACTATACACTAAATATATATATTAAATTATTAATAACTGCCTTATTTTTTTAATTGCAAGACAATTTTTATGCACGTGTTTACATGTCAAAAAAATGTTATGTGTCAGGTCCCAAACCAAATGTGATTGCATATAAGATTTTATGAGTGCAAGACATGGATATGTAATAGTTTTATATACATGCTTAAGTTTCAAAATTAGCTTAATTTATCAATAAACATTAATTTTTAATGCAAGCAACCTTTATTACTGTATTTATTAGTGAAAATTGCAGCAGTCTTCCTTCCTAATCGTAATATTATATTACTTATATTGGGAACACTGTTAAAGATGCCATTTATAAGATCATCTTATTTAATTATCTCAGCCAAACAGAATGTATTGTTTTTGCTTTCTGGTTTTGTTTTGCTTATAGCTATATATGCACTACTCTTTCATATTGTCTTTCTCAAACAACATATTTTCGTGCATCCAAATCTAAATCTGCAGTAAGGTACACAGGCTCTGGTAAAATTAAAAAGGACAAAAATTTAATGTAATTTTATTATATGATTTCAGAATCCCAGACTAAGTAAGAACTCTGGTTTTAACTTGTACTGGATTTATTCCTAAATAGTTGCTATTTAAAAGACATTTTCTCAATAATAAAACTAATTGCATTCACATTAGATGCCAAAAATGGTTTCCTTTCTGCTGAAGGCAGAGTCTAATCAATCTATATATGCTAACAAATGTTTTTATGAAAATTTCTTTAGTAATTGATTGCATGTAATCAAATAATTTCTGTCTTCACTTTTATATTCACAATTTATGGCACAAGAAATTATCTGGAATATGCTTAGAAAGTTTGATCATCATAGTCCTAGAGATATTATTCATTCTCATAAAAGTTTCATTAATTGGTTTGATGTGTGTTATAGTTTATCCTGCTACAGTTATCATTGCTGTCTCTTTTCATCTATGAGAATAATGAATTGGTACACTATCTCTGAACAGAAGACACTAGAATCAATGGAGCTGGTGAAGAACATTGTTTTCATATATAACTGAATATGGCAATTTCTCCAAGTATGTGGATGTAATAACCAATCAAATGCTTGAATTTTATTTTCATGACAGAAAAGGTTATGCCATGCCTGTCTGTAAATAAAATTCAGGTTTATATTTCACTTAGATAAAAAAAAAAAAATTCTGCAATATGTTTGAAACTGTTTGCAGTGGAACCTCCTGTTCTCATTCATTTTTTTAAATTAAGAACCAATGAAGCCATAAGAGCCATTGCATTAAAGATTTTTATATGCCTTGTGCTGTCTATTTCTGCATTGATTTTGCACTGCATCATAATATCCATTATTTTCATTAGTTAAAGGTCTTCAAGCAGTATCTTGATTCAAACATGTTCCCCATTATTTATTACTTAATTTTTTGCAGTATCACAATTTGAACTCAGAATTTATAAGATAATGCTGAAATTCCAGTTTTACATCTTCTTTAATTTTGTCACCTTTATGGAACACTTTTTTTCCATAAATAACATAAACAGCATTGCCACTAGTTATTTAGCCATATCCTAACTTTATACCTTATTCACATCCTTCTATACTTTATTTTACCTGCAACCCCCAACACTTTGATAGGAACTATTTGACATTGATAAGCATCATTGTCAACTTAACACTCAAGTATCTCATTTTGGAGAGAGCTGAGTAACGCATGTAAAATTAATGAAAATTTTTTGTTAAAACAAGTAACATTTGGTCAGTTGTGAAGATATTATCAATGATCCCATACTAAAAGAGTAATAACTGTTTATGACCTTCAATACCAATATTTTAATATTTAAATTAGGATTTATGTTTTCCTTTATTTACAGAGGTCTTTGTGCCCTTTCACATTCTTTAGCATTTAGATGCATGGACAAAAATAATGTAATTAAAAAACTGGCAAAAAATGATATTTAATGAAAAACCTCTTAAAGTATACAAACAAGGAGATATTAAGGACACTGTACTTTGCATTTGTAACTAAAATGCAGAGTAGTATTTTGAGAGAACTCACCTGCTTTTGGGAAATGCTTCATAATGGAAAAGAGAATTGTCAGACTTTGAGTGTGAACTTTAAAACATCATGCAAACCCCTATTCAGAATTCTACACATCCTTCCACTACCCTGCCAATATATATGACAGCATTCTCCATGTCAGGACAGTGAATAATAAGGCATCTTCCTTAAAAAGAAGTGAAAATTTGCATACTCATGACATTAAAAGTAAAATATGTTTGCATATTAAACAAGTTAATCCATTCTTAAGCAAAAAAGGAGGAATTCATTCAGGCATAAAGCATTATAACCACTTGCCAGAGTACATTAAAAACATCAAACAATACCTTTCATTTAAATTGTCACTTAAGACGTACATTATGAAGCACTGCTTCCATGCTACATTTGAGTATCTGAGAACTAGAACATAAAAACATAATGTTAGAGGACTGTGACAGATTTCTTGAATCATTTTATAGTTATGTTGTATATATTTAAGCCTTGTGTATATATGGTTTCTTTTGCCTTTTGCAATTTTTCCCGCTTTAATTTGACTTTCCTTGAAATTATTAACATGTCTTATATCATTGCATTTTGTACAGGTATATGATTTAACAAACCAAATAAAATACAGTGAGCAAATCTATAAATCAAATAAATAGCCTAATGCTGATTAATTTTCTTTCTTTCTTTCTCTTTTCTTTTCTTCTTTCTATAGTCCCATTTAAAATGACACCTCAGCTATAATTTTGAAAGTTTATTGATGAATTTGTTAAGTGCACATCTTTTGTGGGATATTTATGTTTCAGCCTGCAGAATAGATGCTAAAAATAGGCTTGTCTTTAAATGAAAATGAATAACATTTCATTTATTTTTTCATAGCCTGTTGTTTCTGTATCATTTTTCATATCACCATTATTGCCTGCAACTGCTCATGATGTGATCTTCGTTTTTCAAATTGTCATAGACTTTTTCTGTAATAAACTTTAACATTATTTCTCTTAAACACCATGTCTCCTTTTCCTTTAGTTTTATAACTTTCAACTAATCATTTAATAAGAGTGCCATCTTTTTATGCCGCATTGTTGATCACAAAAATCATAATTCTGTGCTCTACTTAGCTACTCACAAGATAAACTTTTGGTGAAATTTATGGAAAATCAGTGTAAGGGCTCTTCTGCCTAGTTAATAGGATAATAAAACTATTACCCAAAAACCAAATCTACCCTCACAGACTGTTGCAAAGGAACCTAGTTTTTATGATAGGGACTCTTATATGTTGTTGTTGTTGTTTGCTTGAAACTGCATACTGTTTATAAACATTTTACTTTAAAAGAGGTGTTCAAGAGTATTGTTTCCATTATAAGAAGTGGCAGTCTGTTTCCATTTGCACATTCGATAGTTTCCATTTTATTTAGGAAAAAAATTACATATAAGATATATGGTTTATGTCAGTACCAATTAAGTTTCTAAACTAGACAGGATTCCAGGGTATTCACATAAAAAAGGAGCAGATTTCACTGTATTTGATAGCGATTGCCTGTTACGTTATCTGAATGGAAATAACACTACAGTTAAAAGTTGCTCAGTACTGTATAAACATTCCTTTAAAATTGTAAATTAAAATCAGATAGGAAAAATTCAAGATCATGCCCAAAATTTGAATCATACATTATTGGCTTACTGTGCTGATATAACCATTGAGCTATTATACCCCCCTCCTGCTACTTATAAACTTCTACAATCACCTTTTTAGAAATAAATATAAAAAAAGCAACTAAAAGAAATATTTGTCCATTTCTAGTACAGAATGGAGAAGAAAAAAATATAAAGCTAATTAAATGGAGGATTTTACATTAGCTAGGAAAAATGCTGCACTAAAACAAACTGTGAACATTGTACAGAATCTGTGATTGAATATATTTTTATTTTAACTTTGCCTAGCTCATATACACTAACATCAATAAATGCTACTTTAAATTATACTAAAGTATTTTAGTTATATGCAAAATGTGGCTTTTATAGTCATTCTTTTGTAGGTAATAGTACTACCAAATCTGTGTAATAAACAAGCAGAATTGATAAATGTGTCTCAGTGCATTTGAAAAACTGTTAAACACACATAAAATCTATTGGCAAAACTTTTCTATGTAACCAAATAACAGAATGTATTTATAGAAAGCAACCATAGAACAGTATACCAGAAGGTTTAATCCGAAAGTTATTGGACATGTCAGAGAAGAAAAATTTCAAATTAAGCATTCTGTACTTAAAACATTACCTCAGTTCTCTGCATGTACACCACCACATTTCTGCCTGCAATGTCTGAATGCTATTGCAGCAGTGTAATTTCAACACCAAAGGCTTGCATTTTATATTGTTCTATATAAAAAAGGAACATTTGGTATTTGGTGGATATTCCTTATAGGTACTAAAGCATATGCCAGAATGTTGGGAATTTACTAAAAGCTAATGTGGCATAATAAAAAGCCACTATCTATATTTTAATTATATTTACTTATAATAATCCAAGAAGAAAATTGCATTTGCTTAGGTTCCACTTCCCTCTCAAATGAAATGTAATGATATAAATAAAATGAAAATAAATATATGTACCAAGGAGGAAGGAAATATGAGTAGGTGCTACAATCCAAATTGTTTACATATTACTGTAATGTAGCTTGGAAAAATTAATAAGATTAAATATCACAAAACATCAAACTGAAGATCAAAACCAACCAACTTTACAAATTTATTTCATTATGTTATAATAATGCAGTTATGGCATTTTCCAAGAAGCTGTTCATTGCTAAGACATTGGGGACGAGGGAAAGGTAATGGTTTCACTTCATTCTTTGACTTAGGAAGAAAATTTACAGCTCTTCAAGAACCCCAAAACTATATATGTATCAAAAACATGGAAGCACTATAACCATAATTTATACCATATTCATTCATTCCACAATAGGTATGCATTTGATAGAATGCATAGTTTCATCATTTGTCATATGAAAATAAGTAGTATGAAAGCTGAAATCTAGATCGCATAACACTACCTTAACTAGCACAGCAGTTAACAAATATTCACATGTGATCTGTCAATAATAATGTTTTGTGTGTCATGGTTAGATGCAGTTACAGATTTTATTGTATGCATCTTGTACTCAAGGAAATGTAGATTCTAGGTGCTTGTAATTTAAAATGATATGAGGCATCAATTGTGATATTCTATTGTGCTTGGAAAAGGATATAGATAGCAAACATAAGTCGGATCACTTTCCAATTGGTGAGCTATGCATTATTACACCAAAGCTACTTTTATCTTAGACTGTCATTCTGCTTACTGCAGCTATGCATTATTATACCAAAGCTTATCTTTGACTGCCTTTCTGCTATATATTACATTACACCATAAAGAATGCCAAGGTTACAATATATGCCTAATCATTGTTAGGAGGAGAATAAGAGCAGTGGTTCAATGTACATATAAGTTTCATTAATGCATGTGTTGCAATAAATTAAATTCAAAATTAAATTTAGACATTGCTAATGCTCGGCCATTATTTTTGTCATGATACAAAAGAAAGCATATTGAATAAAACAAAATGTAATAAGCAACTGTGTTTTGGTCTGTTTTTATTTTAATAGCTAATACGTAAAGCATATTTTAATTAGCCCTACATTCATATTTTTATCAGGTACCATAGATAAGTATATCTCACAAATAGTATTATACCACTAGCTAATGATTATAAATACACTTGTAATTTTGATCCTATGCACTCAAGAAACAACAGTCAAAACTGAGGGGAGAGAAATGTATGTTTTCAAATTTGCCCCCATCTCTTTGGACTTCATATACTAATTGCTATATTAGTACATGTTTGCATGTTCTGTGAAATTATGTCATCACTAGCAAGTTTCCAAGAATAGGACATTTTGAAGTGCTGTGAACACCTGGAATTTACTGACAATTATGTAGATTGATCACAATTTCGGTGTATTATAATAAGATGATGAACAACCCTGAATGCAAACTACAAAAATGAAGTAAATGTGCAGAATGAATAACTGTGGCAGGAAAATAAAGATCCACAGCTCTCCCAGAGCTACTAAAAGTCAATTATAAGTTACAACTGATGACATACTGTGAATGAAATTTTCCACATATCAGCATAATCAATACAGTACAGTGGAGCATAATCCATTTTACTTCTGTTTTAACACAGAAGCATATTTATTTAGTGTAGATGTGTCACTCTCTGGTTGTATGTGTGTAAGAATTGTTAACAAATCACAAGTCATTTTTATAAAACTGTATTAAATGCCAAAGCATTTGATTTAGTAAGCAAAATAGTGCCTGGATAAAGCTGAGCTTGAGATAACAGTTTTATTGGCAACTATAAGCGGGGGGGGGGGGAATCCTTACATTATTTTCAATATAATCAACATGCATGGGCTTATGAATTTATTTGTTTGAAAAAAAATGTAATGTAATTCAATAATTATAGACAAATTTGTTTAAGAAAATTAAGTGCATTGCAAAAAAATGTGAATAAAAGTTCTTTTTAATAGTCGGAGTATACGAGCATAATGTACTTCACATTTCTGTACTTATGGCATGTTGGCGACTAATAAACTTTTCTCAATCATCTTTGATTTAGAGTATACAGTTTTAAAGCTAACTGCTAAGACTGATCTCAAAAGAGGAGCTTAGGATTAGCAGTTTTATTTCCAAGATATGCATTGAAATAATGGGAGCTGTAATCAGAATATAAAGTCATTTGTCCTAAGGTGGCAACATTTTCATCTGTTTAGCTATCGTGTACTTTGAAGCACTTTGTTGTTGGACATAGCAATAATTAGGTGTAGTAGTAAACTTCTTACCAATAAGAATGAAATCTGTCCAGGCAGTATTGAATGCTTAAGCAAGATTTTGATATACTGTCTGCCTTCAAAAGCTTGGAAACTCATTCCACTAGCTCTACTGCAAAAAATAGTTATTATTTTATTTAAAAATATATATATTAGTGAATTTAATTACTATGGTTTATACTAAAAATGAATAAACAGTTCTAACTTATATGACTGAAACCTATTTTAACTTTTAAGTTGTTAAAAAAATTAATGTAGTCTGTATAGCAATTTATTGCATGCTAATAATAAATCAAATAGAGTGTACAGAAGCATCCCTGCCCAAGAAATCTTAATTTTTAAAGATTTTATAAGTAGACTTTTTATATTTCCTCCCTTTTTTATTAATTTTCAGTAGATGGACTGTATTGTAGGACACTACAGTCAATGGCACAACAGAAACAGCAGCCACAGCCAAATCAGGGACCTAAGGAGCCTAATTTAATGCCTGTGCCATCTCCTCAACAGATTCAGTACCTCAACACATTTGATGGGCAGGAACTTACTATTCAGAAGCAACCGAATACAAGTCTAAAGGATACAAATATTAGATCGCCAACGTAAGTTCTGTAAATCGGAAATTAAATCAGAGTTTTCTGATTTTATGTATTTGAGTTTTGACAAAGATATTATTTTAGATATTTGTCAAATCATAGATATAGAGCCCTATAACAAGAAGTGCAAAAACAACTTCAGCTTTCTTAAATTTGTCAGCTAAAAATGCCATAAACACATTTTAATACTAGTTTGAAAGTATTTGTGGAAGGTTATATACACAAATGGCAGTACAGTTTTCAGTTCTTTGATGTAACTATATATTGTAAGCCTCAAGTAATGAAATTTCAGTAGCATAACCCAACATGCATCCATTCTATAGCTTGCATAGCACTATATTCTCAGTTAATACAGGAATACTAAAGAATATCAAAACATTTATAAGTTAAAATAAGCAATTATTTTGTCAACAGCTTCGTAAGTAATTATTTTGAAATTTATAGAAAAAGAGCAGTAATGTTATATTGCTTTCCTGTAAGTTGTAGAGGAACAAATCAGCTTACAAAGTAATTCTGCAAATACACTAATACACATCATTCATATTTTATCTGAAGATAATGCTAATTCCCATATTCTCTTCCTCCAGGCCCAACATTCATACTTTTTTTTTGTTCTTTGGCCAACCATTTCTTAACCAGGTTACTCATTGATTGAATTTCAAAACTTTTAATGGACATTTACGAGAGGGGGGGCTTAAAATTTCAACTCTAATGTAATCTTAAAACATGAAGGAACATTATATGCTTCATATTCTCAAATGCCCATACTTTATATAAATAATTTTGAATCAGTGCATGGAAAATTCTAATACTAGCTGGCTTATAATATTTTCTTTAGCATTTAAAGCTTTGATAGGTTGCAACACTCAGAGTTGGGAACTGAAAAAATCCTAAAATTTAACACACCAGTTTTAATTTGGAATAGTTTTCAGCTAATGTACACAAATATAACTACTGGATTTCTATAGTTTGTTACCCTAATCCTCACATGATCACATTTCAATAGCAGAAATGCATCCTTATTTTTCTCTCAGCCAAATAAACTGCAAGTGGCAGATTTATCATAAGCTATGAGCCAATTCTGAAATAATCCACTTTATGTGCTATATGCAATGGAGAGTATAAACTTGATGATTTTTTAAACACTGTATTTTCTGGATTTTGGAATGGTAAAAATGGGGTTTGAAATGGGAAATTATATTTGCAACCAAGTCATTGCACTAAAGAGTAGTGGTAACTTTCAAAACTGCCTTATCCCACATTTAATAAAAAATATGAAAGTAAACCATATAAACCATGCCATAAAAATCTATAAATAATAATAATATATTTTATTGTCGTTTAGCTGCAATAGATGTTATTATTTATATACAGAGTTTCAGTTATATAATGCTAATACTTACAGATCAAAATTATAAACCTATCCAAATCTTCTTATATAAAGTAACCAAAGCTATATACAGTTAAAATATTATAGATCACAGATCAAAATTACAGCATTTTGTATCCAAATGTTCTAATATTTAATAACTAAATATATGCACAATATTATCAATATAAAATGCTACAGATGCTATACATTAAAATTACATGCCTATTACATTTCAAAATATTCTTGTATTGAGAAAAAAGTTACATACATTTCAAAATGTTCTTGTATTGAGAAAAAAGATATATCAATTAGCCAGTCATGCAGTTTATGCTTAAACTTTGATACAGGACATTGACTATATCTAACGGTAGTTTATTGTATAATTTTATCCTAGTACTTCAAATCCCCTTTGAGTTATAGTCAATCTGTGATAGGTACATTAATAAATTGACATGATCTATTATAAGAATGTAAATATTGACTATTTTGTAATTCAATTAAATGACTTTTAAATACAATATAAATAAATACATATGACTATTTCTAGTATAGTCATTAATCTCAATTTAATAAACAGTAATTTACAATGAGCTTGCTGAGGTGGGTCAGAAATTATTTGATTAATCCTTTTTTATAATAAAAGTATAGCAAAACTTGTGAACTATAAAATACCACACACTATTATGTTTTAGAAAAAAGTAAAATAAGCTGATCTATGTAAGTTTCAAGTATGTGAAATTTCAAGTTTCTAATCACATTTACTACTCTGGAGAGTTTAAAAGTTATAAAATTAATATGTGGTGCCCAAAATAATTTGTCTACTATAATGCCAAATAATTTTATATTAACCAAACTATTATCTATAGGAAAACTCCTTAAATTAAATATCAACATTGATAATATCAAACAATATCAATAACTAGTATGAAAGATATGCTGTATAGAGGTAATTCCTACAGAACAAAGCAGCAGATAAACTTCTTAATGTCCAAGAAACATTGATTTTGCCATCTGTAGAAAGAATACTGATTTTTTGCGAGTATTTTGAGTTAGGATTTAAGTAATTCATAGGTTTGGGTAAAGTGCTATGTATATAACAACTTTCATAATCAAAATCATGCTGAAATACAACATAATACTCATTAAGCAGTTTAAAAAAGGTTTTATTTTATGTATAATAACAGATTTTCATGATTTTAATTTAAGTAGAAATATAATTTTTATGGTTTGTATAATCATGTTATTTTAATATGAGCCTGATTCTCTTATTCAAAATACTTGATTTGTGTAATTTATTCCATTTAGCTGCATTGTACCACAATTTTTTGTCAAGTTTTAAGATGTCTTCATTTGCACTACCAGCCAAATCAACCATAGATATGTTTGAATAACAGTTTTAACAAATATGTTAAGTATACTGGTGAGGTATGATGAATGTTTCTTAAATTTTGAAATTTAAAATTATTTTGTGGTTTGCCCCAAGCTTAATTTTAATTTTTACACAATCATAGATTTATTGCATGAGATTTAACTATTTATCTAAAGATTGTTGTTTCTTGAGGAATTAGGTAACATAATACATCCTGAGGCATATGTAGTGGTATTTCTTGAAGATACTGCTGTATGAATAAAGCAGAAAAATGGTGTTCTTTATGGTATATAATAAATGCAGCAAAAGTACATAGAATAGAATAGAATGTACACCATATGCTATAATTGTGATTAATATTTATAATTATTATTCAGTGAACTCTCTTGCTAACGCTCTGTGAAAGAAGAAGAAAAACAAATAGTTGCATTAAGCTTATGTTATATACTATAAATGGTAAAATTTATGTCTTCGTGTTAATTAAATTTCTTCTGGCTTATTTCTTTTTTCTTCTTCTTCATCATTATTGGCATCTATATAATGAATAATGTGTCACATTATTCTGAAGTTTTGATGTTAATCAAATTTTCTTACTGTCTGAAAGAAACTTAGAGATGTCAGTGAAGGTAGCAAGATAGGAGAAATAGATAGCAGAATATGAATAATATTTCATGATTTCATTTACTTCATAAATGGCCTGAAATAATATAATTACTAAGAAGAGGAGCAGAATTCAAGGATCATCACAACAATATATGGTGGAATCCATAAACAAAAATCTTGCTGAGGTGTACCTGTAAATACAAAGTTATGACATGAAAATGGAAACGTAAAATAGGATAAATAGATAAAATAATGAGATCCAGCTCATTGTTTAGAATGTTATGTATGATGACTGCTTCAGCAAAATTCAATTTTCAAGATCAAACCTTATGTTTTGCAAACAATGAACCATAACTTTTATTGTAGATTGAGCAAGTGTGAAAATTGGAAAATGCATGAACACAATTTGCACTTTATGCTTATCTAATAGTAATTTGAAATATAAAAAATGTGATTATAAATGAAAAATCCAAGGCAACTATCCTCCCATGTGATAAACCTCTCTATCTTTCAAACATAACTGCTGAAGTAGTGCAGTTAATATATTATGTTAGAATGAATATATTAATGTGTGTTATGTAAATGGTGCTGTAAAAGGGCCAACAAGAAAATGACATACTCTTATGGAACTATATTGAAAGAGGTCTGGCTACACATGAACTAAAAGCAGGAGAGAAGCCATTCCCTTTTATTCTACCAATTGTTTTATCTCTTCATTTTTTCCAGCTGATCTGCAGAACCGAGGCTACTTTTACTGGCCGTAGTTGAACAGTGTGGGGGAAATACTTTTGCATAACAGTGTTAATATTGTTTATTTGATTATTAAAGTAACAGCATAGTATAGCATCTCACTCTAAAATTTTGCAACAAATTAAGTACCATTTGTTGCAATCCATGCTCGGTAACACACACCAGAGGGTTTAAAGGGCCCCAAATTCCCCCACTTATAGAAAAGTAAAAATGGAATATATATTTATTTAAATCTTACATGTCAGTATCTATTTTGGAAAATGATCATTGACACAATTTATGTTAAATAGGCATAATAACCTATGTGTGAAGAGACCACCCTTTTTACATCATGCTTTTATTATGAAGAACGAGAATGTTTACATTGGTTTGGAATACATCTAGTTCCTTCACCTATACCCATCAGCCAATCACAGTCTGTGTTTCTTAAACTTTTCTCATGGGTGATCAATCTGACACCTTAAGTTCATAGCATTTGGGACCTCTCAAGAGAAATCGTCTCCATATAAACAATTATTTTGTCATAGGTTGTGGTACTTGGATTTTTTGGAACTGTGAGAGGGCTAACTGAAATGTGAAATAGATTAATGAATTGATACTTATACAGTAACTTTGTTCTTTAGTTAGAAAGATGTGAGTGTCACATAATTTCTCTCTCTTCAAAAATGAGAATCTTTAGTTGATTGAAGTATTATAATTTATTTAAACTTTTGTATAGAATGAGAGTCTGTAGATTAGTGTTTGCCATGATGAATTGGCATCATTACCTCAGCAAACTTAACAAATTTCTATAGTTTCAAGGTCAAGAAACAAGGTGGGGCACTGGTCTTGAAACATCAATGAGTTTTTGAATAAAGTGGAAAGTAGACAGATTGGAATAGTTTGGGATTTTCACAGTGAAATATAACCGCCACGGGTGGCCGAGGTCGTTAAGGCACGGACTCATGAGCGGGAGGTCTGCAGTTCTAATCCCGCCAGGACCGTCCTCCCTGACTGAGGTTTTTTCCAGGTTTTCCTCAGTCTTCATAACTGGCAAATGCCGGGGAGGTACCTACACTTAGGCCTGGAACGCTTCCTTCCTTTAATTAAAAAAAAAATCCTTTCCCAATTTATCATTTCATGTCATGTATCATCAGTGTCACCGCCTGTGGTGCCTCAGTAGTAAAAACGGGCGTTAAACACTACTCAAAAAAAAAAAAAAAAAAACAGTGAAATATAGTATCATATAACAAATTATTTGTAAGGAAATCACTCAAATTTCACAACTAGTGAAATTTCAGTGACTTCCTCATAAATAATTTGTTAATAGACAGATTTCTTTGTATTCAAACAGCTCATAGCATTACCAGCAATGTGCCAACTAGAAGCTCATGCGTAGAAGTCACAATAAAGATAATTGTTCAGTTAAAATATTCACATACCTAACACTAAATGACTGAAAAATTTTATATTATGATAAATATTTTGGTTCTAGACAAAAATTGTAATTCTCTTGTTTGCAGAATGGTAGTCCTTTTTTCTTTTTCTTCTCTCCCCCCCCCCTTTTTTTTTCCTTTTTTCCCCTCCCATACTCTTTAACTGAAAATAGTGTCTACTGCAAGGTCTCCAACTTATGCTCCTGATGAAGCATCTATGTCAGATTTACAACATACTAATCAACTGGATACAGACAAAGTTATGGAAGAAAGCCATTGACAAATTGAAAACTCCCAAAAATAAGTGAGATGCTGCTACTTGGAAATTTTATGTTTTTCTGAAGACAGCACAGTGAAAACATGTGATCATCAGTCTATTTACAAATCATGAGTATTAAAGCAGTATGAAACAAATTGATATTGAAACCTATAATAAAGGTGCCAGCAATACTATGGTTGTGAAGACATAGATGCAGTCTGTAACTTAAATTATATAATATGAGCAAAGGTAACCAGAAAACTTAAATTATGCAATATGAGCAAAGGTAACCAGGACACACTGCTTGGATGACAGTGGTGGGTTTTCAATACAGGCCTCATTTATATTCATACAAATCTTATTTTACTTAAGTACATTTTTCACAGTGCTATTAAAATGTAGGGACTTCATAAATAGCCATTCCAAAACTTTCTTCCAATAGTTGAAAACTTTTTGATTTTACATTTCTATTTAGAGAGTAGTGGCATTCAACAATATGTAAAGCCAAACATTGCTGTTATTTTAGCACAAACAATTTCATTTTTTTTTTTTTTTCCTTTGATCACCCCCCCTCTTTCTCTCTTTCTTTAAGCAGCATTTATACATGAGATAAAATTATAAGTTGGGAAAGAAATTTATTTGGGAATGAAGCATTCAAGGCCTAAGTATAGGGTACCTCTCTGGTTTGCCATTGATGAGGACTGGGAAAAACCTGTAAAACATTATATCATGGAGGACAGTCCTGGCAGGAATCAAACCTTAGATCTCTTGTTCATGAATGTGTGCCTTAATGACTAGTCACCACTGTCAGTATGAATAAATGAATTTATTCCACAATTAACTTTACAATTTGTTACAACAATATACCCTGAATTTACAATAATTATATCTTTACATAACATTATTAACCTACTCTTTTTAATCTAGATCTTAGCAGCATCCTCCAAAATACAGTTTCCTACCTCATTAACCATGTGGTTGTCTGATTGTAAGAAACCTCCTCCTTTTACTTTCTTCCTATTTCTTTCCCACTTCTCTTAAGTTTACCCAAAAACTCTCTCATTTTCTGGATGTTTTTTCACTCCTGTTACTTAACATTTGATTTAATTATCCTTCTGTAAATGGTCCCATTTATTGTCCCAAACTTTTTCCTGCCACCATTTGAGTTTCTCGCATTCCAATAAGTAATGGGACACACTGACTACTACTCCACACATAGCACATCTATTATCATCTTCTCTTCTATATCCTTGCAGGATATAGAGGAGATATACTGTGCGCATTCATGCCCAACCCATTCTACCCATTTGATCACCAATTTGAATATATTTCTCTCTTCCCCAATTTTGTTTGATTCTTTTGTATATGACCAATATCTTATATCCTTTATCTCACTATCTTCCAAAATCCATTAACATTACTTTCACCTGCTTTCCATATATTCCCCAAACCTATTTCTTCTAGTACTTTCCCCATCTCCCCATACCAACTCTTCCTTCCCAAGACCTGCTTTTGATATTTCAAACATTCCTTTAATATATTTGAACTGTCTAATTTGAGGATATGATACCAATACTGCCTGTATTACTAACCATAGAGATAGTATTTATGTTTTAAATAAATATAAACCAGTTAAACCTTTGTAGTCTGTTTGCAAATCTGAGTTTAACCTTGTGAATATCCAGGGTGAGAGGATTTGAAAAAAGTTATAAATAGTTTTCTATTTATTTAAAGTAACTGAACTTCCTTAGCATAAAGTTTATCTTTAGTTTATCTATTACAACAACATTCTGCATTCTGTTTGTTACATAATCCTTGGAAAGAATCTGGAAACATACATAAAACTATTTTCATTATTTTATTTCCAGACATCTATTGATGTCATGAAAAATCTCACTATACCATACATGTAGACTATATTCTGATTATGTCCTTGATGGTAGTGGTTGGTGATTCAGATTGTTCAGGGCTCAGATGTGTCAGCAAGGAATGCCAAATCACTGATTCATTTTTCTCTCCTAATGCATAAACTTTCATAGCCAAAAGGATTAAAAATATTCAAAAAAAAAGGAAATATAACTTCAAACAATTAATGTGAATATATTATGAAACGATGCATATGCATTTATTTTGAAAAATAATTTGAATATTTATCCTCTGCTAAGCCAGTGTGCTTTTCTAAGTAGCATATTCCTAATTCTTCTAAAAGCTGATGAAACTACTGATGCTTCATTTGGTTTAATTATATTTATGGTCTCTACAACCACATTCATAAAGTGTTTTATATTTATTGTTTTGCCTGACAATATTTCCTGATGTATAATGCAGTATATTATATATATCATTTATTTCTTTTATCCTCTGCTAAGCCAGTGTGCTTTTCTAAGTAGCATATTCCTAATTCTTCTCAAAGCTGATGAAACTACCGATGCTTCAGTTGATTTATTTATTGTTTTGCCACACAATATTTCCTGATATATTATACAGTTTATTATGTTTTCATTTATTTCTATTTCTGTCAAATAACACTTAGTCTACCTGTTAGATCTTTATTTCTACCAAATATATTTTGAGCCCAATCTGTTACCATGGATATAAGCTATATCAGATCTAATTTTTCTTCAACACATTTTAATAATGCTTTGAAATATTCTTATTCTGTTGTGTTCTAAGTGGAATGATATCTGGCAATTTTCTTGTATAGAGTTGTATTATATCTTCAATGATCTGTTATGCTATATCAGTGATATAGTCTTTGTCATCCAGTGCAGAAGAGCAGGCTGTGCACTGGTGCTGCTCAGTTAATGCTACTTTTCTCTGGGATAAACAAAATGCTGTTAAAATATCACACTATTCAGGACAATCTAGGTTTACAACTTTATTCAAATACATTTCAACTAACTCTCTTTCATTAAAAAATTTTAATGACTTTGTACTTCCCAAAGCAATAGCATTACAGCATGAAATTATCCTCTCACATAGCTTTTTGTTTGATGATTTCAATTCCAGAATTAGTATTTCTTTGTTGTTTTTCATTTGTTTCAGGCTGTTCACCTGATCTAGACCTGAAAAAAGAAATTTAACAGTTAAATGTTTTGCTTGTTTTTACCATTTACCCTTGTAATTAACATTTAAAACAAATTATTCTTTGATTTTATTATGCTTGTAATATTGGTGATAATATTGCTTGAATTTTCACTTAAAAATGCCCTTCAGAACTTGGCAGCTTCAACAATTTCTGATAATATTGCTTGAAGTTTCACTTAAAAATGCACTTCAGAACTTGGAGGCATCAAACGTTTTACATCACTGTCATATGGACAGCAAAATTCTGTTCTTCCCATTCATCCTTAAATGCCTGCTTCCAGACAGAAATTGTTCCTTTTGAAACAGACATGAACTAATTAACATCCATCTCAGGAATCTGTAGAACAAGAGAATGAAAACAAGTCCATTGTGCAAGTAGTCCTGTTGATGACTGGACCAATGAACACCTGGAAAATAGAGGGATCACATGCAGGGAGCAACTTAACTGCAGAGGAGGAGTCGCTTCTGTTCTAACCCAACTGCTGTCAACATGTCAAGCTGTAATATTGAGCATGTGTGAAATTTTATTTGATGTGCAGTAACAGAAGTGTTGCAGAGATGTTTGCTCTTACTGGTGAATGAAAATTCACAACATACAAAATATGGAAAAAAACAAAACAGCTGAATGAAAGTGATGGAATACTTGAAACAAAAGTAATACTGTTTCTTTTAGGATCATACTGCTGGTTATGAGCAATGCATTGGGAGCCCACGAAACAATGTGAGTCATTAAATAATTCAAGAAATAACTGTGAGTGCAGCCCTTTCTCTTTTGTCAGTATTTTTTAACTGACTTACCATATATTTGTAGCAGCATGCACTTCTTGACTTTGCCCACTTGCTTTCCCTTCCTCTTTATTGATATGTGCAGGGTTGTTCTACAGACTCCAGAAGCAAATTATACAAGTAAACAGGAGAGCAGTCTACCAGTGGCACGTGCTTATATTTCGATATTTCAAAAGGGGAAAGGAAAAGAAGGGAATGATATAAGCTGCCTGCCTCTGCAATGCTGCTGTTGCTTGTTATCATGATCATATTTTTGTTGATGCCTATATAGCCCTTTTATGTTGATGGAAAGCTTTCCTCTTTGGGGTTGCATTGATTATGGTGATTTTTATGTAAAAAAAAAAAAAAAACATCAATTGAAAATAAAATAAACATTATGCTGTACCAAGAGAGTATTTTCATGTGGATAAATGCTACACATGTAAGTAAGTTAAACATTCAAAAATAGACAACTGAAGCATGTTCAGATTTCATTACTAAAAAAAAGTTTATATGGTAAATAGCACAAAGCATTTCACTGTTCTAGCTGATGAATCCACTAACATTTTCTATTTGGAGCAGTTTATATCTTATTTAAAAATTATATATGGAACTAAACACAGTGAAGCTAATCAATTTGATTTAATTTTTTGTCATCAAAACACTCTTAATGCTTCACTTACTTGTCATAAAACATGTACCACATTTTATGACAAGTAAGTGAAGCATTAAGAGGGTTTTGATGACAAAAAATTAAATCAGTTTATATCTGTTTACATTATATCACTTTTTTTTTTTTTTTTTATAAGCATTGGGGATACATGAAATGAGATGTTAAATTGGGAAAGGATTTTTTAAGGAAGGAAACATTCCAGGCCTAAGTTTAGGGTACCTCTCTGGCATTTATGAGGGCTGAGGAAAACCTGGAATAAACTGCAGTCAGGGAGGACGATCCTAACAGGATTCCAACTCCAGACCTCCTGCTCACGAGTCTGAACTTTAATGACCTTGTCCACCTGTGGTGGTTACATCATGATGTTGAAAAACATTATACTCTTCAAGAAAGGTTTCTGTAGTTATGCTTTTGGAGAGAACAGAAAGCAGGAAGTAGCACAAATTCACTTTCATAGATTACAAGTACATGGCATACACACTACTTTCCTGAGAAGTTAAGAGTTATCCATAAGTGAAAATTTATAGATGCCTAGACACAATTTTCAACAGTATCCAAAGACTTCCCATGCTGAGTACCTTTCATATAGTTTAAATCTAGCAAATGCAGAAGTCGGGTGATTTCCATAAAGAACTATGGCACTATACAGAAATAGTAATAGTTTTAACAAACCAAAGTAATGAGCTGTTCTGCAGAAAGAACTTGTAGATTTGCTCAAAATTTTAACTTGAAGCTACTTTGCCATAATAAATGGGTTAAAAGATATAAGACAGACATGCTAATGATTAGTGTTCAGCACAACATTGTGTGACAGCAGCACTAGAAGAAATTGCAAATGGGAGGACAAAAATGTCTAAACTAATGCATTTTTTCTTCTGAAACCAGAATTTATAGTGGTTCAGATATCAGCTAAAAAATCACCAAGCTACGCATAACCTTTTAGTTATCTCAAGTCAAGAGATGCTGGCATTGCAAGTTAATATTTAATTTCAGAGCAGATCATTTCAATTCTAATCAGAATGAAAATCTGTATTAGAGTATTGTTTATAAAATGAAAATAAACATCATAAATGAGAAAATCTTTGTACTGGTTATAAAAAGCATAACCAAAAACTGTTTGACAGCTAAATTTGAAATATAATGTAACAGATTCCATAGTAAGCCTAAAACAATGTGAAAGCTAAATCATTCACCAGAAGAGACATTTTATTGCCCAAAAATATGCAATCATTGTCTTGAGTATTTGTGGCAGTAGTGTGTTCTAAAATGTACTTTTGAAGATCCTTTCTTTTTTCCCTGTTTCCATAGTATTGTTGAAAGAACATTTTCAACTTTGAAGAGAATGAGCATTGAGAAACACATTTAGAAACACCGGGTTAAATGGTATTGCAAATCTGAACATCAACAGAGAAATTTTGTTTACTGAGATGAAGGTTTAAATTTTTGTAACAGAAAGGACCGAGAAGACTGGACATTATTTTGTAAGAAAATTAATTGCAGCATAATTGTTAACTTATTTAGTGATATATTTATTTATTGTGGCAGAGCTAAAGCCATTAGGCCTTCTCTTCTGCTTTACAAATCAAACAATATAAAGTGACAAAATGACAATAAATAGCATGAGCCATAACAAGAACAATACTTATATAAACCTATATCAAATTTGAAAGAAAAGGTAAATAAATCAGCTGGTATAACATGAATAATAAAAAATATTAATGTAGTAATAAACATAATAGCAATAAGAGTACAAGCAATAACAAAAACAACTTGAAAACATACACTCATATGCAAATAAAGAAAGTGGAAATAAATGTGTCAGTAAAACAAAGAATGAAAAACATTAACAACATTATTATAAAGGTGATAGGAAAATTATTGTTGTTAATAATGACAATAACAGAAACTTTTGGTTAAAAATAGTGATGAGCCTTTATCAAAGAAAGTATTGTAAAAATTTAAGATTAATATGGTGAAATCAAGGCAGTAAATCTGAATTAAAATATAAAATAATGACCCATCAAAACGCAAAATAAAGCTCTTAACTAACAAGAAAAATATAGACAGCTCATGATGACATCCCTCTGAAATTTTGCATATAGATATAGCTACACTCCAGAAAGCAATTTTTAATAATTACCTGCCATATTGAACTCTGTGGTCCTCAAAACTTACTTGTGATGCTGCATTGGTGATAATGGTATGTATATGGCCATCCACCTCAATTTCAAGGCCACTGCAGTTAGTTTGCATATGAGCAGTGGAATATCTTACACAAACATGAGTTAGGGCATTATTACACTAATATCAGAAAGTACAAAGTTTTCACTATTTACTCCAAGAATGAATAGACTGCACTGGATAGAATCATTAAAACACTATGTTTTATATCATGCATATTTAACTAGTGCACATATGCAATATCATCCTCTTTACACATTTAATTTTGATAACCAGACAAAATTGTTTAGGTATCATAAATTCTAGTAGCCATTCTGTTGCATATTTGGAGCACATTATGAGCAGCATTAATAATGTTCCTAATTATTAAGAAAACTGAAATGGATGAAGAAATGCAATTTTAGAATGCTGTTTGACTGAAAACATGCAAAATTTAGATTCCCATTAGCAAACACAATTTCTAATTAATGCAAATAAAAATGATTTCCAGAAGAAAATTTTTTCAAGAGATTGAATTTTTCCAATTATGTCAGCAGAAATTTGAAAAACTGGTAAGATATGTTTTTAAATCAAGCAGGGTCCAGAAATCCAAAATTAATCATTCTTACTGCCTAATTATGGGAAGAATGATTCAGTATATACCATCCCTTCAAAACTTTTTTTTTCTTCTTTCCCCCCCCCCCCATATTAGCAGATTTTGAGGCTCTTTCACTATTGTTTAGAAAGTCTTCTATTTTCTCAAGCAGTATTTCATCTTTTACATTAGAATATTGATCCATTTTCATCATTTTCCTAAATTTTTAAATTTGAAATCTGGATTTGAAGCTCTAAATTCTCTTCTTATTGATCAATTTTTTAGTTTCCAAGGTCCACAATATTAAATCTTCATCATTAAAACTTTATTTTAATTCCTTGTGTTATGAAAATGTAAAAATAGTTTTTCATGCATTAATTACTGAATTTCATTGAATATTTTCAAATATCACTTGTGATTGCCAAAGATGAAACCATTGTTTGATGTAACCAAACATTTTTTTGAACTGTAGTTAATTAATATACATTTTTTAAAATTTTCCTTGTTTTATCTTTGGGCTTGGTTCATTACTTGAGTTAGACTTACAGGCGAGTGTTTTATGTTATCATTTACAGGTGAGAGAGCTATACTAGATTTTACTTCAACTTATTTCCAACTAATAATGATGCACACCAGAACTAATAACATTACAGAAATAACTACACTTCTTAGTAAGGAGAATTGTGGTTGTCATTAAGTAATGTCTGAAATGGATTAGTCACATGTTCTACTTTTATTGATGACAAATTATTATGACTTTATTATTGTTAGCTGCAAATTATACTCTATTTTCTTATACCTCTTATTGTAATTTTATGCAGTTCTTACATCACATTGAATGATATAATTAATGAAAATAAATTTTAGGCAAAGTAGCACATAAAGTAAATAAATGGTAGTCAAACATAAAGTTATAGTTGCTTCTGGCTCTTACAAGATTTATTGATTAATCACAACCCAGTTAGCTGTTTGTAATCATGAATAGCATTGTTAATGCGTTTACATCACTGAAATACATTCCTTTTTAGAGCATATGCATTATTATATTGTTAATTATGTTAATTATGTTTTTTATGTTGTGTTTTTCTGTTTAGGATTCCTACACCCAACATTGAATCTGGTTTACAAACTCCTGGAGCGGATTTAAGTGGTCCTAGATTATCTGGCCCTGCAACTCCTCTGACACCTACCTCCATGGAAGTGGGTTCAAGGTTTCCTGCAACTTCAGGAGAATTGAACAGATTTCCAATAACAAGTCCACATACACCAGGAGCCTCAAGTTCAGCAGAGACAAAAAGTCAAACTCAACGATTCCCAGGACCAAGCCCCCAAAGTCAAGGCTCACTCACTCCTGGTATAGATCCACTGATCAAACCTACAACCACAGAAGTAGGAACAAGATTCCTGAGCTCCAGCCCACAAATGGGTGATGGTATGGGCCCGCCAAGAATACCTGCCCCAGGAAGCGGTCCATCTAGCACCTCTCCAACTGTAACAAATTCAACTCAAAATTTTATGCAGCAGACAACTGCTACTGTGGGTAATATGAAAGTAACTTCACATTTCTTAGAAGTTTCTCCCTCAGGTAACACTTCAACACCCATAGAAGTATCTCCCACAAGTACAGGATCCTTTGCCTGTATTAGATCAGAAAACGTGCCTCTTAATCCAAATGGTAGTGGAGGGCTACCATGCAGTGGGAAGAGTACTCACTTTGATCCCATTACATCAATGGCCCAAATGAGCCAACAATTAACAAGCAGTGTAGCAAACTCTCCTGGTGGGCAAAATCCTGGGATGTTAAGCAGTATGCCAGGTGGCATGTTGCCATATAATTCAAATATGCATTCTATGCAGATTAATGAAATGAGTAACTGCCAGGGTTTGCAGGATAATCAAGTACCAGCTGCAGGACTTATAAATGCAATAGGACCAGGAGGCCCAGGAAATCAGACAGGACCTGCAAACTTTGTGGGCATGCCAATGCAGAGTGCACCTCCCCATTCTTATAGCCCAAATTCAAGTGTAAGTGCTGGTATGCAGTGTTCTGGCTCAGTAAACACAACACCAAGTATGAATCAACCAATTGTGCATGCTAATAGTTCTGCATCACCCAAACCTGGTAACATGATGATGGGTCTCGGGCCTTCAAGAGGATCCTCGCCTTACACTTCAAGTCCAGTTCCTCAAAGGATGATGGGCAGGCCCCCAGGACCTAATCCTTACAGTGGAGCCAATGTGCAAGTGAAAGCTAGTGCTCCCAACACCATTCAGTATCTTCCTGCCAAGCCACAGACTGGGAACTCTGGTCCTCGAGGACCACCCAGCTTAGATTTCTTACAACGATTTGCTAATCCCCTGTCCAATTTGGATGCAAAAGTCCCCACCCATAATTTACAGTATTTTCCTAGCAGTGGTCAGCCTAATACACCAAACATGGGCAGACTGAATATTCCCATGAACAGGCCAAATGGAACTTTAGGTGATGTGAATTCTCAAATGAGTGGTCTTCCAGGTCCAAATTGTGGTAATGTTGGCAGCCATATCAGCAGTTTAAATGGACCAATCATTGGTCCCAATGTACCTCTAGTTGGCATGAATTTACCAATGTCTGGTGGTATGGTGATGGGTCCTGGGCAAGGACCAGGCTCCAGCATAGGCATGGCTCCATTACGTGGCAGCCTGAGACCTAGTGGGATGATGAGGATGCAGCAAATGGGTGGTGGTGTTTTTGGGCTTCCTTCTAGCCCTGGTCAGCCTGTTTCAGAGCAAATTTTTGGAGGGGGCCCTAATCAGAACTTGCCAGGAAACGCACCAAACACTCAAATATTTGTACCTGGCTCCAAATCATCACCAATGGGTTTGGGAAACACTCCAGATGCTAGCCAGCCACTTCCACCATCGATGGGACAAGCTAATAATTTTAAGAATTCACCCTTTATAGGGCCTACGACAGCTGACCCAAATTATGCACAACAGTTTCATAATTTCCAACAGCAGTTATATGCAACAAACACAAGAAGTCAAATGAACAATCAAGCAATTGGTCCAAATCAGTCATTTTTTGTTCCCAAGTGAAGTGTAAATAGAACAGAAACTTTCTGCATAATGAATTGTAATAAAAAACTAGAATTTTACTAATTCTATTTTGTATGTGTATATAAAAGCTCAATGAACAATCGTAATTTTCATCCAAACCATAATTCAAGTGCAATAAATAGGTATCGTTTATTTATATTTGCGCAATAACACAAAATTTGTTTCAATGAGAAATACCTTTGAGGGTATCCTTTTTTATGTAATGACATTGAAAAATTGTAATATTAATTCCAAATGGAAGTTGGAACTTAACATAAGTTACAGTGCAGTTAAATATTAAAATTACAATGACATTTCCTCAATATTAAAGCATACATAAATTACAACATAAATTGTGAAGTGAGAAATAGTTGAAAGAAAACTGTAGTTATACTGGTAATGTAAATATCTAAGATAATTTTTGGGTGTCATTACAACAAAATTTATATTTACATATATGAAATAGATATAATGGTAAATAATGTTGTTCAAACAAAGGGGGGGGGGGGGTTGGGGAAATAGTGTTTTAACTGAATGACACACAGAAAACTATCTTGGTTCATTATATTTGATTTTTTTAGAGATTTAGTTTTGTAATTATATTTGGTATCCAAGGAGTAAAATATGACATGTCAAATATTGAAATTGAAAATTAATTTTTTCAAGTTCTCTAGCTTTAACTTTTCACAGAGACTATATGAATGAGCTTTATACTTCTAGGCAATTACAATGAATTTCCACAAAAATTATTTGAGATGTGTAATCATTTCACTGAATGTAGTGCTCAAGAATTTTAATATAAAGTCCAATATAATTTATTAGTCTTTCTTTTTTTAAAGTGATGGTAAGAAACTGCCTTAATATGTTTTTGGAAAATGAGTTGCATTAAAGAAAGTATATTGAAAACATAAGAATGAGATAGAGCATTTTACCCTGTTTTTATTTATGCTAAACATTGTAGTGAAGGTAAATTAAATATAAACTTGGTGTAAATAAGAGAGAAGAATTCATAGATATGTGATTTTCTCTTAAACTCAGTAATGTAAGCAAGTATGTTAATGGAATGTTGATTCATTGCCAGGATCTGTTTTCACTTTGGTTAAGTGTAGGAACCTCCTTTTCAATTAAAACAGCTTGGCATTTGAAAAATAAGCAAAATATAAATGTAGTAAATTTTATAGTAATTTCATCAGGTTCTGCAGTATTTTCAGCATTGATGGATAATTATAAATATTCATTTTACTATACATATTTGGTTATAATGATTAAAACAGTCATGCACTTAATTTTCTTTAGAAAGTACATATTCTGTTGCAGTTTATGAAGCTTCTTAAATATTATATGGAAATAACATTTCACACTTGTGATTACCACCCAGTTGTTATTCATCTATTCCAAAATTAACAGCATCTTTGGTACCACAGTTACCACAAGTGCATGAAAAAGTTATTATGCTCTTTTTTTTTTTCCCCTCACCCATAGTCTATAGTTATTGATCTAAAATATAAATAATTGTTGCAGCAAATGAGTTATTCCTATTTGTTTATTCCCTTAGGTATAAATAATTGTTGCAGCAAATGAGTTATTCCCATTTGTTTATTCCCTTATGTATCAGTGCATTATAAAAAGGCACATTACTTTTATGTTTTCTCCTTGATACCTGCAAACTTTGCCATTGAATTGTGGCAAAAGTAGCTGTTAATACAGTGCCCTCATTCCACTATGCAATTGAAACTACTTGACCTTTAGTAGATGTACTATTCCCTGCAAGACTGGGATTAAAGCTCTACTGATGCAAACAGTTTTGCTTAGTAATTTTATCTCGCCAAATAGCAAGGCTCTTATGCAATAATTGCCCATCATCAAAATCAATTTAAAATTGTGTAATGGAATGAGGACCTGTATAATTTAAATATGTTGTGTATAATATTGATTATAATTATGGAGTGTTCAATAATTAATCACCTAATTCTGTAAATTGAGAAATGCACTGATGGACTTAAATAGTTAAGCACTTAGAAGGTAGTATGCAAACAAACTTCACAAATCCAATGATAATGTGAAAATAAATTTTAAAGTTATTACTTTCAATTGTTCACATATGTGGGAGTAGCTTTTCCGTATAGTCTTAGCAAAGTGTAGTAGTCCCTTTGGCCGAGATACATGTAGAAATTTGTTCTGGAAGTGAATTGTACACATTTTATATCTGAATTGTGACTGATCTACCCACAGTTGTTGTGACTGGCACTCTTAATTCCTGAAGAATCAAGGATGGAAGTAGCTGACATTCCTGCTAGTTCCACATGTTCTTGATTGCTACAGATTTAAGGACTTTGTAGACTAAAGAAATAACCCAAGATTTTGCAATCATCTCATGGATATTTGAGATTTATGTTACAAGCATTGTCCATTTAAAACACAGTCCCTGGGTTCTTTACCATAAGGAACAATACCAAAAGGCATAAGATGCTACCAACATATCTCCACATTATAACTGATCCCTGTAATATAGTCACTGGTAACCATTATAATGAATGACATCCCAAAACATTACACGAATGTGTTTTTCATTAGTAAAGCAGAATATTTCACTCCTCAGGTCTCTTCCATGCTCACACATAGTTGGTCAGAGTGTTTTGGGATTATGCATATTCATTCTACACATGTACAGTTATTTCAGTACCAGTATTGTGCAAGTAAAGCTGCTAATGATGTGGCATTGATAGACTTGGCAAAGGAAACTGTATGACTGCAAGTCTGCTGCCACACACATACCACTGGTACAGGTTGATGCAGATTGCTGCAGAGGCTCTACGTATATTTAAATTCCTTTAAGAGATATGGGGACCAACTCTTTTAATATGGCAGTCCTCCCTTAGGCTTTTCTGACTGCAAACCAGAATCTTCTAGGTATGTGTGCATATGCTCATTTATTCTAACATCAGGCCACTGTCACATATGCGGTGGCCCAAAATGTCTAACCACCTTATGTAGCCCTATTCAAAATCTGGTGCTTTGCCAGAATTTAAATTGCATGTGTTTCTAGGCATTGTCTTTACTCAATTATCTATGCACAATCATTACTATACAGCAGATACAAGTAAAAGCCCTTGGCTCTACAGTTTTAGCCATGAAGCTATGCCCTCAGGTGAATATGCAACATCCTAACACAGACGTAATTTACACATCTCATACACTACAAAATGGCATTTAAAATGAGCACTTCCTGGTGGGTGCTTAATTTTTTATATCTGTCAGTGTACTTTCATACTATTGTGGACTTTGTTGGAAAATTAACCCCTTTATTCTTTAGGTAATATATGGTACACATGGTATAGCAGGTTCATAAGAAAAACAGAAAAGCAAACCTGCCTGGCAATTGAAATCAACATTGTGTACATTCATGTATTTGAGCCATGGTATGTCAAAGAAGTGTAATCACTGATTTGTTATGACTTACAATTTGAAAGCAGTGCCTTAATAAATATTTCTCTCTGTATATGTATATAAACTACATTTTCAGAACTAAATATAATGATAAAAAAATCACTTTATTAATATATCAGTGTCTCTGCTAGTAATATCAAGATTCATTCTTAATATTTGAAACTGGTTATGAAATTATAAAAATCTTGAAATTACAAGGGGCGTTTAGAAATGAACTACAGTGGTAGTTTTTTTATATCTTGTTTATGATGCAACATAGTTCGGTGCACATGGGATCTCTCTATATACTCCCCACTAATGTTTATGCACCGTTGCCATCTTCATGATAACTTCATTATGGCATTGTGAAACCATTGTTTGGGAGTACTACATCACTCATGACAGCTGCCTGAATTTGCTCATTGTTGCAGAATTATTTACCTATCCATTGAGTCCTTCATATTAAATAAGGCATAATCAGACCAAATGAGTTCTGGTGAATATGGTGGGTGCAGCTCAATAATGAATGATAACAATTTGGTGGTCATAATGTTGGTGGTGTGGGACTATGCATTGTCATGTTGGAGGAACATGCCTATTGACCACTTTCCCTTTCAACGTTGCTGAACATTTCAATTACATTTAAGCCATGTAAGGATTTTGCAGTACTCCTTGTTATTAATAGTCATTCCTTGAGGAAGGCAGTCCATTAGCAGTATGCCTGAAGTGTCCCAAAAGACAATAATCTGCTTGCTCGCAGATGGAACAGCACAAATTTTCTTAGGCCAGATGTTTCCATTGCATGGATTGAACTTTATTCTCTGGTTTGTGGTAGTGACTACACGATTCGTCACCAGTCACCAGCTTTTCCAAAAAATCTTCATAATGCATTTCCAGTTTCCTACAATATACTTAAAACCTTTTGTCCTTCTGTGTGTCAAGTCTCACAAAACCCATTGTGCATACCTCTTTTTGATATTCAAATTTTCATGAATAGTGTGCACTGTTGTGTGACAAAGACCTGTCTGATATTCCAGTTCATCGAAAGTTATGCACATATAAGCCATAATCAATTCCGACACAACCGCAATGTTCCTGGGAGCCCACAATGTTAACAGATGACCAGTAATAACATTCTAGTGTGCAGATTCCCTGCCGCTGGCAAACCCATTGACAACTGCCATCTAGCATCTGCACAAAATACTAATATCAGTCCATCATTCTATGAATGGACATGCCCATTGATTGCACAGTATTAGTAAAACACTACATTTTTAAATACTTTCCAAATGCCCCTCATTATTGTGTTCATTTATTGCAATATTCATGTCATTCACGTTACAAATATTAGCATCTTCAAGAGCAAATTATTGTAGCTCATATCTTTATATACTAAAACTACTTTGAAGTCTCTCATATTTTCTTGGATTGCCACCATAACACATACATGTGATTTAAGTGAGTGGTGGCACCTTCTTAACCTTTACATATAAAATAAATCTGTTAAAGATTTACATTGATAAAGGCCTTTCAACTTTCAGATTGCAGTATTGTCATTCAAATTTTATCAGTTAAGTATTATCAAGGAAGTTTATGAAAAGCTTCACTGGAAATTGAATAATTCAGCTAATATAAATTAAAACCATTGAAAATGTTCTTTATAGCAAATCATCTTGCTACATTTTTAATATGAGGTTAGCTGTATAACATCTTTAAGAGTCTGAACTTTTTCATCAACATGCATATTGTTTTCTCTGCTGCTCTTTTTTTCTTTCAAAGTGGTTCTAATTATTATGAACATAACAAGGAATAGCTCGTGTTACTCCTTTCTAGTTTTTGAGCACATAGGCTGCTCTTATTTCATACTTTTATTTTAATAGGCATATTCATACTAAAGTTTTATACAGTTACAATGGGGGAATTTTTTAAGTGTTTGTTAGTAATAATACTTTTTGTGTGTGTTTTTTCTAGTTTGCCCCATTACATAAAATTTATAGTTGCAAATGTTTGACCAACATACAGGGTTGGCGGAGTAAATTAAATTTACATGTCAAATACAGTTTTATGCATGAAGTACTAAACTAACATTTAATTATTTTTGACAGTTTAAACATGAATCGGTTTATTTTTTTAAATTCTGCTAATCCATTAACATATGAAACATCCAGTGCAAATTGTATTCATCCATGTTTTCCAACCCTTTATGCCATATAAAATTACTGCTTATGAGTAAATTACCATAAAGGTGTATACGAGGTGGTATCCACAATATTTGGAACTGGTGCTGCCATCTTGACAGTAGTTACAGTAGAGTTTTGTACTGCTAGGTGGCAACACTAGCAATCTAATGAGTGAGTGTTAAAAGTTTCAAGCAGCTGGGTAGATGTGTTGAGATTCTGTAGTACTTTTCATGGTACTCTGTGTGTAGTGTGTGGCAATTTTACAATGGATCCAAGATTAGAACCGAGAGTGTGCATCAAATTCTGTGCAAATCTTGGGAAAATGCCACAGAGACCCTCGCAATGATTCAACAAGTATTTGGGGGACAGAGCATGAGCCGTACACATGTGTTTGAGTGGCATTCTTGGTTCAGGCCTGACCGTACAACTATTGAAGACAATGCTCACACTGGAAAGACCATCAGCTGCACAACACCTGAACTTTGGCTACAAGGGAACTGGCTGTTGCATCACGATAATGTGCCCTGTCACTATTCCTTGGTCACCAGGAGCTTTTTGACAAAAAACAACATGACAGTTGTCCCCCAACCACCATACTCACCTGATTAGGGACTCTGTGACTTCGCTCTATTCCCCAAACTGAAAGGAAGTTGAAAGGACGTTGGTTAGACACAATTGAGAGGATTCAAGAAGAAACGCTGTCTGTGCTAAACACCCTCAAAGAACATAACTTCCAAGATGCACTTGGAAAATGGCAGAATTGCTGGGACCAGTGTATACATGTGGAAAGGAACTACTTTGAGGGTGACGGTGATCATTAGTCTCAAAGTAACTTTTTGACCAAGTGGCAGCACCAGTGCTGAATATTCTGGATACTACCTTGTGTGTTTCACCATAGAGCAAATACTGTAAAAAAATGTATTTATCAATTATTCACTTCTTTCTCGGCAGTAAATAAAGTTGTCTTCTAATTAGTTCCTAATGAGAATAAAAAGATTATAGTTTGAAAATTTAACACAATTACTATTTACAACAAATGTTTATATAGGATAAGAACTTAGATCACTATCACTGCTTGGTTTCAAAACAGCTTCTATTACAGTATAACATACCATAAAAATTCCAGCATTCTGCTCTTTTGAATTTAAAAATCAACTAGCACAACTCCACATATTAACAAAATATAGTCAATCTTCACATATTTCAACTTTCAAATGAGAGTATTAAATGTGCACTTGCTTTTTTGATTTTTCAAGTGAAAGGCAAATTCTGTTAGCATTATAGACAGAAGACCATCTTTTCAGTTGCATAGATGAAAGTAGAATAATATATTATCTAAATCTAATAGTTTCTTATGATGCCTATTTTAAAATTACCAAAATGTTTTGAAGATTTAAGGGCCTTGTCCAAAAGTTCACCAAATAGTCTTGCCTTTTCCTGCTAAAAACTGGTTAGTCCTGCATCCAGAGTTTCCAATAATTCCTCCACTTGGTTATGGTGTTCTTCATCAAAATTCTGTCCTTGGGCAAAGTACATTTTCTGCCAAGATTTATGAAATTCATCATTAGTTGCCACTTGACGCATTGCTGTGATGTTCTTCAGAGAGACACATAGAACACCAATGTCCAGGCAAAGGCCTATGCTAGATCCACCATTAGACAAAATATGGTGTCACTGATCTTAATTTTAAATTCTTTCAGGACTGATTTTTTTATTTTTGATAATGTTTTTGGCAGTACATTGTTAGCAAGCAGATTTACGGTGAGCTACAAGCAGAATGCCATAATTGATAAGAGAGACCTTTGCTCATTTTACCATGTACTGGCATTATTGACCTTTGTAGATGTGTGTGTTATACTCCCCCCCCCCCCCAGATGCCTCCATTACAATTTCTGTCTGACTCACCTGACAGTTTGGAAGCCTCCAAAAATGCTCCAGTACTAGCTTTAACATTATGTACCATGGTGACGTCATTACTGGTTCATTTTTTCATAAATGAATAAAATTGAGTCAGAATTTAAATATTTGTGTTTCAATTCTTCCTCATACACATCATCAAGTAATTTGTCCAAAATGCATTTTCATCCAGGAAGATTGATAGGAAGGATGCTATTTCTGCAGCATGTCCTTGCTATCCACAATGGTAAATGTAATTTAAGTGCTAAGCCAATTTCCATTATTAACTTGTTACTGTACTTCCAAATGTGGAGCTGAAGGTTTTTTTTTGCAGTGTCTAGGAGTAGAATCCAAGTCAGTATAGAGTGTTGAACTGCAAATGCCAAATTTTAACTCCTCTTGTTCCTAAGATTTGTTCAATCTCTTTGACTAACATGTCAGATGCAGAATATGAGCATTCTGAAAATGTTGGATCTTAAGTGCTTTTTCTGTGGGATTTAATGCACTCTTTTGCTGTATTTTTAATAATCATTTCATACAATCAGTATTTAGCACAGCTCTTATCTTCAGCTCTTAATGAACAAAATTAAGTTTATATACATTGTGATGTGGACTGCCAATGAAATTCATAATTAGAAAATATAAATCTCGTCAAAGAAATGCTAGTATAATATTATATTGTGTCATGTTAAGATTAATTACTGAATCTATTTTTTGAGCTTGGTTATGTTTGTAGTTCTCAAAAAGAATATTATGGGTTATAATCTAATAATTTGAATTTCTGTTTAGTTCTTTAGCTTCTGGGCATTTATTCTTCTCATAAAAAAGGCTTTGATTATTTCTGAAGAGGAGGTAAATGCTTGGGCAAACATGTCATTATGTCAGTGTAATAGGATTTATGACTCGGTTACTTCCTTGATTGGCTGGTCAATACCTCGTGTGCATTCCAAAATCATAAAACTGAACTTGCCCTCTTAAACCCACAAAACATTTTATCAACACTAATTGCACATGCAGATTGAAATTCCACATTAACAACCTCCTGGTTCTTGAATATTATATGTAATATAATGATGCAAAGCTTAGTTTTTTTAAATATAACATTTAATTTCATGTCGGAACTAATACTCACAACTGAGGATGCAGGCAAAAGCCTACAAAACTAGTTTTGCATAATTCAACAGTAAGTGGAGCATAAGATTATGAAGTCTACTCACTAGATAATTAAGAACGTAACTTAGTTTTTTTTTTTTTTTTGTTATATTAACTGCACATTTTTAAATGTATTTTACATGTTATGTAGCAAATCTTTTTATTATGCATTAAGTGTCATGGTGTTGGTTTTCTGTAAGATCTACATGGTTTTTTTTACACTGCGTATTGAATTGGCTATCTATATGTTAATTTTTTGCTTTATGAATCTGTTTACATTGCCAGCCAGCATACATGCATAGTTCACATAAATTTATTCTAAATACCTGGAATTGCATTTTATCTTTATTAATCAATATATTGAGCTGTTAAGCCATTTCTCTAGGACATTTCTGCTCTATTCATTGTTGACTCTAGTTCTTTGAAGCAGATCTTATTTACTTCCTATTGTTGATTTTTTATTTATTTTTATGTCAAAATTATTAAAATTACTAATAAATATACCAATATTGAGGTTTGTAATTTTCGCCATGTCTGCAGCTAAATTTTTGTATTTATGAAAAATAGAAGTTGCACTCTTTAAGCCATCTTATGGTGATCCTGTTCTTCTTTCTACTGTTTATGTAGTAGCTCTGTAATGCACTTCATATATGTAAGTCAATTTAACATATGTACTATTGTCCCAAGTTGTGCCAGTTTGAGTGTAGGTAGTTCTGATAAATAATATAAAATGCACCTTTAAATTACATAAATAATTAAAATATAGATTTTTTGGGGAAGTTACATTGTTTTGGATAAATCTAATTATTTGAGCAATTTTAGCAATCTTTACTAAGGGCAGCTTACTCATTTGCTATTATTTTTGTATTTTGAAATAAAAATTTATATTACTATCATTCTTTAAAAAAACTAAGAAGATACTGATTTTAGAGATAAGTATATCAATATCCAATTGTTTTCATTTACCTTTTGTTAATTTTGATTATTATTTCTTTTTTCCAGGTTATTCGTATAATATATCTTTTTATCCACATTGTGTTAAACATGATTAAAAGTAATTATGATCATTGTATGATTGAGTTGAACTATACACTCAAATAGGCTCCACTTATTTGTTTATATGTGGTACATGTTTCATGAAACCTTGTTCGCATCCTCAGCTACCCATCGACTCAATTGTATGTATTCTTTAATGTCCTTTTTCAACTTATGGAAGTTGCAGTTGAAGTCATTAAGTATTATACCTTTCGTTGGTATCATCAATCTTAGAATAGTCACTGCTTTACTTTTGTGTTCTTCACCTGTACTACACTGATACGATGAAATGACATTTCAGAACCTGTGCACATAAACTGTTACTCGCACTAGTTACATGGGTGCATGCTTGACACTGAATTTATCATCAACATGCACTATACCAGCCATGGTAGGAGTTAACAGTTCTGGTTAACAAAAGGCCTTCAAGCCCACAAGAAAAAACAATACAGATAAGTTGGAGAAACTGGTGACGAGTCATATAGTCACTACCACACACCAGAATGGAAACATGGAAACATCTGGCCTAAGAAATTTTGTGATCTTCAATCTGCAGGCAAGCATATGATTGTCTTTTGGGAGACCTCAGGTTTACTGCTAATGTGCTGGTTTCCTCAAGTGTTCATGAAACATGTACTGCGTATAAACAAGTAAGTGGAGCCAATATGAGTTTGTAGTTCATCTCAATCATACAATGATCTTAATTATATGATTAGCTTCACTGTACAAGTTTTAGTTAGCATTTCTATGGTCAAAAGTATTTGTAAAAGTTTATATAATTTTGTTCTGAATCCTCTTTATTTTTTATCAGTTATAATGCTTTCTTTTATTTCTGAAAATATAAATTAACCACTAAATACTGTATTTAGTTCCATATTTGACCCTCCAAAATAGTTCTAGTTAACTTATATAAAAAAGACCATATTTCACAAAAGTGCTATTTTATAACAATGCAAAATAATGATTTCACTTTGTAGCAATTAGTGTTTGATAGAACTATCAGTTTGTTTTTGTTTATTTATGAATGCTCTTTAACATCTCAGGTCATCAGTGTCTGCTATCAGTGATGACAGTGCAGAATGATGAAGGCAACTGAGAGGATGGCGGCTTCAGTGATACAAATATTAACAGCTGTTAATAGCAGTGAATAAGTAAATAATAAAATCAAATTTTTTTTGTCCTAAATTCTTATAAAAATGGCTGTTGCACCAAGATGTTTTTATTCTAATATGAACAGGTTTCTGGCATTAGGTGATGCCATATAGTTGGTTTCAGTCAAGTGTTATCAAAGCAAATCACTCCCTCAATAAAAACTGTATAAAATATTTAGTCAAATGTAGCTCTATCATTTTTGATGCTCCTACATTTTTGCTTATCTGTCCAAGAGAGAGGATTTGGGCATTTTTAGTGGAAATAGTACTCTTGCATCACTTCTATCTGTGTACCTGTGTACCAGTCTTCTTTGTAGTTGCAACATGAAAGAACTGTGGAGGAAAATTGTACATGAAGGATCCAAGAGCAATTTTTTATCTGTTAAAACCACTTAGTATCTATCATATTTGTATACATGCCATAAAAAGTTTCAAAGAATTGTGTAAGTGTGACAAATATAATGCAACTGTTTTGGGAATACCACCATTGTAGGATTGAAACCATTGCCGGAAAATAATATTTATAGTTGCAGCACTGCTATACTGTTGTGTTCTTCACCTGTACTAACACTGGTAACTGATCAAGTGACATTTCACAACCTGTGCAGGTAATAAACTGTTACCTGAATTTGTTACGTGGGTGCATGCTTGAGATTGAATTTATCACCACCTTGCAGCTGTACTAGCCATAGTAGGAGTAACAGTTCCTTTACAACCATTTTATAAGACAGCTGTCTGCGCACAACCATTGTGTAAACTGTTTTGCCTAGCACTAGTGAGTAGATGATCTTATGAGATCGGGCCATTCTTGCTCATTTCAAACTCTGGAGGTGGTGAAGAAAGTTGGGAAATGAATTCTCATCAGAATACATGATTGTGACCAGTACTGAGAATTATATGAACTTAAATTTCTGAAAGATGCACTTTACAATGCCAAAATATTCACTTTTCACATGTATTAAAAGTCTGCAAATGTATTCATATTTTCAGATCCCATGAGAAAAATAAACTGGCATTATAAGTGGAAATGTTCAGATTATTAGATTTAGCAATAAACATTGTCATTTCTTAGTTATTCCTAGTAAGTGGGTGTTTGAAACTTTGTGACACAATAATGTTTTTCTTGTTTTCATGGCTGAAGTTATTTCTCCATTTCATAAAAATAAATTGTGCAAAGAAAATGTGTCCTCCACATTATATAAAGTAAGGGGACAAAACTGTAATTTGCTAACAACCTAGGATTAACACCTATACCACCACCATATCCTTGAAGCATTTTGCTAATTTCCATTAGCAACTTCTTTATGAGATTTGCCAATTTGTTTAAGGCATTTAGTTTGTGTGCTTCTGTTTCTAAATGTAGAATCATTTGAAATTTTTGTAGTATCTAACCAAGAAAGTGAGAATCGTCATAAGCAGTGTTTCCTAAGAGGCTGTTATAACAAAGTTCAAGTTGACAAGTAGGTTCATAAAATTTGGTCTCTTTGGGCATATTGAATCCAAGGCTTATTCAGACAAAAAGATCATTGTTTTTATCCTTAAAAGCTGATAGATACCTGTGATCATTGAATAAATTTCTATCATAAAATTGTGATGAGAATGACAAGAGTTTTATTTTTATTGCTTGTTTGGAGGGAAATTAGAAGCAATGCTAAATGACTCTTCAGTGGAGTAGGGAATGCATACCATTCAACAATATTCTGCAGTGACAAGACAACTTATACAGATAGTCATGTAACAATTTGAGTTCAACACACACTGCCAATTGAAGTTATTTGTTCTATTTTCTTTACTTCTCTGTTATACCAAATTTTAAAATATTTTATCATGAATAAAATGTAATTTAACGTTTATATACATACAAAAGTATATTGTAATTAGAAAGAAAATAAAAATATATAAAATATTGATGGCTTCTGATTGTCATGGATTAATATATTATTGCATACACTCTTGCTTTGATTACTGAAGCCATACAATGGTGTAAAATAAAGAATGCCTGCAGAATTTTCCCCCACTCTTTACAGATACTCTAAAGAAGTTCTTATTTATGTGGGTTTTTGTTTAAATACATTTATCACTTCCAAAGATCTTTGATTAGGGTTAAATATAAACTTTGGTTTGGCCAATTCAATACAGTAATTACTACTTCAATATATTCCTAACTTGCCCAGAGAAATATTATTGACAATTGTCATGCTGAAACATCTGCTTGAATCAGTTCACTATACCATTGGTCCCAGAGAATCACCACCATTTAAAGAGAAACAAACACTTTGCACCTTCCTCCATGTATCACTTTGGGTATTGCTATCTTTTCTTGTTCTTCTTCTTGTTTGTTGAACATTCTTGATTCCATCAGATGAGAATGTATTGAACTCACATTAGTGCTCAATGTTTCATTCCTCTTGGCAAACTGAAGTCTGGCCTTCCTATTCTTCTCTCTAATCAGTGGATTTGAGAAGGTCACCTCCAGCTGCTAAGTGGTATTTCACTGTGGAAACTTGACCATATAGGCTGATGATTTTCTTCTAGATGAGTCCATATTACCTTCAGTGATTTTCTCAAATTAGCTTCTTACTTTGGATTATTCTGTTCTATATTGGTGCAATATTCTGAAACTAACACAGCCACAAGTGGCCGAGGTCATTAAAGCTTGGGCTTATGAGCAGGAGGTCTGGAGTTGAATTCCAACCAGGACTGTCCTCCCTGACTGAGATTTTCTCCAGGTTTTCCTCAATCCTGATACAAATGCTGGGGTGGTACCCTAAACTCAGGCCTGGAATGCTTCCTTCCTTTAAAAAATAAAAAATCCTTTCCCAGTTTATTATTTTATCTCATGTATCATCACTGTCCACTGCCTGTGATGCCTCGGTAGTTAAAACAGGCATTAAACACTATTCAAATAAAAACTAACTACATCAAGAATTATTCTCTATAGTCAGATTCTTTAAAGGGTGTGGAGTTGAATTCCAACCAGGACTGTCCTCCCTGACTGAGATTTTCTCCAGGTTTTCCTCAATCCTCATACAAATGCTGGGGTGGTACCCTAAACTCAGGCCTGGAATGCTTCCTTCCTTTAAAAAATAAAAAATCCTTTCCCAGTTTATTATTTTATCTCATGTATCATCACTGTCCACTGCCTGTGATGCCTCGGTAGTTAAAACAGGCATTAAACACTATTCAAATAAAAACTAACTACATCAAGAATTATTCTCTATAGTCAGATTCTTTAAAGGGTGTATCACAGACTTAGAAGCTGTTTAGAGAATCCAAAATATTTTATAATGGGAAACTGGTCCCATTAAGAGCATTTAAGACTCCCTGTCTTAAATTAACTGAATATATTTTTAATGTTTGACATTTTTCAATGTTCCTAACAACAGTTTATTTTGTAATTGAAAAAATGTAAATTGGAACTTGCACCGTGAAGCTAATCATGTAATTGATATTGTATGATTTAGTTGAACTACATACTCTTAATGCTTATTAATACATTATGACAAGTAAGTGAAGCATTAAGAGTATGTAGTTCAACTAAATTATACAATGATATCAATTGTAATTTATTTTGTGTTTACAGCATGATAAAATACTTATTCATTAAATGGAAGTTTATTAATAACAGAAATGTTATCATCACTCAGCATAAACATCTGATTCAGTGTGCAGCAATCTATACTCTGAAACAAAAATCCACTTTGTTTCATTTCTGCTTGATGGTAAGTATTCTTGCCAATATAGACTGCCACGGGTGGCCAAGGTCACTAAGGCACAGACTTGTGAGTGGGAGGTCTGGGGTTCGAATCCTGCCAGGACCGTCCTCCCTGACTGAGGTTTTTTTCCAGGTTTTCCTCAGTCCTCATAAATGACAAATGCCAGGGAGGTACCTTTTACTTAGGCCTGGAACAATTCCTTCCTTAAAAATAAATCCTTTCCCAATATTTCATTTCATGTATCATCAGTATCCACTGCCTGTGGTGCCTCTGTAGCAAAATTAGGCGTTAAACACTACTCATTCATTTCATTTGCCAATATAGAAAACATGTTTAGCCCTTAACAACATTTAAAAAGCATTGAGCAAGCTCTAAATAACTCATTTAAGCAATACTTCAGAAGTTATAATCTTGAATGCATTATCTATAGCAATAATTTAAAATGTTTGTTTGTAATTTACTATTTTATATACTCACCACATAACATTTTATTGAAATTGCATAGATTGAGAGTGATATTGATTTATTATTGCCAATGCTATCTCACCTGCCAATCAGGAATTTTGTGCACAAGTAGCACAGAGTTCAGTATGGTTGAGTTCAAGCCATGTACTGACCAAATATGTTTCAATCAAAACACATTGAACTGGAAGAAAATGGGGATGAGAATGACATTGGAGCAGTTGACACAAAGACAGGAAACAAGTACCCAGGAAATCTTCAAAGATGCCACTTCATTAACTATAAATTCTAATTACAGTCACACTGGGTCAAACTCATGTTATGACTGCGAATAATAATGGATTATTGATGATGCATTAAATAATTAGTTTATTTAATATCTACTTTGTGGGAATAGAAAAAAAACACTTAAACTATTTTAAATGTTTATTTTGGGTCAAATAAAAATCTTAAATAACTTAATTAATAAATAGAGCTATATATACCAACTGCATATTATCCACATCATTATGCAGTGTCAAATTTTGCAGACTACAACCATGTAGTGTGTAGAGGGTAAAGAAATTATATTAATAGCTTTTTCAAAGCTCCATAAATTTTGCTCTCTTAACATAAAAGTCCATAGATGCTATTATTTTCTGACATAGTTTACAACAAAATGTTTAATCGATGCAATACAATGTTTACCAGGTGCATACATTAGTTGCTGATTTATTATTGTAGCTTGGTGTTTTCCTTCTCATTTCTGCAGGCTTTGATAAACATTATTTTATCCCTATTGCACTCAAGAAGTTTGATTTTCAGGCAAATGTACAGCAAACGTTTCATTTGATAAGCCATGAACAGCAGATCATAATGTGTCTGTAGAAGTTCAAAGTACTTATAAAGCTTTTCTCTGCAGGTAGATATAATTAAACCTGGTAAAAATCCTGCAGCAAGGTAATGCCTCAATTCTATTAATAAAACAGAAAAGGGAGTTTTTCCTTAAAATATGATTTGTGCATCTATTGGATTTTCAAAAAACACTCCTCAGTGCAATAATTGAGAGTTGAACAGCTTATTCAGTTAGTTGCTAAACTAAAATCAAGGTAAACCCAGCACATGTTATATAAAGTAATTATTGATCAGGTTTCTATTTAAATTTCTCTTTAAATAATTACCTCATACTAATTAAATAACTATCTCCTATAAATAACTAGAGAAGCAAAAATACAACACCAAAAAAGTCATACAAATAGTGCCAATATTTTGAACAGATTGTGTCCTTCAAAGGCAGAAGACTTAAAATTAATGTATCAATCAGAATGGCAGATTTTTTCTAAATACAAGTTGATGCTAAATGAACTTGAATGGTCTGAGATGCACATTGTTTTCTTCCTTTACACTGTTAAGCCATTTATCTATCAACTGACATCTGATTGAGAGCTGACTAAACTAGTTTTCTCATATATTTTAGTTCATCTGTTCTATTATGAGTATTGTATCTCTTCACCTGACTTCAGATTAACTCATTACAACTAAGAATGCAATGATAAGAAGGAAGTATTTGCAAAGTATACAGGGCACCTGCAATATTATTATTATTATTATTATTATTATTATTATTATTATTATTATTATTATTATTATTAATATTATTATCATCATTATTAATTGTAGTGGCAGTAATGACAGTGGTGATGATATTAATGGTCGCAGTGATACTTCCCATAGCTATTTATTCCCCTATTCCTCAGGAGGCAAATACAATTGCATTTTTTGTTAATCTGTCTTTACCAGCTCCAATTTTTTGTTGTAGGAAACAGGATTTCTCTTCTGAATTTTGAAGTTCCTTTTTGAGTTCTGATGAAAAATTGTATATTGTCCATTTCTGGCTTAACGCAACACAAATGTTTTCAATTCTGTGCTTATAATTCTATGAAATGCTGCTATTAAAAATATACAGCAACTAAAAAGCAAAATAGCAACAAATGAATGACTTCAGAAGGACATCATTATTAAATTAACTCACTTTTAACTCCCAACAAAGCAAGTTTCCACTAGTGATCACTAAATCTATACATAATTAGCTCAGAACAAATCAAGATCTCTATTAAAAAATAGAAGACCTAAGCAATGAATAGCCCTTAAAACAATGGTCCTCAAGGTACTCACAAAATCATTGGTTTGTAGGATTGGTCCTATACTAGAAAAACAAATACCAAACAAACAACTTGGATTCAGAAGAGCAGGTCTAGAGTAGTTGCAACGAAAGTTTGATAAAGGATATGTAACTAAAGAAAGACAGGTGAAGTTATATGTGATATGTGAAGATTTTTCAAAGGTGTTCAATTCAGCAAACCACAAATAGATAATGGAAAACTAGAATTGTACAAATAAGACAGCATATATTACACACTTTACTTTCACTTCTCTATTTTTTATTGTTGCTATGATGGAAACTCATTTGTTGACACAAATCAGTGTTCATCATTGCCAATTCAAACCTAAAAGAACATCATTCTCGAACAATTCCACTTCGTTTTCAATTATGGATGTTCCATACACGATCGATGAGAGGATCGATTTGGTTTACATTTATGGCGAAGCTCATAAGAACGCTAGAGCAGCTTGCAACTTATGCGGAGATTGATATCCTGAAAGGAGGCAGCCATCTGCTAGAAAATTTCAACGACTTATTCTCCGAAACGGGGGTTGTCGCATCAAGAAAACACCATCGAATGAGAAGTGCTATGGGTAAAATTCGGAAGTCGCTGTATTAGCTTTAATCGCCGCTAATCCTCACGCAAGTTCCCGTCAACAGGAACGTGATTCGGGAATCTCTCAAAGGAGTGTTCTTCAAATACTTAAGCGTCACAAAAACCATCCATATCACATTAGCCTACACCAAGCCCTTCGTGGAGACGATTTTCAGAAGCGTGTTGAATTTTCTCAATGGGCTCCACTATAAATTCAAAACTAATTTTTCCAACATTTTATTTTCTGATGAGGCGACATTCACCAATCATGGCTCAAGTGAACACGCATTATTGGGCAGTGGAAAAGGGAAGTAGAGCATCAGCGGCAATGAAACGTGAACGTTTGGTTGTGGCATTTTGGGATTCCGTATAATAACATAATGGGCAGAAATACAGAAATTTTTGGACCAAGAACTTCAGTGTTGCTTGAAGACGTGCCCCTTGTGGACCGGGCAGCAAAACTGTATCAACACGGTGGTTTTCTATCTCATTACTCAGCTGTAGCTCGAGAAATATTAAACAGAGAGTATCCTGGTAAATGTATAGGATGCAGAGGACTTGTCCATTGGCCTGCCCGTTCCTCTGATCTCACTGCTGCAGACTTTTTCTTATGGGGCTATATTAAAGATAAAGTTTATAAAGAAATACCAACTGCTCCTGATAAACTACGTCAACAAATGAGGAATGTCTGTTCAAGAATAAGTGAAGAAATGTTGAAACGTGTTCATCGATCTTTTGAATCACGTTTTCGGAAATGCATCGAAGTTAATGGTCATACTTTCAAGCATTTACTGAATTGAAATTGTTTGTAATGTGAACATGATCTTGTTCCAATTATGGTAATAAATGTATAGTACTGCACGTAAATCAATGTCAGTAAAGTGAAAGTGAGCGAAAAACATTTGCTATCTTATTTGACCAATATGTCATCATCCATCTCCTCTAGCTGATAAGAGTATTAGAACTTTGATGCTGCAAATTGCATATTCTTTCCATTCCCAGGGAAAAAATACACCATTCCATTTGAAAAAACAGGTTGACCTTGAAATGATCTTGAGAATGGCAATTCAAGGACGAGTAAAGGTCCCTCTAAGAGCACTTCAAATTTTGTCTGAAGCATTTTTTTTATTTTCCTCTTCGTTTCGGGAGTATAATGGCTGTGACACTATAAATGCCTCACTCTGCATATTATAAGTAAATTATATAGTTAAAAGCGTATTAGTCTATGGTTTAGAATATTTTTTGGAATTATCTCACCATAAATCAGCTTGAAAGCGTAGAAGGCCTGAAGCATAGATTTCTGAAGAGAATTTTGGGATTATCAAAAAAATTCTCAAATGGTATATACCTCATGGCAAGGGAGGCATATCTGATTGAAGACTTGATGCTCATACACATGTTGAAGTATACACAAATAACCAAAGAGGGACTAGAATGATAAAAAGAAAAACTGCAATCAATCTGGCTGGACTTCGATACAACTGAAGCAATGGCAATGGCAACAACCAGATGGCGAGGAGCAAATTAACAGTTTCATATGTTGTGGTCACTAGGATCACATATGTGATACATACTTTCCACTGGAAGCTGTGCAAGAACAAAAAATTTCACAATCCAGTTTTAGACTATGTGTGTGAAATGTACAATAAACAATGTGAATGTTACCACATATAAGTGTGCAAGAATAAAGTGGAAACTTAAGTGATATATACAAAATAGTCCCTTATAGTACACGATTTGTGAACATTTAATTTAATTAATTAGCCTATAGCAGATATATTCCTCATTCCTTGGTTTGGGAGAAGAAATGGATACTAATTAATTTATTGGTTATTGTACTTGCATGTATATATAATTGACTTGCTTTTATTTTTATGAACAATCACAATTGTATTAAAATATTTAACAATATAGCATGAGTGATAAAGAAATATCTTGAGGCAGCAGTATTTAAACTTCTTGCATGCATGACCCCCATTTTGAGAGTTAAATTATTGGCAAACTTTCCATTCACTTCACTGCTTCATAATAATTAATATGCAAGTTCATGCATATACTTCAACAATGTGACCTCTATGCAATCACAATGACCAGTTTTGCACTGCAGTATAAGTGGCCAAAATAATTATAATGCAACTGCTAGTTAAACATTCTTAATAAGAATAGACATGAAAATGGACAAGTTCTTAAAAAATAAAAGGCACTGTTTCTGTTTGCAACAGCTGCCCTTAAGGTATAAAGAAAGTGAAATATTGTGAACGTTATTTACAATGAAGTTTCTCTGTGATGAATGATCGACCACAATGTGTTACATATTTTTAATTATTTTCAGTAGAGTGCATCAAACCTTTAGCAATCCCCCTAGGGTCCCGATTTACAGTTTGGGAAGTGCTGTCTTAAGGAATATAATGGTACCTGGGTTCATCTCTTTTTCCTAAAATCTTCTGTGTAATCAAAAACTTGGCTATCCTCCCTCTTTGTTTTGCTTGTTTTAAAACTGATAATTTTAACAGAATATCTCTAATTTTTAGCATAATTGTGTACAATTTTATACCTCACTTTATGAATAGATGGTTATCATCAGAATGTTGAAACCATATAATTACTTACTACAAACAATAGATTAAAGTTATTTGAATTTACCCCAGTGATGCTGAGTTTTGATTTGGAAGATAAATAATGTGACAAACCTGTTAATGTCAATTCACACTCTTTTGTAATTTGATCATGACGTTTATTAAGCCTGAAGGAGAGCAATTGAATTTTTGGAAATAGAAAATTTTAACGTGTATTTATTGTATTGACATAAAATATTTTTTGGTTTTTTGAAAAAGTGTGCATTATTTAAACAAAAAAAATGCAGTACCTACTGAAGCCCACCGTGCCAGGGGGGTTAAATACATCCCCCTATGAGCGTCAATCATAATATGATCCAAATTATTTTCCCCTCATTTATGCCAATTACACATTTAAGAACATTTTTGTTACACTTTACACTAGTATTGTATTTCACCAAAGTACAAATTACGCATCATTCCTTTAGCTACAAATGACTGTGTATCCCTATAATATTAAAATCTTTAAGTGAAGAAGGTGATATCCCTTTCCATTTCCCGTCTCCCTAGAAACGTTATTCACGTGTATAAAAACCAGTAACTAGTAAACTCTCATATGCCGCCGCTGTAACGAGAACTTACAGCACCACATTATAGAAGCGGGGATAGAGAAAAGTGACGAAGAGGAAGCAACCGCAGAAAAAAGTGGCCACCATCTAAGTACAAAATCTTACTTACTTCCGCTTCCTTCATAGGCCCAATTTCGGACCCAAGGACAGATAGGGATCTTCTTTCTCCACCTACTTATCCTAAGTAATTACCTGATACTCCTTTCTGTTAAACCCCGTCTATAAATTAATCCTTCCTAATCAATTGTAATTCTCTTTGCTCTCATTAATCCCCTTGCAATCATCATTTTAATAAAAACAGCTTCAGTAGTTTATTACTATTATTATTATTATTATTGTTGTTGTTGTTGTTGTTGTTGTCGTCGTCGTCGTCGTCGTCGTCGTCGTCGTCGATCTACCTCTGCGACCTAGTGGCCAGCCTGCTGTCTTATAAACCCCGAGAACCAGATTTTAATTTTAGGCTGAGCATTGGAATGCTTATTTGATTTCTGTCGCTCTGCGCCCTCCATAAATTCTAGAAATTATCATGTGAGAGTGAACATCAGTGTTTCAGTGTTTAACATAAAGTAACAAAGCCCAATGATAACCTGAGTGCCTAATAACGAACTAGAAATTCCAACAATTGTTTTGCAAACAAAAGTAACCAATGTGAACATATAAGTTAAACGCGGCAAAAAAAATGAATATGTGGTAATTGCGTATTCAATTTTCCATAATTTCAAAAGAGAAAAAATATTCTTCACCTCTAAATTCAGTACCTTAATAAATCTGCCAATAAAAATAAATAATCTGCAGAAACTTTGACTAAAAATCCTTACATTTTGCATCATGTCCGCAAGAATGCTACCTATTTTGCATCAGGTAAAAATACCTACTTTATACAACAGTACTCTTTCCAGTATTGCAATAATATTTCAGTCACTTTTCTCTTTGCTCTCTTCAAACCACATTCAGTTTCTTTTATAATTTGTAGTCTTGCAGTCAAGTTTTGACTTGTAGTCAAGGTTGCTGAAGATAATAACCCTGCACACAATCTTAAAGTCTAAATTTAGATCCGTACCTTGAACTAAAATATTCCAATCAATCCGTAATAACTCAATCCGAAACTTATTTATGTTGTCCTGACCTGTTGACCTAAAAATGAATTAATTTTGTTTTCTTGCTTCATAACTGCACATTTTAAAGCTGATTCACACAACAGAATGATCTTATAGTAAAACTAGCCTAAATCAGTTAAAATTATTCTAAAGGTTTCTAAATTAGCAATTATATTGTCTAACAGACTGTTCCTATAGTATGAGCATTATTTGTAATTTCATAGCGTTGTTAATTTAAAATACTATAGAATTGTGTCAGTAGTACAACAATCTACAAGTGCATTAATATTGAAGCCAACACGGGTAATAACCTTTTTTAAAGCACTCAACATAAGAAATGTCATCAAACTTTACTCAGAAGTTAACATATATCACCAGATGATATACAAATATTGTAATTATGATTATGCCAAATTGATCAAGCAAAATACCAGGTATATCTAAATCTTTTTTCACGGCAAAAACGTTCTAAATTGAGCTCTGAGCATTGTACCTTATCATATGAGTACACTATTATGTTTGAACACTATGCAGCACATACTGTTGCTAAGCTGATATTGGTTTAAGCTGTACAATATTATCTCATTCAACCAATGTTCATTAATACAAAGAACTGGAAAAGAGTTGAGTTCAAGAAGTGGTTCAAGATCTTAAATTTTTTTTCGGATACAGTGAATATTAATGTCTATTACAGATATGGTTGACTATATAGTTGACTTCATTTCAATGAGCATAGGCACTGTTAGTAAAAAGTCTTCATGCTTCGCGAGGGGTTTCCGTATGCTATTGGACAACGAACAATCTGCATGATGGAACTTCATGAGGAGCTGATGTCTCAGATTGATCCCTGTGCTGATTATGCCTATTGGTTCATTTACGAACGCTTTTTAACATCTCAGGTCATCAGCGTCCCATTTAATTCAGGGCATGAAATGGCCGTAAATTTTGCTCAGATGCCTCTTCTTTCAGGCTTGAGGTTATATTACCTGCCGGGACCCACGGGGCCCACGACACCCCTTTCGAAAGAAGCCATTCTTAGGGTGTTCTGCGGAACAGTCTTTATCCACATAAGGTAGTTGGTAGTGTGATAGCATTTTTATAGGGGTTATTTTTATTTATTTGCATTTTCTAATAGGTTTTTTTTTTCTTTTTCTTTTTTTTTCCCCCCTCCATGTTTCGTTCAAATGAAACTCATGTGTATAGAATCACTCATTTCAAACAAATAACTAACTTCCCTCTTTTACATACTACTTTAAGTTGTTTGTTTATTCTTCTAAGTCATGCCTTAGACCTACCACAGCGACATTAACTGTACTCTTCACTCAACACAATTCGCTCTAGCTATAATTATAAGTATGCCAACCTTTTTCATGCTTTCTCTTAAGCCTTTAAGTACCCTATCCATCCTACCACCTGTTTTAATCATTCCTTGAAGTTGTATATCTTAATTCAAACAAATACGTAGATTTTTTGCAATGGCGACGAAATTTACATCTTCGACCTAGATGTAAATTAGACTGTCTTAGAGTTGGCATAACTTATTATAGAATCCACAGATTGAAGTGATATGATATGATGTAAATTTACAAATAGTCAATATAACACAATTAGGAGACACACATACAAACTGTATTGAAGTAACAGGACCGATGGATTTTTTCGGGCGTAAAAATCCTAAGTATGGCTTCCTTCGGAAGGGAAGTAAAGCCGTGGGTCCCGTGTCGTACATTTGCGGCACGAAAAAGAACCTCAAGCCTGAAAAGGAGGCCTCTGAGCAAAATTTGTCGGCCGTTTCACGCCCTGAGTTGAATGGGACGCTGATGACCTGAGCTGTTAAAGAGCGTCCTTAAATAAATCAATCAAAAAAAAAAAGTATTGAAGTAACACATGACAGCGGAAAATTTATTCTAACAAATCAATATTTTCAATACAGCCATCCAATCGATCCTTATATAACAACAATAAAAGAGGTCAGTAACACTTTTAAAAAAATTGAACAAATTTTCACAAGCGATGCCAATGCCAAATCTGACTGGTGGTATAGTAACTTCAAAGACGAAAGAGGAGAAAAACTGGAAGAAGCTATTTCTGAACTAAATCTTTTTGTCAATAATCAACCCAATAACCCTCCTACTTTCGAAAATAGAGCCGGTGCTACTGCCAACATTGATATAACTTTATGTAAGTTAAGCTCAAATAATAAAATAATAAATTGGAAAGTAGGTCAAGATATGACCACTAGTGATCACAGATTAATCTATTTCGATTACTGCACACGAAAACCAAAATTTAAAGAAGGAAGAGGAGAGAAAATTTACAATTACAAACAAGCAGACTGGAATCTTCTGAGACAGGAATTTGAAAACTTACGAAGGAGAGTCTATTGATAAGGACGCCAATAACCTTGTCCAAACAATACGAAAGGCCATGGAGAAATCTGTTCTCGCAACTATACCCAAAAAATATAATGATACTATTTGGACGGATGCACTGCAAAAAGCAAGGAGCAAAGTTAGGAAACTAAGAAGAATTTATCAAAGATCTATAATTGCAGAGGAAAGGGAGAGAAACCTAAATAAATATAGAGAAGCTAAGACGAAATATAAAACCACTTTAGAAGAAACAAGGATGAATTCATGGAAAACATTCGTAGAAAAGAAATTAGACACCAATATATGGGGAATGCCCTATAAAATTACTATGGAAAAAATGAAGAAACCGGATATTCTAAATACAATAAAAGAAGATAATGGTGAAATGACTACAGATTGGAAAAGCTCTGTAAATGCCCTTTTGGACAAGTTACTTCCAGAGGATGATAAGAGTATGGATAATATTCAGCACATTAAAAAAAGAGTGGATATGAATACCATATATAGAAATAATAGACTAATCTACCCCTTTGATGTGTTGGAAATTAAGTTAACTATAAATAAGCTAAAAAGGTATAAAGCAGCAGGTCCAGATGGAGTAATGAATGAAGTGTTGATGAAATTGGAAGATAAAATTACACCGTTCTTATGTCGACTTTTTAATGACTGTATATGGCAAGGGCGCTTTCCCTATTGCTGGAAAGCAGGAAAAGTTATTACCCTGAAGAAAAGTGTCGACAAGGATCCTAAGGAGCCGAAATCATGTAGACCTATATGCCCTTAAATACCCTTGGTAAAATCTTAGAAGCACTCGTCTGTAAAAGATTAAAAGAATTTAGGATCATGACGGGTATGAATAACAATCAATTCGGCTTTAGAAAAGGAAAATCAACTCAAGACGCAATAAACCACCTATTAGATATGGTCAATAACTCAAACTCAAAATATTTCATTGGAATTCTAATTGACATTTCTGGCGCTTTCGATAATTTATGGTGGCCGGTACTATTTGAGAGGTTACGGGAAATAGATCTCCCTAAATGTCTATACGCAGTATTAATGGACTACTGCAAAGACAGAAGGGTTCATGTAAAAGGTACTGAAGAAACAATTTACAGAGATATAACTAAGGGATGTCCCCAAGGCTCGATCTTAGGACCAATTTTTCGGACATAGTTTTGGAAACTCTTTTAGACGAACTAAACAACGATGAAAATGTGGCAAAAACCATCGCGTATGCCGACGATGTTTTATTTCTAATAGAAGGAAACAATAGAGCAGATATAGAAAGAAGAGCGAATAAATTAACTAATAAATTAAGTAATTGGTATAGTAAAACTAAACTCCAAGTCGCTCCAGCTAAATCAGGCTACATGCTTTTGAAAGGTAATCACAAGAGAGATCCATGCATAAAATATAACAACCAAAATATAAGACGCCAAAAAGAAGCAAAATTTGGGAATTTACTTTAGGAAACACACTGAATACGTACGAAAAAAATCCGAAAACGTTATGATGAAATTAGCAAGATTAGTTCAGTGGAATTTTAAAATTCCATTAAACGTCATTACAACATACTACACGAGCATTTTTGCTTCAATAATGACTTATGGAGCAGGGGTCTGAGCTCTGAGGATGAAGGATGTCCAAATAAAAACTCTATTAAGAAGATCAAAAAGGAAGGTGTTATTAAGATTTACAGGGGCATTGAGCACCTCACCCACTATGGCCCTTTTTGTAGTAACAGGAATATGGCCAATTGACCTATTGATTAAATTAAGAGGCGCTGTTTATTGGTTGAAGAAAGCAACTTGGAGAAAGTAAGTTTAATAATCGGCAGTCACTGCAACAATTTAAATGAAACAAAACATAAATTAAAAGAACAATGGCAGCACGGATGGGAAAATGCCGAGGCAGGCAGGAGAACTTTCGACTTATTTAACAACATTTTTGAGAGATTAAAACTAAAATTTATACAACCAACCAAAGGCATGATACATTACCTTATAGGACACGGGCCTTACAAAACTTATTGGAAGAAAATTAACAGAACAGAGGACGATATCTGTACACTTTGCAAAACACAGGATAACCCAGAGCATGTATTATTTGAATGCACACTCTATTTAGAACATGTGAGAGAAGAAAGAGAAATTTTAAGTGGCCATCAGGTGGCACATATACTTAGAAATAAGGGCCTATATAAATACCTCGAGCAGGCCGCACTCAAAATAAGTAACCTAGCACGGGAAGAGGTAATACCACAAGAGCAGATAATAAGATGTAATGAAAAAGCTGAGGACGAGGTAAGAAGATCAGAACGCATACGTATGCAAAGACAACCCCCAAACACAAATAACTTAACAAGAATAGAAAATATACAAAATAATTTTAATTAAAACAATAGGAAGAGAATATTAGAAGAAGAAGAAGAAGAAGAAGAAGAAGAAGAAGAAGAAGAAGAAGAAGAACAAGAAGAACAAGAACAAGAACAAGAACAAGAACAAGAAGAAGAAGATAAAAGTAAGGAAGAAGGGAATATGGAGATGAAAATGCCTAAAAAATATAATAAACGAGGATAATTTTGATTTACAACCTGAAGTAGAGAATAAACCTATAAGAGTTTTGACACCGGAAAGAAGATGGAAGAAGGAAGATTACAGAAGGAGAAGGAAGGGTGATGGAGATACACGAGAATGAGCCGCGGCAGGAGATGAAGGATGGAGAAGTGGTGTCCGGAGAGGAGGAGCTGAGCGCAAGAAATGGTGCAACCAGGGGACCAGGAGGATCAAGCGAGATGGAAGAAGGAATGGTTGGGAAGAAAAGATGAAGAGTAATATGGTGGAAGCGAGGTGATAATGTTTAATGAGTTCAAGTGTTGGGACAAATAAATTAAATGAGTAGGAAAGATTAATAATGATAAATGAAATTTAAGTGAAGTAAGTTGTCAAAGAGAAGGATATTATTATGATTGTAATTAATTAAGGAGAATTGAAACAATTAAGGATAATGTCCAATTTAAGAGAATTTCTGCCGAGTACTGGATACCAGTACATACCGCTGGTAACCAGTGGTTAGTAGTAGTATAGTTGTATAGTTATGGAATAAATTTAAAGGATAGAATAGCTGGCTACCAGCTATAATTCCTACTGGCTCCCAGTAATATTATTAAATTGTTAATTTGGTAGTTTTGTAAATTTTGGAAGATTAATTTGGGAAGTAGTTAAGTAAATTTATATTTTGGTTCAATTAATTATTTTATTTTATTGTTTATTGTTTTATTATATTATTTTAATCTAGTTATTAGGTAAATCTGTAAAATAATGTATTAAAATATTATTGAATTGTATAGTTATAATAACAATAAATGGAAAATTTGATATACACGCCCTGGTTTAGGAAACCAGGTACCAGGGTGGTGTATACAGATTTTATTTATTTATTTGTTTATTTATGTGATGTGATATATAATATCATATGATGTAATGGCTTTGCCATAGCTATCACTGACCAATATAAGCTTCCTCTTGATTTTCATGTGCTGAATTTTGTTATAAACTGATAATCTCCTTCCAGAAATGGAATATTTGGGTGAAATGTTACAAATTTTAGCTTTATCCTTTATTACTTTCTTCGTAATGTCATTCTTCATATTAGTGTTGGCATCATATTGCTCCTTTTCTTTGGTTTGTAGCACAAAATAACTATTAAGCATCTCATATCTGTAAGTCACATGATCATTACTCAGTTTTAGATTTTTCATATGCAGCTTTTAGCTCACTTGTTAATTTATTTGCATTTTAAGTCTATTATTTAACTCTAATATGTCAGCACATTCAACGCATTTTGCAACAGAGAAATTGGTTAAGATATCAGGCTAATAATGCAGTCGCCATCTTGAGATTATTAAAATTCATTAATAGAGTTCTTTTTTATTGTTAACGAGATAATGCTGAAACTGGTCTTTGTAGACTTTCCTTTTGTCTAGTATTTTTGTCGTGCATGTCTTTGTTTGGCAAACATTTATCTTATTTTTTTTTTAATGAAATGTAAATTGGATAATATAGGTATATTCACATGAAAGAGTCTACTTCCAGGGCTTAAAAAGATTTCCGAATGAATGTCTGCTATGGATTTCTAAAAGTATTCCCTTTTTTTTCTGTAGTAAAAAGACACGCTTACTCTTAACCCTTTTCCTAAAAATATGACGCCATATTTCATTTCTGAGTTAAAGGGGGAGGCAATAGATTAACTTTAAAATCTTCTGTAACTTCAAAGTTACAGTCATGGTATACATGAATTGTATACCATGCAACAGAGCTAGGTTTGGGCACAATAAGATAAATATGAATTTTCCATTTTAAGTAGTAATATACCGAGGGTACCAAAAATGTATTTAATATACTTCAAAGTTGAACCGAAAAACAACAGTAATGTGTAGTATAATGTTCTGTAAACAGATGTGACTCACATACATTATAATAGCGTTGCTACGTGACAGGTAAATCAACAATGAACAAATGAAGCCTAGATTATCGTGTGATGTTCTGTAAACTTATGTGACTCACATTGCGTTATGCTAGCATTGCTACAACAAAACTGAGCCAAGATTATCGTTTGAACAGCAGAAAGAAATTTTGAAGTGGTATTGGAAAACTGAGAATGTTGTTGAAGTTCAAAGGCAATAGGACGAAGAGATTTCCACCGCGTTCTCCGGATCTAACTGCGTTGAACTTCTACCTATGGGAAACTCATGAGGATGTTGCATACACAGAAATCCAACTATACTGGCAGCACTTCGGGAAGAAATTGAAACGGCATGTGCATAATCGCTGAGGACACTTTCCGAAACGTTGCTCAATCAGTAGTTCAGCGTACTCAGAAGTGTATTAACGCTGATGGTGGGCATTTTGAACAACTGTTAATAACAGTAAATGTCTAAGATGATTAGTGCTCATCATTTTCTGTTTGTGTGAAATCAATTTTGCTATATTAACACAGATTTTCCTTTGCTTGAAGTGAATTTCTCAAAATAATGATACAGCATATTATACATTACTTTCTCAAGCACCTTTGAAAGTGGTGGTAAGATTCTATAATTCTGTAATTGACAACATTTTCATGTTTAATAAACTATTAACTATCGAGTAGTAGAGCCTATTGGGAAAAAGATTCAATACATAAATTGCTAAAGGGAATATTAATTTCCTTATTACAGCACACAAATATATCATTTGACTATTGGTTAATAAGGCTACAACACAAGTTTACAAGCAATAGATAACTGAAATTGATTAAAATTCTATTGATTTTATCAGCGCTTAATGTGAGGCTGATTAGTACTATCACCATTTCCTTTATGCTAATCTTTGTAGTTCGGTGGTATAACGTCTCTGATTACACTCTGATATCTATATACTACTAGAGATAACACTAGACGGCTGTTAAAAATTATATATGTATACTTAGCGCGTGCAGTTATCTGGAGTTCCATTTCCGAGCCAGTCCGGAGCGGAGAAAGCCGAAGGTAGTTACTTCCACAGATGTAGATAGATCATTGTGCCTTTAGAGCATAAGCCAGTTAGCTCGGATGGTTAAAGTTTTGAACTACAAATGTGAAGGTATGCGTTCGAATCTTAATGTCCTGAAGCTTTTCTTCTTCTTTTTCTCTCCTGCTGGAGTTAAGAGAGACAATCCGTTATAAATTTGTATTTATGATTTCTTTTTCTGCTGCAATCAAAGGAGATTTCTTACCGTTACAATAAGTTATCCAAGTACTTAGTAGCACACAATCTCCTATCAGTTTATATTTACGAAAAGAAGGCGAGCGTAGCCCCTAGGCCGTAGCTCGCCGCAGCAAGCCACTGGGTCCATCGGTTTCTAGGATTTACCCGAGATTAGCGTTAAGGTTAGTATGTGTGTGAATATAAATTAATTGCGAATTCCATTTAGACATTGCGTGGTTAAAAGTGAAAAACTCACTTTTGTAATAAGGAACAATTTATTTCAACCAGAATGTTACGAATGATAACGCATACATTACGCTACGTTTAACAAATAATAATAATAATAATAATAATAATAATAATAATAATAATAATAATAATAATAATAATAATAATAATAATAATAATACATTCACACTGTTAAGGGCGGTTGCTCGCGGTTCTGGTCCGGCTACTTCCAATGACTTGCCCTTATAGGGCCCTGTTTCACAAAAGTATGGTCTAATACATATTGGTGCAGTTTCTTGTAAAGTAACTTTCTGTTCGTCAAAAGAAATGCTACATTGTTAAAGTATTATTAAAAAGTTACTAGTGACGTCATGTGGACGTCATATAAAAGCAAACTGGAGGAACAGCTGTTTGACATACGTGTCATAGCTTGAATTAGTTTCTGTCCTCTCTTTAGGGATTTTTAATGTTCGGAGCGGATCATTGTCATTTCTGCAAAACGAATTTTCTTTTCTTCTCAGGCATATAATAATTTAAATACTTTATTATATATTTGTCAATATTCAAGTGTAATAATCCACTTTGAGGCGACTACATTTAGGAACATCAATTTCAGCCGTCAAGAGATAGCAGAAAGATCGCTCTTCCCAATTGCTCTCAGATCATTTTATTAGTCCATTTTATCCTTTATATTTATTTATTAATATTGCTTGACAATCACGTTCTCATAAAAAAAATCTTAGAAAACTGTGCCAAAAGAAATTATTTTAACACAGAATTAAAAGAAATTATTTTTATAGTATGTACCAAGAACCTTAATATTACAAATGAAGAATGAAAATAAATTATTTTCTTGGCAAGTAGTAAGAACCTTAAAATATTTTAACTAAGATGCTGGTCTGAAATACGCATTTGAAACAGGAAACATCAATATCAATCATAAGCCGTACTCTATTTAGACTTAACCTAACTTTATCATTATACACAAATATTATTTACTCTTTCTTTATACATATTCCTACTAATCATTATCATCACTTTCGCTAATACTAAGCACATTTAGTTCAACTGGTTCCCAAAATCATTAAAAAGGATAGTAAATTTTGTGCGTGCTAGTATTTGAAGTTACCAATGCACCTACACTTGTAGAGAATTTATACAAACTACCAGTGCCCGACTAATACTAATACTTTCGTGGAATAGAACTACGAAAATTCACTTGTACATTTGTAAGTATGAAATAGTAAAGTACAAGTGTAGCAGAAAACTTTGTGGAACACAATTTTACTAAGAACTACAAGTTACCAGTCCGTACACTTGTAATGTACGGATCATGTTTATGTGAAACTGGGTCCAGGCGGACAATTTCTGGAGCTCCAGTGCCAAGCGACAGGGGAGAGAGCGGAACTCCTCAGTCCCTCCCTAACTTTCTGGCTACAATATGTTGGTCCCTATTACAAAAGTTTCTTTTACACTTTTTACCACTCGTTTTCTGAATGAATTGCGCAAATAACTCACACACACACACACACACACACCTTAACGCCAACCTCGGATAAATACTCAGTGATTTGGTGCAGCAAGCTACTGCCGATGGCCTATGCTCGTCTCTTTTTCGTAAATATAAATTGATAGGGGATTGTGTGCTACTAAGTGGGTGGGTAATTCATTGTAATGGTGACAAATCTCCTTTGATTGCAGTAGAAAAAAATCGTAAATATAAATTTATAGCGGATTGTGTGCATGATGCCATGTTAACAAGTAAATAATAGCTCAATACTGGAGCTCCAGAAATCGTCCTCCTGTAAGGATACATTTTCAATGCCGTCCGGTACTGAGGAGTACGACTCTTTCCGCTCGGGACTAGAACTCCAGAAATTTGCACCCTTTAAGGGTAAGTAATTATATTGCTTATTCAATGTCATTTTTGCGTGTTCCTTGACAAGGTTAATCTGTGTTCATGGCTGTGACCTATGATTACGGCTCACCATAGATTAACCTAGTGCCTAGACCACACTCAGACGATAGACAAACTGAAAACTTGGACGCGGCGGGGATGCTTGACGTTACTCTCTGTACGGGAAGTGTGGAATCGGGCTGTGGAAAGTTGGCAACTGGCTGCAGCCCCGAGCGAGCGATAGCGGAGACAGCCGAACTCTTCAGTCCCTAACGCGAGATAAAGGAATGATATTTTCCACTTCTCTTGCGTGACTTGCCACAAAACACGGTAAGTTACGCCCACTCTGAATTGAAAATACATATTTTGTATTAATTATGATGAACAATGCCCAGAGCTAACTATTACAACAAATTGGAAATGACTGTGAATGTGTTGACGGACGCGTGGACTTAATAGCTATGGTTTCGAGCTCATAACTTTACTAGTGCTAGAATGCAAAGGCAAGGGTTTCCATGTACCTTCCTTATATCCAACAGTAGTGATTTTCAGGTGCCATCCATATTTTTCCAGTGCATTAAGTCGGAGGTAGGAAATATTTCCCCTTGAGATTTTATGTCAGGTTTAGCAGAGCGCTTCTATAATGCTTGAATTTCAATAATGGAAGGGCCAACAATGAGACTCTATTGCACATGTCACGTAGGCGGAGTCTGGAGGAAATATATAAAAAAGTCAATGGCCAAGGGGAAAAAATCAGATGTTTACAGAATTGTAAGAACATTACTGGAAGAGAGAGATGCCACCACATTTGAAATAATGTTTCCTATTGCAATAGATAAATTGAAATGTGACCCTGACACCTTTGAGTTTGCTTCATACTTCCAGGAAAATTATGTGAGTAATGCAGAATGCTGGACTTATTGTTGCACGCTGGCATTAATACAAATATGCATATCGAGCGAATGCATCACACCCTCCAATATATGTATCTGCATGGAAAACGTGTGAAACGTCTGGATAAAGCAATATTTCCTTTGTTAAAGACAAGCTATTCGACAGGCTAATTGTGCTTTTGAAAGAAAAACTAAACTGTAAAATGCAAGACATACGTTGTAAGCACAAAGAAAGCCCGTAAATAAACAAGGCCATTATTTATAGGCAAGATTGCCGTTGGAGGATCCCATTCTCAACGAAAGTGACGGATGAAACGGTTTTTAATATGATGTAGTTGTTGTTGTTGGATGTCTACCTGGGTTCCTACTTCGTACACCGGGTCTTTCAGGGACCCGAAGTCGCATTTTGTGCCCTGGTAATCACGGGAAAAGGTAGATGACAGGGGAGTGTTCAAATCACACAGCAATTTAGAAGTGTTTATTCACACTATTATTTGTTATCGGCGACCTGGTTTGTTAAATCTTTGACATTAACACCACGAGCTACATGCGCTGCTTGAAATTGCATCTACACCTAAAACTACATTGTGTGCCTATCGTCTTTCACTTGCCTAAACTACTGACTTTAGATCTAGAAAATGTGTAAACTATATCTGGAACTGCATTTTGGAATTTTCTTCTGGAAAATTACTCTACTGTGTCTAGAACTGCGTTCTGGTAATTACTGTACTGTCTCTCGGACTGCGTTCTGGGAATTACTGTACTGTATCTGGGACCGCCTCGTCTTCCACTTATATACTAATATAAATGTGTCCCCACGGGTTTCACAGAATAGCGGCCATGGATTTTGAGCCTTCAAAATATTAACGCTCGCTTTAAATTCATCAACTGTTTGACCTCTCATTGGGGAGCTCATAATCATACGATGTACAGACGTCGCCAACACCTGTTCCTTTTCTATCTTTAACGAATTTCCGAGCATCTCCAGCAAGTAAGGATACAACAGACTTATTTTTAGATTCATGCCGGACAGCGGCATGCACTTAGCTTTGTCACAATAAAGATACTTATTGCTAGAGCCGTTATCAATAAGTAAGATTACAAAAGATTACAATGAACAGACACTCTCTCTCGCCAAGGAGGTATGCGTCCAGGTAGCCAAATAAATGTTTCTGGTACATGCAATGTTCTTGCTTGATACTACAGATTATATAAAATATTCAATAATCATTACTATTTAAATTATATAATTATATTCACTCTCGGGCATGCATGGGTGTGAGGACCTGTTTCCCTACAGCGGAAAGAACATCACTTGATATAATGCCCCAAGTGAATTTCACTGCTATATTTACATTACCTGAACATTCTATTTATTTACTTCTATATGCAGGACATTAATATGTGCGATACTCAGTCGAGCCTAATAGCCTATCCGTGTTACAGCTCCTATGGATTACTTTATTTATTCCTAGTTTGACATAATATTAAGATCATGAATCATACTCTAAATATACCCTTCACAATGCCACAATGTTATCGACAAGGGCTTGAGATACCCGGAGTTATCATAAACAGATTACATGTATTGCCAACATTTAAGTTTTAATATATATATATCTCAAAACTTTAGTCTAAAGTATTTATTTACCTTCTTGTTTTTAACCACTGTTGTTCGCCACAACGTGGTTGGGTGACATCACTCCCTCACTCTCACTCTTAACGATTTCATCGCTGTACACCACCCTTTTTATCTTTACACTTTGAGTCACGTACATCACTTTGTATCTGCGGCTATACATGCTCCCTGATCTTCACTAATCAAGTCATTCACTTAAAGAGCTAGTACCCTCTAACCATATACATACACTGGTTCATATTTACACAAATTATTACATTTTTCGTTCATCTTGCATATATATTTAAAGCCTTGTTAACATTGCCATCTGTTTCCTTAATCAGTTTATTTCTCTGCTCTGCATATATATAAAATTTATTTAAACAATTCATTTACCTTCCCCGATACATCTATTTACTTTTATATCTTCTTCGTTCTTTAACAACATTTTATATCTTACTCCTTCTTGAACAGCATTAATGTAAGTAGGTTATTCCTTCCCGTCACATGATTAACTTTTCTTTCCAGTTACTAGTAGCTAATTAGCTACTTTGATATGTTATTCATTCTCTAACAACTTTTTATACCTTACCGCTCCTTGAACAACATTAATATAATTTTATTTGACTCTTTCCCTTCGTACCATCAATTTTTCTTTCCGTTACAACTATGTACATTTATAACTTATTCATACTCTAATAACATTTTATATCTTACTTTTTCTTGAAAAAAATTATATAAGTAATTTATTTTCTAATGATAATTTTATTTTTCCCTAACACATTGATCCCTATTTTTCAATTCTCCGTTTAACGTTACTAACACAATTATCCAATTCCTTCTCTGATGCCATTACGCTTCCCTGCTACACTTATATTACTTTCCCTATCTTGCTTCATCTTTAGCAATATTTAAATAGTGATCTAATACTTCCTTATTACATAATTAATTTATTTCCCTGATACATCTATAATAATTTTCATATCTTATCTGTTCTCTAAAATATTTTATAACTTTTTTCTATCTTTGACACTATTAGTGTAATTATTTAATTTTTCTTCTTTACATAATTAATTTCCTTTCCCTTCATATGGTTTATTTGCCTCCCACGTTATATCAATTTACTTTTATATCTTTTTCTTTATTTAATAACATTTTATATTTTATTATTCAGATCCATATAATTGTCCAATTCCTTCTCTTTACATGCTTCATTTTACTAAAACACCAATTATATAACTATTTTATTTCTTCTATTTTTACGTTATTAATTTTCGTGTCTTACTCTTTCTCCAACAACAATTTATATCCTATTGTTATTTTAACAAGATTAATACAAATATTTAATTCCTTCTTGAACAACATTAATATAAGAAATTATTTTTTCATGATTATTTTTCATTTCCGTTATAATTATTTACTTGAATGTTCTATGCACTCTTTATCATATGTTATATCTTTTCCTTTCTTTATAATATGAATATAATTGCCTAATATCTTATTTTTACTTGCTTCGTTTTATTTAAACATCATTAATGTAATTATTTTATTCCTTCTCTTTACGCGATTTATTTAATTAAACATCAATAATGTACCTCTTCACTTCTTTCGCTCAAATCACTCTATTGGTTTCTTTCCTTTCTTTACTTCTGCACCTACATTCATATCTAGTCCGTGTTTTTATTTAATCAATTCAGTAATATTCCTTGAGACAATTAACATTTATTTATATAACCAACCCCTTCATTTTATTCTTTCTCCAACATTAATATAACTATACCCTTGTTATAATTTATATTTATTTATTTCGTCATTCCTTTCCTTAGCATCGCCAGCATAATCATCTGGATCTTTTTACATCCTGTTTGGTGTATGTCTCTGAGAGCTGGACTAGTAGCTATGGTAATAAAGTGGTTTCCGGAGCTGAAGTTCAATTTCACCTGTGCCAAATTTGTTCATTCGGTTGCCTGCCCACGCGGCTGGCCTCTGTAATTGTGTATCTTCGAACTCCGTATTTAAACGGATCATCGCGGGCCTCCTGTCCAAACGATTTGTGATTAGCTTAAGACTGCTTTGCCGACGTGGCCCTGCCCCGAGAGAATCTTGGTTCGCATCCCAATTTGTATCTTAAGAAAAAATTTCTCCTTCCGACTATCAGTAACTTTCAAAATTGTACTAGCATCATTTCTAAACGTTTCTATCTCCTGCTTGCTACTTCCGCATTCTCCGCATTTTTCATTTTGTATACCTTCTAACAATCCTTTGCTTAGTTTCCTCTGATTATCACTTATTTCGCTATCTGCTCCCGTGGTTTGTGGATCGGATTCTTTAGTTCATTCTGATCGCTAGCTGCTTTACTCTCGTGTTGAATTTTATTGTGAGCCACTCTTTCCCCTAACTCACCTCGATTATCAATTACATTTGTCTGTTCTTTTTGATAATTTATTACTTCTTTGTTTAGTTCTTTCTTCTTATTAGTTAACCTTTCCCCTAGCTCATTTTGATAATCAATTACTTTTCCTCGTAATATTTTTTATTGTTAATTATTTCTTCGTTTAGTTCTCTGTTATTACTAGTGAATCTTTCCCCTAGTTCGTTTTAATTATCAATTACTTTTTCCTTTCTTTTTGATCATTAATTATTTCCTCGTCTAATCCTTTTTTTATTATTAATCACTTCTTCGTTTAGTTCTCTTTTATTATTAGTTCATCTTTTCCCTAACTCATTTTGATTATTGGTTCTCCTTCTCCTGGTGTTGTTATCAGTTGCTTCTTTGCTTAATTCCTCTTTATTATTAGTTAGTCTTTCCCCTAGCTCGTTTTGATTATAAATTACCTCTTCTTCTAGTTCATTTTGGTTATCTATTACTTCTTCATTTAACTCTTTTCAATTATTAGTTTATCTTTCCCCTAGCTTATTTTGATAATCAATTACTTTTTCTCCTAAATCTTTTTGATTATTGATTATTTCTTCCTTTAGTTCTTTCCTTTACTCTACCCAGGGTTCCTCAAACAGGCGTTTTATGCCTTCCTGATGCTGATGCAGACTATTTGTTAATTCCTGCTGGTTATTTGCTAGCTTGTGGTAAATTTCCTGCATGTTATCTGAGAGCATTTTACTCAAAACTACGTTCTGCGGCTGCATTAACCTGATCATGGTTGCTAGTTGTGCTATTCCCTGTGAATTTTGCATGGCTATTTCAGATTCCCTTTCCCTATTACTAATCTTCGCCTGACTAATCTCTTCCCTCTTATTCTGTGCCATGTGAACTAATTTCTTTTATTTTTTCAACAATATCAAAAGAAACCTAATTATCACTAGAAATACGCCTGTGGTGCCTCAGTAGTAAAAACGGGCGTTAAACACTATTAAAAAACTTTAGAAGCACAAAACAGAGGGAATATAAAATACACAATTTCTAAAATTTATACATAAGAATATTCTGTTTCTCTATACCTTCAGTTCCTGCAGCGGCTGCTGGTTGCGTTTTCGACCCTACTGCTCCTTGGTTGATGCCCAGATGTACATTCCTTCGCTTCAGGCCCCATCTTTGTATAGGCCTTTCTTGGAGTCGAGGTTTACAGCAAACCCATCAAGGGTTCTCGCTGTCTCTTCAACTGGTCGCCTCCTGGTCGGCGTCGGTTAGTGCCGCTGGACATTCGTGTGGTATGTTTTTCGTCACGTCGCAGCTTTGGAATCATCTTTTCTCCTCCTCAGCGTCCGGGCTTCACCTCTTCTTCTCTGCGTCGCACTCCTCCCTCTTTAGCATTAAGGCCCTTTCACCTCTCCTTCTTGGCGTCTCTTTTCACCTTCCTCCTTGTCGTCTCGGGGCCTTCACCTCCCTTCTTGGTGTCGTGGCTTTCACCACCTTCCTTGGCGTTTCGGTGCCTTCACATTTCTCCTTGGCGTCTCGAGGCCCCATCATGGGCGCCAAATTTGAAGCGGTTTTTTAATATGATGATTATGCAGTTGTTGCTGGATGTCTACAAGGGGGTCCCACTTCCTACCCTGGGTCTTTCAGGGGCTGAAGTCGCCTTTTGTGCCCTGATAATCACAGAAAGGAGATGAAAGGAAAGGGCTCAAATCATTTGACAATTTGTTTCGTTAAACGCGTAGAAGTGTTTATTCACACGATAATTTGTTGTCGGCCACCTGGTTCTTTACCTCTTTGGTATTAACACCACGAGCTGCATACGCTTCTTGAAATTACATCTACTTCATTGTGTACCTCTCGAATTTTACTTGCCTACACTGATGACTTTAGATCTAGAAAATGCGTAAAATGTATCTGGAACTGAGTTTTGGAAATGCCTTTGGTAAAATATTGTACTGTGTCTGGGAATGCGTTCTGGTAATTACTGTACTGTATTTGGAACTGCCTCGTCTTCCACTTATATACTAATCTCAATGTGTCCCACTTGTTCGTGAGAGCTCACGGGGTTCATAGAATAATGTCCACGATTCTGAGCCTTCAAAATATTCAAATATTATTGGCGATTTCTTGTGCTCCCTAAGTCGCTCACTTTAAAATTTTCAGCTATTTAAGCTCTCATTGGGGAACTCATGACCATTCAAGGTAATGACGTCGTCGCCAACACCCGTTCCTTTTCTGGCTTTAACGAATTTCCGAGCATCTCCAGCAACTAAGGATACAAAAGACCTATTGTGAGAGACTAATTACACGAACCATTATCAGTAAACGAGGGTGCAAGAAATTACAATAGGCAGACTTTCCTTCTTGTCAAGGAGGCATGCGTCCAGATAGCCAATGATTTTTCTGATACATGACATGTTCTTGTTTGTTACTACAGAGTATATAAATATTTAATAATCGTTACTTTTTAAATTATATAAATACATTCACTTTTGGGCACACGTGGGTTTGAGGACCTGTCACACGGAGATGTATTTTGTGCAAGATATTGATTTGGACTGTAAATGCAAATTAATCTGCATTGAATGTAATACACGCATACACAGATTCTCTCGCACGTGAGTTGGTTCCACCATCGTTTAAGCACATATACAGCATATGTCAATTTCAGGTCCGCAATAAACACCCAAAGGACATTCTGAAGATATTAATGACTTGATAATAGTCCCTGAAGATATTTCTGTTCTCAGTGAAAAAGAGGAAATACTAGTCCAAGTGAGCAAACAAGAAAGTCCCAACTGTTCAGAACAAACAGGAAAAATTGCTTGCGAGTTGTTTTTGGATGCAATTGAAGGGATTTTCATAACAAGAGAACTAGAAGTTGTGAAGAAATACACACCATCCTTAAACGCCATCACTAGGCGGTGTTCGCAACCAAAATGAACATGTACCCATGCCCAAAGCTACGGAAATGTCCCGAAAGAGGAACATTGTTAAAAGAAAAGACTCTTTGGCACAAATGAGAAGAGAGCATCTCATCGCATTTTCCTTGCAAAACTCCATACAATAAAAGTGAATACCGCAGCATTTTCTTTGACTTCAGTCGCTCGGGACTGCATCCAGAAGCCAGGTTCTCCATGTAAAGTAAAAACAATTGCGGAATGCTGGACTCTCTACTTACCACTGTCGCTCGGGACTGCTGCCAGCGGCCAGCTTACGCGATACCATACGTCTCTACTGCAGCCAGCAGCACTCGACGTTAGCCCCTGAAAAATTACTGCTAGTCTCCATGCCCAAGTGCCGGCAAAGAGCCGAAAGTTGAGCAACACAACTATTAGCTAGAATAATAACGCTTCGAAACCAACAGCACAATAGCGTAGATGGTTTAAAGCTATGTGCTATAATTGTGAAGATTTAATAGGTGTTCAAATACTACCATCTTATGTTTTTTTTCTGGAGGAGTTAAAGGAGATTTGCCATAATTACAATGATTCACCTGTGAATTATTTGCAAACTGGAATTAGAGCAGTTTGCCACAATTACACTGATTTACTCGCTAAAGCATGGGTGCACCGATTTCTAGGATTTGCCCGAGGTTAGCCGACAGATTAGGTTTGTTGTGTATATATGAATTAGTTGCGAAATGGAATTAGAGCAATTTGCCAAAATTACAATGATTTACTCGCTAAACCACGGGTCCACCGGTTTCTAGGATTTGCCGGAGGCTATCCAAAATGTTAGGTTATTGTGTGTATATATGAATTAGTTGCGAATTGGAATGAGAACACATTTCCCACCCGTACAATATTTCACCCGCCTAATAATGCCCTCATTACGTAGATTAGGTTAGTGTATGTATAAATGAATTACTTGCGAATTGGAATATGAGCCATTTCCTACCGTTTCAATATTTCATTCGCCTAATAATGCAGACTAGTAGCAAGAGCACAGATTGCTGCATTTGTTCAGGGGCTAACGTGCCAGCAGCTAGCTTCGAATTCGTTAGGTGAATAAGTTCGGCTCTCTCCGCTGTCGCTCGGGACTGCAGCCAGCTGCCAGCTTCCCCGAGCTAGATTTCACGCTTCTCTGTACAGATCATAGATAACCCTCTAATAACAGATAACGTCAAGTACGTGAACTGATCATCTTTGTCCATCCAAATAATTAATTTCAAGCCTGTGTTGCAAGCATTCTTGGGAACTATCGAACTAGTATTAATACGAATCAAGAATGTACAGTACCAACCTCTAAGTCAAAGAAATAAAATGAACAAACACAAAGGTGTTCATGAATTAATGAAGGGAAAAAAAGATCCTAAATTTCTCAGATAATAAAAAGAGCATTGGCTTGTGCCGGAAAAGAGACGTCTAAATAATAAATGAAATAGTTAGTTACCGGTGACCCACTTAAATGCACAAACACAAAGTTATAGTTTATAAACGGTCTAGAAACACTCCATAGCGTGATAATGAAGTGAAAATTGAGGACAGTTCTAAACTGAAGAAAAATATTACTGCCTTAAGTACAAAGGCGTATCATTTGGCATTGTAGTACATATTATTATTATTATTATTATTATTATTATTATTATTATTATTATTATTATTATTATTATTATTATTATTATTATTATCATCATCATCATCATCATCATCATCATCATCATCATCATCATTATCTATTGCTGCAACAAAACGTATCTATATACCGAAATCGTAATACAAGTAAACAACCAACTTTGAACTTTGACTTCAACTGTTTCGTAATAAGTTTCTCGCTGATAAAGCTAGTGGGGATATGAAAAGTCGCTTTGTCACGCATGTTTTTTGCTTTGCTTCCATTGCTTAGCCTTGACTTTACTTGTGAAAGCAGTTAACTGATAACCTGCCCAAAGATCAGCAGCGAATTTACAGAAATGGCTCCGAAAGTTTATGTTGTAGGGGTTGGAATGACGAAGGTAAATCTAGATTTAAGGGCTGTGTGTTTTAAATTTAAATGTATCCGACCAAATAATATTGAGTTTTAAGATTGCAATACAGAGCTCTAAAATAAATACCCATATTACCGTAAAATCTTCAGATAACTCTTTAAATAGTTTTAGTTCAAAATACATGTTATATTTCTAAATGTATTGTAATGTTATATGCATATTATGGGATCTACGGAACAACAACCTAACGAGTTGTGGATTACAGTTACATAGAAGTATGCATATTTTGTGTAAATGATTTTGCGCACTTTAGGGTGCACCATTGTATTGTTACTTTAGCCCTTGTCCCTTAGAATTGTACCATTATGGTAGGATGCATGGACGCCTACTTTTTATTGATATGGTTAAGATTTTTTTTAGGTTAACTCTTACAAAAATTGTACCCAACGTAACTTATTTATGTATAACTTGAATATGAAAGCTGCAAAATGACTTTTTACAGAGATATGCAGAAAAACCTGCAATTTCTGTTGAACAGAGCTTCATGGCAGACGCTTTATTTGGTTAAATTTGTTTTTTGAGCATAAGCTTGCATAAAGAATAAGTAATGAAATGATTTGAGTTAATGTATGAACCAACCCAGTTTTTAATCCTGGAGTAAAGGCTTTACTGCATTTGCAGCATCTTGGCATTTAATTCCTGTAACTGTTTCAATTGCAAAGGATGCTTCATAATTTTTATGGGAAAGTTCCAATAAAATTTAGTTTTCCTATGATATAATTTGCTAGAAAAGTAATTTGCCACTCACATTGCCCGCAAACGATATATATATTTTGTAAAGATGCAGATTGAACTGACTGGGGAAAAAATAATTATAAGCAAAAAGTTCTTTATTTTGGTGAAATTTCACCATATTAAATACAAAAACAAATATGGCAATCAGCAAAAATGGAATTTCTAATTAATCCACAAACGTGCTAATGTAGATCTAACCTGGAGTGAATCCTAGAAACTGGAGGATCCAGTAGTGATATCTCCACCTACTCTTATGTTAAATTAAGTAAGTTTTAAACTGGCTTGCATACATTGTAGGGAAATTTGAAAGTAGGATGCATATACTGAAATTTCAATTTTATTTCAAATAATGTAGGTAGAATGGAAATTTGCCCATGCTGTCATCTATTGCCGAGTCATTACTGTAGAAAATGTTCACTCATGAAAGATATATATACTATAACAGGGCAGTTCATAACAATACAGCAACAATAAGTAAATTTGGATTTTGTATGTGTTAGCTCACAATAAATTTGTACTAAAATTTTAATGGAATCTATACCATTAATAAATAGTGCTGGTATTTATGTGGAAAAAAAAAAAACAGGTTTACTTTTTAATTTAATGGAATGCCTTATAAACCATTTTTAATGCATTTTTATGCTTGTACTTTAATAACACTTTTAAAGTATATATGAAATTAAGTTTTGATAGTGCACAAACTTAATGGCACAGAAATTTATCTTGGGAATACACTGAACCAGATTACCGCTGCTTGAAAAAAAGGACACGGATTCTTGAAACTCAGAACTGTGTATCAATATGTAGAATAATTTATTGCTGAAGAAAATAATGCTTTCATTATAGATTTTCTTAAGCTAATATTTTTTTAAAAAGGTAGTAATTCCCTGAAACTCCAGAAAATATACTTTTACAGATAAACATTAGGTATTCATTTGATAATAGTAGTTAACAGTAATAATACTATTATATGTTTAAAATGTAAAACATGTTTCAAGAGCATTTGCTCACATCAACAGCTGTAGACTGACTGATGTCTTCTAGCATTGACAGAATAAGCTTGCCCAAATGATGTACAGGCGAAATCTCAAAGTTCATGAAGAAGTCTTTATATTTCAATAAAAATCCCTGATAATGACAATGACTCCTTGGCTCTTTTTAGTATATTAGATTCCTTTTTATTGTCATGATTTTAGATCGGAAAATATAAACAAATTGAAAAATCAATAGTTGCAGCACATTTCTGGTCTAAAAAATGTGAGGGGAAAAAATTTGTATTCTCAAAAACAAAGAATTCCTCATCAACTTTGAGATTCTGCACTGGATTGTTTGGGCAAGCATATTCTGCTATTGCCAGAGGGCATTGGTCAGTCTACAGTGATGATAGAGAGCAAATGCTTTTGAAACATGTCCCACATTTTAAACAAGTCAAGCATAACAGTACTACTACTGCTGACTGCTATTAATGATATATCAGTTTGTTATTTATAAATACCTTTAACAGTGAAGTTATTTTAAATTATGATATTAGGTAAGGTTTTTGACACTGGAACTTCAGTAATTTTTTATACTTTTGAATGCGCATGCAATTTGTTATTTAGAAATAGTTTAAACAGTGAAGTTATTTTAAATTACAATATTTAGTTCAATTTTTTCCACTGGAACTACCCTAGCATTTTTTATTCTGGATGCATTTTGAATACATGTGGACATGTTTTATATTCTGGATACATTTTGAATACACCTGGGCATGTTTTGAGTGCACTTTTACTTGCATTCAAAATATGTCCAGAATATAAAATGTCAGTGAAGTGTCACAAATCCAACTGCATATCATAATAAATTTATACTGCTTCACTCTCAACAACTTCTGTTTAATTTATTATTAGGTGTTCACTTTTCCAGTGCTATATTGCAGTGCTCAACAAAATCTGTAGATTGCCAAGGCAAATTTTGGTAATTGTCACTTAACAAAACTTTAATATTGAGGACCTCTAACAGTAGAGGAGATACTTTAAGTAAATTATGCCATTAGTTTGTAAGTTCCCTAGTGGTTCTTGTAGAGAACATACTCACTTGACATCAATTGAATATGGTGTACCAGCAACTTTTATTTTTGTACACAAGAAGTCTTATTTTCTGGGATATTTCCTTTCCTTTTTTTTTCCTCATTCACTTTTTTTAAGCCACATGCTGCAGTTTTTTTGAAGCTTGTGCTCCAACAATCCAATTGTTTTAAGACAGATATAGTAGGAAAACATGGCTTGACTTTATATCATCTTCATTGGCACTACCGCTCTGAGTGAGTCATGTCCTGAATGGTTAATTTCCAAATTAGCCTGTCTCTGTTTTCTCATACCATGATATTTCCTTCATAATCCTTAATTCCTGTGTCACACTATTCAGCCACCTTATTCTGGGTCTTCCTCTCTCTTGCTGAATAAATTCTTGCCTTTAGCATTTCCTTAAGCATAGTATCTTCATCCACCCACAAATGATCCAGCCGTTGCAGCCTTTGTGCTTTTTTAAATCTATGTCATTCTCTTTTTTACTAGCAAATTAATTTCATCATATCTGATTCTCCAGCCACCTTGTCTCATTATTAGTCCATACATTTTTTCTCATTACTTTATATTCCAATCATTCTGGTTCACTTTAGAAAATTTCCAATTTTTGACCTCGATGTGATTGCAAGTCTTATTAATATTTTATATTTTTTATTGTTTCAGTCACAATTTGCTTTTTGGTTCTGGTTTGGAAAATACGCTTTATTCCCTCCCTGATATTGGTTTACGATAGTGTTCATTTTAGCTTCAATTTTGATATATTTCCCAGATACTTAAATTTAGGTACTCCTTCAAACAATTTTGTCCTATTACCATATCCTGTGGTCTTTTCCTAATTTCTGAGGCTAACATAAGTGTATATTTAGTTTTTTCTATGTTCACGTTCAATTCTATGTTCTCTGTTCTTTCTAATTCCTCATAATCTTGTGTTATTTTCTTCTTTGACCTGGCTACAATGACTGTCATCTGCATATAAGCATATTAATATTTGTAGTCATATAATAATTATATTTCTTTGATCCTGAGTTTTATGGAATTGTGTGGAGCCAGTCTAAATTCAGTAATGTACAACCTATTTCCTTGTTTCACACCTCTATTAAATTCCAAGCATTCATTTATTTTATTATAAATGTTCCACTTTTGCTTTGGTGTTTCCCATAGTAATTTTTACTAATCTATTTAATTTCTGTGGGATTTTCATTTGGTTCACAGCCTCATGCAATTCCTTCATATTTACACTATCAAATGCTTGCCTGAAATCAATGAACATGGATAAATGTTGTATAAAAGTTTTCCATCCTGCCTTATAATGAACAAAAGTTGAATTGTGCTCTTATTAAAATGTAATTCAATTTGGTATCATCTATTATTGTTTTCATTATTTGTTTAAGTCTCAGTTGATAGATGATAGTGTTTTTAAGGTACATTAAGTCATATGGAAATGCTCATTCACTTAGCTGTGTGTAGAACATGAATTGGAAAGGAAGAATCAGACATGAATATTTTGGGGTAATGCCAATATTCAACCCATGGATCTTCGAACTTCCATGCTGATTCTGTAATCAACTAAGCTACCATGTCCTCTAAGCAAAGACCATAAACCTCTCTCAGATAAGTAAATAAATTCTGGAAGGTTGAAAATCCATAGTTTGAATCTTGGTATTACCCAAAATATTCATATCTGATTCTTCCTTCAATTCATGTTCTACACACAGATAGGTGAAAGAACATTTCCATATTACTTAATGTACCTTAAAAATACCATCTATTAACTGAGGCTCAAACAAATAATGAAACAATAATAGGTGATACCCAATTGAATTTCATTTTAATAAGAGCAAAATTCAACTGTTGTTCATTATAAGCATACAGTAGCTTGGTTAGGGCATCAGCATGGAAGGCTGAAGATCTGTGGTTAGAATGCTGGCTATAACCAGAATTTGTCAAGTCTGATTCTTCCCTTTCATTCAATAGTGTAATACCTCTAGTTTTTACAATTAAATTATTTTCTACATTATGTATTAAGAAGAAACAGAAACAAAAGTTTTATGATATACCTAAAATACCTGGAATAGAGTAAATAGATATTATGTGGTAATCATTTTAGGAGATTTCAGTGCTCAAATTTGCAACAAAGAAAGTCAATAAGGGAAAGCAGGTCTATTTTACCCTTCATGAAATGAACGACAATGGTAACATGATAGCTCATTTGCAGCTAGAAATAAACTCCTTAATAAATGTAAAGCATTTATATATAAATTAATCTATTTAGGAGCTCTTGAGAATACCTGACTAAAAAGTAAATCAAACTGATCATATTCTGCCACCACTGTGATATACTCATCACCCATAATCAATGTAAGATGCTTTAAAGGTCCTAACTGTGACTTGGATAATTACTTAGTAAAAGCTAAAGTAAGAAAAAAAATGGCAAATGTGCAAAAAATGCCTTCCCCCCCAAAAAAAATGTTGTGAGATAGTAAAACTAAGCAGGAATTTTGAGAATATAAAGCAGTATCAGAATATTTTAGTAGTTTAATTGAAGAAATTAAATAATAGAAAAGTTGCAAATTTAGAAGAAGAATGCAAGGTAATAGAGAAATCTATTAAAACAGCAGCAAATGAAGCCACTGAAGAAAAGGAAGGAAAGAATCAGGAATGAGGATTTGATGATGAAGAATGTACTAATATTTCAGGAGAAAATAAATCTAGACATCAAAGCTACAAAGAGAAACTAGAACCAACTATGAAAAATGTCAAATTAAGAAGGAAAAATCTAATGGTATAATTAAGAAAATTGAGAAAAAGAAAAAGGACCAGATGTAAGTCACAAAACAGCTAAATAAAGATGGCAAAAGTAGGAAATTTTACAAAGCATTAGGTAAGATGAAAAATATTCTAACCTAAAATTAATGCATGTAAAAGTAGAGATGACAAAATCTTGAGACAAGAAACCCATATAGCAAAGAAATGAATAAAATAACTATTTTAAAGACCTCATAAATTAAGGCGTATCATCATCAAATCTGAAAGCTGCCACTTCTGAAAATTTGAACTGTGACCCATCTTATGTTTGTCCTTCTTTGCAATATTTATTTGTAAGAATGACAAATCGTTAAAGTCATCTTGCTTCTTATTTCTTACAGTCATCATTAAAGAATGACTGTAACCCAATCTTCAGATTTATACACTATAGGATCTAATCTTAACATGTTTTCAATTTGACTGAAATCTTGGTTATAAGGCAACCATGCATAGCCCATTTCAGGAAACCAAAGTTCAACAGACATATTTTTTGATTGCACTAGTGATCTCTCTAGTGCTATAACTGCCCAGTTTTTGCCTTGACAATGATGTGAAGGTTGTCTAATTATTCTCTAACTCCAAATATTTTATTAGGCAGTTTCCTATCTCATTCAGACCCACATTTTGCTTCATCCTCATTCCAAACAAACCTATGGCCTCTTTCAAATGTGCAATTGTGAATACTGAGATTTTAGGTTCATAGTTTTCACTTATAAAATGCTAGGCCTGTTGTAAATCTTGGGGTTGGGAAGATTTGCTGCAGGTCAAAGGCAACTAACTGTAAGGTGATCCTCAGAAGAATCTTTAGCTAATTGGAAAAGTTCTTTAATAATATTTTGCCCAACTGAAGTTTTAGCATGGTTTAGATTTTGTTCATTTTTTATTCATCTGATCAAGTCTTCACAGTTGTTTAACTTGGCATTTTCAATCTGAATGCATAAATCATCATATGCTTGAAATGTATCAGAACAAGGTATTTTAAACCCAGTATTAAAAATCTTGTTTGAAAATTTCTCTAAACTTGTTTTCAAAATAAATTTTATTAGACTTCTCTGAGTAGCTGTACTAGCTTGCATACTTGGGTATAATATTGATGAGGTCTTTTCACTATCTGAACTGTTCCTGGTGGAATTTTTCATGATGGATTCCCTTGCCTCCCTGAAAACATAAAAGATATTGTAAGTTTAATACCATATTAAGATTATTCCAAAAATCATTTAAGTAAAAGTGGAAATTAATGTAATGACTTTACCTCTTCTGTTCTCTGGAGAGTTGCATCGACACAAATGCTTTTGCATGCTCTTTAGTCATCCCTGATTTTTCTGTAGTCCATGAACGTTTAAAAATAATTTACCTTGTAGGTAAATATAACCATTCATCATGAAACCATATTCCTTCTCTTTTTAGGACACCTGGAAGAAGTATAATAATAATAATAATAATAATAATAATGTCTACATAATTTACAGTACTTTTGTATTTGGACTTATTATTATTATTACTTATTTATAATTTTTTTGTTTTTAAATTAAGCTAGATTACCTTCTCTACATTGGTTCCATGTAAGTATTACTCAGAAGGTAGCTATGTTGGTTGTTAAAGTCACTTAAATCCCAAAAAGAATGGAATATTAATTTCAGACCAACATGGTTTTTACATGTGCTCCAGGACCAAGAACTTTAGCAGCAATAGTTTTTCTATTATCAGATATGTATTCTCTGTGGGCATTTCTATGTCATTAACATTTTTCCCTATTCTAATATAATTTTTCATGTTTCATCTTGGCCTTCTGCATTTAGCTGCTTTAGCAGGTGATTTCTTAGATTTTTTGCATTCAACTACATCCTAATAAAATCAAAATATTCAGAATGAAAAGACCAAATCTACATATAACTACGTTTTATAGTATGAAATTTTACCAATAGTAGTAGTGGTAGTGGTGGTGGCGGTAGCGGGGTTGGCAGTGGCAATAACAATAATAATAATACATTTACTATCAATAGACATATTACAAGTGTCTGACACAGTCAAAAACGATTTACAAGGTACAAATGATTTACAAAATACGTATAAAAAATAATCCCTTATTACATTACTATAGTTCGTCTAATGTATACACACATGCGCACGCACACACAGAGGGTACCACAAAAATGTATACACACTTCAAGCAAAGAAAAAACTGTGTTAACATAACAAAACTGAATTCACTCAAACAGAAATTGATGAGCACTAATCATCTTAGAATTTTACAGTTACAACAGTTGCTCAAAATGCCCACCATCAGCATTGATACACATCTGAGTACGTTGAACTACTGATTGAGCAATGTTTCCAAAAGTGTCCTCAGCAACTGCAGTGCATACCATTTAAATTTCTTCTTGAAGTGCTGCCATTATAGCTGGTCTGCCCAGATCTGCCCATGTGAACATCGCATACGGTACCATGAGTCTGAAATTTGTCTGGAATGCATGCATTTGTTACTTGAATTGGCAATTCTGTTCTGTACACACTTCTCCATTGCCTTTGAACTTCATTAACATTCTTGGTTTTCTAATATCACTTAAAAATTGCTTTTAGCTGTTCAAATGATAATCTTGGCTCCATTTTGTTGTAGCAATGTAATGTGAGTCACATCTGTTTACAAAACATTTTACAATAATCTTGGCTTTGTTTATTGTTGATTTATGATAAGTTTGACTTCATTTGTTCATTGTTGATTTACCTGTCATGTAGCAATGCTATCATATTGTATGTGAGTCACATCTGTTTACAGAACATCATACAATATATTGCTGTTGTTTTTCTGTCCAACTTTGAAATATATTAAATTGATATCTACTGTGAAAATGTGTATACATTTTTTTGGCATTGTCGGTCTTTTAACTCATGCTTAAATTTATTTCCTATATGTGCCTTAATTAGTGTTTGTAATTTATTATACAGTATCAAGACTTCTATTAAAGAATCTTTATAAATTGATTTAAAATTTGCCTGAATTCTATGCAGGTTAGTAGTAGTAGTGCCAGCGGTAATTTATACCCAATAGAATCAGTACAAGTATTTTATATATTTACAAATATATAATCTCTTATTACATTACTATTTATAGTTTGTCTAACCTACATATACCTATATATATTAGGTATTTTTAGCTCACATTTAAATTTATTTGCTATATGTGCTTTAATTGGATTGGTAATTTATTATACAGTATCAAAACTTTTATCAAGGGATCTTTGTAAGATGGTTTAAAATTAACATTAAAAACTAACATGTATTTTATGTTTACCTCTAATATTTAATTATACATGTCTCTGTTTATTATTTTATCAATTCCCTTCTTCAAGGGCATTAAAATTACTCTACACGCACGTACACACTCTCTCGCTCTCTCTCTCCCCAACTATTGTAAGGATACCTTTTTCCGAAAAAACATTTTTGCATGACATCATACTAGGTAATCGTACATACATTGAAAGCATTTCTTTTGTAAAATTTAAGATTCTATTCATATTGAATACCAATACTTCCCCATACTTCTATACCATTTGATAAAACTGGATAAGCTATCGGATAATATACAGTTAATGGACATCATCTAGATTCAAAGATAGATATCTCGATACATGTAAGCTTGAGCTAATTTTTTTATATGTATAGTTGACGTGGAAATCCCAAGTTAATCTGTCATCCAAGCCTATTTCTAAGAAAATACAGCTAATGACCTTTTCTGTTTTTGAATTATTTAAATATACTGTAATATATGTCTATTTATGTAAACAAGAATGTTCACACAGAATTAATTAATTTACTTTTTTGAGGGTTAACCTTTAAGTTAATATCATATAAGTAAACTAACAATTTTTCCAGGCAATCATTAATGGTTTTGCCTTAAATTTAGAGATTTATTAGAACAAATCATTGAGATGTCATCAGCATATTATATAAGGGTACTTGTTATGTCATATGGCAGGTTGCTTATATATATTAAGAAGAATAGAGGTCCCAGCACAGATTCCTGTGATACACCATAGATACAATCGGTTGGTTCAAGATAATTTTGCCTGCTTTAGTATGTACTTCCGTTTAACCTGTCTTATTAATAAGGTAGGACTGGATTGCATTATGAATCTTTCCCTTATGCCATAAATTTACAATTTATTTAAAAGCATAGAATGTGACACAGAGTAAAAAGCCTTAGACAGGTGAACAAATATCCCTGCAGTACTCATACTTTTATTAACATTTTCCAGTAATTTATGCATAAAATCTGTGATAGCTGTTATAGTTGAAAGACCCTATACGAGTCCATGCAGATGATTGTTAATTATGCTATACTTATCTAAGAAATTTGAAAGTTTTAACTAATAAAACTTTTTCGTACAATTTTCTAAACACAGGTTAATGATATAAGCCTATAATTATTTACATCATGTGTACTACCCTTTTTATATACAGGTTTAATTACACTTAGTTTTAGGCAATCTGGGAATATCCTTCTTTTATGGAATGACTAATGAGGTGATTGATGAATGAATGAATAGTGCTTAACGCCCATTTTTGCTAGAGGCACCACAGGCGATGGACACTGGTGATACATGAAATGAAATGATATATATCAGAAAGGATTTATTTTTAAGGAAGGAAAAGTGTAGAGTACCTCCCCAGCATTTGCCATTTATGAGGACTGAGGAAAACCTGGAAAAAACCTCAGTCAGGGAGGACGGTCCTGCCAGGATTGGAACCCCAGACCTCCTGCTCACAAGTTCACGATTTAACAACCTCGGCCACCTGTAGCGGTAAGAGGTGATTTAGAACAGACACAAGGATATCTTTGCATTTTTCAGTATTTCAGGGGATATACCATCCCTGTCAGAAGGAGATGAATTTTAAAACTAATTATTATTTTTATAATTTCTTATCACTAGTATCACTCAAAACATGGAGTTAATTAATAAAGTTTGATTACTAATGTGATCACTTGATTTATAATTCATATTATTCCCAACATTTATAAAAACATTATTCAATAATGAAAATATTTTGTTTTGGTTATTGATAAATTTATCTTGTTTAATATCTTCATTAGCATGATTTAAATTTTGAGTTGTATCATTAACTATTTTCCAAACTGTCTTATTTATGTCAGCTGAATTATTAATTTGATTCTTATATTGATGGGATCTCAAATTGTTTAACATTCTGTTCTATTCCTTTTTTAACTTTGTGTACCTAGTTTTGTGTTCTTCAACTGCTGTAAGATTAAACATTTCATAGCTGTATTTCATATTATTACATAAAACATATGCTGCATTAGACAATTTTAATTGGCCTATCCATTCCTTTTTTTTTTACTATCTTTCTTTCAAAAGGACATGCAGAATTCCGATAGCATGTCACTTTTTCCATAAATGTATGCCATTTTACATCACTGATTTGTGCATTGTAAACTTCAGACCATGTTTCCTTTTCTAATGAACTAATTTATTTACGTCAGATGTCATTCTAAATTTGTAAATTGATTCTTCTGTTTCTTTTACAGTGTATTCATACATGACTTGATGCTCAGAAAGATGAAAATTTTGTGCACCTGTTGAAAAGTAACCATTTTTATATTTGCATAAATATGGTCATTTGTGGAAAACAAATAATGTGTGACACTTTGTTGTTTTACCACATCAGCTAAGTTATGTGATTTTATAGCGTCAATAATAATAATAATAATAATAATAATAATCCCTACTTGTTGAGTTTGCATCTATATTAATGTCTCTTAAGATTATAAGTTTGACAGTTTTAGTTCTAAATTTATTAATAATGTTGAAATGTTCTAGAAATATGTGAAGAGATTTATTTGCTGATCTGTAAACTCCTAAATTAATGGAAACCTCACCATTATTACTAATTCTTAACTGCTGCTGCTTCTATAATTTTTTCAATGCTTGATTTATATATGCATTGATTTTAAATTTTACATTATATTTTTTACATATATTACAGTACTACCTCCTTTCATGTTTTTCTGTACAGAAACTATATGCTATTACAAAATATGGGATATTATACAAGTTAATATTGCTATCATGAAGTCCATGTTCTGTCAGTACTAATACTTTCGGCTTTACATCTTCCAATACCGTTTCTAATATACTGATTTTGTTACCTAAGTATTGAATGTTTTGGTAGAGTACCCTAAGTGATATTAAGTTTGATTCCATTCTTTACAGAGCTTTTGGTTTTCTATCTGGGAACAAGCATCCTGATTTGAAATATAAATATTTGCTTTGCAGTCTGCAATAAGTGCTATAGGCCTGAAATGCATTACTTTTATGGCCTGGTGAATCTTTTCTGCAACATACCTTTTCCTCTAGCATTAAGAGAAGGCCCATGTCTGGTGTGCCTGTCCCAATCCAAATTGCTAATATATACTGACTGAACGTTTTTATTATTAGCACAGAGGGATTGTATATATTTGTTGGGTCTATGTGTTGCTAAATTTGCACACAAACCATACCTGTTAGGTATATTAACAACCACTAACATTCAGTTATAAAAATTTTCTATAATACACTGTAGTTTCAGCACTATGCTATGGGCTTCATTTTTGTAGACATCATTTGCTCCACCAATGAGAACTGAAATTTTCAGGATGAACTGTGTCTTTCATTAATTGCTTAATTTTTGCAATGGGAAGGGTTTAGCCAATCACATGTTGTTCCATTTGTATCTCCTTCAGCATCTAAATACATGATTTACATAAAAATGGAAAATAAGTATGAGTATTTAACTGATTCACATATTTCTTGAAGTGTTTTTTAATTTATGATTGGAATACTCTTTTAATATAGTTTTCCAGGAATTAATGTCATTTAGGACGATGGAATTTGTTGAGTGCTATGTCTGCAGAAGTGAAAGTTTCACTTGTATCCATATAAAATAATGATAGTTGTGGATACCAGAAGTTTAACAAGTTACTTTATTTATTCTTGGCAGAGATTATTTGAATTTCTTTTTGAATTACATGCTTTTATGTGTTTAACTGTTTTCAAATATGAGTGACTTTAAAATGAATATCTGTACTCTTAATTTTTTTTTCCCCCAAAAAGCTGCCCATTTGTGGTAAAAACAGTTTTCGTACAACTATGTATGAAGTTAGCACACAGTGGTGATTTCATTGGTGACATATTGAAAAGACTATATATAAAGTACAACTGAACTGAAACTCACAGCTAAATCACAACTGTAAGAGTTATATACACAACCACTAGTAATCACAATTGAGATTAAACTGATTCTTTGCTACACAATAGACTCATGGCATAAGCTAAGGTTATGCATTGCTGAATCACAAATGTTGCCAGTTATGGTCTAGTGCATTGATTCCAGTTTATGGAAATTGCTAAACCTTATTTAATAGCTTGTTGCTATGTAACTTAGCCTCATGTCATAGGATTTCACCTCAGCTATGCCCTGTTAAATATTCTCTGCAAACTTTGGGTAATGTGGTGGCAATGTTATGGAAAATATGTGTATCTGTAATGTTTTTCTCTAAATATTGTGTAATAATGAACAATCTCCAAAATATGTAAAAAAGGTTAACTATAAAAATTACATTTTATGACTATAAACCTTAATTCGTGTACATTTAAACCTTGATGATTGGCAAATCAGCATGATCATTTTTTGTTCAAGATATCAGGCATTGGTCAAGATTAAGTTCTGGGAAACCTTTCCATCAGGAATGATCCAAATTATCAGAATGTTTGAACTAAAGATGAATGCTTTCTGAAAACAGGTTTTCTTTTCAAGTATAAAATCAAGTGTTGTGATGTCATTGGTTATATCATTATATACATTAAGCCTCTCTTGCTTTCATATTGACTTATATCTTTTATAGCACAGGTCCCCTTTAAGTTAGGTGAAATTTGTAATAACAAATAAGTGGGTAGATTAGTCATAGGAAGCAAGCAATAGTAATCACGAGTTTGCAAATTTTATATTCCTAAATAATGCAAATTAAAATCTGCACTATTTCATGCAAGTACTTATGCCATCCATAATAATGGCAATAGTAATTATTAGTATGCATATTGCACCTTATAAATGAAATAAATAAAAAGTAGTAATGATTTATAATATATATATAATCAGATATACTTAATTTTGCGTTGTTTTCATTAGAAAATAAAAAAATAAGTTGCTCCAGTAATCTCGTACACATCACTGAAACCAATTGTATATTGTCACCCAATGCGTTATCTTCATTTATGAATGGAGACTGGGTTTTAAGGTGCAAAATTATGATTGGAAAGGGAAAGAATAATTCTGAAAATTATTAAAAATAGGTCTATAAAATGTGTGATGAAATGCTTTTATTCAGGACGAAATCTGTTTCATTAACTTTCTTTACTCAACAATGTAGAAAATAACATAAAGTAAACAATATTTAGGAAATAAATGTGGCATTTACTCGGTTTCAGCCAGTTGGTTACACTGGATTACAAAACATTTCCAGGTTATCAAATGTAAGTCGTTGGCTCTTTCAGCATAGGAGATCCTTATAGATGGAGCAACTCCACTCAACATATACTGAAACCAATGGAGCATATTTTGTAAACATGGAAAGATAGTTCAATGGAAGTTGCCAAGGCTTCCTTAGATGGGTTTTTTCTCAAAAAGGAATTCATGTTTGACTTTGGAAAATCCATCAAGTTTCTCCCTCACAGTTGTAAACTTTGAACCCAAGTTGTTAAGCATTAATTATATTATTTTTAATTAAATGTGAATTGATTCTTTTGAGGATTATTTTCTCTAATACTTTGCTCAATGTGCTTAAGAGGCTAATTGACCTATACTTCTTTAGGATATATTGGTCCTTTCTTGGTTTGGGATAGAGCAGAATTTTCGCTTATTACCATTTTGGCGGGAAGCGCCGGTGTTCTAGTTTGTAATTGCAAATGTCTGCAAGCATAATGCAATGTTTGGAATTTAGTCCGGCCCTGGCGCTTTCCTAGTTTGGAAGGTGACTAATGAGCCATTAAATTTCGCCATGGTTAGTTTTCCTAATTTTATTATGGACGCGAGTTGTTCCAGTTGATCGCACTTTATCTTCCTTGTGTCCAGGAAAAGTAATGATAATAAAATTAAACCACCTTAGGGATAACAGCATAATTTTTGAGAGTTCTTATCGAGAAGAAAGATTGTGACCTCGATTTTGGATTGAGATGAATTTTAAATGAAGGAATATAATTATTAGGTCTGTTCGACCTTAAACATCTGGTTTCGACTGGTTTCTAGTATAATCTCGAATTAGTTCGTCCGCATGTGTAATGTTAGTAACGGTGAATTGGATTTGTAGTTCGTTTCCATTTTCATCTCGCGCGGTACCTTTCTTGGGTGATATTTTATGTCGTGCGGAAAACCCACTGAATTAGACGGTGGTACGGAACTTCAGTAGCCTGTGAGATGGCGTTGTCAATGATTTCTAGTTCTGCGTCATGTTTATCGTGTGAGTCGATTTTCATTTATTTAATGTGACTGTATACTGTATATGTGAACGTCCCCCAATTAAAGTGTAGTTGTAGTTGTAGTTGTATTTCAGTGGCTCTTGTATAAATGTAATTGGTGCTTTAAGTTGCAAAAGAACCAGGTACGGTCTGATGTTAAATCGTGTAGCACGTTGGTGTTAGTTTCTATAATAATTTTCTTTTAGTAGCGCAATGTCTAGAATATCTGGCATGTGTCGGTCCCGGTGGTGTAGTGGTAACCACACTTGCCTCCTAAACCCAAGATCGCGGGTTCAATCCCGGCCAGGATCGATGGATTTTACGGGCGTGAAAATCCTAAGTATGGCGTCCTTCGAAAGGGAAGTAAAGCCGTGAGTCTCGTGTCGTATATTTAGGGCACGAAAAAGAACCTCAGACTGAATAAAGAGGCCTCTGAGCAAAATTTATCGACCGTTTCAGCCCTGAATTGAATGAGTCGCTGATGACCTGAGATGTTAAAGAACGTCCATAAATAAACCAAATCGACAAAAATATGTCTGAAACATGTGTTGGTACCTCTAATCCTACCAATAGGTAATTATTCTCATTAATGTATGCTAACAATTTCTTCCCATTTGAGTTTGGAGTAATGCAATTCCAAATATAGTGTTTGCATTAAAATCCCTTGCTGGGATCAATTTAGTGTCTGGATTCATAATTTTATCAACATTGTTTAAATTAATGTCCCCCCCCCCCCGAGAATTGTAGGCTGATACTAGCATTATTTCTAATCTTAGAAGCTGTAATTTAGCCTCATTTTTTGTTTTATTTGAGCATTATGAAAATAAAGTATGCGCATACCTCACAGAGAACTGCGATTCTGGTGAATAGTTTTAATTAGAATTTCTAGTTTCTCTTAAATTAAATTGTAAACTATTGGGACTGCAATTTATAAATATATTATTTTATAGCTCTCGTTCTTCTTTCCAAAATGAGACTAAGGATTTTATGTACCTGCTCAAGAAGAGTGAAAATCATTTCTTTCTTTGCTGAAGAATAAAAATAATTTATTTTTCCATCCAATTTTTTTAACAAAAAAAAAAAGATGAAAGCATCAAAGATGAGATATAAAGTGGATAAAGATGCCACAATATTTGTCTATTTCACTTCATTTCATGTATAAAATACAAATCTCAAAGTGATCGGTATTAAATGAGCTATATTTTTGTAAAGGTGCTGCATCTTAAAATCATGAAGCATGAACCTACAAACTACTTTGATGCAGCAGCCGTGTTTCATGAGAATTCAAGATACAAAATAAAAACATTTCTTATTTTATTAGTATACCTGAACACTGCTTTCAATCAACTTGTGGACACTAGTAATCATCAATCTGCCATATTTCAATGCTGCTTTCATCATTCTATATAATAGCATCCTCACTGATAGAGGTGTTATCAAGGAGTACCAGGTACACTGGGAAGCATTAGTATAGTGGCTATGTTGCAGTGCTCGAAGGGAACAGACTCCTTTATCTCCACCACTACTGTCTTGGCAGAGGGGACGTTTCAAAGTCCATTAATTACTTTTTATTAGTAGATTGCATAAGCTGCTGTATTTAGAAGTGAAAAATACATTTCATGTTGTGAAATTAGAGAGAAAATTGAATAACTAATTAGAATATTTGTTCATTCCTGTAGCCACCTTTAACTTCATATTCATATTGGTTACGTTAAATTGCGAAACATTTGGTGGTGTTCATAGCTCATTATTAACCCGTAGTCTATCATTTGGTTTTATTACTTTGATTTTTAACACCAAAACATACTCATATCCCTCTCGTATGCATACTTTCCAGAATTTATGTAGGGTTCTTGTCTGGCGGCAAGCTAAGAGGAGAGATGATGATGATGATGATTATGATGATATGCTCAGATGAGACTGGGGACCTCGGACATTTGTCTTTGCAGGATGTGACAAAACCCAGGGGAAAATCTACCAAATACAACTGATACCAACCAAGATTCGAAGTGGCAGGATTACGAACCAGACACAATATCCCACCATCATGCCTACTTTGTATTATAACATAATAAACATCAGTGATAACCAATAGGTAAGTATGCCGGATGGTGCTAGTTCGCTTTTCTGCCATGCGAGAGGTGGTAGAAAGGTGGCGAATAAAAGCCTCGATGCCAGTGTCATGAAGATTCCCAGTGTATAAGACACTACACTACTACTCTTTTGAATAGTCATAAACTGCAGTTTCACGAAATATTGCCATTTTAGTGATTTTCCGAATTGTTTGGGGGATCAGATAAGTGAATTTTTAAAATTATTATTTTCTTTGCTGGAAAAAAAATCACAAGAATTTCATATATGAGTAATCCTGTTATTTAGATGGTGCAACAATACAGTACATTCTTGAAGTATACTTCATGTTACAGCTTATGCTTGTATAGTGTGGGCAAAGTTCTAGTTGATTGTATACTAATTTTGCTGACAGATTACTGCATGGTTACTGTGCTACTTGGCAAGGAAATTAATGATGGACATTTGGAAGTGCAATTTTGTTGAATTTTGCTCACCTAGTACAGTACATTTACTTGGATAAAATTACAGCTTTTTAAAATGTATTCACTGTAATAATTCTTTACAGTTCACTAATGAATAAAGGAATATATGAAAGAACTTTTTTTTTTAAATTGGTTTTGCTTTAAAACAAAACAAAATATATGGTCTTACTTTTCTTAAATGTTAACTCAAAAAACGACTATGTCAATTGCTTATGTGTACTTGGTAGTTAGTATTAATTCTAGTAATAATTATTCTATATGTATGGCATAAATGCATGATTTTCATAGGTTTACGTGCTTTGTATATATTAATTCATCAAGGTTGGTGGATAAGCTTATTTGTAGATAAAAGGTTCAAAAATGTTTACTGGCCTTGGCAATGTGACCAACACCTATTATGGGAGCCTGACCAGTCTGCATAGTAAAAGTCACTGCAATAATAATTTTTTTATTATTATGACAGTTATTTTATATAGTGTAATCTCAGGGTAAGGGAAGAATGCCTTAAGAAATTAATACCATTGGAATTGGTTTAATTAATTTGGTTTATTAGTTTTCTGTGATGAGTGTAGCACTGTAACATTTTTTGTCAGTAAAATCATGATACCTTCACCTGGGCTTTTACATTTAACAATTTTGCATTATTTAAAAAATGTTTAACAATACTGTTGAATGCTTAGAATTATTATATTTAAAAGTTCCTTGGCATACCTTCTTTATACATGCTGTGAGTAAATGGATGTTCACTGCAGCATAGTAAACCAGAAAGAATCCATTTCAGTCACATGATCATCATAAGACGGTAGCTAATGAACTGTACATGAACTGCCCACCAATCCTATAGTTGTTAATGGTATGTGTATTAGCATAGTATGATTGATAACAGGATTGAAATACTTTGTTGGCTGATTATTTGTTATACATTGATGCAGATGAGTTAATTCTGTTGGCACTATATATCATTTTGTTTTCTTCTTGTCTTTCTAAAATTTACTAACCAAAATAAATATTAAAAATTGGTGCCTAGAAAATAATTGTGCATATTATTTATCTGTTATGTTTGTTAATAGGGTTAAAATTATATAGCTTATGGTTATTAAGATTACAGTGTGATAAATATAGAAATGAAGTCTGTCCTGGTTGTCTAGTGGTAACCATACTTGCCCTATAGACCCTAGATCGCAGGTTTAATCCCGGCCAGAATGGATGGGTTTTTTATGCATAAAAATCCTAAGAATGGCTTCCTTTGGAAGGTAAGTAAAGCCGTGGTTCCATGTCATAGATTTATGGCATGAAAAAGAACCTCAAGCTGGAAAGAAGCGGCCTCTGGGCAAAATTTTTTGGCAATTTCACACCCTGAATCGACTGGGGTGCTGATGACCTGAGATGTTAAAGAGCATCCGTAAATAAACCAAATCAACAACAACACTTGTGTAATAGATTGCATGCCTCATAACACTGTAAGAGGATGTTCTAAATGTTCTCGGCCTAACTTAAAGATGTCTTGAAAATGGCCAAATTACTATGACAGTTGAGTATCATCCTTTAAATGGTATGCTGTAAAGTTTCAGACCCGTAAGTGTAGTCACTTGCTTGTGATGATAGTGTGAACAGAATAGTAATTTAAGAAACTATCAAACGCCAAATTTTCTTGTATAAGTTCATAAGAAGAGAAATTCATAACAGCAGTAAACTAGGCTTAATGTTTATATGCGAGTTCCTTATGCCACTTATTTAATTCTTTATTTATTCAATGTTTTCAACCCCTTGCTTTTGTTTGTGCCTCCCTCCCATCCTCCCTAACTTCCTTCATATTCTTCTGATTCTGTTGTTAAAATCTACATTTTAATTTTAGTTTGAGAAACCTGGACGGAGGGATGATTTTGACTACCCAGAAATGGCTAAAGAAGCAGTTACTAAAGCTCTGAGTGATGCTAACCTAAACATGACTGATATTAAACAAGCCTGCGTTGGATATGTTTATGGTATGTGAATAGCAGAAGAAACTTTGGTTACTTTTAGTTATAGTTAAATACAAATTAGCTGAAGCTATTTATAAAGAAAATAAATTAGTGTTTATTAATTTAGCAAAATAATCCCCTGAATTTACAAATGACTTAAAAACAAAATAAAATAATTAAAACATTATAATGCACTAAAATTAAAGAAATGCATAAAAAATGAGAGACTACACAGTTTATGCGGTAACTTAACATTAACTTAACATTAAATGTGAAAAGATAAAAAAGGAAAACAGGAATATGTATATGAATAATGTATCATATTAACACTTAATAGCAAACAGATTATATGTTAAATGTTTTAAGGTAATATAAGTGATTTTTAATATGTTCAATAGCAATAAGGGAATGCAGTCATGTTTATACTGCTTATAGGCAGTCCAAAATAGTCCTCCCCCTTAGAGAGTTACTTCAGGGGGTTGAAAAAATTTTACCATGACAGATGTTGGTTATGAAAGCCATGTCATAAAATAACATAGGGTGGTATTTTAATAGTATACCAAGGGTTCATGTATGGAAATAATGTAAAATTGTGTACATTCAATAGCATAATTAATTACACATATATGCAATGCAAGACATGTAGAACATGAAATAGGTCATGTTTTAATATGAGAAATTTATTATAAAGTACTCATTCATAGGAAAATTATAACCGCCACATGTGGCCGAGGTTGTTAAGGCATGGACATGTGAGCAAAAGGTCTGGGGTTCGAATCTGGCCGGACTGTCCTCCCTGACAGGTTTATTCTGGGTTTGCCTCAGTCCTCATAAATGGCAAATGCCAGGGAGGTACCCTAAAAATTAGGCCTGGAATGTTTCTTTCTTTAAAATATATCCTTTTCTAATATATGATTTCGTTTCATGTATCATCAGGGTCCGCTGCCTGTGGTGCCTCAATAGTAAAAACGGGTGTTAAACACCATTCAAAAGGGGGGAGGGATTATAGTTATAACTATTAAAATATATTATATTCAGTACCTTGTCGAAGCATATGAAATATACTCTGTAAGTAATATTTTATACAAATCATTGGAATGAAAGAGACCCAATAGAGGAATTGCATTGTTATCCAATTATACACCCCATATACAAAGGTAAAGGGAGTGAAAGAGACCCAAACGATTATAGAGGAATTACATTGTTATCCATTTTTGGAAAAAAAATTATACCTGTTTTGGCAGAGAGAAATCAAAACTGGTCAGTAGAATATGAAAGGATATCACCCAATCAAACTGGGTTCAGGAAAGGAAAGAGAACAGTGGATAATATAAATTTGAATAGTTCGGGATTTTATATGAAGTGGATAATATATTTAGAATTGAAATGATGATAGATAAATATTTAGCAAAGAAAGAGGTATATTGTACTTATATTTATTGATTTAGAAAAAGCATATGATAGGGTGGATAGAGAAGTTTATGGTACAAATTAAGTGAGAAGTGTCTAAGTGGGAAACTGATCATGTATTACAGGAGTTATATTATCAAAACAGATTTTGGGCCAAGTGTGGCTTTGGGGAAGCTACTAATGCTGTGGGACAGGTGAAAGGGCTTAAACAAGGTTGTAAATTAAGTCCCATATTGTTTAATTTGTTTATTGATGACATTTTGATTAGCTTGAAAGGTTTGAACTCACATGCCTACAATTAATAATGTAGATATTCATGGGTTACGTTGTGCAGATGATTTGGTGGTATGTTTAATATCAGGAATTGGCTTCAAGTTAGCTATAGGTGAGATTGATAGGTATTGTGAAGGTTCGGGGTTGAAGGTGAATCAGAATAAAACTAAATCAAGGTTTTTAAGAAGGGAAATAAACTGTGTAAGGATGAGAAATGCTTCATGGCAGATAAAGAAATTCAGGTGATTAGTGAATTCTCATATTTGTGCATAAAGTTGAGTAGTAGTGGAGGTTCAGAAAAACAGAAAAAAACTGCAATGGCAAAAGGGAAAATGGCCATGACAGTGATAAGAAAATGTTTATATAGGATGCCAGTAAAGAATATCAAGTGGTTTGAAAGGCTTTATTCTGCCTTGGTTGAATCATGATGGATTTATGGAGGGGAAATTTGGGGTATAGAAATCAGATGATGTAATATGGATTTAATACTAAGAATTTTCTGTAAATTAATTTTGGGAGTTCCCAATACAATTGCAAATGCAGGAGCATTGATACAGTTAAGAATGGTAAGTGTCAGAGGGTTAATGATGGAGAAAGTATTGAAATATTTATTTAGGGTTCAAGAGCTATTGGACACTGACATTGTGAAAATATGCCTGAAATATCAAGAAAAAAAATTTGAGTATAATGACTAATACCTGGTTGAACAAAATTAGAGAACAGTTATTTAGAAAGGGTTAGGAGATTTTTGGATTTAAATTGGATATTTCAAAAGAGGTTGTTGGAGGGAAGTGAGGTGAAGAATGGAAGATATGGATAGACAAATTTTATTTGCCCAGAAAAGAAACATATTTTAATTTGCAAGAAAAATAAAGAGTAGGGATAGGCTGGTTTTGATTAAGTGTTTGGAAATTAAGGGGAATAAGGGGAGATGTTATTCTGAGAATGTGTCCCATCTGTGCGGAGAAGGAAGATGAAATTCATATTATCTTCCAATGTAAAGCCACAAATTTTGTAGGTAAAGTTTAATTAATAAGAAATGGTTAATGAGAAAAAAAGGAATTGTATTTAGAAAGATTTTTGAAGATTGTGAGCAGATACCCAAATTAGGGGAGTTTTTATGGAAGGTGAAAATAAAATGGAAATGGTCATTTGAAAGATAATATAATTTCGATCAATTTTAGATGAAAAGGAATAACTGTATGATTTTGAAAAATGTCATTGGTCTGGGAACACTTGGGAGTGAAATTATATTAAATTTATTGAATTATTGAGCTTGGGATATTATAAATTGCTGTAGAAAGTGAATACACGTAGCATTATAGTTGGTATTTGAAAAATAAAAGAATTAGTAGTTTGTAGGGATTATACTTAACTGACAAAATAATTCGCACAGGTAGAGTAAGTGAAATATTTATTTTTGTGCCTTGATTGGATCAAAGCCTAGTACCCTGGAATTCCATTTGGATGCTGCTGATGGACCGGTGACCGGGAACTGACACAATCAATGTGGAAATTTTGTACTTTATCTATAATTTAGGTAAAGATGTTAATATAAATGTATTTATAAACATGTATACAGTTTTTTTCACACTAACTCCATTCACTTACATAAAATTTGGAACATATGTAAGTGAATGGAGTTAGTGTGAAAAAAACTGTATACATGTTTATATATATATACCACTCCATTGTCAACAGCTTTGTAAGTACACTTATAAATGTATTTGTTTCAACAATTGTAATTGTGAGGGGTTACACCTTAAGATACAGGGGAAGTCCAATTATAATTTGTATTTGAACTTTTCTTAGCACTTTATGAATTTCAAATTTCTTTATAGTAGATGTTTGAGAAATAAAAGGATTAGCAGTTTGTAGAGACTGTAGTTAGCTGATAAAAATAATGGTATAGGTACAGTAATTGAAATATTTTATTTTTAGTCCCCTGAATTTCCAGTAGGCTACTGCTGATGAACCAAGCTCCAGGGCTGGATGCAATCAAGTTGGAAATTTTATACTTTATTAATTATTTAGAACTTAGTTAAAAGGGTTAGTTTAAAATCATCATTGTATTAAAATTTCTGTAATTGCCAGAAGGTACACCTAAAATGGCCTGGGGCAGATAGGTAGAGACTACTTGTAGTTTGTATTTTTCTTAGCACTTTCAATAAATTTAAATTTTATTGTTTTAAATCTTTGTAGTTTTATACAGCATATCCTCTAATTTATATGCAAATTCCATCATCCAGTAGGTTTTTTTTTGAATATTCTGCTCCTAAATAATATTCATATTTCAATAAAGATGAAAATTGCTGTTGTTTCAAGGGATGTTTCGAAAGCATATAATGCGTAGATTGAATTTTTCTAAACTCACTGGTAGTTCTTCACATTTACTTATTATTTCTTGAATTTTCTGATGAAAATCTTTGAGGTTTTTATTACTGTTTTCATTTCTGTTTATTACAGTTGATTTGCCATTCAAATTTATGCAGGACTATTCAAAAAGAAGGAACAGATTTCAAACATTTGTTTCTTCCAAACTACAAAAGATAGAAACACAATTCCAACATTCCTGGAAAGAGTAAAGTTCAATTTTCACTTTTTATGCATTCAAAATGAGCACCATGTGTTACATGACAAATATCAAAAGGGTGGCTCATTTCTTGTTACACACGAATCAACGGGTCTTTAGTTATCGAATTCACAGCTTCAACAATTCAATTTCGCAGACTTTCAAGAGTATCAGGCATATGGGGAATAAAAACATGGTCTTTTACATAACCCCACAAATAAAAGTCACAAGGGGTGAGGCCTGGAGACCTGGGAGGCCACTGGTGATGAAGTTGATCATCTGCTCCTCCTCTTCCAATCCAACATCTTGGAATGGTGTCATTCAGGTAATGTTGGACATGCTTAGAGAAATGAGGTGGGGCACTATCTTGCATGAAGATGAAGTCATCCAAATCATCTTCAAGTTGAGGAAATAACCAGTTTTGAAGCATGTGTAGATAGGTTAGTGTTGTCACACTGTTCTTCATGAATAAGAAAGGTCCATAAACTTTGTTTACAGATATGGCACAGAAGAGGTTAATCTTCGGTGAATTTCTTTCATGTTCAAAAACTGACATAAGATTTTCACTTGCCCAAATTCTAACGTTATGCCGATTAACTTTACGGAAAGATGAAAAGTGGATTCATCAAAAAAATTTAATGGTTCAGAAAAATTGCCTTCTTTTATATCGACTAGCATACTAATGCAAAATTCTTACCTTTTGTTGTGGTCGTCAGGATGCAATGCTTGCAATAACTACAGTTTGTATTACTTCAGGTGCAGACTGTGTTCCAGAACTCGCCATATCGTTGGTTGAGGAAGGTTAAGTTCCTTGCTTGCTCGTGCTGTGGATTTTTTTGGGCTCCTTTCATAAACTGTACGAATATACTCAACGTTTTCATTCAATGTGCGTGGATGTCCCGTGCTTTTCTGTTTGCAGATGCAACCATCTTCTTTGAATTTTCGATGCCACTGGTTAATCTGCTTATGTGTAGGCAGTTGTTTATTAAACTGACGGCGAAAAGCACATTGAACTTCAATAATGGACTCTAGTTTTGCTAATTGCAGCACACAAAATGATTTTTCCTATAGTGTCGCCATTTTACTACAGACAATCAACATGGCAAGCAACAGCGCCAATGCAGCCATGATTGGAACTTCTACCTAGAAGGTTCAAATTTTAAACTTTTGTTTGTCCATGAAAGCTGGAATTATGGTTCTACCTTTTGTAATCTGAAGAAAGAAATGTTTGAAATCTGTTCCTTCTTTTTGAATAGCCCTGTATTATTATTAATACTGTTAAGCTTTTCTCTAATTGAAATTTTGCATTTTACTTCTCAAGTATTGATTTCTTATAGATTTCTTAAATTAACATTATTCTTATTTGACCATAATCTTAAAAATAATGACTAATAATAATAATAATAGTAATAATAATAATAATAATAATAATAATAATAATAATAATAATAATAATAATAATAATAGGAATTTTCTGATTAGTTCTGTTGGCAGTCAAAAAGGAGAGCATATTGCCTTTTGAATTTAGGTGCAGTTCATATGTAATCCCTCTAACTATTTAAGAGACATCTATTTCATAAATGAGAGTTGTTAGGCTTCATCAATGCACTTTCTGACTGCATATTCATACTCCTCACTCTCCCATGAAATTATGGCCTGTCATATGTCTCAAAAAGACCTAAAAACTCACTTTGTTATGGCTGTTTTTGTCACTGATGTTCTCTATATCATTTCCAATTCAGTAATTACTATTTCTATCCAGACTATTTCTTGGCAGTATAGAGCCATATTCCTGCACCATTAGGTTCACCACTTCTATCTCATGAAGTGTGGTATTTTTATGGTAAATCGCTTTTCATAAATAGTCTTCTTTTCACTGTTTAATTTAATTAGGCCAGCCTTTTTGTGTTCAGATCAAATTGTATAGTCAAGAATATATTTCTTAGGATCACTTTCTTTAAATGCTGTACTATCAACTGTACAGCATTTTCCTTCAATGGCCAGACCATTTCCTCATAAGCACTGGAATATTTTTTCCTAAGGTCTTTGGATATGATAGATTACACTTGATGTTGGAGTGTTTCTCAGCAGGTCACTTTGTGAGCAAGAACCCAAGAGATGTGCAAAGATGTGGCAAAGTGACAGAGGCTATTGTCCTAGGTCCTGCCTGATACTAAGAGAACCACAGATACAGAAAAGCATTTTTGTCCCTTGTGCCACTCACTGGAGGGAAACCTTCATGAGATCTGACTCTGATATTAGCAGCTGTATATTCCAATTAAAACTCTAATCCTAGTCTTTTTTAGAAGGAATTGATGACACTAAGCTGTTCTTATATAGTGATATTGCATTGTCACCTCCAGAAGTGCTAATGTCCATTTTTCAGTTTTTATTGGGATAGCTTTACAATTTAAGAGAATAAATCTGAAATGCTGATGTTTGGGCTTTTAAATTAACTAAACTATTTTATACTGTCTGTAGTGTTTTAGAGATTTCCTCCGTGGTCTAATGGCTAACGTTGTTGACTGCTAGCTGGGAGGTCAGGATTTGATTCCCGTACTTGCTTAAGACTTTTTCTAAATTAGAGTTGTCTGGGACAGGGTCCACCCAGCCTCGCGAGAACAATTTGGAAATTGCCTAATGGAGAAATGGCATTTTTCAATCTCAAAAACTGTGTAATAGGCAACTGGTAGGATGCCAGAATGTTGATCACATGACCGCAACCCCAGTAATACTGCCCTCTATCAATGAAGTCATGGAAGCAGAGGTTGTTGCAGTAGGCCAAGGCTCACCCTAGGTTATGGCGCCAAATGTGAAGAAGACTGTTTTTTAAATGTTTCACTGTTAAAGAGTTCATATTGTTATGTTTAAAACTGTTTCTATGCAGTTTGGAATGCATTTTTGTTTAATCAGTCTTATTTATTGGTTACCATTTTGAAACATGCAATGTTCATACTTTTAATAAATTTATCAATCAAATCACAATGTTATTCTTATTTTTTCATCTCCTTGCAAATGGAACTTATCTGGGTTTAACTAATCATCACAGGTTAAGTCTGTACACTATATTAAAGTTCTGGTCAATTCATTTTATTGTTTGTTGTATCTGTAGCTATATTTCCAGATTTACCATAGATTACTGTGACTCAGACATATCTTAAAGAATGGGCCTAGTTAGTTCAGAATGTAATGTTTTATAGTTTTTTTTAAATTTTTTTTAATTTAAATTAAGCCTGAAAGGTAAATGCCAGCTAATTTTAGATGTTGAATGATTCCAGGCTCATCAATGCCACTAATAATTCATTATGTATTCAACTATTAATAGATTTCATGCACACATTATCAAACCATTAATTATTATTTGATTCCACAGTGTAACCCTTATTTAGCATTTTTACAGGGACCTGGCATTCTTTTACTTTAAATGGAAGTGTACCTTAAATGGAAGTTTCAACAAAGTGCGCACCTTTTCTATAGATCTCTGTCATTGTTAACAAAAATGACACCAAAATACATTGTTTGCATGATGATAATAGCACAATCAGACACATACCCTACATAATTTTTTCTATGTCATAAATATTAAAGTCCATATTTGAAATTTCCAAGCATTTATACCATAATGCCAAAACATCCACAAAATAAATATTTACTTATTGACAGCAATGCAAGAAGCCATTTTGCCCCTACACGTTTTTATACAGCTTTAGTGTGATTTATTTGCCAAAGTAATGAAACCTGGAAATGTTCATTTCTATTGGGTTTATATCATTTAAAAAGAAAAACTATAACAGAGTCCTCTTTAAATGTGATAAACCTTTGAATAATATCTACACTGGCAACAGCTTTACTGAAAGTTGGTAGTTTTATTTCTTCGATCCTCCTCCTCCTCCTTCTACTCCTCCTCCTCCTTCTTCTCCTCCTCCTCCTCCTCCTCCTCCTTCCCCATCTCCTCCTCCTCCTCCTCCTCCTCCTCCTCCTCCTTCTTCTTCTTCTTCTTCTTCTTCTTCTTCTTCTTGGGTGGCAGAGGTCTTTAAGGTGCAGACTCATGAGGGCAGGACTGTCCTCCCTCACTGAGGTTTTTTCAAGATTTTCCTAACTCATAAATGGCAAATGTCAGAAAGGTACCCTAAATTTAGGCCTAGAAACCTTAAAAAATTTCTTTCCCAATTTATCATTTCATTTCATATATCATCAGTGTCCACTACCTATATTCCCTCTACAGTAAAGATTAGCATTTAACACTATTAAAAAAAAAATACTCTTCAACCACTTAATTTTAGAGAGAGTTTTTATTTTTGTTGTATTAATAAATTTTATCAAAGCTGACTGACTGAAACAGCATACATGAGTAAGCTAAAGCCTAGCTGATAATTCAGACTAGACCACCATACACCAAAACTAATTGATGTTATGATGTTAAAGTGCAAACAAAGTGGCATTGGTTTGAGCGTGTAACATCATCTGTCTTCAACTTTGCAGTTCACAACCTGAGTTATTCCAGAACATTTTTATCAGCAACAAGCATGCTTGGCTAAGGTTGATGTATTTCTATGATTACATTTATGTATGCTAAATAGGGGTTTTACACTAGTGCAAATGACACTAAATCGAAAATGAAATTACATTGCTCTAATGGAATAATTTTAGGGACTAAACATTTCTTGCATTTATTGCAGGTTTACACTTGATGAAAGTCATACAAAATTTAGGTTATACTGCATTATTTATGCTCTATAGAGTGAATAGGAGAACCATTATCCTTTAAAATGCATTCAGGATAATCAAATATCATAACTTTTTAAATTACTACTTGCAGAAGTTTGCATAACCCTACATGTCCATTTTCCATAAATATGCTGAACCATAAAATGCATCATGTGTAACATTTACATCTTATATTTTCATACAAGCAAAATACTAATAATTTGGTTTGTTCTTCTAGATAAGCAAACAGTATAGCTCTTTGCCATACGTTATCTCCGTCAGTAGTTGGCCAGTATTGGAAATGAAATTGAAGTATTATCTGTTTATTTTGTATAGTTATGGAAAGAGTTATTGTTGTTCAGAATTAGTGCTGCCACCATGCATGAGCAGTACCAAGCTGGGTGACATCAGTTAGCAACAAGTTAGGAGTAAAAGAGATTTTTTGTCTGCTTAATTTGAGCCATAATGGTGATAACTTTATTTTATTTATGCCGATTATATGCAGCCTGTCAAAGTTCTGTGTTTGTGCCTTCTGCTGGTATCCCTATTCAGCTGTACTAGTGTTATATTGTGCTATGAGTCATTATGATGGGGAAGGCATCAATAGGAGCAGATGTAAACAGTTTGCAGCACTCCTATCAAAATTGCCAAATATAAAATAAATGGATAATAAGTATATCTGTACATTGTAACCAGTCTTTTAAATGGTAAATCAGGTTACAACACTATTTTTCCCCTTATGTGGCATAAATATTATAAAGGTACCAAGTTAATATCAAAGCACATCTCTGCAATCTTCTGCCTACCATGACAGTTATTTCTATCTTAGAATCAAAATTAGACAACAAAGGTTTGAAATTTATTACTAATTTAAATTTTACTGTCCATAGTTGCTGGTTAATTTTTGTCACACCAATTATAAAAACCAATGATTTCTCATGTGTTTACTGTATTGTTTCTTGGCATTAATTAAAATCTGTGACATAAAAGCATTTGGAATTCATACTCCATCTTTTTCTTATAAATTATATCCATAAGCCTTATAAGTTAATAATGCTGTATCTGTATCTCAATGTACTTAAATCTGTGGGTAACTAACTATACTCAGTGCTTTACAACCTTTTGGATCAGCTGGTCTGAAATGTGCTAGAACATTTGACAGAATGTGAATATTAAGGAAGTGATAAAAATATTGTACTTACGAAGCTGTTGACAATGGAATGGCAATATAACTTCAACTTATGTGTTCACTTTTTTACACTTTACTCCATTCACTTACACAAAAGTAAGACGCGTTTCGTGAGAATCTCTCCCATCTTCAGTTGCTTACAGAGAGATTCTCCCGAAACGCGTCTTACTTTTGTGTAAGTGAATGGAGTAAAGTGTAAAAAAGTGAACACATAAGTTGAAGTAATAAAAAGTTCATCTGTTCTTTAAAAAAAAAATATATATATCTGTGGTTAAATTTTTTTTATTTCATCAAATATTGTCTTGTAATCTCCATTAAAATTCCAAGTAAATACTTTAGTTTGAAAAAATACAAAAGTGCTTATACTGTTAGCATGCTGGGCAGAATGTTTATATAATAGCTCGTTAATTCAAGAAATGTTTCAGTTCTGTAACTTTTTGTGGTTCTGGCCTTGAGCAAACACTTTTGTGTTTTTCTGAGCTGGCTTATGGCCCTCAGCAAACAATGCATTCTAAATAATTTATTCTGCCCCTTGTTCCAATAATTCTCTATACCAATCATTCAATCATTCCCCAAGTAATTCTCTATATCATTCAATCATTCCAAGTTGATTTAAGGTTTCAAATACAGTATGCAAACTAAAAGTCTTAAAGTCATTTTGCTCTGTTACCACTAAACCATCCATGAAGAGTTGGTAACAGATCACCCCACAAATAATTTATCCATAATACTTCAGGAGAGCATTAAATGCTGTTTTATATTAAGATAATCTGATATGCTGAAATGGTTCCAAATGTGTAATTAATATTACCAACACTGAATAAAATTAGCTATGTATTGAAATGCATAAAAAAGATTTTGGGCCTTTAGTCAGTTTTTACATTTATATATTGAGTACTAAGCAAAATGCAAAAGAAATGAAAAGCTCTAGCTTTTGGCCCTAGTCACATGACCTATATAGCACTGCAATATTTCATACAACTATGCAATTATTTAGTTAACAGTTAGTAAACAATAAAATTACAAATGTCATTTAACCACTTTATTTCAGTGGTCAGTATTCCTGCCTCCAGATTGCCAGAAGGCATATACACTGATCACTTCAATATCAATAAGGGGAGCTGCACTTATGGCTGATCAATGGCAAGCCTACTCTACTTATAAAAAGAAAGTAATTTTTAACATTACAAAGTTAATTTTAATAAGAATAATCTTTCCCAGTGCTCAGTTACTTTATAACTTCAATATCCAATCTCTCTTAATCAATCTTGTGTTAACTACTCTCTTTGTTCACTGACATCTTCATTTATTTTTCATCTGACCTTATAATAATTAACTCTTATAAAACTTAGGTAATTCATTTTCATATTATATTTATAATCTATGATATTCAAATACCAAATTTATCTTCCATACCTTTCTGCAAATTAAATTTATAAACCAAATCCACTAATTCATAACCCTTACTAGAAACACTCTTGAATAATATCAAATAAAAATGCACCTAAAATGTAATACACATATTATTAATGCTAAATCCAAACATCTACCAAGATTCTACAACAATTAGACCAACTTCACTTATTAACCTGCCAAACCCATTTGTTATTGACAAGATACAAGTAATCTCTTGGTTGATATCATTGTATGATTCAGTTGAACTACACACTCTTAAAGCTTTTCCATCTTATCGTCACTGCAAAAACGAATTAATGTGGGTCGGTGTTCTTTAAGAGTGTGTAGTTCATCTGAATCTTACAATGATATCAATTAATATGATTAGCTTCACTGTGCAAGTTCCAATTTACATTTAAGTATTAAATCTCTTAGGTTCTTAATTTGTGGTTTGTCTCCAAAAATTTTCTTTATTGCCATTACAAATCTTAATCATAAAAATTTTTCTTTGGTCAACTGTTTACAGCATTCTCTTGTTCAAACAATGTGTTTGGGGTATTTTCATGCATTTGCAGGCTTAACGTACATATGCTCCCAAGATTATCCTAATTCCCTTTAGCTTCCAAATTCCTAATCTAAACCATGTTAACACTTCCCTTTCTTTCTTGTTACATCTGTCAATATATCCCTCTCTCCTACAATTCTCTTTTAGTTTTTGATATAAAGAACTCTTCTCTGTAATACTGGAATACATAATTAGCCTATCTATATCCTCAAATCTAGTTCTGATCATCTTCCAAAAACCACTTATTAAATCATCTCTTCTTGACCATTCCTTCCCCAATCCATTCTGCCTCAGTTCTTGTCTGATTTTTTCCACCCATTTAATTCCTCTTAATGTAGATTCCTGGAATTTTAAACACTCTTTCAAGATATGGCCAAGAGGTAATGCTGAACCTTGAACCAACCTTTTTCATTTCTAACAAGGCATCAATATAAGCTGCATTCATTAGGATACCTATTACAGTGTTGCAAAAAATTGTATTATGACCATTTCTTTCCAGCTTTCCTCTATCTCCCACACCTCTGGCCCATCTAGATTGCACTATACAAAGTATAAAAAAAATGGTATGTCAAAACTTTGAGAAAACATTTCTCACATATACAGGATAAAAATATTATATTAACATGAGAACTCTGGGAAACAGAAGATCATATGAAATGTTCAAGATGTCCTCCATTAGCACAAATACATCTATCAACCCACTGTAGAATGGACTCCCTGATGCACTGTGTATCCCTGGAGTATGTCGTATTTCTGGCAGCCTTGCAGAATATAAGCATGAAGACTCTGCACTTTTGGCTAATCCATAGATCATATAAGCATCTGCCCACTCCACATTTAAATAACTTATGTTACTGTACCTGGAATGAGGTCTGCAAATACACAGAACGGATACTATGTTAATCGGTGCTACATCAAGCAATGAAGTGAGTAGCATAACATGCAGAATACACAGTACAGAAGGACCACAATAATGGTGAATCTAGGAACTAAGTCCACTCCATTTAATCACAGGTAAAGGCAAATGTTTACGTACTGTACATATTAAGCACTGTTCTGTTGTGAGGTTATTGCTACAGGACATCTATACCGGTATTCTAGCTTGCATATTACTCTGTGTAAGGAGAGTTGAAGACAAAGGGCTCTAATAAGGAAATGAAGTATTTCCATACCCATTTTCACATACAAGTGGTATATTTGCACTCGCTATATTCAAGGAATGTTTCCCCACTGTTTTGACATACCTTGTTATTACACCATATATACTCTCACATTAAACTACATTCACAGTAGGAGAAAAATATAGACATTACCTTAATAATTTCATTACCAATCTACCTTTAATTAATGAAACCATTTTAATCTTTCAGACTGACTTGAACTGCTTAACTGTATTCCCAGATATGTAAATTCATTAACAATTTTGAAATTATTGTCCCAAACAGACCACTTTTCCTCTTTTTTCGTTGTGTAGTGGTAACCATACTTGCCTCTAAACCCAAAGTCATGGGTTCAATCTTTCTAGCTTTTCAGGCTAGCCTAAGTATGGCTTTCTTCCAAAGGGAAGGGAAGTAAAGCCATGGGTCCCATGTCAAAGATTTACAGCACATAAAAGAACCTCAAGCCCGAAAGAAGAGACCTCTGAGCAATATTTGTCAGTCATTTCACTACCCTGAATTGAATACAGTGCTGATGACCTGAGATGTTGAAGAGCATCTATAAATAAATCAAATCAACAATAATCTCTTTATTCAGTTTATTTCCCTTCTTGAAAACTATCATTTTCTTCTTATTCACCTTCAGATTCAATTCTTCCCAGTATCTTAACAGTTTCAAGAAAAGCATTCTTTAATCCAATCACTGAGAAAGAAGTGACCATTAGATCATCTGCAAACAATGATCCAGGAATTCCTTGGTTATTTTATTACCAGTATATGCTTATTAATTTTTAATGTCCCCATTACTATATATCATTAATAAACTAATTAAAAATAATGGGACTTAATTTACTTTTGCCTTAAATCTCAGTTCTGTGAGACTTCCTTACAGGTCTTAATATCCCCACATCTTACACAGAATGTATTGTCCATATATATCCCCCATAGTATACTAATCACATATTGCTCATCCCTTTACTCCAAAGTTTATAGCATAGGGCATCTCTGTTTAATCTGTCATAAGCTTTCTCTAGATCTGCAAACACTGCATACAATCTATCCTATTTCTTAGGAAAATATTTTTGAATAAACATTTGCCCTTTGGGCTTTTCTAAAACCACACTGATATGGAGATATTAATTCATTTCTCTCAGCCCATATATTAATTCTGTCCGTTAATATTCCAGTGAAGATCTTTTTTCCAATAGTTGACAGTAGCATAATTCCTCCTGTGTTCCCCATAGTCCTCTTGCCCTTATAAATTAAACAAATGATTGCAGTCTGCCAAAACCTAGGCATACTCCTTTTGGTTATTTATCAAACTAAGCAATTTAACTAAACACTGCAGCCTCTCATCCATGCACGAGCTTCAAAAAATTCAGCTGGTAATCTTATCAATGTTCATTGCTTTATACTTTTTGAAATATTAAACCTATTTAAGAACCTTGACATGAAAATAACACTGGACAACATTGATTCTGTGGCATAAAGTAAAATATGTAACTTTAATGGAAATTAGTGCCCTGATTTCAAAAATGACATCTGTTTTGGCTATCACATCTAGTTTTTATGATATGTACATATATTTCTATGGTGCTAAATTCATTCAACTTATATAGCTTACTGCTATATTTCATTATGTTATTCTAAATCTATTGTTGATTTTCTTACTAATCAGCTCACTTCTGTTCTCATCATCCAGATGTTTATGTTTATATTCCCAGCACTTATCAGTTTTGTTCTACGAGTCAGGTCTGTCTTCTTGTGAGGTATTTATGTTTACATTTACAGCTATCATAGATCTGAACTTCAGTTGAGCTGAAACCTTGTGTTAATACACATGTTTGTCTTCTATGTGTCTAGTTCTAAAATAAAAGTTCAAGTATGACTTCTACATCAGGATTTTGCAGGAGACAGTATCTACAAGGTCCTCAGAAGTTTTGTTTAATTTGTGAGGTTACATGTTTGATGGGAAGGTATGTAAAATAGACTCAAACAAAGAAACTATACTACTCATTTTCAAATAGAAAGTGGGTGGTTCTGTTGAGGGATTACATTTTTGGTATGAAGAAAAATGGAAGGCAATGCTGTTTGCCAAACCAATGATATGGAGAGAGCAGCAGAATCACCTTGACAATTGTTACTTTTGCATGTAATTCATTTTTATGTAATTTTCTGTGTGTGTTTGTTTCCTGTGAATTCCAAAGCTAAGACCTTTTGCATTTCTTATTATTTTTAAATCAAGGAATGGGAGACATCCATTTCTCTCTTCTTCTATGGTAAACTGTATAGATTTGTGTTGTAAGTTACGGAGTTTCAATGCATCTGTAGAATGTTTTTTTTGGTATTATTGCAAATATGTCGTCCACATATCTATGCCATGTCTTGAAGATCAACGGGAATGCTTTGGTGATATGTACTTCGAAGGAACTCATGAAAAGATCTGCCAGAAACGGAGACAAAGGGTTTCCCATAGCTAGGCCAGTAACTTGTTGGTAATATTTTTTATTCAAACTGAAGAAGTTTTGTTGTATGCAAATATCGGTTAGTTTCAGCAAATCATCTACTTCTTCTGATTTTAAGTTTATAGATGTTAACCATATTTTAAACTTTGCATTAAGTTTTCTATTCGAATGCTCGGAAATAAGGCTTTCACGTTGAATGACACCATTATATCATCAGTTTTTATTTTGCTAAGTTTTTCAACTAGCTCAAATGAATTTTTAATGTTTAAGCTCTGGGAATTTTTTAAACGAATTGAAAATGTTGATCAGTTTTTTGCTAGTTGGTATGTGGGTGAGTTTATGTTATTAATTTTTGGTCTCATGCTGTTATCATTTTTGTGTATTTTTGGGAGTGCATAAAGTCTGGGTATTACCGGGTTGCTCTGTGTGATTTTCATTTTTCTGTAGTGGACAGTATATTCACTTTGTTTAATGTTTTACTCAATTTTTTTGTGCATCGGTTGAGTGGGTTCTTTTCTATTGGTTTATAGGTTTCTCCCATTAACATATTCTCAACTCTATATTTGTATTCTTCCTGGTCTAAAATGGCAATTTTATTTCCTTTGTCTGCTTTTGTATATATTATTGACTTTAACTTTTTTAATGCACTTCTGTACTTTTTGCATTTATTTTCGTTTTTTATGTTTTCCAAAATGTTTTTGCATTTCATCTTAACAAATGATTTTTCGCTATCTTTAAGGTGGTGGGTGGCTATAAAGTGCATAGGAAACAGGAATTTTGCAAACTTTGGCTTGGAAATCTACCAAATGTTTAAAATTAATACTATATAAGGTAACTGTTATTCAGGAATTGCAGCCACAAGAATGAATGCCTTTAGATAATGTAAATAGTAATAATTATTAAATATATAGCGCTTGTAGTAACAAACAGGGACATTTCATGTATTACGATAATGTATTCGTGGAGACCTGAACATATGACTCTATGACAATGGGGAAAATGTTGCCTTTTGTCATCCTTTGTGCTTCTCCTGCTGGTAATGGCTAGAGCGATGGGTTTCTCTACTGTAACAAACCTAAGTGCATGCAGGTGGCCGAACAATACATCTTTTTTTATCCTAATTGCTGAAAATGCTTCAAAATTCATTAAAGGTAGAAGGGCAAACAGATGTCGGCAATGACGGTGTTACATTATATTTTCAGAGTTTCCCAATAAGGAGCCAACATATGCAAGAGGTGATGAACGTTAAATAAGCATGTTTGGGAGCTCAAGAGCTTGCCAATATTATTTAAATATTTCAAAGATTCAGGAAGCCATGGGCACAATGCTCTGAACCCTGTGAGTTTTTGTAACCACGTGGCATTTTGGGTTTCATATATAAGGAGAAACAACCTAGCAAAGCAAACTCATTCATACATACATTTTCTGTACAGTCATTCATTCATACTTTTCAATCATTGCTTTACTAGGGGCAGTAGATGAGAAGCACACAGATACAGCATATGCAACACGCATCACCAATGTCATAGAGATAACAGACCAGGTGGCTGATAACTAAGTGCAGTGTGATTAAATATTTCAATGCATTCATTGAAGCAAGGTTGGGTGATCTGAACCACCTCATTCCATCTCCCTACTTCCGTGATCAATAAGACACAAAATGCAACTTTCGGCCCCTGAATGACCAGGGGTATGAAGTGGGATCTTCGGTCCAGCAACAACATCTGCATATAAAAACAGCTTCATAGCACAGCTTCCAAAACTGCTCTTAAATATTTGTATAATAAAATCTCTTATTCCATTAAGAATACGTGAATAACATTTAATGTTTAAAATCATTGTACATAATCTAATTACACATACACATACACAGAGGATGGAAGGTGCTTGGTGCACCAAGCTAAAACTAGTAGCATGTCTTGATGAAAATACCAAAATATCTCAAAGTTTTTTCTCTTGCAGTTTTCTTTCATTATTTGCAAACATTGTGGTTTTCTGCAGCTACTGCAGAAGCACTTGTATTGCCAGACTCATGCTACAGATGGTAATGTGTACACTAAACATAAACAAATACTATTCTCTCTATCCAAAGGACAGAAAAAAAAGTGAAAATGATACTAGATATTAAAGTTTACTAGTGTAAACTGAAATTTATGTGATTAGAAATGTTATATTATTTCATCCATGTGCTGTAATTAAAAATTTACACTATGAAATAACACATTAATATCTATGGGACAGATAAGAAAGTGAAAATGGTATTGCATATTAAAGTGTATTACTGTAAACTGAAATTTATATAATTAGAAATGTCATTTTAATTATTTGATTCATGCTGGAATTAACATTTACACATTGAAATAACATATTAATAACTATGGAACGATAACTAAAATTAAACTGAGAAATATTCTAAAATTTTATTTCTTTACTAAAGTGCACCTTTTTCTATTAGTTGTTTAATAAATGATAACTTAATGGAATAAAGAAAGACATTTTAAAAAATATTAAAACATGGGAACCTTATAAGGAGTTTACATATTGGTTAAAATAATAAACGAAACAAAACTTTCACGAAGAACTGAACAATATCACAACAGGTTTTCAAAATGTCCACTGCAATTATGGATGCTTGGCACTGTCAAAGGACAATTTCTTGAACTTACCTCAGCATTGCATTATTTATGGTTCCTGATTTTGTGGTTAACTTGAAAAATGTGTTCCCTCATTTCCTCTACAACTTCCACTTCTTGGCAATACACCTTAAATTTCAAGTTCCTCCAAAGAAAAAATCTAGGTTATTGAGACTGGGACTTCTTCCAAGCCAGGTAATGGAGCCTGCACAATCTATTTTTCAATTAAGGGAGATAATGTATAGGAAATTGCATATTTTGTGTGTAATGTGAACGGGTGCTATACTATACTAAAACATCTGGCACCTGGTTTGTAGAGGAGCATTCTCCAAAAGTTTGAACATGTTGAAGATGTTCTTGAAGAAAAGTTACTATAAAGCATTATTCAATCTTTGAGGTAGAACCACAGGTCCAATCACCAAATCTCCCAAATCCCTGCCAAAATATTGCGGTTAAATATAATTTGATAATAGCATCCTCGTATGGCTCAATGATTTTCTTCTTGTTTGGTGCAATAGTTGCCTTCCATACTGTATATGTGAGTCAAATACATACTGCCCATTTTCTGTACTGCTAACATAAATATGAGTGATAATTGTCATAATTGAAATTTTCTATGTTCAAAAGCGTTAAGACATTTTTGAAAGCTTACGGAATACAAATAAATATAGGTGTTTCTTTTTTTTTAATTACAGTGGTGAGCTTTAGAAGTCCTTCTTTCTTGCTTCCCTGCAGGTAAATGGTAAATAGATTTTTTTTCTTTTATGTGCATTTATAGCACTGGATTGAAGTACATAGTCTTATTACATAAAAATTGTACTTACGAAGCTGTAGACAATGGAGTGGTAATATATCCTACATTAATATTTTCAGTTGTTAACACTAATTGCACTTACTTTTTTAAAACTTTGGACTAGTTTCGGAAGAGGTTCCTCCCATCATCGGCTGCTGTTGACTGAATGCCATTGTTCGAAATGGGGGATGGATGCTCCTGTGGTGGTATCTTGTGGTTCTAGTAGAAAATTGCTGAGTTCATCCAGCGGCAGAAAATCAAAATTCATTAAGTTGTTCTTACTTTTTAAAATGAAAATTCTCTCCCATGTGGATAGTTCTATTGGGTTATGAAGTTGTTTCAGTAATTTAATTTCTGGTTTTATTTCATGATTTTTGTTCCAAAAAGAGCTGCTATTGCTGATTTGTCTATCTGTTTCAATCTAATGTTCCTAAAATTTTCTTTTCTTCAAATTTCCAAATTTCTTTTTGTTTTTCCAATGTAGCTCTGTTCACAATCTGCACATTTAATCTCATATGTTCCTGATTTTTGCTCTGTAGTGATGCTATCTTTCATTGTGCGATGTACCAAATTTTTTATGTTATATTTGTTCTTTGGGGCTAACATAATTGCAAGTTCTTTGAATACCTTCTTAAATTTGTTGTGGTAAGTTGGGTGGTATGTGAAACTTTTGAATTTATATCTGTCTTCGGTGCTCTTAAGTGTGGAAACTTCCTTAATCGATTTTTGTCTTTTAGCTTTATTGATGATTTTTATTACTGAGTCTGTGTTGAAACCATTGGTTATAGCCGTCTTCATTATATGTTGGTGTTCCATTTTGTACTCAGTTTCAGTCAATAGGATGTTGATTAGCCTGTGTGCTAAACTGGGAAACACTGCATATTTATGTTGGATGGGGTTATAGCTATCATTTTTTATGTAATTTTCTGTGTGTATTTGTTTCCTGTGAATTCCAAAGCTAAGACTGTTTGCATTTCTTATTATTTTTAAATTAAGGAATGGGAGAAATCCATTTCTCTCTTCTTCTATGGTAAACTGTATAGATTTGTGTTGTAAGTTAAGGAGTTTCAATGCATCTGTAGAATGTTTTTTAGGTATTATTGCAAATATGTCGTCCACATATCTATGCCATATCTTGAAGATCAGCGGGAACGCTTTGGTGATATGTACTTCGAAGGAACTCATGAAAAGATCTGCCAGAAATGGAGACTAAGTGTTTCCCATAGCTAGGCCAGAGACTTGTTGGTAATATTTTTTGTTCAAACTGAAGAAGTTTTGTTCGATGCAAATATCGGTTACTTCTTCTGATTTTAAGTTTATAGATGTTAACCATATTTTAAACTTTGCATTAAGTTTTCTATTCGAATGCTCGGAAATAAGGCTTTCACGTTGAATGACACCATTATATCCCCAGTTTTTATTTTGCTAAGTTTTTCAACTAGCTCAAATGAATTTTTAATGTTTAAGCTCTGGAATTTTTTAAACGAATTGAAAATGTTGATCAGTTTTTTTGCTAGTTGGTATGTGGGTGAGTTTATGTTATTAATTTTTGGTCTCATGCTGTTATCATATTTGTGTATTTTTGGGAGTGCATAAAGTCTGGGTATTACCGGGTTGCTCTGTATGATTTTCATTTTTCTGTAGTGGACAGTATATTCACTTTGTTTAATGTTTTACTCAATTTTTTTGTGCATCAGTTGAGTGGATTCTTTTCTATTGGTTTATAGGCTTCTCCCATTAACATATTCTCAACTCTATTTTTGTATTCTTCCTGGTCTAAAATGGCAATTTTATATCCTTTGTCTGCTTTTGTATATATTACTGACTTTAACTTTTTTAATGTACTTCTGTACTTTTTGCATTTATTTTCGTTTTTTATGTTTTCCAAAATGTTTTTGCATTTCATCTTAACAAATGATTTTTCGCTATCTTTAAGGTGGTGGGTGGCTATAAAGTGCATAGGAAACAGGAATTTTGCAAACTTTGGCTTGGAAAACTACCAAATGTTTAAAATTAATACTATATAAGGTAACTGTTATTCAGGAATTGCAGCCACATGATTAGTGTAAGTAGAATTTCTGTCACTGAGCTTTGTATAACATTATGAATGACTATTAACCCACATTTATTTTTTTTTAAGGAGGAAGCATTTTCCATTTAATTGATCATCTAGTGACATGGAACAACAGGTATTAAATTGCAGGAAAACACAATCTAGTGCAAGAAATATGGTTGCTTGATTAAAAAATTTGTGTGGTGCACAGTGAATTCTTTCAGAAATATAGGGCCTGTATTCTATGAGAATATTGATCTGTGTATTTGAATCAGGGTTATGTATATTGAATTTAGCCAGCCAATAGAATGCATTCAGCTTCCATTTGGGTAGTGCTCTCATGGATGAATGCTCATTTGAAGGCACAGTAATGTAAATATGTATATTTTAAATGGTTGAATTTACTACAGGTGATTCCACATGTGGGCAGAGAGCATTGTATCAACTTGGAATGACAGGGCTCCCTGTTTACAATGTGAATAATAATTGCTCTACTGGATCCACAGCCCTTCTAATGGCTAAGCAGATTCTTGAATCAGGAAATGCAGATTGTGTCTTAGCATTGGGCTTTGAGAAGATGGAACGTGGCTCTCTCTCCTCTAAAGTAAGTATTTTTTTGAGAATTTTATACATTAACTTTGTTATTAACAAAGGATTTATTGACTCAGTAAGGTACTGTCTTTCTCATACAACTTTTTAACACTAAACATTTTCAGTTTTGAATGATGTGAAGTCTTTTTTTATTGAATCTGTACCTGTTATTTTTATTCAGGAAATTGACATGCTTAATGCAATACATTAAATCACAATTTATTGAAATCTGCTTTTAATTGTAACTAGTTTTCTTCTGGGCTGTTGCGCCATAGTCTGCTGGAGAAGAGAATTGGAAAAAGAAGGTGGACAGTTGGCCTTCCGTATGTACTGGTTAGCAGAAAAACCAAAGGCACACTTGGACACACCGTCTACCGCAAGCCCACTCATACTGACCACTATTTAAACAAGAACTTCAATCATCATCCAAGGCAGAAGCGTGCCATAATTAAAACTCTAGTAAATCTATTTCACGCATTTGCGAGCCTTGGTTACTGCCACGAGAGCTGCAGCACCTAGAATTAGCATTACAGTCCAATGGCTATTCAATTCAGGAAGTAAAAAGAGCTTGCCGCACGGCAAAATCGAAACCTGCCAGCCAAAAATCAAATCAATCTCATGTAAAGGGCAGTTTTTCTACCTTATTTCAAAAACGTCACAGTCCGTATTGAACATATACAGCAACGTCACAGTGTCGAGACGGTCTTTAAGCCTACTAAGTAGTTAAGCAATCTACTTCGCTCTGTCAAAGATCCTCGGGAGTCTTTGTCGTCGCCCGGCGTTTACCGTATTCCCTGCTCTTGCGGTTCGGTTTACATCGGTACTACACAACGCAGCCTTATCACTAGACTCAAAGAACACAAGAGGAACTGTCGTCTAAGCCAAACAGATAAATCTTCGTTAGCAGAACATGCCGTCGAAGCGGAGGGGGAATTTATCAAGTTTCAGGGCACTAGCGTCCTTTCTTCTATTACACACTGCCATGCAAGACTGCAACGAGAAGCCATTGAAATTTACAAATATCCCACAATTTCAACAAGAAAGAAGAAGGTCTCAAACTAAACAGCCAGAAGCTAGTTCAGATCACCTGGGTCCCAGGTGGATGTTAGTTGACAACTGTACCCAGCCGTAATACGGTTTTACCTGTCACGTTCATAGAAGATGACGTGTCTCTGTTGATGATTGTGTCTACGGGAAAACTGAGATTCCTTTGGGTGGACAGGCCACCTATCCAACATCCGACCAAGCTCACGGTTGCTTAACCTGATCCTGGGCAGCAGGTTTCGCTTCGGTGAACTTGTGGTCTTTCGCTGGCAGCTCTGGAAGATAGAAAAAACGGCCGTTTTGAAAGGAACATGGTATTCCCCGTGGTTAAGCTCTGGAATTCTTCTTTTTGGTTTGCTGGCTCCGATCGTACAGTATGGAAGCTCGTTTATTCTGCGAAGGAGGTTTTCTGCGTTGTAGTTCAGTGCTTCCTCAATGTTTTTTTTGCCGCCCTTTCGAGCTCGAGGCTGGAGTCTTGAAGAGCAGTGCTGTTAGGGGTGGCTTGCAATGTGCTGAGAGGCGAGCAGGCCGGTCGGGTTTTCTTCGCTGGAGGTGAGGTGCCGGAGCTGAACTTTAGGGAGCCGGCGGAGTTATCCTTCTTCTTTCCCATCTTGATGCGTGTGCGCCGAGTTCAAGAGAGAGCGAAACTAAACAGCAGCTGCCAGAAGCCGGTTCGGGTCACCAGGGGTCGTAGGTTCGTAGAGGATGATGTGTCTCTGGTGTTTGTTGTATTCGGGAGGTTCATTTTGGTGGATCGGCCACCCATCCAATGTCCGACCAACGTCACGGTTGCTTAACCTGGTTCTGAGCCACAGGTGTCGCTTCCGGAACCTAATCTTATGCTGGCAGCTCAAATGGGTTGAAATCAGCCGTTTTCAAGGGGGGAGATGATCTTCCAGCTCAAATAGATTGAAATCAGCCGTTTTCAGGGGGGGAGATGATCTTCCCCATGGTTAAGCTCTGGAAGTCGTCTTCTTCGTTTGTAGGCTTCGATCGTGTAGAGTCGAAAAGTTCAGATCTTGCAGCTCGTTGATGCTGCGTAGGAGGTTTTCAGCGTTGCAAGTGTATGCTTCCTGAATGTCAGAAAGCACGAGTTGCATGTCGTCCTGCCTTTCGTGAAGGTGTGCAAGCCAAAAGTCTACTTCCGATTTGTGTTCGGAGAATTTCTTCTCCAGTGAAGTCTGACTCTGTTGTATGTGCTGGGCTGCCTCTGCCAATCGCCCAGCGGTGGTGGCGAGGCTCTGGACAGCAGCATTCAGCGCATCGATGCAGGCACTGAAAACCATCGTCAGGGCTCTCGTTTCTGAGGATGCTGGCTCCTGGTTTCGCCGCTAGGTGTTCTGGCGTTGATGGTCTGGTGAGTTTGCTGTTGAGTTTTTGGATGATACGGTAGGTGCAGGTACCACGGGCAGCGAACCTGTCCTGTCAAGTGGTCCGTGCCACCGCAGGTGGCGCAGAACAGTCTGCGTGAGACAGGTCGTGCCATTGGCATTTCGACGTGAGCTCCTCGGCACCACAGTAGTAGCACCTTGGTTCTACTGTGCAGTTGCCTTCCTCATGCCCGTAATCGCAGCACCGCCGGCATAGTGACACTCGGGTGCTTCTGCTGGCTTCTATCTTCAGCAGCTTGCCCGCTATGGGCAAGCCAGAGGTGATGGCAGAGGTGCGGTCCTTGTCCAAAAGCACTATTTGCACCAGCGCGGTCGGGCCCCATGAGGATCTTATCCTAATGGCTCTGACTGCTGAGGGCCAGAGGTCCTGTGCGACTTTGAACACACAGGTGGGCGAATATCCCCTCGGGACTCCCACGGCGACAACACTGCAATTACGGACGGCAGATTGTTCAGGTCTGGGATGGTATGTGTAGGTGCAGCTATTTCTGTTGGCTTGGCAGTCTTTGATATGGTGCCGGGGGTTTCGGATGGATCGGGTTATGAGTTTCTGTTTCTTGGTTCAGGAGGGGGAGAAGTGAAAGCTGGTTCAACTGAGCGGGGTGAAGGAGAGGTTTCGGCGGTGAGGTTGTTGGTATTCTGCATGAAAGACAACGGTGTTGCAGGCTGTGGCGAAATCGTCGCTTGCCCATAGTGTGCGCAGATGGTGCAAGGCCACCTTGTTAGTACATAGTACAGCACACAACATGTGAAAATATAGCGAGCCTATCACAAGAGAGCAGCAGTACAGGAGTGGCGAGGCTCTTCCCACCAGACAATCAACCACTGCCCACTCTGGACGAACCAGCAGAGAACACTGGCAATATAAATATAGCTGACACTTCAGGCACAGTGATACGTTCTCTGAGGAGACTTAGTCCACGCCAACGAAGATGTCCGCCATAGTTGCAGATGAAACATCTGGAATTTTCTTCTCCAGTAGATCATGGCACAACAGCCCAGAAGAAAATTGTGGTTACATCTAATGACCCCGGCTGTGAAAGCCTACATTTTTTCTCTGATTTTAATTCACTATAATTTTTTCCCCCAGTGATAACATCCTGTTTCTGACAGATGCTTTTGGTTTGAGGAGTGTAGGTGTGGTATATCATGTTTAATTAAAAGTGTTTTCATAAGTTTTTAGCCTAAAAATTTGTTAAATGTAATAAAAAGGCATAATCTTATATTTTTATGTACTTTTCACATTTTTAATTAGTATTTCTATGCCTTAAAAAGTTTTCTCTTTCTCCAGAAAATGTTCCATGATTGCATCTTTTACCTTATTGTCATCAGAAAATGTAATTTTTTGAAGGCCATTCTTAAATTTACAAAACAAGTAGAAGTCTCCAGGATAAAAATCGGGATTGTAGGGTAAATGATCACAACTCAGGGAACCCATAGTCCTTCACAACACTCTTTGCAATGTGGGCAGTGTGAGTGGTGCTGTGCCATACAGGAGGCCAATGCAATGACTCTGGATATACTGCATCTATATCATATTATATCACTTCAATCCGTGGATCCAGTAATGAGTTTAGCAATTCTAAAAGAGTTGGTCCAACTCTAGGATATGGATTTCATTACAAATTACATACATCATATATATTGTTTGAAATTGTCACACACTTCATATTTACAATTTTTGAACTATGGTGTAGAGTTTGTCAGAGATGGTAATATTTTACTTTAAAACACCATTTTGAGGAATGGTATTAATGATAACTTAAATTATTTATATTAGAATATTTACAAAATGGTAAATTACTTTTACATTTAGTATATTTACAATACTGAATTAATGGAATGGAGAATAGTAGTACACTTATTGTTTAATTGTATGAAATCCTCCTACATATAGGAGAATAGGTATCTTTGTAATGCTAACATGCACTTAATTTTATTAGTATGCAATTCCTTTATAGATGATGGGAGTGAATTAAATAATACTATAAAATTTTTGTGCAATTTTAGTAAACACTTTTAATTAAATTAAAATATTAATTGGAACTTGCACAGTGAAGCCAATAATATTGATATTATTGTATGAGGTAGTTGAACTAAATCATACTAACTTGTCATAATATATACAACTGGTTTCGAGAACATTTCGTTCTCATCATCAGCTGGGCTAAAATTCAACTGTCAGATAATTCGTTAAGCTTTGGGAATGTGTATTATTCAGCTGTGGTGGCAATGTGATATGGTTGTAGTTTATGTTTCCATCCCCGGCAGTGTCAAAGTTCATTAAACTGTCTTTGTATTTGTAGATGCAGATTTTCTCCCAAGTTGCTAGTTCTATAGGTCCTTATACTGATTTTAATAATTTTACTTTATTCACTATATCGTGATGTTCTGTCCAAAAATGATATGCTACTGCTGGTGTCTCTATTTGCTTGTACTTATGTTCCTGAAATGTTCCTTTAACCATGTACCTATGTTTCTCTTTGTTTTTCCAATGTAGATTTTTTCACATTCTGCGCAATTTATTTTGTAAATACCTGCTTTTTTCACTTGTGGAATACTGTCATTAACATTGTCTATCAGTAGATTTTTTCACTATCAGTAGCGTTTTTCATTTGTAGAATACTGTCATTAACATTGTCTATCAGTAGGTTTTTAAAGTTAAATCTGTTAACCAGTGCCAACCTGCTATTAAAATCTTTTAAGAATATTCTGAAAATTTTTGTAGCCCATGGATGATAGGTGAATTTTTTAAAAATTAGCTTATTTTTTTTGCTGATAATGCTGTGGTTTCTTTGATACATTTTTGTCTCTTGAATTTCTGTACCTTTTGTGTACTAGTTCTTTTTTAAATCCATTTTTAACAGCTGTTTTTTCAATTTGTTTGTATTCATTAAAATATTCTTTTTTGCTGATAATTTTGTGGTTTCTTTGATACATTTTTGTCTCTTGAATTTCTGTACCTTTTGTGTACTAGTTCTTTTTTAAATCCATTTTTAACAGCTGTTTTTTCTATTTGTTTGTATTCATTAAAATATTCTTCTTTGCTTATTTGTAGGTTAACTAGCTGGTGTGTTAAACTGTTAATAACTGCATGTTTGTGAGCTGTAACATTAAAACTGTCAGCTTTAATGTGATTATCTGCATGTGTATTCTTTCTATATATTCCAAATTCCCTTGACATTTCATTATTTTAATATCCAAGAATGCTAACACGTTATCTGTTTCTGTTTCGTATATAAACGATATGTTTCTATCTTGTATATTCAAAAGTTTTAAGGCATCATCAATGAGTTTTTTGTTAATTATGGCAAATATATCATCAACATATCTGTACCATACCTTAAATATGTATGGGAAAGTTGAGCTGATGTGTGTTTCAAATCTGCTCATGAAAAGTTTGGCCAGAAATGGAGATAAGGGGCTGCTCATAATAAGTCTGATTGTTGTTTATAACATTTTCTTTTGAAAGAAAAATGGGCTTGGTTTATGCAAATTTGAGTTTGATGTATGACAGTCTATTGAACTTCGACACTGTTGGGGATGAAAACATGACCTACAAGTTTATCACACTGCCACCAGAGCTGAATACACATTCCCAAAGCTTAACAAATTATCCGACAGTTGAATTTTAGCCAAGCTGATGATGAAAAGAAATGTTCTCCAAACTGGTTTTATATATTATGACAAGTAAGTGAATATTAAGAGTGTTTAGTTCAACTAAATCATACAATAATATGAAAAACGTTTTTATTTATTACTTAGTGTGGGGGAGTTGGAGATTAAGGAATTAATTTTGTGGAAAAATATGGGGGAGGGATGAATCTAGCAAAATATGAATTAGGCATAGAAAGATAAGGTTGTAAATGAAGAGGGGGCTAAAACTAATTTAGTTTTGTGTGAACAATGGCTTTGTAATGTTGAACGAATGCTGGGGGAAAGTTGAAACTGATGAATTTACATTTATAAGTGCATGGGGACAGAGTGTTCTGAACTATGTATTATGCAGTGATAGTATTTTATGTAAAGCTCAGGAATTCAAGGTAACAAACATGGTTGGAATGTTCCCATTTTTAATGGCACATGGTGCAGTGACAGTGGCAGAGAGGATGTGTGTTTGTTTTAATAGTGTTTAACGCCTGTTTTTACTGCCGAGGCACCACAGGTGGTGAGGATGTGTGTGGATCTGGTACTAAGATAATTAGCTATAAGTGAGCCCCTGAAAGGGCTGATGGTTCCTGTGAGATGCTGGAATAAGCATAGGCTAGGATGTGTGTGCACGGAATTAATTTAATGATTTGTTTAGGTATAAGTGATGATGCTGTTGAACTGTATGTGTTTATGCTTAAATGGGTGAGAAGTGGTATGATTATAAGCAGTTGAAGGAAAAATAAAGTTTATGTTAATTGATTTAATGAAGAGTGTAGAGGAATGAGAAATGTACTGGAGGCAGTCACAAGATGGATAAAGCTCGATTCAGAAAGAGGACAGCAAGCTTGGCAGATTATTAACCAATGTGTAGGGGGAAAGGAAATAAGATAGATGTAAGTTCAAATAATGGATAATGGATTACATATTTTCATAGTTTGTTTGTTATGCAAACTAAGGGGTAGGGGAGTCAGAATTTGGAGGTTTCTAATAATTATGTGGATGAGTTGGATAGACCATTTTCACAGGAAGAAGTTAATAGTCAAGTTTGTAAATTTAAGAGAAATAAAGCAGTAGGAATTGGTTTACCTACAGAATTTTATAAAATTTAATGTGAAAATCTAGATGGACTAACATGTTTGACAAGCTTATGAATGTAATTAAAGAAGCCAGAAAGTTATCATATGGCAATTTTACCACCATATACAGAATTAAGGGAATGAAAGAGACCCAAATAATTATAGAGGAATTGTGTTGTTATCCAATTTTGGAAAAAAAATTATACAAATATTGGCGGAGAGGATTCAAAATTAGTCAGAAGAATATCAAAAGATATTGCCCTACCAAACTGGTTCAGGAAAGTAAAAAGAACTGTGAATAATATATGTTCATAATTAAAACAATGATAGATAAATATTTAGAAAGAAAAGAAGTAGATATATGCTGTATTTATTTATTTAGAAAAAGCATATAATAGAGTGGATAGAGAAGTTCTATAATACGTAGTTGAACTTTAGCTTGGCTGAAGATGGGAACTAAATGTTCTCGAAACCGGTTCCATACATTTATGAAAAGTAAGTGAAGCTTTAAGAGTGTGTAGTTCAACTGAATCATACAATGATATCAATTCTATAATACAATTTAAGTAAAAAGGGTCTAAGCGGAAATATGATCAATATATACTGGAGTTATATTATTAAAACACATTTTGGGTGAAGTGTGTTTTGAAGAAGTTACTAATGCTGTGGGACATGAGAGAGGGCTTAAACATGGTTTTAAATTAAACCCCACATTGTTTAAATTGTTTATTCATGATATTTTGGATAGCTTGAAGCATGTTTATACTTGCATGCCTACAATTAATAATGTAGATATTCCTTGGTTACTTTATGCAGATAAGGTGGTAGTATGCTCAATATCAGTAAATGGGTTAAAGTATAAGTGAGATCGACAGATATTGTGAAGTAGATTGGGGACTGAAGGTGAATTGGGATAAAACTAAAATCGTGGTTTTTAAGAAAGAAAATAAACTGTGTAAGGATGAGAAATGGTTCTTGGCAGATAAAGAAATTCAGGTGATTAATGAATTCTCATATTTGGACATGAATGAATGAATGAATGAATGAATGAATGTATAGGGTTTTAATGCCTGTTTTTGTTACAGTGGCACCACAGGTGATGGACACTGATGATACATGAGATGAAATGATATTTGGGGAAAGGATTTGTTTTTAAAGAAGGAATCGTTCCAGGCATTTGCCATGTATGAGGACTGAGGAAAACCTGGGAAAAACCTCAGGCAGGGAGGATGGTCCTGGCAGGTTTCAAACCCCAGACCTCCCGCTCACGAGTCAGCGCCTTAATGACCCGGCCACCCGTGGTTGTTTTGGGCATGAAGTTGAGTAGTGGTGGAAGTTGGGAAAAATAGAAAAAAAACTGCAATGGCAAAGGGGAAAATGGCCATGACAGTGATAAAAAAAAGTTTGTATAATATGCCAATAATGAATATCAAGTGGTTTGAAAGGCTTTATTCTGCCTTGGTTGAATCATGATGGATTTGTGGAGGGGAAATTTGGGGAATAGATAATGGATGATGTAATATGGATTTAATACCAAGAATTTTCTGTAAATTAATTTTGGTAGTTCCCAATACAATTGCAAATGCAGGAGCATTGATACAGTTAAGAATGGTAAGTGTCAGAGGGTTAATGATGGAGAAAGTATTGAAATATTTATTTAGGATTCAAGAGCTATTGGACACTGACATTGTGAAAATATGCCTGAAATATCAAGGAAAAAATTTGAGTATAATGACGAATACCTGGTTGAACAAAATTAGAGAACAGTTATTTAGAAAGGGTTAGGAGATTTTTGGATTTAAATTGGATATTTCAAAATAGATTGTTGGAGGGAAGTGAGATGAAGAATGGAAGATATAGATAGACAAATTTTATTTGCCCATATTAGGAAGAAAAGCTCACTAGCATATTATAAGAAATTAAAAGATGTCCAGAAAAGGAGATGCTAATTTTAATTTGCAAGAAAAATGAAAGAGAAGGGATAGGTTGGTTTTGATTAAGTGTTTGGAAATTAAGGGGAATAAGGGGAGATGTTATTCTGAGAATGTGTTCCATCTGTGGGGAGAAGGAAAATGAAATTCATATTATCTTCCATGTAAAGCCACAAATTTTGTAGGTAAAGTTTAACTAGTAAGAAATGGTTAATGAGAAAAAAAGGAATTGTATTTAGAAAGATTTTTGAAGATTGTGAGCAGATACCCAAATTAGGGAAGTTTTTATGGAAGGTGAAAATAAAATGGAAATGGTCATTTGAAAGATAATATAATTTCGATCAATTTTAGATGAAAAGGAATAACTGTATGATTTTGAAAAATGTCATTGGTCTGGGAACACTTGGGAGTGAAATTATATTAAATTTATTGAATTATTGAGCTTGGTATATTGGGAAATTGCTCTGGAAGGTGAATACATGTAGCATTATAGTTGGTATATGAAAAATAAAGAAATTAGCAATTTGTAGGATTGTAGTTAGCTGATAAAATAATGATACAGGTAGAGTAAGTGAAATATTTATTTTAGTGCCTTCGGCTGGTTGAAACCTGGTCCCCTGGAATTCCATTAGGTTGCTGCTGATGAACCAGGGACTGGGAATTAATGCAATCGAGGTGGAAATTTCGTACTTTGTTGAACTATTTAGAATTTAGGTAAGGATGTTAATATAAAATGTATTATTGTATTAACAATTTTTGTAATTTTGAGGAGTTATACCTAAAATTACCTGGGTCAGATAGGTGGAGGCCTCATTGCAGTTTGTATTTACATTTTTGTTAGCACTTATATAAATTTCAAATTTCATTATAGTAGACATTTGAGAAGTAAAATAAATTATAGTTTGTACAGACTGTAGCTACCTGATAAATAATATTATGGGTAGAGTAATTGAAATATTTTATTTTGCTCCCTTATAATTCCAGTAGGCTACTGCTGATGAACCAGGGACTGGGTTCTGATGCAATATATGTTAAAATTTTGTACTTTGTTTAATTATTTAGAATGTAGATAAAGGGTTAGTATAAAATCATTATTGTATTAAATTTTTTGTAATTGTGAGGAGGTATACCTAAAATGGCCTGGGACAGACAGGTGGAGACCCCTTGTAGTTTGTATTTTTCTTAGCATTTCAATATTACTTGGTGTGTGTAAGTCCTACCCATGTCTGGTTTCTTTGTTGTGTATATCTGAGTATTTTATGAATACTTGTGAGTTGTACTACAAATAAAAGTACAGCTAGAATGTACTCACAAGCTAATGGTAAAATTTCAATTTTGAATAGTGGTTTGTAATGAATTGATGTATCCTAATAGAATTTATTAAATGTGTTCTAGTATGAACTCAACTTACTTATACAACATTAGGATATGTTTCCTACTGTCATCAGGTGTTAAAGAGTGTTCGTAAATAAACCAAATCAACAACAATAAGACCTAATTATAATTTCTTTTAGTGATTTTATATTTTGGAGGGGACATCTCTCGATTCTGTTTTCTCTGTCACTGTTTCTATAGTTTGGAAACCAAGATTCTGCAAATGAAGGAAAAAATTTTACATGCAAAAAACAATTATAAAAATAGATATCTTGAGATGAGGATGATCAGCGCAATTCAGCTTGTTTAGCATTGCTATGCTACCTAAGGCTAAGTCATTCCTGTGCCTAGTTTCATTTTAGCTATATCCTTTCCGAAGTACAAGTGAAATTTTTAGAGGTACATGTTGGAACTACACAGCCTATAGTTCGTTACCAGATTGGAGCAGTTTACTTTGAATGAAATGTTTCAATGTATTGTGGCCTAATATTTTATAGTCACCTAAGCTATGGCAAGATGTTCTGAAAAATACCAAATTGTTAGAAGGAATCATTTAGCATGGATACAAGTGGTTGCATTTTCAGTCCTACATCTTGTGTCTTATCATAGCAATATCATTATAATTGAAATGATTAGAGATTTTTAGTTTTGCATATTGATTTCTAGACATGACACTTTTTACAATGATTGTGCCTTATTGAGGAAAGTTCCGTGGCATTCTGAAATAATAATATGCCTAAGAACTCTTTATGTTCATCAGAATTGAAAGAGAAAGATATTTTTACTTGGGCCTGCAAAGAGTACATGTTCTTTTGCAATAAAGTCAAACATATTTAAAATTCAATTTTTTTTGTCTCCAATTTCATACGATGTTCAGTTTTTCAAATTGCATTTCATTCTTCTAGTTCTTTGAAATGAGGTTATTTAATGGAATTTCTATAAATTTGGGTGTATTTTGCTGTTTAGTTGCACATACCCCCCCCCCCCCCCCGGCTTGAAGCTAGTCATTTAGGTAAGGTGGCATTATCAGAAGCAGTGAAATGTACTTCCATTGGTCCTGCATAACCTTTCACTTTTTCACTTTTAGTATTTCAGTTGCATTATCAAGTGCTCATTCATCTGTCAAAACTATTTGCATTAGCAAATTCACTGACTCACTTTTATCATCAGTCTCGTTAACAAATTTATCATTATTTAAAATATTCAGTATTTTCAGTGTTTCTTCTAATGTAATCTTTTTAATCCTGTCTTATCATTTTATTAGGTTCTGCAATCATTTGTACCTTACCAATATAAATTAATAAACCTTACTTTGATCCATTTTTTGAAAGAAGATAATTTTTTTACAAAATTAATATTGATAATGGGTTGATGTTGAAAAATTGATCTTGAAAATTCATGTAATGTGAATAAAAAAAAATTATCTGCAATGGCCTATGAATAGGCCACTGAGCACTAATGAATTAACATAGAATTTAGTAGGCATCATATAAAAACCATAAATTATTAGTTAGCAGCTTCGAATGCTGTATTCTCTTTCAGTCAGTACATATTTTCAGGTTTAAATGCTTTAAAAGCCTTCTTTGTCTACTTGGGTTGTATTATTCTAAAATTTGTATAATCCAGTTACCTATTAAATCTGCCTATATAATGCAAAATCAACTTAATTGTATTCAGCTATTGTTCAAAATGTCCAGCACTGTGATATGGTGGCTTAGTGCCTACTTACCAAACAAAGCACTGGATTTTGATACAAGTTACCTGAATGGGCTTCCCAAACTGGAAAGGATAAATTCCAGATTATTTAAGGTGCCAATCCAATCTGCATTACTAAAAAGTTTCATTCATTCAAACACATATTATGTAGATGTCACAAGTGTGAAACAAGTAAGCATAAAATAATAAATTTAAGATCAGTAACATTTAATCACTAAACAAACATTATGAATAAATATGTTTGAAGGTTATGTTGGAATACACACAGTGAAACTCATGAATCTTCATTTGTTCAAAAGTAAAACACTAAAAATCACATCAACACATTAAAACACTCTTGAAGTTTCACAATTGCTTTTAATAAATTTGTGAAACTTCAAGATTGTTTTAATGTGTTGAAGTGATTTTTAGTATTTTACTTTAGATCAAATCAAGTTTCATGTCGGTCTTGGTGGTGTGATGGTAACCATACTTGCCTTCTAAACTCAAGGTTGCAAGTTAAACCCGGCCAGGATCGATGGATTTTTGGAGCGTAAAAATCCTAAGTATCGCTTCTTTTGGAAGGAAAGTAAAGCTGTGGGTCCCATGTCGTACATTTACGGCACAAAAAAGAACCTCAAGCCTGAAAGAAGAGGCCTCTGAGCATACTTTGTCTGCTGTTTCACGCCTGGAATTGAATGGGATGCTGATGACCAGACATGTTAAAGAGCATTCTTAAGTAAAACAAATCAAAATAAAAATCAAGATTCTTGATGAATAAAATTATTGTTATTCTAATAATAGTACTAGCATCTACCTGGTAGCAAGGTATTAAAGTTGTACATTTGGACAGCAGAGCACAGAAGCCTCGTTCATTTACTAATTACACATCATGAGCTGGAGGACTACATTAAACTGAGATAGTGAAGATTAGCAAAGGATGATTATGGATCAATGGCAGAATAATTGGCAGGAAATATTGAAGAACCAGATATCACTTTGTCCATCACAAATCCCATATAGGTTGCTGGAATCAAACCCAAGCCAATTCAGTGGGAGGTAAGTAATCTAATTACTTAGCCATTGCACCACCCTAATAATACACATAAATCCATATTTTTAGCATGGTTTACCCCCTGCAAAAGTCTCCATGGCAATAAATAAAATAATATAAATTAATGATGGCACAAATTAGGGATTGGTGTGTGAAGACTGACATTGTTTTTTTAAGTTTAGAAAATTGGAGGAAACTTTATGCTTCTTGTCTTGTTCTAACCAAGGAAGCAGTATTATTAATTATGTATAAAAATAAAAAATATGTTTAGGGAAAATTTTTTTTTCTTTTTTTTAAATTTGAAGCATAAAATACTGCTTTTCCTAACCAAATTTTATAAAAGCCAGTGTGCACATGTGACCACCTCCTTGGTCTAGTGGTTAGTGTTGCTAACTGCTGCCAAGGAGGCCTGGGTTCGATTCCCGGCACATACTTAGGAACTTTTCTAAGCTAGGAAGGTCTGGAACAGAGTCCACCCAGCCTTATGAGGACAATTGGGAAGCTGCCTGATGGAGAGGTGGCAATCTCTGATCTAGTAAGCTGCAATATAGCAATCAAGGGGATGCAGTGTGCTGATCACATTCCCCCTGCAATACTGCACTCTACCAATGAAATCGTGTGATGGAGGTAGAACACGCAGTGATCGTCGCAGTAAAGCTCGGGCCCACATGGGGCTGTAAAAAGGTTTCACAGAGACAGGGTGTGCACATGTGAAACTCTTTCTTACTATATTGCCATTCTGTAATTGTATGACTGACTATATTAGCACTTTCAGTTAGTAGGTGCTAAATGTTTGTTCGATTCTGAAACACTAATGTTTAACAATTTATCCTCAGTTTCTAGATCGCACTAATCCAATGGATAAGCATGTGGAAGTTATGGCAGAAATTGCAGGAATCAGTAATAGTCCATTAACAGCACAAATGTTTGGAAATGCTGGAAAGGAACACATGGAGAAATATGGTACAAAACCAGAACATTTGGCTAAAATTGCATATAAAAATCACAAACACTCAGTTAATAATCCGTAAGTATAATAGTATGAGTGAATTAAGGCAGAGAATGTTTACCTAGGTGCAGGAATGTTTACAAGTGCTAAAAGTTTGTACTTGATGCACAGTACTTTACAAGTATTAGTGTATACATAAAAGATGGCATTATGCTGGTTTTAAGCAATGCTTAGAAGGTTGATGTTTGAATTAATTATATTTCTGTAAACAAATTTGCCATTATGCAGCACAGTAAGCAGTGCTAAAACTATAAAAAAATTGTATAACCTATACTGCAGTGTTTACACTATTAAATTGTCTCCATTCATAATATACAATTAAAAAAAAACTTAAAATTATTTTTAACTTTATTGTGCATATTCAGTAAAAATATAAGCTCCTCAATTGGATACTACAAGTTACTGTCAGTTTTCCCTGCCAAGTGGACCATTATCCTGGCAATACTATGGCACTTGTGCCCTTAGTGAAGAAAACTGGCATAATTTGATTACCCAATTGGGGGTCTACACTACTGGTGTATTATTGATAAAATAATGAAGCTTAGCAAAATTTCTTGTAATAAAGTTTGTAATGTCAGAAAGAAGGAATATACAAGTATATTTACACTAAATTTCCATTAATATAATCACTTGCAATCAATTTTTATTTTGATAGTTTTATGAGTTGTTGATTTTATGCCTGCATTCTTTTGAGCTTGTTATATGTAATTATTTGTACATTCTGTTAGCTTATTATGGAAGTTCTCAAGGGCAAGAGGTTAATAATATTAAACAATTGCATGTACAGCCACTTCTGAAATCAAGCTACCAGGTTGATATTTTCATGGATCAATATCCCTGTATTCTTCACGCCATAAAGCACAAAATTCATCCATTCTGCTAAAGTATTGTGACCCAAAATGTCAATGGCATTTAAGTTTTTAAAAGCTGCCTATAAAATGATCCTAATAATGCCATAATATGAATTCAAATTTGAATTAAAAGCAAGTCTAGTATTAGGGCTGGAACATAGAGTTGTTGATTTTATGCCTGCATTCTTTTGAGCTTGTTATATGTAATTATTTGTTCATTCTGTTAGCTTATTATGGAAGTTCTCAAGGGCAAGAGGTTAATAATATTAAACAATTGCATGTACAGCCACTTCTGAAATCAAGCTACCAGGTTGATATTTTCATGGATCAATTTTCCTGTATTCTTCACGCCATAAAGCACAAAATTCATCCATTCTGCTAAAGTGTTGTGACCCAAAATGTCAATGGCATTTAAGTTTTTAAAAGCTGCCTATAAAATGATCCTAATAATGCCATAATATGAATTCAAATTTGAATTAAAAGCAAGTCTAGTATTAGGGCTGGAACATAGGATCCTACAAAGCTCGATAAAGCTTTGAGATTCAAAATCTTTAATCTCTCCCTTTCTCAAATTTTTGAAGTTCCAACCTAAAACCTATTAAAAGTTTGGAAATATTAATTTAATTCCATTGATGTCAAATAAAAAAAATTACAATTGTACCTGGATTACGAATATCAATTTTTGCCAATACTTAGTGCTGCAAATATCAACATTAACTCTTGAAGTATCTTCCCCCTTTACACATTCTTTATTAAAAGGTTTTTGAAACTTTATGTTGTTGAAGAAAAATATAATAAAATTTTTTTCAAATTATATTCGGGCTCAAGAACTTTTTAATTATACATTTTTTACTTCATTTCCTTTGTATTTTTGTATTAATTATAGGTACATTTTTTGAAAACTATGTTCTTAATTCGGTTTTTCATTAAACATAGATTTCAAATTTTGCTTCTATTAAAAGCTTTATAAATAAGACTTTTTTTTTTTTGTTATTCTGCTTTTATGAAGAATATGGGCAGTTTAACCATTATCATACCAGCAGTTGATGCGCTAACCAGCCAGCCAGCAAAGAGGGGTTCAGCCAACACTTGCATTTAATGTATTGACCAGGCTTTTCTATTCTCATTTGGATGGCTGGTCGATATATTAGCTGTGGTGTACTACTCTTCTCTTTGTTATGTGAGGATCACGGGAAATTGCTCCAATTTTTGTCTAGCATGTCATGGGTAATTTAAGTGACTAATGTGTTAATTTTTCATTTGATACTCAAAGTCCAAAACATATTTTACAGAGCATAAACATTTAGAAATTGGGTTATTTCTGAGCTCTTCATTACTGCAAGACACATGACCCACTCTTAATTGCACAGATAAACTTACACATGAACAATTGCTAGAACTGCTCATGAATTTCTATTTTGAAAAAAAAATACGGATGTAGACATGTGTATGATTGAACCTTGGGAGATCAACAGCATCAGAAGCAGTAAATCAGAATTTGATGTATCTGATTTTTTTTTCACTTGGTCAGTATTACTGTATTGAATGCCTACATTATTCATTCTTCACATGGAGGAAAATTATCTCATAAGGAATTTAGAGAATGACTGGTAAGAAAGCATGTGCACCTTCCACATTTCATTATGGAAGGCAACTCAAATTTCATGCCTTGAAATAAAGTATTCAAAACATTGGCCAGGGAAAGGAAGTTCTTATCATTGCAGTCTATTTTAATAAGAACAAAATCTCATGATAAATTAATACTGTGAGAATTGTGCTGTGACCATGAGCTTATTTCTTTGTTTTAAAGAATATCATACTAAAACAAAATATAATTCAGCTTTTCAGTTAAGAAACAGTAAACATATATTTCTATTAAGAGTTATTCATTTATATAAGTATTAAGCTGAGTTTCACATAAAAATCGTAATATCTCTATGCTCTGAACAGCTGTAGCCTCTTTATGTAGATCTCCTTGTGCATGTGGTGTTTATTTTTGAATGTATCCTCCATTACTATCAGCAGTATTATCTTCTGTTTATTTCTGAGTGTGCCAGAGTTACTGCTACATATGACATTGTGTAGTAGTAAGTTGAAAAGTGTTTTTAGTCACCACAGAATGCAGTCATTTCAAATCCTGGTTTACATATTGTTATCTGTGTTGATACTACTTCTTGAAAGTCATAATCTGTAATTTGGGCTGAAATAAAAATCTATTGCCATTGAAAACAAAATTTAAATTCAATGTTAATTTGCTAGCATCAATATTATAAATTAGGGATAATTTTTTAAGTTGTAGAATACTCTTGACATATGCACAAAACTTTAAAGAACAATAACATTTTACTAAAAGCCAGTAGCATTAAAATATAACAATTTACTAATAGTGCACAGACAGACATATCATCTGGAATTTAAATAAGTATGGGATGAACTGCAGGGTATTTAAATAACCCATCTTGGATGACCTAAATGTGTGATAAATGCCATATGATAAAGGTTAAGGAATTTGAGAACCTTTAAGAAAATTTAAAATTTGTCCTTCCTCTGGTACTCTTCTCTGTTGACTCTTAAATTCAAATAATGTCTCAAGTATAAGAGAAAATAAATGTCATTCTTATATTTTCCTTGTTATTTTAAATAATCATTGAAGCGCCTTATTTTGGTTAATATTATTGTATTTCTTTAAAATTATTACAATTTAAAAGCATTTTTTGAAAACTCGATGAATGCAAATTTTTTCGAAATTGAGTTATGTATTGTAATGACATAATTTAACCTTCCACTTCCTCTTGTGAATCAAATTTTAATAAAAGTTGACAAATATTGTGTACAAAAGCAGACCAATTCATGGGGTTCTAGCAAAAACTAATGTATGCAATCTGAGAGTTAAAGCAAAAGTCGACAAATGCAATAAATTGTTCTTTACTTTCATTTCATACCAGGCATTTAGCAATAAGAGATGCACATAGTTAGTGTTATGTTACTCATTTATTTAGCTATGTTTCTTTTTTGATTGGCAGCTTATAATTCCAATCACCTCCATGGTGTAATTGTTAGCATTGCTGACTGCTGCCCGGGAGGCCCTGGGCTTGATTCCCAGCACCTACTTAGGAATTTTTTCTAAGATAGGGAGGTCTGGAATGGGGTTCACCTAGCCTCATGAGGGGACAATTGGGAAGCTGCCTGATGGACAGGTGGTGATCTCCATTCTAGTAAGTCGCAATATAGTGGGATGTGGTGTGCTGATCACATGCCTCCCTGCAATACTGCACTCTACCAATGAATTCCTGTGATGGAGGTAGAAGATGCAGTGATCGTCGCGATAAAGATCAGGTCCACATGGGACTGTAAAAAGGCTTCACAGCATTCCGCAACCAGATTTCATTGTCGTCAACATATTCCAGGTTACTTTTTGAGAAGTTGTCAATGGTGCATTTGCTTTTGTAAGAAGAAATACTTCAAATTAAATCAGAATGGATGATAATTCCAGTGACTGTGAAAGTGGGTACAGGTAAAAGAATGTTCCAGTGGCAGAAGATCTAGAGACAAGAAGGGTGCTACCTTCAAAACTATGCTATTTATCAAAATACAAGAATGTATTTTGATAAATAAATAGTTTATTCTATAAATATTTTAATCTATCATTTCAACTTTCCACACTGATACATGCTCTCTTATAAGGTTGGTTTCATGAAAATAAAATGAGAGAAATGTTTGGAGAAGAGAGATGAATTAATCATTATTCACAGATTGCATAAACTTCATGCAAAGCAGTTTTATAGAATAATGAAAGAAGCAAATCTAGATGTCGTTAAGATTGCATTCATTAAGCAGCTAAATCAATTACTTCCAAAGCTATCAGTGAGTGAAATTTTTTATGCTAGGCAAGTATGGACATACAATCTATGCATCATTGTTCATACTAATGAGCGAAAAAACAGGCTTGACTGTGTAAGTTTCAACAGAATTTTATAAAAATGTCTTATTTTTCGAAAGTTCTTAAATGAAGGAAGTAAAATATTGTTTTCTATATGTGACTGAAAACAGTCTTCAAGAGGATGCAAATGTGTTTGGCCTTCTTTCTGACTTATAGCAATTCTTGGAAAAGATTTAAAGATTTGAGAATATTCTTCATTTCTTTCTGGTTCATAGACAAAGCTACATGACTCCAGACCGAGTCTTTGGTAGAATCGAGAAATCACACCGGGAAAGGAGGGAGGAACATCTTGTCTCCTAATGAATTTTATGATTAAAAAAACACTGCATCCTGGAAACACTTGATGAACACTAGGAAATTAAAAACCCAAAAGATAGTGCACAGAAAGTATTAAAACTTACATAACCATTCAAAATGAATAGTCAGTATGTCATCTCATTCAAGAAAGTAAAGAAAAAGCACATAATTTGGAGATTCAGGAGAAAACTATGTCATTCAGCACTAATGTCGTCCATTGTTCTACCAAAGCAAAATATGGTTAGCAAAGAAAAGTAGTAGTATTTTTCTGCACTATTAAAGTATTTTGAAGTACCAGATGATGCAAATGAATTCTACAAAGATGTTCTAGTTGATAACAAATATCACAGGCTAGGAACTTTCTATATTGTATAAATAGTACAATGATTGTAGTAGCTTAGATTATTGCACTATATGCTTTATAAAGGATTAAATAATTGCATTTTAACATATTATTCTTTTTGTGTTGTATTTTTTGTTATATTTATCCTCATTAAAATTGATAAAATTAAATTCAAAAACATTAGTGTTAAATAAATGTGTAGTTTGTAATAAAGTAATAATGCAGGTGAATAATAAATTGTAAAATTTATTTATGCATAGAAATTGTTGTAGTAATAAATAACTGCATATAAATTAAATAAAAAACAAAACCTTAACACATAATTAGAACAACTTTACTCTCTTGTGCATACATGCATTTATTGACTTTTGAAAAAATCTGAATAAATCATTCCATAATCCTCCATAGTGAAAATTTTGTTTCAATATATCTTATTTAAAAAAATAAGATTTAATTCTGGAGAAAATATTAAATTTATCTAATTTCTCTCCATAGGTGAAAATAAAAGAATGCATTTCCTGAAAAATTCGATATTCTGCATTTATTGAGTTTTGAGAAAATGCTCCTGAATTTAAAACACATAAATGTTATCAGTTTATTTCTTAGTAGTTTCATGTTAATAATTGAATGCAGCAGTAAGTTGAAATTTAATCTCAAGGAGTAACTATTTTCGAATGGTTCTTCTGCCTCATAATCCTGTTTGTAAAAATTACTCTTGTATTTAACGTTTGCAATGATATGACATAATATTTATTTATAATATAGGAAATGGAAATTGAACTAATGAAAGGCAAAAACTATTCACACTAATGTAAGAATGTTTATTTTAAAACTATATGAGATACGTAAAGCATTATCTAATAAACAGTTAAATGCATAAATAAGATAATATTATATTCAAATGAATTAAAATTATTTTTAGAAAATAATACAGCACTATAAAAATCCTAAAATGTGAAAATGCAAATGTTGATCAATAAACTGTACATTTTCATAACTGCAGATCTTGAACAGGATTTATATATTTCTACAACACTATGTACAAATTAAGAATAAAATAATAAATGTGTCCCTAAACTTGAAAGCCTGGTATCACCAGTCTATTACTCTTAAAAGTTCTAAGCAGGTGGCATGTGTTAATCAGATATAAATAAAGAAATAATCAGCTTGTTCTCTCTTTTCTCTTGCATTATATTGGCCAACTTCTGCACAACGTTGTAGCCTATTTTGCATTACCCAGGGTACACCACGTGGAGGCAGGCTACTTTATCCCCCTATCTGTCCGGAACGAAATAAACCAATGAAAACCAGCATTGAAACACAAGCGGCATTATATACATAAAATGAAAAACAAACCCAAGTAAACATCAATGGTTTCATCAACTACCCAAAGAACACAAACTAAAAACACAGATCACAAATAAAGCTTACTTAGAGAAGAATTACAATTATTTAAATCTGGCAGAGAAGAACATCCCATATCCCTCAAGAACTAATCCAATGGATTATATTAAGATAGTAACAGATAAAAAACTGACTGAACAATTAAATAAACAACAAGACTCAACAGAGGTATGCAGAACTATAGCACTTGAACATTTACACAACCAATTCCCAGAAACAGAGTGACTTAGAATTTACACAGATGGATCTGCAGACAAACGGAGAAATAATTTTGGAGGTGGTATATATTGTAAATATTTCTCGCATTATTTCACACTGCCTAGACAATTCACAAGTTATGAGGGTGAAATAGTGGCAATATAACAAGCGTTGGAACAGATATACCATAGGACAGATATAAAAGAAAATAAAGTAGTGATTCATCACACTCAGCTTCAGCTATACAAGCTATAGAACAATATGATAGTTCATATGAATCTTACAATGTAAGGGACATGAAATCTTATTATAGATTAGTCCAAACAAAATTTCAACAAATAATACTACTGTGGATACCAGCACATGTGGGAGTCATAGTAACGAGAATGCAGACTTTCTGGCCGAAAAGGGGGCAGTGCTATATTCAAAACCAATAAAGCCCTGCGGATTAAATGTAAAATTAAAAAGTTTCAAAACGACCATAGAACAAAAATATCAACATAATGTTCAAGTGGAAATATCTAATAAAAATTATTCTAATATAAAAGAAACAGTACAAAAAATAAAAAATCTATCAAGGAAGAAGCAGTTGATCATTTTAGACTGGCCACTGTACATGATTGTCTGGCGGAACATCTACACGGATTTGGTTTTATGAATGATAACACATGTAAGATCTGCAATACTGACAAGATTCTAAATGGAGAACATCTATTGGAATGCACAGAACTGAGGAAAGCTGCACCTGACGAGAAAATATACAAATTATATTGGCTGGCGAGGGAAAAGTTGATGGATCAAAATCCTGCACATTAGATCAACAACAACAACAACAACATAATCAGCTTGTTCCTCTTTTTGTTGCAGCTATTCACAGTTTCAAGAAGAATATTCCTTAAATCAGATACTTAATTCTCCAAGCATATTTGGACCACTGACTAAGCTTCAGTGCTGTCCCACATCTGATGGTGCTGCAGCAGCAATCTTAGCAACTGAGCATTTTGTGCGTGCTCATGGACTAGAATCACAAGCTGTTGAAATTCTTGGAATGGAAATGTGTACTGACCTTCCTTCAACATTCCATGATCGAAGCTGCATGAAAATAGTAAGTACAGTAGTATTAAGCTTTTGTATTTATTTTTGTGATTATGAAGGTATATGAAAAAGAACATAAGGATTTGAAATATTGCAACATTCATGTTACTATTGTTTTATTTATTTCTGCTTCTCTAGTCGGTCCTGGTGGTGTAGTGGTTATCATACTTGCCTCCTACACCCAAGATCGCGGGTTCGAACCCAGCCAAGATCGATGGATTTTTTCGGGCGTAAAAATCCTAAGTATGGCTTCCTTCGGAAGGGAAATAAAGCAGCGGGTCCCATGTCATACATTTACGGCACGAAAAAGAACCTCAAGCCTGAAAGAGAGGCCTCTGAGCAAAATTAGTCGGCCATTTCACACCCTGAGTTGAATGGGACGCTGATGACCTGAGATGTTAAAGAGCGTCCATAAATAAATAAATCAACAATCAACAACTGCTTCTCTAATTTGTTATTTTAACTACATTGTTCCAAGAGTTACTGTATTTATCTCTTTATTACATATATATAATATAAATGAAAAATAAACTAACATTTGGAACAATGTAACTAAAATAACAATAAAGAAGCAGAAATAGAATAAAACAATTAAGCATTTACAAAATTATTGCTCACTATATGTCGAATAACTAGTGTTCTTCAAAGGCAAGAAAACAAATACTGGACAGAACAGAAATGTAATTAATGTACTTAGATGATATGATGGCATCTGTGGCATGCTGCATTGGTCTTTTGAAAATATTTTTAAAAATAAATATTTCCTGTGCTGCTTTTAGTTCATTTTTTGTTCAGTTTGTGCATTGAGAGCATATATATATATTTTTTTTTTTACTAATCATCATACTAGGAAAATAAAATGTGTAGGGGGAAAACATGGATAGTTTTGTAAATTGCTCAGTAGGTCCTGAAATTTTACTTTATTTTCCTCATTATGTAGATATGCTTTTTATCTAAATGGTGTAAAATGTTAGTTGAAATGGCTATGGCAGCAATTACCCTTGTTAAGAAAACAAAATTAAGGTGGACACAGTTGCGGCAATACTTCTGGCCATTGTCCTTGAAGTGAGTTTAGTTGCAATAACATATGACTTACTAGCTTATTTGAGTATCCAATGGATATTGCTTGCAGCATGGTTGTGGGGTTGAATGTAAACTCTGCGTTCACACAAGTTCACATTGTTACCCAAGTCGATATGTATCTGTTGTAGCTACTGTGTAATTCAAACCTCAATAAAATAAACCAAAATAAAATGTGTAGGGGGAAAACATGGATAGTTTTGTAAATTGCTCAGTAGGTCCTGAAATTTTACTTTATTTTCCTCATTATGTAGATATGCTTTTTATCTAAATGGTGTAAAATGTTAGTTGAAATGGCTATGGCAGCAATTACCCTTGTTAAGAAAACAAAATTAAGGTGGACACAGTTGCGGCAATACTTCTGGCCATTGTCCTTGAAGTGAGTTTAGTTGCAATAACATATGACTTACTAGCTTATTTGAGTATCCAATGGATATTGCTTGCAGCATGGTTGTGGGGTTGAATGTAAACTCTGCGTTCACACAAGTTCACATTGTTACCCAAGTCGATATGTATCTGTTGTAGCTACTGTGTAATTCAAACCTCTTGATTTTTTTTTTTGCTCGCACTGCACTAATGAGTAGTGGCAGTGTTCTATTACATCATATAGTATTTCTCATTACTTAAAATACTAAAAATGAAATACCACATCACTTGTAAATCATTTGATGACAGAGACTTTGTAAGTGGTTATATTAAAGTGAAGTTTTTCTGAACATGTGCAAACAAAAACCATATTTCTACACAAATAGTTACCATTTTATACATTGTTAATTTTTTTTTATTAACTTTAAAAGACTTCTGGTAATAATTAAATCTATACTTATTGCCAAATTAATACTTTTAATACAATAGAATGTGACGTAAATTAAGAGTTTATGTATGCTTTTTAATTTCATTAAAGAGTGTAGTGTAGTTTAACATTGCATAGCAAAAAGGAGTGTCTTTATTAAGAATGTCTTTAAGTCAAAGAAATAAGTACAATTCAGTACTACATATCCAAATAGTGCTCTGCATACACCATGTGATGAAACAAGACAATCAGCATTCCCTGCTAGACTGAAAATTCAAATTACTGCACATGCTTGGCTTTTTGGGCTCACTGACTGAGTATCAAGCATTGGTGCATTCAAGTCACACTGGCATGAAACTGTTAACTTACCATACTCTAATATTCAAATAACATCACGGTGGGGAAACTAGATATGTTAATTGAGTAGAACTACACACACTTAATGTTCTACTTGTTTGTAATGTGTAGAACTGGATTCATGAACCCTTTGTCTGCATTATCAGCTAACCGTGGACTGCTGGATGATTCGTTATGTGGGGGAATGTGTATTCCGCTCTGGTGGAGGTGTGTTGAACTTAAAGTTTATGTTTTCAACCCTGGAAGTGTCGAAGTTCATTAAACATTGTATTTGTAGATTTCCTCCCATGTTGCTAATTCTGTAGTTCCTTGTATTAATTTTAATAATTATGCTTTACTCAATATGTCGTGGTTTTCTGTCTGAAATGATATGCTACTGCTGATTTCTCCATTTGCTTGTATTTTATGTTCCTGAAATGTTCTTTTAACTGTGTGCCTATGTTTCTCTTTGTTTTTTCAATGTAGATTTTTTCGCATTTTGTACAACTTATTTTGTAAATACCTGCTTTTTTCTCCTATGGAATACTGTCATTAACATTGTCTGTCAGCATTCTTTTATTTATATGTCATGATTAATATCTCCTTCTGTCACAGAGATCATTCAAAGCAAGGCAAATAAAAATATATTAGCATAATAGTGCATTTACATTCAAATATATTTAAAAAAAAAAAAACCATTAAATTTAAAATATAACAATATGTGAGAAACCCTAATGTCTTTCAACCTGTGCTGGACATTTGAGTATTTTCTTTAAAAGCCTTTCCAATTCTATTAATAGTTGCCTTGTATGCAATCTCATTTGTCAGGATTTCCAGTCCTCCCATTATCCTTCAGTCATCATTGCATAAATATTTCTGGCAGTACCTTCTCTCTGTGTCATTTGAGGGCATCCTTTCTCTCTGCTACCAAGCAGTGATCATATCATAATTTGTTTTGGCCACTTCTGCTAATCCATACTGTCACACCAATGCAGTGATGTTCTTTTAATATGATTTACTACATTTTCACATGTATTCATTTCTTGTAAGATTAACTCCATTCCTAAATTATTGAAGTCATCTCCACTTCCTTTAGTTATTCTTTCTGCCTAGCACTGTAAGCTAGTAAACTATTTACAATAACTTGGAGAATCATTTTGTCATATTCCTTTGTATTATCCTGATTCCATGGCTTATTTTACCTATCTTTAGTGCTTCTGATCATATATATTTGATGGTTCCTATATTTCTCACTACTGCTGAAATTGATCCTAAATATTTATGGATTTAATAATACCAAAATACTATTTTAAATCCTACTCCAATGATTAGGTTTTCTGCCTTGGAAGTATTAACCTTAAGAGCACTTCCTTAATACACTTCAAATGTCTTCCTATTATGTTCTCATGGTATTGATCCTCTGTCATGATTACTTAGTCTTCCACAAAAAAATGCATTGAATATGCAAATTTATTAATCATATTCACTTCCATTCCACTATTATTTTATTTTTAAATAACTTGCTCAAGATATATCATATATAACGTGAATAACCTTTTACTTCTTGACATAATCAATTCATCATTGCAAATTCATTTTATAAATTCTGCAGCTTGTTTTAAAATGTTAGGTCATTGCTGTATATTGTTCTGATTAGTTAAGTGACACACCTGTCTGCACCCTCTTCATTTTTCTTCAAAATTTACATATTGAACTGAGTCATATGTCATTCCCATTTCAGCCTAGGTCAGATGGCTCTCTTCTTACATTCAGTCTTGTATTAAATAATTTTCAAATGTTTGAAACTGCTATACTTTATAATTTTCTTAAGACTTCTCCAGGTTAGAATTGATCTGCCATATCCTTGAATATGTTCATTTATGAATAAATTATTCATTTATTCATTGAATAACATTTAATTTATAAAATAATTTAATATATTCATTGAATTTTTTCATTTAATAACATATAAATTATAAATTATTCATTTATGAATAAATTCCTTATTTCTTCCTCTTATAGTTCTTAGTAGATTGTTTTGCTCTTCTCTTTGCAAGTGTTAACTTCTGCTCCAGGTTTCCAACCTAGTCATATCTTAAGGCCTCCTTCTTTTCTCTTATTGCCTCTTAAGATTGACATTCATAAAATCTGATTTTTTACCTTTTTCCTTTTATAGCTAAGTGCCTCTTGTGCTATCTGATGCACAATTTGTTTTGTAAGTTCATAGATCTGGGCTGCATTATAATCTTCATTATCAAGATTCTGATTCATAATTACAAATATGCAGCTTCTTGGTGATACAGAATTAGAAACAGGAAGATATAAAGTAAGGTGGAGTTGCAATAGATGTTTTACGTCTATTGCCAAATGGATCATATTGTTTTAGATTTTCCTTTAAAAATCTGAGAGGCATAAGTTTAATAATTTTCATGAAACTAAACAAATATAAGCAGAAATTTTAAATAAGTGATAAATGGGCATTTAAAAGGCTGCACATTGACTCATATAAATTCATTAGATGAGTTAGTAGGGAATGGGTTGTTGATTAAATTATATTAATCAAAATAGTAAGGTTTGCAGGTAATGGAATTTTACTGAGCAAAAAAAGGTGTGTAAATGTATCCTAAGCATAAGATCCCCAATAAATAATGTTGACTTTTTTAAAATATGCTATAACATCTTTCATTTATTATGAATACAGAAAATACATTACTGTGATGTATAATGCAAGAAAGATAAGGTGTTGCTGCTGTAGTATGTTGGAAAGACAGTTTAATTTAGGTGGTATTGTCATAAATAACAAACACATTATTAATGGTTTATTTTATTTTTAAGTACATACATAAAACAAAAGATCACAAAAAGTGAATTGCAACCTGAAAGAGCAAAAGCTCATGCTTGGGTGCAATCAATATACTTTCTTTCATCATGTCCAATTTTTACTGGCTTGCTGTTTGGTGTAAACAGTAGGGATGAATGTAAGCAACCATGCAAGTCTACAAACTACTAGGTTATTAACACTAAACTGTAGCTGTTTTCATACTTTCTCAATATTTTTGGGCATATAGAATAACTTGCACACACACATACACGCTACATATGTATACTTGCACTATTCTCTCTCACACAAAACACTAAGTATGGGTCTGATCTGCGTTGTTTTTTAATTTTGCATTGCTGAACATGAACCATTACCAGTTTTCACGTATCACATAAGGTTTTTCTCAGAATGAGAAATAACTAGATTTTGTAGTATATGGCATGTAATGGTAATGAGTACATCACATTAATAATGCAATAAAATGTTATATTGCAAAAAAAAAGTAAATAAAATTTGGGATACTTTTATATTTTAGAATGCAAGTAATTGCTTAAAAATAAGGAGAAGTATAATGATTATTCTCTGCCGATTCAAATGTCAAACCCAGGTCCCCTAGCCTGGGTGACTTTTATCCAAGGCCTTCATAAACTTTCATTATTCCAAGATTAATACCTATAGATAGCAAGATAACTTTTTGGTGTCTACCAAAAGGGAATGTGCTATATTTTTATGCCTGGTGTTAACTCTTGTCATTTAGGTCAGGCATTTGTATACCAGTGTTTTTCCTAGTCATACTGTCACACTTGTATATGTGGTATGGAAATTTAGTATAATTGGTTGCTATCTAAAGAATAACATACATACACTAAGGTCACAATGTACATCTCATTTGTGATCCTGGTATTTAATTTTTTCCAGTATATTTTCAGTATAGCAACATTTTCTGATAGTGACAAAAAGTGCTCAAAGGTACTGAGGAAGGAAGGAAGGAGGGGGGCCTCTAAGCTCTTGAGTGAATCCATAAAGTCTTCAATCATTCAGGTTGTAACCTTCATCCGTGAGCTTAAGAATGAGTGCAGGAATATGACAGCAATGAGTAAAATGTTTTTTCTTTTTGAAGTGCTTTGTGAATCCCTATCCCAAAACATAAAACGATTGTTCCAAGTGCAAAAATATTTTTCTTTTTCAACCTTGACCCCAAAAATAGAAAGATAGAAATCAAACATGGATCATTCAATTTCACCTGGATAAATAATGCTGAACTGAGTTATTTTTCATTTCTTGGAATATTCACCATCAGAAGTAGATGTAATTTCAAAGTCCAGCAGGCTTTTGGGTAGTATAGGTATAGATTTATCTGGTATAGGTTTTATCGCTGATTTAAATATGTATGATGGATCTGTTCTTGTATTGCTTATTATAAACCAAAATGTTGCACATACAAAAGTAATACTCATTCATATAATTTTGAAGCTCTTGTCAAAATATGCTTATTCAGAATAGTAGGATCTGCATTCCCTAGCTCTTTCCAATGTCAATATGAAAAATGCATAATACAATGTTTTACTTAAAGATTAGCTGTCCTTTTCCATCCCTTTAGTATGTAGAAACCACATATATAGTAAAAGTCCTCTTGTTCCAAAACTTGATATACTTGCCATTTTATACCACAAACTTAAAGGAGATAATTTTTATGTAGCACAGAACCCAGAAATAAAACAGCACAGCAGAACTCTCAACACAACTAAATCACAGAACACAGAGCAAGTAAATAAAGTATGATGTCTTGTTTATTTCCTCAAATAAGCCCAAAAAATTAATTATAACAATGTGAATTGCAAAATTTGCTTTCTTGCAACTTAATAATAAGAGCAACAATATTGGAAAATTGCAGTGAGAGGTATAATGTCTTTAATAGGAGCTCTAGTGACCCTGTAGACAGAGAAATTGGTAATCAGAAGGAAAACTACATGATAGGCGGAAACAAAGGTCATTTCTGAATATCTGTTTGATATAGAGTCATCTATCAGATTTTTTGCAGCCTAAATCATGGTATTTAATGTAATTTATTCTTATATGTTGTCTTATTCTAGGTTGGCTATGACATGACGAAGGCAGCAGCAGAAAAATTATTTGCTAAAACAAAGCATACACCTGATCAAGTTGATGTAATAGAACTACATGATTGTTTCTCTGCAAATGAGCTTATCACATATGAGGCACTTGGTTTATGCTCTCCAGGAAAAGCGGGGGAACTAATTGACAGTGGCAATAATACTTATGGTGGAAAATATGTTATTAATCCAAGTGGGGGTTTAATATCCAAAGGACATCCTTTGGGTGCTACTGGTTAGTACATATATTTTAATTGTAACATTTATGATTGTAAGGTCAGAAAATACAGTTACAATAGGATGAAAAGTTGTAAATGTTCTTTGTTAGAATTTTTCATACTTTTCCAATTGTTGAACGTTTATATATGTTTATATATTAGAATAGTTATTTTCCAACAGATTCACAGCTCAATTCAGTTGGATCGCTGCTTTGCCATTCTCTTTTTTGATATTGTCTCCAAGATTCAGGATATCTTGTAACATTTTTTGCTTTAACAATATTTATTTAAAACAGTGTTGCTTAGTTGAGAAAATACTGCCTAAAATTTCACAGTTTATCCAAATTTCTCAATTTTCTAAAATTTGTTTGAATATTGAGATTATTTATAGAACTCAACATAATTTAATAATTTCCCTGAATTGGGCAAGATGCAGACAGACTTACGGCTTTGTCTAACAATTGGGGGAATGTATTGCTTTTTGCTTAATGATCATGGGAATTCCATAAAAAGGATTTTAAAGTACAAGTTCTACATTATGATGATATCTCATAAAGACTTGGCCTAGAATCATGCAAAGAAACCTTATTGGCATTCTTATTTCTTCTAGAAATTTATTTTTTGGTGGGGGGTAACTTTTGCTAGAAATAACTTTCTATTAATTGTTGAAATCATTGTATGGCAACATTGATGAGCCCTTATCTAAGATTCAATTTGTGAAAACAGCAGATCAATAGTCCTCATGTTATTGAGATATTTGAGTGGTAGCTTTAGATGATTCACTATTTATATAACCAATATGTAAGAAGATGCTCAGGTCATACAATTATAAAAATACTTAAAAATTAACACATGCACTTCTGGAATGATGACGAAATAGGTAGGATGTTTATTGATGGTCATCAAAATGTGCAAGATGAGTCATGAAGCAGTTGACTACAGAGAGCTTATGCAGTCAGCATTTTTCATAATATTCAAAGTCAATTCTTTACATTATATTCTCAAAATAAAAATGATCTTTTATTTGGAAAACTGTTTGCATGATTTATGCCAGAAATGCTGGACCAAATGAACATATGAGCTGCTAGTACATTGACCTTTCTCACTAATTTGCTAAGGAAGGTGATAGTTTCTTAAACAACATTGTTACTTTGATAAGCCATAATATCCCACATGTTGATGTGAAGCAGCAATCCATGGTATGCAGGCACTGAAATTGCTGGTGAAGAAGGAATTCAAGCAGACAATTTTTACCCCATTGTCTCATATGCACAATTTTCTAGAATATACCTGACATTTTGCCCATTGAATTCTAATGGTGCAACAGTAAGCAAAAACAATTACAGTATTACACTAAGAAAACAGCAACATGCAATCCAGAATAAAATGTGTGAAATGCTTTTTCATGAAATTCTCCTGTTTCAAGAAAATGGCCGGTCACACATAGCTGCAAAACCCCAAGATTTCACTAATTCATTTGATTGAGAACAATTTTAGCATTCCCATTACAGCTCTGACTTGTTACCAAGTGACTTTCATATTATTGTCTCCTCCTCTTCCTGCTTCTTCTTCTTCTTCTTCTTCTTCTTCTTCTTCTTCTTCTTCTTCTTCTTCTTCTTCTTCTTCTTCGTCTTCTTCTTTGTAAGATGATGTCAAAGAAGCATAAAAATGACTTTCATCATAGATGGCTTATTTCTGTGGTGAAGGAATGCAAAATTTAGTGTCCTGTTAGAAAGGTGTCATTGTAATGGTGAAAACTACAGAGCAGAGTGGCTCAGGCAGTTAATGCTTGGGACTTGCATCAGAAGGTTCCAGGTTCAAATCTGTTAGGGTCAATTATCCTGTCCTTGGGGTTTTTTGTTGCTTCCCCGGATTGCTTTGCATATTGGGATGGATCTTAACTTTCCATTAATTTTCCACTCTCCCATTTCGTATCATTTCAATCCAGTGGTTCTGTTACAGGGTCAAAAGAGCCAGGGTGAGGTGGGCTGGCATGGTGTAATGATGGCTTGCACTTTGTAACAGTTTCTGCCCTAGTGCCTGTTATGGAAGAGGACCTTCTGAGTGACTCAAACTCTTTTGCCAGAATTATGATTTTCTATCTTGGAAATATATTACGGACCCTGTCTATGTCTCTTCAGCACTGCCTATGGATCTTTGCTGCCATACCTTTCCTCCCGAACGTGCCCCATTAGGGTGTAGGCACAAACAGCTAGTCATGAGCAAGGCTGAAGTACTAAAGTTTCCTGCCCTGCCATAACTAATCCAATCTAGGGATGGAAAATGATTGACGAAATAATTTAAGGTGTGGAGAAACCAAAGATAGCAAAATATGTAAACACAATATTATAATTTTGAATAGCCTTTTAACACTTGCATCATATACAGGTAGTTTCATTTATTTTATTCCTATTAATCTGACTTAAATAGTTCCAGCATAAGTACAACAGCTTTCTGACTGAGGTGTTATAAAAATTCTTACTAAAGTTGTCATTTACCAAGAAATTTTGATAGCACTGATGCAGAAACCTGAGGTATATATATATATGTTCATACATTTTTTCCATTGTAGGTTTGGCACAATGCACAGAACTTTGTTGGCAGTTAAGAGGCTTGGCTGGAAGGCGCCAAGTACCTGGTGCTAAACTTGCTTTGCAGCATAACATAGGATTAGGTGGTGCTGCAGTAGTTGCCTTATATGCACTAGGCTTTCCTGGCTCTGCAACTACAAGGTAAAATGTTATTTATAATTTAAATTTTTTGTATAAGAAACAAATTATATTTTTAATTTACATTCTTTAACACTGGTAGTTTAGTTCAGAAAGTGATAGTATAGCCCAAGGCTTGTGCTACCATATTTTGAATTCTAAAAAATTTGACAACCATCTACTACATATTTCTCACTACACTAATTTTTTTTAACAATTTCTGTACAATAGTCAAACATATGTAAAATGTCTGAAGTTTAATTTTACTAAAACAAGTCCTTTGATAAAATTAATTGTAAGCCTTTTTTATCATTGTATTTAGAAAAGAATCTTTTAAAAATGTCATTGTGGCCTGGTATTGCAAAAAGAAATTGAGCTGTCTTTAAAATCTTTGCATACTGTTCATCACTTTTGCAAAATTTAATATAACTACACCATTTTTCTCATATTGACTCTGCTTTACCTTCATTCGAAGTGACAAATTTCTTCAAATTTGAAAATATGAAAATATTTAGAAACTGATATCAAAATGTACATCTTGCTATCAGATATCACTAGTATACTGTCATCTTTCAAAACTGAGAACGTTGATTTGATCATTAATTCAACTGGTCTGTAGCCAATATCTGTACTTTCATTCATATGATGTTATGAGCACTGAGCACAGAAATAATGTTCAATATTGTCCTTCATGCATATGAAACAAAATGAATATGTAAGTCTTTAATGTGAAAAATGCAGACAAAATAAAACATTTACAAAAATGTATATGAATGGCCATTTTTATTATGAAAATGTGGACCTGTCCATATCAATGCTGACTTATGGTAACTCTGCCCAAGTTGCAGTATTTGTTTCCTTATTTATAGCCCATAAACTTTAATATATAATGTTGAAATTACTGAAAATTATTGCACAAAGTAATGACTCATGAATAAAATTAAATGTCGAGTTCTTTATTTTATTCTAAGGAATTTGTAAAAATACATTATGTTACTGTGAGGATTGCAGGGAACTGCACTGCTCATATTTGTTTGTTTATTTACCCTGGCAAAAGTTAATGCCATAAGGCCTTCTCTTCCACCTTACCAGACTGATAACATCAGTTAAATACAGTATACATAGCAAAATAGAATACAGAAATAACAGAAACAAATTATACATGAATATACTAAATGTAAATGTTACATATTTACTTAAATTGCATTATTGTCCAACAATCGCTGTCTTCATGAAGAAGAGAGTTCAAGCTTCAGATTTTGGGAAATGTCATGCAAAAAAATTTAAGATCAACAGTTTAACACATGAACTTATACAGTTGAAGCTGAACAATTCCAGAAGGCACAAACTCCAATCAAATTTATTCCAATTTGATTAGCTCAGCCCCCTAATCTCCAGTTCATCAGCAGCTATCTACTAGAATAACCAGGGGACCAGGCTCGGATCCAACCAAAAGGAAAAACACAACACTAAAAATAATTTATACACTTTAATATAATATTAGGTTATATTTTACACAATATTAAACCATTCTCCTTTTTTAATTAAACCCTTTCAGCTAAATTTCTATCCTTGAGAGTTGCTTATTCCTTTGGATCTTATACACAATAAAACCTGGTTATTTGTATATAAGAATCCTGTTTAACTATTACTAAATAACTAATCCCATTCCCTCCTTTACCCATTTCTTCCTCCTTTCACTATCTGACAATTATATACCATTTCTGATGCACCTTCCTAAGTGTTTTATGCCCATAACCAGTTTTGTCTCACCTTGCCTTCATATTTTCCCCAGTTCCTTAATATGTTTGTTTAATTTAAATTTAAAATTCTTCTGCCTCTTATTTCATTTGGTAAATTTTCCCACTTTCGTAATGGAAACTGTTCCCTCCAAAACTTGGTTTGCTTACATTCCAAAACACAATGCCAAGTACAATCTGGTTCTTTACACATAGGACGTATTCCCTTAATATATGCACTTTTTATTCCACTTAAGTAAATTACTCTTGTTCTAAGCCATGCCAGTCCTTCCCTTCCTGCCTTATCAAGATTTCAATATATCTTTCTTTTCCCCACACGTTTTCAGTGTACTACATAATTTCAGAGATTTTCTGGTATTATGATTTGCCCACATTTCCTATTTTCAGTATCCTTAATTCTTATTATTATCTCTTTCCAAAATCCTTTACCCATTCTTTCTCCCTCATACCATATTCATCCCATGCCTAATTGTAGAATATTTTCAATTTAGATATCCAATTTTCTCTCCCCTTAATTTTTCCTTGTGCTACCTATGCTGCTTGATGATATTCTTCTCTTCTGTCTCCCCATTCTATACCAATATTTCAATACTCTTTCTATGACCTTGCTTTTTTAGGCGAATCTTCTTAGTTCCATTACAGCAACCTCATTAGGTGAGGATCTAGGTATGCCTAGGACAGTTCTTCAAAATAGTCTATTTTTCACATTTATCCCTTTCCATCCTCCATCTACCCCAAAAATGTCTATTCCATATATCATTCTATTCTACTATGAGCTATTTATTCTCTCTAACCATTTTACTTGCATATGTGGTATTTTATTTACACAAGATATAATTATATTCATGACTATTTTTCCTTCTGCCACTACTACTTTTCTTTTTGATCACTCCATTTCCTATTACTAGACAATCTTAACACCTAAATAATCAATTTTCATTACAACTTCAATTTTTGTGCCCTCCCACCACAATTTTTCCTGTTTTTTTTTAATTGGAAGCCTTTTTTTATCATCATAATCTTAAATTTAAAATTTATTTTTAATTATCTTCTGACTCTATTCTCTATAAAATATGCCTATAGCTTCTAAAAATCATTTTAATACTACACTTGTTAAAGAACCTGTTACCAAATCATGTGCAAAAAGCAGACCTGGTATCTGTATATTGTTTCTAGTTGGTGAATGTACATTATCTTTACAAATTTCTTCTAGAACATCAATAAATAAATTGAAGACAACTGGACTTGATGTACATCCTTGTCTTAAACCTACATTGTTTGATATTTTATCTGTAACCCTCCCCCTTTTGTATTCAACACAATATTCATTTTCCTTATAAATATTCTGAATTACCTTTAAAATTCTGGCTTACTCCTTTCTTTATTAGTTTAATCCAAAGTGCTTCTCTAGAAATTGTGTTGAAAGCTTTTCTAAGTCCAAAAACAACAAAAAGATTCTACCTCTTTTGTTACTAAGATATTTATCAACTAATGTTCTTATTATAAAAATTTTGTCAACTGTCCTTTTACTTTCTATACTGTAATTCTTTTTTCTTTCTCTGCCCATTCTTGTAATGTGTTTGCTAACACTCCAGTGTAGGCTTTTCCAATAATTGAAAGTGAACTAATCCCCCTATAATTTGCTGGGTTCCTAATATCTTTTGTAACTTTATAAATTAGTGTTACAATTCCCCCTCTCCAATTTGTTGGTGTTTTCCTTCTTCAAAGATTAAATTCAATAGCTGCCCAAAGATGATTAATCTGTCAAGGTCGTCTACCCAAGCTTTCCAACATTCCCAAAGTATTCCATCTGTTCCACATGCTTTGTTGGGTTTTAATCTTTTGATTTGTTCCGCTACTTCATTTGAAGTAATTTTGTTATCTAACAGGTCAATTTTCCATAGATTATCAATATTCAAATTATCTTATATCACCAAAATGTTTACTCCCAAAAGATCCTGAAAGACTTACACTGTTCAGTTGGTGATGCCACATTATCCTCTCCCTCTCCCTTTCTTTTGTGCATTTTAGCTATCATTGCCCAAATTGTGTTTTCATTCTTCTTTGCTGCCTGGTTTAACTTCTGGCTAAGCTTTTCTCCCCACTGTTCCTTTTTTTCCTCTAATAGGCACCTACATCCCCAAGGTAATTGTCCCTATCTGTCTCCTCTCCTGTTTGTCTCCAGCATTTTGGCTCTCTCTGTATCCTTCTTCTTGTTTCTGAACATTCTTTATTGTATACCAGCTCTCATTCACTTTTAGGTTCCCCTCAGACATTTTCATATTGTTTCCTGCTCATTTGATTACCCCCTCTATACTAAAAATATATTCAACTTTTCTCTCCTTTAATGATGTTGATAAATATCTTTCCCCTATACATTCCACTTGTTGATTTAACTTTGTGTGGAACATTTCAGCTAAATAATTTATGCATCTGTAATGTTTTAATTGGATACCTAACCTGAAATTGTTCTCCCTCCTACTATCTTCTATTGTTTGGATCTCCATTCTTAATGGGAAGTGATTACTTGCACTTATATCCATAATCTCAAAGCCTACTATATATCTATCCAGACCTAAGGTATATAGCATATAACCTATAATGCTTTGCCCATTTTTGGTTACAAAAGTGAATTCTCCCTCCTCATCTTTCCCTTTTGCTCCATTTCACATCAAGAAGTTTTTCTCTTCACAGACTCTAGCAATTTGCTCATTATTAAAAACTTTATCATTACTACAATGCTTCTCTCAATTTGCTTCGTTGGTCCTGGTGGTGAAGTGGTTACCATACTTGCCTCCTAAACCCAAGATCGCGGGTTCGAACCCGGCCAGGACCGATGGATTTTTTCGGGGTGTAAAAATCCTAAGTATGACTTCCTTCTGAAGGGAAGTAAAGTCGTGGGTCCCGTGTCATATATTTACGGCACGAAAAAGAACCTCAAGCCTGAAAGAGAGGCCTCTGAGCAAAATTTGTCGACCGTTTCACGCCCTGAGTTGAATGGGACGCTGATGACCTGAGCTGTTAAAGAGCATCCATAAATAAATTAATCCAAAAAAAAAATCAATTTGCTTCTATTGGGCCATAAGCATTGAAATCTACTCTAATCTGTTCATCCCCCATTGTTGCATTTAGATCATTAATTCTTCATCTGTATATTTGTCCACAATTCTTCAATGTTTTGTTTCAATTTAATGAACTAATTTGAATCATAAAAACTTGAAGAGCTAAGTGGATTATAAATAATACCTAGACACAATTGTGTACTTCAACATAAGTCACTGTATATGCACCACAGCACTTTATCACCATCTAAATCCTTTTCACCCTTAATTTTAAAACTTTCATCTCTTCTTATAAGTAATCCTTTACTTGTAAGAATTTTTCCTTTAACTTTCACCTCTTTTTTCCCATAATAATCATGCCCAGAGACATTGATAACAGAATCCTTTAATATCCATGTCTTGACCACTGCTAACACATTGGCTCACTTGATTATCTGATGAATGTCACCATTTTATATTTTCACTATTATCCCTTCAACATTCCAGCATACTTGAAAGGGTACCCATTCCTTTATACTGAATCCTTTCTCACAAACCTATAGTGCTCCAACTTTGTTTTGCTTCTTGTTAGTCTCGTCTCTTTATCTGATGCAACTCTTCGCTCTTCTGCCTGCATAAAATGCCTCCCGGCATAGAGACCACACTCAACCCTGGCTCTTTCCGCATATTCAGGCTAGCCATAGCACCTAATGCTTCCCTGTTGGCATCCTCTTGCAGTTGTATGAAGTAGTAAAATAATGTAGATTTGGTATGGTGACTCTTATATGTCACTTACTTGATTATTTAATTGGATATATTTTGGGAACATTTGCTTCCATCATCAGCAGAAAACTGTTTTTACCAGGAAACTGGTAGAACCATATCTGTAGCCGGAGAAGTTTATCAAATATAGCCAATGATGGTGTCTCTTAAGTTGATGTGGTCTTTATTTTAATGATGTAAATTTTTTTCCAATATCATTGGTTCCAAAGGTTTGCAAGTATGTTGGGACTAATAACATGGAACAAAAATTACATCATCAAAAATAAAAACTATATCATGATCTTCCAGAGATATTCATTGCATATGTTCAATAAATTTCTCTTGGCCACTCACAGAATATGCTTTACCATTTATTCTTCTGCTGAAGATGGGAACAAATGTCCCCAAAACAAGTCCAATTAAAAACCATGTAACTGAACCACAAAATATCACTAAACCAACTCTCTATCAGCATTAGTTTAACACATGCTTTGTTCTGTGTGTCCTTCTAATTTTAAACGTATAACTGACTTTAAGAATTTTAATATTCAGCAAGCAAATATTATGTGATGCTGAACATTACAGTTTGAATAGTTCCTGAATTAGGAATTTTAACATTTTTTGTGAATACAAATATAAACCTGATTTTCAAGGAAAATAGGCTTAATAAACTACCAAACACAGGATGTTGATTGTCTTACAGTCAGTAGGAGATAGAAATAGCTTTAAAATGTTGTAAATCTCTAAACACATTTATATTCATTTTACCATTGTTTTAGGAACATTTATTTTTCACCAAATTTATGCTTAAAAACAGAAAATTTTGAAATGCTGCAACTTTTGAACAAAAACACCCTTTGAGGTATAATTTTTTATAGCTGTATTTGTTGTGTGCCATGGTGGGGAAGCTTTCACAGTTTATTCCTTTCGATGTTTGTAATCTAAATATTTGCTAAGTCATATCTAATCTGTTTTTTTTTTTTTTTTTTTTTAATTTGATTGCCATTTTGTGAATGTAGACACTAAAGGACAATGTAAATTATAATTAATCTGTCATCTAAATGACAACTAATATATTCAACATGATCACACTTACTCCACTTTACTTACATAACACTAGGATATGTTTTGGCAGCCCTCTCTTCTATCAGCTACCGGCTACTGGAATTGGTGGCTGGATCCCAAGATGCATTTGTGATGTTCTCTGATGGTTCTAGTAGGAACTTGCCGAGTTTATCCATAAGTGGAAAATCAAAATTCGTTAAGTTTTTCTAATTTTTTAAGAAAAAAAATTTCCCAAGTAATTAGCTCTGTTGGGTTATGAAGTTCATTCAGCAGCTTAGCCTCTGGTTTAATTTCATGACTTTTGGTCCAAAAGTGAGTTGCTACAGCTTATTTATCAACCTGTTTAAAACGAATATTCCAAAAGAATTCTTTTCTCCAAATTTCTCTTTGGTTTTCCAATGTATCTCTGATCACACAATCTGCACATTTGATTTTCATGAATTCCTGATTTCTGTTCTGTCGTTATGGTTTCTTTTACTGTGCAACCTAATAATTTTTCAATATTATATTTGCTCTTTGGGGCTAAGATTATCCTTTGTTCTTTGAATATCATCTTAAATTTATTGTGGTAAGTTGAATGGTACGTGAAGCTTTTGAATTTGTATCTTTCCTTAATTTTCTTCAGTGTGGAAAACTCTCTTTAGATTTTTGTCTTTTAAATTTATTGATAATTTTTATTATTGTGTCTTCATTGAAACCATTGGTTATTGCTGTCTCAATTATCTGTTGGCATTCCATTTTGCACTGTGTTTCTGTGAGTGGGATATTAATTATTTTGTGTGCCAAGCTGTGAAACACTGCATATTTGTGTGCAGTGGGGTTATAACTATTATTTTTATGAAATTTTCTGTGATTTTCTTTTCTATGAATTCCAAAGTTCAGTTTTTCTTCTTTTCTTATGATTTTTAAATCTAGGAATTCAACCATTTTTCTTTTCTTCTATAGTAAACATATAGATTTATAATAATTTGTCATTTTATACTATATTTTACTGTGAAAATTTCCACTATTAAGAATTAATTATAGATTTATGTAGTAAATTAAGAAGTTTCAGAGCATCTGTTGAATGTTTTTTGGTATTACTGCAAATATGTCATCCACATACCTATATGTTTTGAAAATTAAGCAGAAGGCTTTGGTGATCTGTATTTTAAAGGAGCTCATGAATAAACTTGCTAGAAATGAAGACGAGGGATTTTCCATAGCTAGGTCTGAAACTCGATGCAAATTTTGGTTGAAACTGAAGAAATTTTGTTGAATGCAAATATTAGTAAGTTTCAGTAAGTCTTCTATTTCTTCTGTTTGTAAATAATTATAAGGAGGTTAACCATTTCTTTAACATTTGCATAAGATTCTCTATTGGTATGCTTGGGAATAAGGCTTTTACATCAAATGATACCATTATAATCTATGGAATGAATGAATAAACTTATTCCCACAAATAACATTACAGTTTGAGTTTATACCTTTTTAATACATGTTCCTATAATTTTACTTATTTAACTAATTCCTAAACTCTCATCTTCGGCTCATCAGCAGTTTCCTGGCAGAATATCCAGAAGACTTGGGTACTGGTATTCTATTAAAATTGAGATTTAATACAAATGTACCCCTACATATTATATCAAAATAATTCTACATACAAAATATTCCAACAAAATCAACATACAAGGCCCACTTAAAATATATAAAATAGGAACAGTGCCTTTGGCAAATCCAGAAGGCACTATATTTACTAACCCCTATATTTGCCCATTTATAACTCACTATACTTCATTACCCTAAGCTTCATTTAATTAACAATTTACTCTCCCCATACAACACTAAACTTCACTCTCCTTATTGTTATATTTTCTAGGCCCTATAAACTCAAACACTCATTACCGAGTTATAGAGCCCTTCCTGCTATTTCAATCTGCCCCTCATACTTCTCTAAACAATCTAGCTTACTAATTTTTCTCACCCATCTAGCTCATACTTTACCTAAATACATACTAACTTCCACCATCCTTTTTCTTGTTTTAACATTCAACATCTTTTTCCCCGCAATTTCTTTTCGTAAACTTGACCATCTCCCCATTCCAAGCTTCTCCTTAAGAAACTTGGTTTCTTCACAATCCAGTAATATATGCAAATTATTATCTTGCTGACTACATAATGGACATTTATCCAATTTCCCCCCTAACTCTTAAGCCCTTCAAATTTGTAATTCCTGTTTTAGCACATGCAAAACTTTCTCTTGCTGATTTAGCACAGATATCAATATAATTTTCCCTATTCCATACTCCATTAATTCTCTATAATACTCAATGACAAGGTTAAAACTAGCAAATATTTCTTGTCTTTCAATACCTTCGATTCTTAACATAACCTCTTTCCATATCATAAACCCCTTCCTAATACTCTCCTGTCCTACCGCATGTCCTCAAAACCAATTTTTTCTAGATTTTCCTTTATCTTGTTGAGCAAAGTACCGCCTTGATTAAACCTTTGCTGACATACTAAACATTGGTATAGTACACTATGCTTCTCTAAATTACTAATCTTAAACCAGTATTTCAATACTCTTTCCATAATTTTCCCTTTACTACCTGTTCTACATAATTCAACTTGGGCGACATCATTAGGCAAGGCTCTGGATAAGCCCATTATTTGTATACAAAAGTTTTTGTATATCAGATTCAATTAACCCACCCAGGTTCCAAACCCCAGATCTCAATTCCATAGAGCATTTTGTCTACACCACTGCCCCATAGACTCTCTCCAACCAATTTACTTGCATCCCTGGTATTTTATCTAAAAGTGCCCTTATAGTAATCTGTGTGAGTCAGAATATTAGAACACTCTTTCTGGTTTCACTTAAATGAGATTTTACTCAGGACATATGTTTTGTGGACATTTTGTCGACATCATCAGCTGTTCATGACAGAGATTATTAGAGGGTGTTTCACTGTGTTCGATTCCAAATTGAATTAATAATGCTCTTATAGCTTTGAAGGAAAGCTTCCCTTTAGCTAATACCATCTTCTTTTGGTCACTACATCCACCTTCTCTTTCCCCTAAGTAATCAAATTTTTTAACCACCTCAATTGCTCTTCCTTGCCAGGATCATTTTTCATCTTTCCTTAACTTGTTGCCCTTTTTAAATATCACAACTTTTGTGTATCTCCTGTTGCAATTCTACTATTTTTAAGTTTTTTGACTAAATAAAATGAATTTTTATGCTCATGCTTTGAACTCTTTAAAAAGTGTTGAAAATGTACATTTCCTAGATTTAAAAATCATAAAATGGAGATAGACTGAACTTTGGAATCCATAGAAAAGAAACACACAGAAAAAATTATATGAAAATAATAGTTATAACCCCACTCCACATGAATAGCTTGGCACACAGAATAATTAATATCCCACTCACAGAAACAGAGTACAAAATGGAATGCCAACAGATAATTAAGACAGCAATAACCAATGGTTTCAACAAAGACACAACAATAAAAATTATCAATAAATTTAAAAGACAAAAATCTCTAAAAGAGGTTTCCACACTGAAGAACATCAAGGAAAGATACAAATTCAAAAGCATCACGTACCATCCAACTTACCACAACAAATTTAAGAGGATATTCAAAGGACAAGGGTTAATGTTAGCCCCAAAGAACAAAGATAATATCAAAAATTTATTAGGTTGCACAGTAAAAAACACCATACTGACAGAACAGAAATCAGGAATTCATGAAATCAAATGTGCAAATTGTGGGATCAGAGATACATTGAAAAAAAACAGATAGAATATTAAGAGATGCGTTTCACATGTGAATATGCAATTTGAAAATAACTTAATATTATATATAAAGCAGCATAAATGTATTGGAATTATTTAAGTATATTTTCAGATACTTAAATTACAGAATTTTAGTTTTTCAAGCCTGGTCCCAAAATTTTATGGCAACACTAATTAATTTGTCAGGAAGTAATTAGAATGATGAGCTAATCTATTGCTGCTGACGTAAAAGTGACAATGCCTGGTCAATCCACCTGTTGTCCCCTTTCTGCTGAGATAGCATCAGTACTGCTTCAGAATTCCTGTGTTCATGATCAGTCATTAGTATTTCAGAAATATTTGTTTTTCCATTATTCTCTTCCTGGAAAATGTTTGCAGAGACTTTCCAGCAGCCTTTTCTCTTATACAGTGTTTCAGGCTACTTTGATTCTAAAGTGTATTTTTTTAAAAAAAAAAAAAAAAAAAGGGCAACTACAATCCCTCCTGTTTGAGACATCAATTTGCATTTATGAGAAATAGTGCCATTTCTTTAAATCAACATTTTATTGAATACTTAGATTTAAATATATACAGGGTTATTACTTTTATTATGGATATCAGCAATAAATATTGAATGAATGAATTAAGTCACTTATGTCCCATCCAGGGCTAAGGCTTCTGCAAGTGGGGAGCTTATCAATTTCTCATATGATGAGCTAGTCCATATGAGTTATTGTTCCTATGAGTTTGTTAAGTCTATAATGTTTCTTATTTTACAAATTTAACTTCAATTTAACTAGAAGGTTCAAGTGTTGGGTCTATTTAGTTTTTATACCATAAGTTTGGTATCACTTTCACTATTGACTTCAGAAGTATAGTGGAGTTAGTGTTAACAACTGAACACATTAATGTAGGATATTGTAGCATTATTTGAAGGCTCTCTGCTGATCTAGCAAATAGGACTATGTCATCTGCAAATCTTACGTTCATGAGTTTGTAACCATTTATGTTAATTCAAAATCTGTTTCCCTATTTTACTTTGTGGAATATTTCCTTTAATATGCTTGTGAAAAGTTTCAGGGAAATTGGATCTCCTTGCCTTACCCCTCTGCCTAGTTTGAAATGTTGCCCTTTCTTATCCATTGCTACCTTCACTATAATTCGCTGTATAGTTTGGTCAGTAACCTTATGTATTTTTATTCAATTTCTTGTCTTGATAGTGCCTGGATCATACTTTGATGTTCTATGGAGTCAAAGACTTTGGTATAGTCAACAAAGATGATATACAATGGTTGATTAAATTCCTCCATCTTCTCCATGACCCATTTAATTGTTTGCAGGTGATCCACCATACCTGATCGGAAACCTGCTCTCTCTTCTGGTTGGTTTTAATCAAATGTCCTGATAATTCATCTTGTTATTAATTTGGAGAATAGTTTGTATTTGTTGGACATCAGGCTGATTGGCCTTTAGTTGGTAAGTTGATCCTTAGCCCCCTTTTTATGTAAAGGAATTATTGTACTTGTTCTCCATTGTGATAGTAGGCTTTCCATTTGAAGTAATATGTTGATTTTCATGATTGGTTTTAATATGTGGTTTAGGTCTATCTTCAATAGTTCATTGTGGATACCATCTTCTCCTGGAGTTTTACCTTTTTTGAGATCCTTTATGACTTATCTCACTTCACTCTGTATAAATGCTGCCACTTCCTCATCTGTGATTGGCATGTGATAGATGTCTCCATTGTTGTTCAGGAGTGAGCTCTTATAAAGGTATTTATAGAAGTCAGTGGCTGCGGTTATGATGTTAACTCTAGGTGTTATACTATCTCCTCTTGGTCCTTGTATGCCTAGAATCCATTGCTTTCCATTTCCCAGCTTTCTCTTTGCTTTCCTAGTTGACTTTGAGGACTAAAGAGTTAGCTTCACTACTTGGCTTTGGTATTCCAGAAGATCTTGTATTTCTCTCTTTATTTCTCTGTCTATTTCTGAGTATGCTTGTCTGGTTCTGTCATTTTCATCTCTGATGTGTTTGAGCTTTTCTCTCCATTCTATTAGTGCTATGGTGTGCAGTTTCAGTTTGTGATTGCTTTTCTTAACTTGTGGGTACTTGTGGGCTTTGTTGCTTGGACTATTGCCCTTTCCAGCAAGTCGTAAAGCTCTTGGATTTTTTCTTCTGGCAGTGGTTTGTCAACTTCTAGTTGTCTTTGAAGCAGTGTAGTGTACTTGTTCTTATTAAGTTTCTCTATTCTTAATTAAACAGTGAGCCGATTTAATACTCTTAAGCTCCACTTACCATTGAATTATACAGAACATGTTTCACAGGCCTTTGACACACAGTTGATGATGCAGGCGAAGGCCTGTGAAACATGTTATGTATAATTCAATGGTAAGTGGAGCATAAGAGTTTTAAATTAACCCACTGTCTAATTATGAATAAATTAATTGCTTCACTGTATTAGTTATGACACAAAATTTATTTTGAACTTAAGTTCCTGTATGTTATGTTGCACCATGTTTTTGAAAAATCTTCTGTTTTTTAATGTTAGCTTGATTTTTACCATCCTGTGATATGTATCGAACTTGAGGTTTTGCACAACTTGGATGTTTTTTATATCCTTTAATCTTTCATTTAAGATATAATCCAGTTTATTCTTTGTGGTTCCATTTGGCTACGTCATGTTCATATTGAATTTCCTGGTTTTTTTAAGAATGTATTTATAACTTTCATCTGATGTTCCATAGCAAATTGTATTAGCATTTTGTCTCTTTCATTTCTGTTCCATATGGCCCTACAGGAAATTCATCTGGGTGATCTCTGATGTTGATTTGACTATTGAAGTCCCCAATGAAGAAGTTCCTAGCTGTCTTATATTTTTCTATTGTTTCTAGTAGGTTTTAGAATTCCTTAATTTCTTCTTCACTGCTACTTACAGTTGGAGCTTAGATAGTATTTTTCTGTCTGTTTGTCTTTAATAGTAGAACTATTATTCTTTCTGATATTCCCACTTTTTCATGGACCATGTATTTGATGTCTTTCTTTATTAGAAATTCTACTCTTTTCTGTCCTTTGGTCTTCCCAATAGAGCAAAAGGCGTCTCCATTATTCCTTTCTATTATGACTTCCCCCACTTTTCTGATCTCACTCATTCCTGATATGTCATATGTAAATTTTTTCAGGGTGCAGTTCTTGTTCTTGCATTATGTGTATTTAAATTTAATGCACCTATGATGAGTTCTGGCTTTCTTACTGAATTCGAGAATGTCTTTTGATATGTATTCTGATCTGTTATGTGTTCTGTTGTGGAGGCAGGGCATCCCAGTTAACCCATTGGTTGTCTAGCATTATCTACTGGTAGCCCACTTTTGCATTCTTTCCTTTTTCTCTTTCTTCTCTTGCTCATCTTCGTAATGTATGTTAAATTTCTCTTTCTTGTCTTGTTAGGTCATTACCAATGTGGCAGTCTCACCTTTCAATTTACTTTTACTCTTCATTACTGCTATTTTGTCCTCCAGGCAAGTAAATTTCCGGTTTGATCTTTTCCAATAAAGATGCTCTTATGAATTCAGCTTTGCAGTCTATCTTCTCCAGTATCCTTTTTACTTTATCTGCTAATTCAGAGCTCAAGTCTTTTTCCATTTCCTGTCTTCTCACTATGATGTTATTTTTCTTTTCAGATGTTGTCTGCATTCTTCATTGGTTTCTAGAAATTTTAGTCTATTTTATAGTTTCTGTGTTTGCTCTTCAGTATTGCTGCTTACTGCATTAATTTTGTTTTCTAGGTTCTGATATTTCTGGCCTAGCTTTTTGTCAAGTCCTGTTATCTGTTCTTTCATTACTGTTATTAAATGTAAATTATTCGAATTGACAAATTAATGAGTATGTTAGCACATGCTGTAATTCCTATACATTGCTCTTGCATGTTGGAATGCCAGATAATGCCTGTGTGATATGTGATATGAGTAAATGTCCTCCTTGTGTGGACTCTTTCAGATAGCAGAGCACTTTTGAAATCCCAAATAAGGATGCCATGCTGCTCCATCTCTCTCTTCCTTTTGTTTTGATCAGAATCAAAATAGTTTGAAACATAGTTTATGTCATGTGTAACAAGTTTCTGAGTTGTATCAAAGTATTTGATGTACCAATATTCCTGTGGCTTATCCCTGAAATGCACTATACCTTATTTTAATCAGCCCCATGCTGTAGATTTTGTTCTTTGATTTACATGCAACATTGTTTTATCATTATGAAAGTTTTGTGCTTATCTTTGTCAAACATTATTTGGCATCTTAAATAACCATAAAATGTCAGCTGCAAATGAAATTTAATTATTGTTTTCAGTGCTGGAATTGGTCTTAACTATGTAAATGCAGCAATTGATCCTGAAGATTTTAAAGCTTCAGTTCTGTTCAAAGCTCTTGAAGCAGCTATGCAGGAGGATAAAGAAAATTTGATTGAAAAAGTGAGAGGAATTTATGCTTTTAAAGTAAAAAATGGTCCAAATGGAAAGGAAGGATATTGGGTTATTAATGCAAAAACTGGCAAAGGAAGTGTTGAATTCAATGGAAAAGGTAAGGTTCCAATTAAGTAAATTATTTTCTTGAGTTATTGGTTTTAGTCCATTGTTGAGGTGGTGTGAGCATCTGAATTATAGAAATTACAAACTTATTTATTATTTTAATATTTATTTTGCAACATAATTATATTCTAGTCTTGTAAAGTTCTATAAGGAAGTTAAAATATTTTTTGAACTTTATGTAAATTTACTTGCTACATATCTAAAGCAAAATACAAAGAATTAGTTACTTGAAATTAAAGTTTAAAGTTCAAGAAATTAATGCCGTTGAATTGAACAACCTATAATGAAATCAAATAACTCTGTGGCTTACATATCAGCTACATGTTGCCATTTTCTTGCATGCTAAGCAACAATCTCCAAACTTAAACTCTGGAGATCACTTTCCATTATATCTTAGTTTTCTTTTAGAATTGGCAGCTATTTCTGTCTGCAAATAATGGTCACAATGTGAGCTGGTCTAAATTTTTTCTTTTTAATAGAAAGAAATGGTCATTTAACATTCTGAGTCAGCAAGGGTTTAAATTATTTTTTTTTAAACATTTGGGAGTAAGTCATTACCTTTGTGAATGTTGTAAGTTTGAAAGATGAAACTGTGTGAGTTACAAATTAAACTTTAATTTTGCTATAAAAATGACAGATATTTACATTTAGTGGTGGCAGTTCCATAGTCCTGATGATGCAAAGCCTCTCGTGTTATGGTGTATATTAAATACTTCTTTTACAGTTCCTAAAATTAAATTATTTACTGCTCAAATATTGCTGTTATTTGATATATTACCAATAATTTACTTGGTTGGATAATCATAAAAATATTCCCCCAAGTAAAGCCACACATTATACAAGTACTGCTGATAGTTCATGGTAACATCCCAGTTGTGCAGACTTGCCAGTGTTATGCCCTCCCTGGTCAGCACTGCATTTGCATTATGATGCTCTTTTCTCCTGGACTGGTTTATGTTAACTTCAGCCACCAAATCATTTTTTTTTTTTTACATAAATTGTCAGCCATATTTTGTGTGGAACATGTTTTTGGCGTAGATGTATGTATATTTACAATGACCATATCAAAAGGATGACTTCTTCTGCCACTTTATTGATATTCTTCAGTAAGAATAGCAAGATAAAAGTTGGTTACATTTTTCCACATTGATCCTGTGCTTGTTATGTTGCAGTACTGTTTTTGACTGCCTTTTTATGATTATCCTTAAGAGATTGGCATCTCCAGTATTTTATCATGTGTCATTGTTTAAAACATATCCTCTTGAACTTTATACCACTTGATAGCTAAGAGTTAATTTCGTGTTGCTAATTTTTCTTATTTACTATATTTCATAAAGTGTTGCTTTGGCATCTTCTTTCTATTAGCCTTAACAATACCAACTGCCTTAACTCCAGATATAATAACAACAATTTAGGCTTATAAACCAAGCCATGAATACTGTGTGTGTATATATATTTTTTTTAATGGGATTACAGTTCCCTCTACTACATTAAAGGGTACATTGTTATTCCCTACTCCTTCATTTGTGCCACCACATACCTTTATTGAAAGCCAAATGATGTTTATTTCACTTTGTGTCTTGTCTTTGATGTATACATGGAAGAAAATGTGGCATCTGAAAGTACATTAATCTAATATGTTACAAGTAATTGTGATGTGGTATATACCTGCCAAAATTGAGAGATCAGATGCTCTAAGATAAATTTTATTTTGTGTGTGGGCTCATATTTGGTGGCCCCCTGGAAATGTGAATGTTATAGTATATACATGTAGAATGGCTAAAATTATGTCTCTAGACGTCTTCATAGTATAGATATGGCACTCCACTAGTTGGGTAGTTGTGACTTCCTACATAAATAATAATGGAAATGGTGCTTTTTGTTTCTGTATGCAAATGCATTTTTAAGAGAATAAATGTATTCTTTTATTATGGCCTTTTATTGATTATTTTATTCATTTATTTAATTTTTTTTCTCTCTCCCCTTCTTATGATTATTTGCTGCTTAGCATAACTTTTAGTTTGAGTTAAGTCTTAAAATCTCAGTATAGAAGAAAACATTTTAACTGTTGTGGTGAAATGTTAGATCCTGTAAGCAATCCAGGCTTATTCCTGATTGTCCTTTGAAGACACATTTGTCTATCAAGTCTCCAGTCTAAATCATTATCCATGGGCATATTGTATGTTTTTTTCTGCCCTCTCCATGATGAGGTTTCACATTATGTAGCATGGTCCTGTGGCATCAATTTCAGGATAAGCTGTATTATTCTTCTAAGGAATGTAAAACTCACTGACATCAAAAAGTAATTTACTATTTTTTAAAATTGTTCATCAGGTAAACGTCACATATAGTTTGTATGAACAATCATCTGAAGCTGGTACATATTGTCAGAAATGCAGCTTTGATTCAATGTGGGCACAAGAAAAGTGATGGACCATAGCAAATCTGTTTAGCTTATTTCATTTTATATACATGTATGAGTTTTACGCTGATGCATGCATATCACAAATATTGACTTAGGAACTCAAGCTTTCAGTGGAAAGAATTTATACCTTTAATCTTTTAAGTGCTACAGAAATTTATTTCAAAATGATACCATAACTCTAGATAATAAAATAATATAATCTAGAACCTAAACTATGAAAGAATAGGCTTTGAACAGTGAAAAATTCAGGTTGATAATGCTGATACCTTTCTTGTCCAATAAAGACACAAATATCACAATGTACATTTTAGTAGTGTTTTCAGTGGTGATAAAAGAACAATTTTAGTGTGCCTTGTACCAGTGCCAGGCTCAAAGTGTCAACTAAATTATATTGTCAGAGTAAATATGTATTTTTATTTTTACCTAGAGCTAAAAAGCTGTTGGAGACATACACTGCATGGATAAAATGCAGGATGTATGAGACATTTAATTACCAAACCTAAAACAACTTAATATTATCAATATTAACTACTGCAAAAACAATAAAATTAATCATAAATACCTGCAGAAATTTGTTTTGTATTTATGCATTTATTTGTCATCAGTAATATTTGGGACTACTACTGGCAAACAGAAAAATGAATTAATGAGAAACAAAGAATAAAATTGTATGTAGCCATTAATGCAAAGGTATCTTAAAACCACTTAAATGTGATTAAAATGAATCACTTTCAATTTGCATTAAATCTTAATTTTAACATAATATGATACTGAGAACAATGAAATAAGACAAATATTGTAAATAGTATATATTTTCCATTATGTTGGTATTCATAATATTCATATGTATTTTAAGTACTAAGTAAATACAAAGCAATGGATGTCTGAGAATCTGACCCTAGTTATTATCTCCATAGCACATCCCAACATATAAAGCAGAAAAAATAAAAGGAACGAACACTAAAGAGCTTAATATGCGAGTATATTAACAACTTTCTATTTTAAATGTTGTAATAAAAAGACAAAATAAATATGCTATCAAAATGAATTCCAACAATCTTAGGTCTCCAGTTCATTAGTAGATACCTACTGGAAATCAGAGAAGTAAAAATGCCCTAGCTTTCAAGTATGGAACCACAAACTCAGTGTTGGTATTCGTATTAATATAATGAATTTTTTTTTACTTTTAAATCTTTTGACTTTTCAATAGCCCATTTCTACTATAATTTAGCTTTCCAAGATTCTTAATTAGCCTCTTACCAATAAAGATCTTTCTCCACATTTTTTTTCCCCTTCCTTTTCAACCATTTCTCCCCCAAATAAACTTATACTCCAATAATTGGTCCCTTTGTAATATAGAATATGTATTGCAATTTCCCTGCCTCCATAAATAAGACAGATGTCATGCAGAACCTTTCTCCTACTGTTCTTCAAACCCCACACTTCAAAATCCATGCTCCTTCATTTTTATCACACATAATATATATTTCTCTTTCAAAATCAAGTTACTTGGTATAAACCTTAAATGATCTCTTTTCTCGAATTTGTGAATATAACATTTTTCTGTCATATCCTCTATACTAGTTTTAATTTCAATCAAAATCCCTTGATATAATTGGCACTAAACACCCACATATCTCCTAGACCATTCATAATTAATAGATCTTCCCTAATCATTTACTATTACCCAAATATACTTCTTTGAGACAAATTCTGAATATATAAATATCTAACTGGTAATAATTGGATACAAAACTAATATTTCTGTATTTCTCTTTCTTTAATTAGCCTCCTCGTGTCAACTTTACTTAACTCCAACAATACTGCTGTATTGGCTGAATTTTGTGAAACACCAAAAATTATTTTGCAAAACATTCTTAGTCCAAGTTACCCATCCATCAATCATCAATTCCTCATAATATTTCTATGCCATATGTCTACCAAGACTGAAACAAAGCATCATAAACCTCTCAAAGCATGCCAAATACAATTGGAACTAGATACAAGCATCTTCTCACCTCACACTGGCCAATCTCCCTTTAGCTAAAATGTGATGGTAAATTATTTCAATAACAAGGAGAGACATGTGCAGGCATACCTGGATGTTAACTGCATTCACTTTAAACACTTGCTACAATGTCATTTGCTTATCATACACCAAGATATGTCAGTATCAAATGTTAAAAAATATTTTAAATATTAATTCAGTTTGAAATCAAACATAGTAAAACATCCTTAATAATCTCTTCTGAACACTCCACAGCTCCAAGAAACATATGTCCTGAGTAAATCTCATGTAAGTGAAACCATAAAGAGTGTTCAAAATATCCTACTCAGAAGAGATAATTAAATTATGTTTATTAATTTGAAAGTTGTAAGGAAAAATCAGGGGTTGAAAGCAAGTTACCTCATATAATTGCTGCAGTTTTAAAATGTAATTATTTTTCATCACAAGAGAGTTGCATGACTGATCAAAATGCCACTAATAACAAATACCATATTTTCATGCAAATTTAGTTTCAGAACAAGCCTGTTAATATAGTCAATAGTGGTGGTAGTAATGCTATGCTACAATAACTGGTGTGAAAGAAATGTGCTTAAATATGAAGCTTCCCATGTGTATTTCACTTATTACATTGCTGCATACTGGGCTGTAGAATATCATTCCAAGGCCTCCAGAGAATTTACAAATGCCCAAATACATGTAGGCCTGTTTGATGCAGGACATAATGATCTTTTATTTCCTTATGCATGTACTCTGATGATCCAAGAAATGCTACTTCTCCATCAGTGGCTCCGTAATTATTATCATCACAAGGCTAGGTGGATGCCATTCCAGAACCCCCTAACTTATAAAATTTCTAAGCAGATACCAAAAATGGAACCCAAGACCTCCTGGCCAGCAGTCACCAACATTAACCACAAGGCCCAGGAGATGGTTCTAATAATAGAATACAAATTACTATTTATACAGAAGAAATATAGTCTGTAACATCAAGGCTCTCATTAATGTTATACCAACTCCTATTTATTAAAAATTTCATAAATTTATTTAAGTTTACTCCTCTTTGAATGAAACAGGCACTTTGTTGTATGATGTAAGAACCATTACATTAACACGTTCAAATCTGATTTTGTGATTCAGCAGTATATAAAGCTTTCATGCCCTTCATTACTCTCCAGACAATAGTGAAAGTTCTTACTGTAAATGTATTGCTTTACTACTTTGGGTAATCTGGCAAATACCTGCTTCCCATCCCAAGGTGTTAGTTCATATACGCTGCCAGGGAATCATTTTCCAGGATTAGAAGCCAGACTCTTCACACACTCAGCCCATTAGCTTCTGCAATAGTAATTCATATAGTTATATGATAATAGTCCAAATTATTTGGAATTCATTAAAATGGGGCAAATATTATATGCAAATAAGCAAAAAAAAAAAAAAAAAAAAATCTGGATTGTACAATATATAGTCCTGTGCAGTGTAGTCTAGTTCTTTCAGCTTCAGAAGCTATTAGAGCAACTGATGGTGATGAACTAACTGTCAGCAAAATATTGTTTCATAATACTTAATTGTGTCATTAACAGTAATAAAATTTTCTGTTATATATTGGGCCCTTAAACTAAACTATGTTACTAGATGTTTTATATACAGTTAACATGGTCAAAACCCATTAATACAAGATTAAGACAGAGATGATTTTTTTAACCAAAATGGCAGATACAGCAGTCATACTTAGCATTTGAATCATTTTGCAGAAAGCTGCATATGCAAAGCATTATTTCTTTTATTGCTAAAATATTTCCTGATAGTAATACACATCTAAATTATGAGAGAGAAATTTTTTTTAATGGTGTTTAATGCCCATTTTTATTACTGAGGCACCACAGGTGGTGAACACTGGTGATACATGAAATGAAATGATATATTGGGAAAGGATTTTTTTAAGGAAGGAAACATTCCAGACCTAATTTTAGAGTACCTCCCCGGCATTTGCCAGTTAGGACTGAGGAAAACCTGGAAAAAACCTCAGTCAGGGAGGACAGTCCTGCAGGATTTGAACCCCAAGACTTCCCACTCGTGAGTCTGCACCTTAATGACCTCTGCCACCCGTGGCGGTGAGAGAGAGAGAGTGAAATATCTTTCATAGTCATAATACAAATAGGAGGAAAGTAATAAATGTATTAGTTTTAATGATATGCATGCAAAAATGAATAAAATAGTAAATCTCAACAACTGAAATTACTCCTTTCATTGTGGTCCTTGTACTATCGAAATACATGGTTTCCCAAGATGGCCAAAAATTTCCATGCCATTTTTCTTCTGTGCTTTCTATTGAAGGAAATATAAATTTCTGTAACTTCATCTTTAGTGAGATAAGGTACTGATTAATCTCTAGTTTGTTTCTCTTGGGCAGTTTAATCTTTCTATTTATAGCGGTTCATAATACATTCCATCTTTAGTACTTCTATATTCCACTTATTTGCATTTTAACAAGATCATATGAAGTCTTCAAAACTGTATGTTTTCAACTGCTTCTTAAGAGACTTTCCAATTGGTGTTGTATTCTCTGGGCAGACATAAAGCTGTGTCCAGGTGTGTGTGTATTTATTTAATTATTTATTTAAAAAAAACTGATTTCTTCAGTATCTGTTTCCTTCAATTTACCATCTGAATCAAAAAAGAATGCAAAGTCCAATTTTTATTTTTACTTGAACAATTATTTATCCGTATAGCTATGTTCAATATATCTCTCTCTGTTTTCAGGAATGTGTAAAATATTTGTCTTCTTTATTCTATCCTGTAATAGGTTGCTGTAAACAAATGCATAAGATTTTTGTTTAGATTTCTCTCCTACTGAAGCAAATGTCTCATGATAAACTATTAATCTTGGAGCAAATAGAACTTTATTGAATGTGTCCACTCTTGGTAGCTTGACTTCTTGTATACCTGCACAGAAGTTCAGAATACCATCAGGAGGATTATTTTTTTGCTTTAAGTTCTGTAAAATCTCCAAATTTGAAAGCCATTTCAATGTGATTTTTCCAAACTTTACAAATGTTAACAGTCTGAATATATTCTTGACTGAGCAATGAACTTAGCAGCTGTTTTTGTTATAAACACCATAAAAAATTGGTCTAGACTGCAGGATTTGGTGCCATAACTCAATGATGCAAGGGTATGTGTGCTCTTGAACATAAATTATGCAAGCCCTACCCTCTTGTCTTAATAGCATGCCCCAAAAAGGCCTTCAAATTCAGCTTATTTACCTCAGATTCAAAACACTTACTGGAACAAAATATTCCAGCCTTATAGAACTTAGAAGATAAAGGCACCCATTTCTGTGGTTTAATAATAACACTAAATATTAAAGATGGAATGAATTACTCTGTTCATAAGCAGCCACATGTTGGCATAATAGAAGAATCAGAAAGCAGCATTTGCATAAAAAGGAATGACAGTATTAAGAAAGACTGTTGTATCTGCTTGGTACTAAGCAACAATGCAGTATTTTCAACTAACATATGGGTACTCTTACTGTAAGAACCAAGTACGACTCTCTTGCTTCGCTTATCAAACTACCTTGAATAAATATGTCAAAATTAAATGTTTATATTGCAATGTGCATGGTAATCAATGCATTTCTTATTAGTGGAGTAAATTTCTGACCCTTTAAAACTCCAGAAGACATAAAAATCTCAATTTTTATTTTTCCTGCAGATACCACACTGTAGGTAAGTAGAATATTGCTGCAGCCCACACTTGTTCAACAAAATGTAACATACAAATCCACATGCACATCTGCAAATACCACCATGGGTGCCTAAGGTTGTTAAAGTGCATACTTGTGAGTGGAGGTTTGGGGTTTAAATCCCATTAAGACCATCCTCCCTGACTGAAGTTTTTCCCAGATTTTCCTTAGTCCCTCATAAATGGTAAATGCCGGGGTGATACCCTATACTTAAACCTGAAATGTTTCCTTCCTTTAAAAAAAATCCTTTCCCAATATATAACTTCATCTCATGTATCATTAGTGTCCCCTGTGGTGCCTCAGTAGTAAAAATGGGCTTTAAACACCATTCAAAAAATAAAATCTGCATATCAAATAAATTGGATGGGGGATAGTACTATAATTTTGCAACAAAAAATTGTGAATGTGCTTAAAAATGCCTACCTTTCCAAAGAAGACATTTAGAATATTGAAACTTTGACTATGAACTTAGCTGTGCAAGTGCATTCATGCCTCATCTCTGAAAAACATTAAGTATCTAAAATATATTTATCCACAGACTGAAAAAAACCATTACAAAAATATATTCTCCCATACTGGTCACTGGCTTGCACTTCTGTAATTTCATATGAATGAAATTTGAGTAATTATAGCATGTTTTATGAGCTGTAGCTGACTCACACTTGTAAGGCCAACTTTGCAAGAGATTTTCATGACATTATTGTAATTGAACACCAGAATCTTCAGGTTTCAAAACATTATATCTTTCATTAATTTTTTTCTTTGAATCAATATGATTCAAAAGCTTTAGGAAAGCTTTTCTAAAATTCTCCAAACAGTTGATTTGTTTATTAAGTTACAGCAAATACAACTTTTTTGTTGATTACTAAATTTCTGAATGGTGACTTAAAGAGTACACAAGAGGGTTGAAACAACACATCAATAATTAATTAGTTAATTACTGGCTTCAGTACACCAATCAACATGACCATGTCACTGTGCACATATTACCACCCAGTATGGGTTGCTGAGGTTGCATCTGCCAACACTATTAAGCTGCTGCTGTTCAGGCATAAGGATGGCCTGATATTTAGATACACTATAGTTTAAGAAAATGATTAGCAGGTAATTTAAAAATTGTGAACTTTTACTGTATATTTACATAGTTCTTTTGCTGTTGCAGCCAAACCTGATGTCACCTTCATCATTGATGATACAGATATTACTGATTTAATATCTGGAAAATTAAATCCTCAGAAAGCATTTTTCCAAGGAAAAATAAAGATTCAGGGCAATATGGGGTTAGCTATGAAGCTAACAGAACTACAAAGACGTGCAAAGAACAAAATTGAAGAGATGAGGTCTAAACTTTAACTTCCAGGTTTTTTTTTTAATATAAATATATTAGGAGGAAAGAAATGCTGAAATAAAATGATCATTAAATAAGTAAATTAGTATTCTTGTATATTGTTGCTGGTGAGAAACCTCCTGTGGATTGAAGCTGGCAAAAAGATTTTGGTACCATTGTATTCAGCAGATAGCTAAGAGCATGCATGATCAAGAAAGTATCAAGTCTTTTATTTATCAGATACTCCAAATATTAGGGATATTCTAAACAGGTATCTTTGTATGGAAACTTTGCATCTTTAGTGACAATATTAATCTCAAATGGTTTTTCCATACATTTTTGGTTATTTTCAGCTTCTCAGTTGCTTTAATTTTGGAATGTAATTTCAGATGGCTGAAATCCTAAAAAAAACTTACATGAAGTAAATAGAATCATTATTTTTAAAATAGCTTATATAGATACATTCAGATTACTACACACTTTCAAAGAAATTGCAAATTTCTTTTTCAACTTCCGATATGTAAAATATACCCTCATAATATGAATTTTATGTATCTTGCACTTACTGGAGTGCTGGTATCACTGAGTGGCAAAGCTGTTGACTTTTTCAAAGCCCACAACATTTAAAAACATATAATTAAAATCCAACTATGCATGTAATATTGAAATACATGTTTAGTTTCAATTATTGAGTAAGAAAAGTCAACTAGAATGAAAAATTGAGTGAAAGGATTTTGAGAATAGCTTCATTTGACATAGTTCATTACACATAGTAGATTTGTTGCACAGGAACAGGTGTCTGGAAGATCCTGATTGTTGGCATGTGGCATTAAATAGTTTAAAAATAAAAAGATATCAGAGACACAGTGCTCTAGCAGTGCACGCAGTTTGTAGAGAGTAGTCTTGCCAACTGATGTGATCCAAATAATACATATGATTATGTATTATTTTAACATTTGTGTTTTGGTTTTAATAGTTTGTGTATTTAATGGTAATGCTTGAGTATGTTATTATTCATTCAATGGCTCAAACTGAGGGAGCGCAAGTTTCTTAATTAGTAAATAAAAGGAGCAGCTATTTTCAAACTGGGCTTCCAATCCTTAAAACAGAAAACTACATATTTAGTGTTTTATCATCAACTGCTGTGATTAGACCTAAAGCCAATTCAGGATCCTGTACCACACAAAACTTGGACACAGTGGCAGAACCCCAGGTAGTGTGGTCAGCATTATACACAGTCACTGCCTTTAAGACAACATACAAACAATAGATAAAGGTTGATTCATTAGTCATTCATGGTTGACAGTGTGAGCAAGTTCTCAGGAAACATATCCCAGTTTTTTTTAAAAAAGTGGAACGTCAAGAGTGTTAATGTGTTGGCATGATTTTAAGTAGTTTTACTTTTAATCTACCTAAGATTTTAACATCATTTCACTGTGTTGATTCCTACATTCATCTTTAATGATTAAATTTCAATATCTTTAATTTAATTAATTGTTGAACTCTTGTCTTCAGCTCATCAACAGTTTCCCATTGGAATATCCAAAAGACTTTGGCTCAGCTGTACCTAAATACTTTGTACAAAGGCCAAAATATAAGAAAATGTTATATACTCCCATTAACAATCAAAACATTATAAATTACTATACCAACTATAAATTAAAGATGTACTAATAATAATGCTTATTAAAAACCAACCTTATGAATCTAACAAGTTTGCATCTGCATTTGTTTCATTCCCCTTTACATTTAACACCATGGTTGTTTATTAATATAGGATATATTTAAATGAGTAATTTCCAAATATTCAAGTATTCATTAATGCATGCAAATCTTGCATATTTTTTATGTTTTGTTATCATTCTCATGAGATATGCTCACATTTCTTAGCCATTTTTGTTTGACTTTTCCTAAATAGCTCTCTGGCTTCTTTATATTGATATCTAATCTTAAATTTCAAATTCTCCCACCTCTTATATCCATTAGTAACTTATCCCATTTCGGTAAAAAAAAAAAATACTTCTCCATAATTTTGTTAGTTTACATTCCAAAATACAATGCCACATATTATCCTATTTACCATACATTGGACATTTTTCTTTTACAGATCCCACTTAAGTCAAGACTGACTCTACTACCCAGACCCCAATGCAAAAAAAAAAATGGCAGCCACTGTCGCCCTGCTACTACCAATAGCAAACACAAAACTTTCATACAGTATAATATGTTCACAAGATGACGTTACATAACATTAGAAAATAATATAATGGATTTTAAAAATATGAAATTGTTTACAAACAATATTTTTAATATGTAAACGAAACCTAAAATAATATGAATTAAGAATAACTTAATCAAATGTTTTTCATTATTGTAATATGCATAAAAATTATTTTAATCAAGTTTACTGCAGTGCAAAATTAATGGATCATTTAAACACACAAGCATTTATATACAGATTTGACAGCCATAGAAACATAAAATCGTTAGCCATTTATACTAATTACAATGCTGTCTACAAGTAAAACAATCAGTTTTTATCTAACTACTGGAAAAGAAAATGTAATGCAAAATACAATTTACTTTATAAGAGTTAGAAAAAGTTGCAGCTCACATCAAGAGCTCTGCTGAATGTGTCTCTATGTCCAAATCCTGATAAACTTTCCTTGATAACGTTTATTAATGAAATCACTTCCGTGAGCAATATATCATAATTAGCAAGGCAATTCACCGAATTATCCAATTTACTCCATCTGTTACATTTTAACTCCTTACCTCCACTGCACTCCAAGAGAGAACTAAACTTCTCCAGGCAACCAGGTATCTTTAAAAAAATACACTAACTTCCATATTATTGCACACTTTAACCTAGTCAACATAGATAGGGCAGTATCATATTTATTATCATCTATTTTAATGAAAAGGACATAGTCTTTCCTGGCAACAGTGATAAATGAGTATACCTAACCTCATTTGCAAAGGAGTCGAAACATATTGTAACATCCTGCTTCCAGATCTTTCCTTTCATTGCTAAACCTCATATCACATAGTATGGTAGATTAGGGAACATTGTGGGATAAGAACCAATAATTAAATTTGGAAATTTTATAGGAGCATGAGTTGATTCACCATTTTACAGAAGATCAATGTTCTCCCTAACCACAAATTTTGGTTTGAAACTTTTAACACAAACTACAGTTTTATCATTACGTTCAAAATTTGCACTTTGTCCACCTCTCCTTTAATGACTATTCTTTAGGAAATTTAAATATGGTAGCATGTAGTGCGTTGCCATAATTACAAGTGTAACCAGGCACACATCAGGAATGACTCATGTTTTAATAACCACTTTCTATTACACAAGTTCCTGGTGCAATTTCACTTAATCAATATACGCTTAGTAAAAACAAAAAAACTAGTATCCTAGTGTTGATATACGTCCAACTATAAAACCACTGTAATAAACCATGTACTGCAATGAACCAATAAATAAACCCATATGCTTAATAGCAGCAACATGCCTGGAGCTTGATTACTGCCATTTTATGTATACTGGCATAATAATCTGATGATTGGAGTCCATCTTGTTTAAGTATATCACTTCTGATCTGAACCATGCTAACCCTTCTATCCCTACTTTATAGCAGATTTGAATATACTAATCTCCCCCAGTGATTTTTTTTAATATTTATGTAATTTTAAGGATTTCTTATTAAAATTGTTAATTCATGTTTTTCAATATCCTCTGCTCTAGTTTTAATCACATTTCACAATCCTACTCTCATTGTGTCTGTCTCTGCCCAAAGTGCTCCCATACCGTTTCTGAAGAATTTTCTGGATTTTATTTTTCCAAGTTTCTTTTACTTTGATTTTCTCTTGTGTTATCTAACATCCTATAATATTCACACCATCAAATCAGTATTTAAGAACTCTTTCTCTTATTTTGCTTTTATATCCTAATCATCCTATTGAAATATTACATTGGAAACAAAACAGAAAAAAAATGTGCGTGTTTGTCTAACAGGGTGTTTTAACACATTGTTATATCTATAGGAGCAAAATAATGTGCATTAACTGCTAAACTGTGGCAAAAAGGCTGAGAAACATTCAATTTCTAAATAGTCAGGCTTCAAATATAAAACATAAGGAAATTGTGAACCAAAATATGCATGATGTAAGAAAGAGACATTGATGATGTATTCTGCGTAGATAAGAAATAGCTGGCTTTGAGAAAATATTTGGAAGATGGAAGTTTTGAGAGTAAAGAGCATTATTTTGAATTATTGGAATTTTTATCAAGAGAACAGCTTATTAATGATGATCTGCAGAGAACTTTTTGTTTCAAAAGTACATCAGACTTGTCCAAAATCAGTTAATTGAATCAGTAAAGATTCTATTAATGTGCTAGCAGATTTCTTGCAAATCATAGATAAGCATTGGTCTAAGGTTTTGTGCACAAAAAGGCCCCTAAAATGCTCTAGTATTGCCAGAAAGTATTGTGAATGTTCTTAATTTTTTGGATGTTACTAATAAACTATGAGCCATACCTGTGAAGGGGCTTCTTTAAATTAAACTGTATCCAAGTGTATTGAACTATTACATTTGAATCTATAAGCAATGTAATTCAGGAGGTTAGTCAAGATGTAATAGCAAAGGGGATATAATGACAGGGTAATTTCTGTATTCAAATATTATCAGAATGCTATTATGTCATCCCAGAAACTTATGACGGGGGCTGTGGATGCAGCTAAAGAGCTAGAAATAGAAATAATAAGCCAAGGTTTTGTTTCTTAGCAATTGCAATTGTATGTAAATACTCTTAATATAAACTACATCACTTTGAATTATACCTGAGATGAAAAATGCTCACATATTAAAAAAAGAATATTTCAATAGGTAGTAGCATTTTAAAGGTTGCCCATTGTTTCATATTATTATAAAGCTGAAATGGGAATTAAATAAAGATATAGTTTCAAATGGATGCAGTCATCATAGTATATTGTTGGTACATAGCTTGAGAATGACAACAGAGAAACAGAAAATTTTAACTCAACAGTTATGTCTTGGAAAAGCTCATCATTGATGCAATGCCAAGAGTGTGTTATAAGTGACTTGGTTCCCAGAAGTTGCCACATCATACCATGTAAAAACCTTTTGTGCAACTGACATTTTGTGTGGTCAACACACTGCAAACAATCAACAGCAAAAATATTTATATATAATAACAATGAAGCAGCAACTGGGAACCCAGCCCATATAAACTAAACACCAGGTATAGAAGTCTATGATTTAATATAAAATTCATGTTGTTCTCAAACAGTTTTAATGGACAAAGCATAACGGTATAAAGTTTAGAAATTAAAGTATTTGTAATACAGAAAAAAATAATCAGAATAATAGCTGATGCAAATCAAAAGTTTTCCTGCAAATCCATTTCTTAAAAGAGAATCTTGCCACTCCTTTGATGTACATACATAAAGTAACATTATTTGTAAGAAACAAGCTTGTAAAAAAAGAAACATATATAACAAATGAAGTAATACATCACAATACAAGAAAAAAAGCAGATTTTCATATAATGAGAACCAACACCAAAACACATCTAAATAGTGCAAACTCAAATGTCCATCAAATTATACAACAAATTACCTCTCCAAATTAAAGCAATTGAAAAGTTAACTTTGTTTAAAAGAGCACTACTGGCATATTTATCTGACCACTGGTTGAAATTAAATTTATTTTATTATAACTACATTTGTAAAGTTGTTGAACTTAATCTGTTTATTTCTTTTGATAAATCATTTTGTTCCAAAATGTTTGAACAGGATTTAAAGATTTATTTTACATTACAGTGTAGCATATGATAACTTTGAATATTATTACTAGTCTTATATAATTTTATATGTTATGTAAATTAAAAGATTTTTTGACTTGTCCTATATCATCTAGCATTCTGTGCATTGTATGATTTATAAGGACCAATAAACAAACAAACAAAAATGATTTAATTACAAAAAATGAGGACGAATGCAAGCAAAAAAAGAAAACAAATTTGTATAAAAGGAATATGAATAGGAAAAGAAGATCTTAATTAAATTGTTTCTAGTTTTTGATTCTTGTGCAGGTGGTGGCAAAGTAAAAATGAATATTCACATAGAGCAGCTATCCGGATCTCTTTTCTTTTTCTCTCTCTTTTTTTTTTATTTCTCTCTCTCTCACTCTCTCTCTCGCTCTCTATCTATCTATCTATCTATCTATCTATCTACCTACCTACCTACCTACCTACCTACCTACCTACCTACCTACCTACCTACCTACCTACCTTTATAATCTCTAAATGAAACCTTTTCCAGATGGTGGAAAATTGTATAGGAATAATACAAGGGGCTTCCACCATCAGGCCAGTTACTTTCATTTTCTGAAGTATATATTGTCCTTTTAAGTATGTTACAGTGGCATTACAGATATTAATTTTTGCTTCATTCACTTTATCAGGTTAGCCCTTATGTTTTTCAAATCTAATGACCAATGTGTCACAGGTGCAGCAGCAAAATGTAAGAAACAATGTAATGCAGCTTGAAGGTACAAGCTGACTTCACTAACTGTTAGAAACTGAGAGAAACCTCCTCTCTCAATTATGAAAAAAAAAAAAATGTTTGTTTTTCGTGTAGACCTCATTCTTTATGGTAATGAAATGTTCTGTTTTAATTTAATGTACTTTGATAGTTTTACAGTATGCTGATTAGTTTCAGATTTATATATATGGGAAGTAGATTACTGGCAACAATGATGATAAAAATTAGTAATTAAGGGGATCTTGAAAACAGCAGCTTATAAAATTGTATACTTGGATAAATATTACTTTTATAGTGTACAGTTACTATTTTATAATAAATCTAACGGAAAATCATTTAAGGATATATTGTAATGAATAAACAATTACTCATGGGGAGATGATGATAAAGACTTTTAGGTTAAGGTTTGTCATGTTTTTTGTGGTCATGGTATGTATTATGTATCTAAACAGTATAATTTGGACACAAAAATAACTCTCTTTTACACACATTTTATCACATTACAGATGTTATTTACTGATATTTGTATGTCGCTAAACAGTTTTACTTTGTGTTTCTGCAGTTTTAATTTTGTATTTATGTTAAAATGAGATGTCTCTACATTTATGGGAAACATTTAAAAACAAAATTTTAAATAAGGAAGCTTATAGTAAATATAATAATTTTGAAGACTGTTTCAATAGCTTGCCCTAGCAAGGTTTAACCAACAAAATATATATGTTGCAAAATTACAATTTTGTTTTCCTATGTTGTTATTCTAGTGGCAACAATTGTGTCCCAATATTTTTAAAGAGAACATTTTCATAAAATATTAGTTACATTAGTGTTTTACCTTAATTTTGCTTTGAGCATAAGTATTGCTTACAACCTTTTAATTTATGAATGAATAATGAAGCTTTGGTATTCCATATTTTGTACTTTCATTGTAGTATTGTGTTCCCTCATGTTTTTCAAAGAATTGTTTAAGTAAAATTTTGATAATGTGCACAAAAATATGTGTGCATACCTGCAATACATTTGTGTTATGAGAAAACATCAGTTTTGAAAGTGGTGCAACACAGAATTGCAATAAAACATACAAATATTGATTGCTTGGTTCTTTAAGAGTAAAAGCATTTTCAGTTCTACTTTGATTACAGTTTCAAAATTTATAGATAAGGGCTCAAATAACTAAATAAACATTACTTCAAAATGTGCATATTGCTTATATTATGTCTGCATTATACATCATTAGCAGATGTTCTCTTCTATTTTTGGTTGGTTTTGGCATATTGTTGTATTAATTATATGTTTATTTTACCATATTGTGAGGACAAAGGTTTTGGTAAACTTTAAAATTAATTGCTTAGTAAATTATAAAAATGACTGAAATAATGAACAGACATGTGTTTGTAGGATAGCATTCCATTAGAAAATTGTGCATTATGCATTATTGTTTAGGGATGAAGAGAGAGATGTTATTTTTATGATGTTAAATACTGGATCCTGCATGTAGTGGTGCTAACAAGATTAACAGAACCAAAAACCGGGAAAGTTTTAAAAGCAGTGATATGGAATTTTGTAACAGCTGTGATTTAGGTGCAGTTGCATGCACTAGTAAAGTTCATACATTATACAATTTTGTTTATTTGATTAATGGAAACTATCAAATGCTGCTATACCATAGCTTTGTATTACTTTATCAATAGAAAGATCATCTCAAGTTTAATATGTTTGTTCATTTGAAAAGATTATCACTAACACTAAATGGCATCAAAATAGAAAAATTTGCAGCAGCAAGTACATTTTTCCATTGTATCATATCAAGTTTTAGATATTTCAATGTTTTATTAAGTACACAGCTTAATTTTCAAAAACTATGCACTCTTTAAAATATTTCTCTTACATATAGAATAGTAATAGCTAATCATTCAGAAGGAGTTCTTTATAAGTATACATAATAAAACTTCAAAATTAATATAATGATTTACCCCCCCCCCCCATTTCTGTTCTTTTCTCACACTCAGTGGTGTTTCTTGATGAAACTTTATTCTATAATGAACTACAGCTTTAACAAGCCATGAAGGGAATTAAAAATGGCCACATTTGGTAGCCAGTTTAATGGAATATCAGTATTAATTCAACCAACACATTAATTATTAGAGGGAAGGAATAGGTAATGAAACAAATGTGAGACATGAAATACAGTAACTTATGTATTTTAAAATTAGATAAAGTGCATTATTATTTAATTCTTAAAATACTAAAACTTGAAAAATATAGTACATTATTTAGAAAAATAATTGTGTACAAGCTGGAATTATTTGAGAACAGCACATATAGATGCTTCCGATTTATGACCTGCCTTGTGGTTTGAATCTTGTTTAAGCAGGCATTTTCTTAACACTTAATTGGTAAAAAAGTTTATTAGATCACATAAGTGCAGTGTTAGCTAAGAATATGTTTGCAGCACTCTTCATGAAAAATTAACACTCAGTTTTCTGGTTTAGACTAAAAGTAAAACTACTTAAATCATATCAAAACATTAAAACTCTCTTGATGTTCCACTTTTTAAAACTTATTTAAAAGTAAACTGGTTACTTTACTGTAAATGTTACTGTACTTCCAGTATGCAGTTTACTTTTAAATAAGTTTGTAAAATGTGGATCATCAAGAGAGTTTTAATGTGTTGACATGATTTCAGTAGTTTTACTTTTAGTCTAAACCAGATTTTATGATAGTTTCACTGTGTTTATGCCTACATTCAGTTTTAATTTAACTAACTTTTCTATTATCAAATACAGCTGCATCTGTGCATCCCCCCCATAGAGAGTGGGCAAAATTATTCACAGCTTCTGGGTATTGCTGCATCTTAGTGGTGTAACAACTGGTTCTCTGGTTTATGTTTCACATACTCAGGTAGTTTTATACCGAAACTATTGGAAGAGTGCTTGAAGGATTACTTGCTCTAATAGACTGGGAGCATTAGAGCAAGTAGTTCTCTGAGCAATCTTTCTATAGCTTTGGTAAAGCATGCTAAGACTATGTGGAACATAAACCAGAGAACTGGTAGTTATACCAGTAAGATGCAGCAACAGCCTTAAGTTGATCATTACACGCATATTGGCCGTGGAAGCTTATGACTTCACATAGGGTAATTTAACTCTTTTACATGCTTTCATTTTAAAATTAAATAAATTGAAGCTCATTGTATAAAAAATTAGAGAGAAAATCCTTAATTACTTAAGTGTTCATTTTTTTAAATGCATATGTCATATTTGTTCCTCTCCATATTATATTTGTAGCAATCATTACTTCAAAGACCATCTTGCAGTTTCACAATGTAGATAATTGCTTTTAGATTGAAAAGGCATTAAAATTAAAGTTTGTTACTATTTTTAAAACTGAAAACAGTAACAATTGAAAATTGTTTTATTAAACTTGAAGAGTAGATTCAAGACATTCAAAGGTGTTTTGTTCTAAAGTTGAAGATCTAGTTGTAGTAATGCTACAGTTATTAAAAGACTTAACTTTTTGTCTGATTTTCATAGTTTTCATGAAAGATATTATACATTCTAAGTGGTGAATGATGTTATTTTTACAACTGTTTCTTTCTTGTTAATGCATTTATTCCTGTATTATTGTTAATGTTAAATGGAAATAAAGGTTATGTTGGTTTGGTGAAATGTTTTAAACTTCATTTTTTGACAATTAAGTGTTGTTTTGACATAGAAATAAAGATTAATGAAATGAATAGAATTAAACTTGTTTCAATCTTTAGTTGGAAGCAGAAACATGCAGCAAATAATATAGAAATTAGTAGTTTGTTCATGTACTGTTGACAACATTCCAGATAGTGTTGAATGGAGAATTTTTGTTGCAAAATTTGTAAATGGATTTCCTGAATTTAAGAGAGTGGAATAATATATACCAGAATGCACAAGGTAGGTGGAGGTAAATTTCTATACACCTGTTCTTTGCTTCTATACTTAATGGTCATGTAGCTTTATGGTCTGCCTAAATAGGAAGACTTTTAACCAGTCTTTAATGTCACAAATATTGCATCCCATATACGCATTGCATCTTAATGATTTGTCATAAGGACACAAGTCAGGATAGATTATCTTTCCAATATTAATTAAATTTAGAATCTAACACAGTGAAAGATACATTAATAAGCTCTTGTGATTTGAACTTATTAAAAACACACTTTTATGGATTTACTCAGGATATGATTAATATGCATTTGTTCATATCTTAGCTGTTTAATGAATGTTGGATCATTTCTGGTGGTTGAAATTCAGTTTTAGGTGTATGATTTGACTCTGGTGATTGTGCAATAAACTTGAATAAAGAACTGTCTGCTTCCAGGATGCCAAAATCCATTAGCTGTTGCTCATGTTGTTTTTATGGAAATCCTTTCCCATATGTTGAATTCCTTTGGTTGTTGAACTGTTATTAATAACTTGATGCTTTTTCTATCTCGTGGATTTCATTCCAAAAATGCATTTGCACTGCTGATTTTTTCCATTTGCTTGTAACAGATGTTTTTCCAATGTTCCTTCTACATTGGAGTGTGAAAAAATCTATGTAACAAATAGAAATATTAGGTTATGTTAAAATGAATATTTTCTCAGAGAAATATATATTTAGCAAAGAAATAAAAGAAGCTTCAGTTCTTCTGAAGTATATTGAATTACTGAAAGATTCAATGGAATTTATGCAGAAGTCCTAGACAGCAGCTGAAAGCCAAATGAAAATGTTCAAATGTAGATTAATTTGTTAGGCACTGTGGTGGCATTATTCAGTCTGTTCATTGTACTTTTAACATATCCATTTTTATTTTGTATATAACAAATGTTTAGTTCAATAAATGTAAAACAAAATGTTTAACCTACATAGAAAAATGTGTGTATATAATCATTCAATTGTAACTGTCTTGTGAAGCTGCTCAACCTGTTATGTAATTTATCAACTTTATGAAAAACCTTCCTCAACTAATATATCAATTTCTTGCAGCAAGTAATTTAAATTATGTTAATTTGTAATAAATCTCTTTAAGCAAATGCTTTTTACCTTACAAATTTCTAAAGTATCATACTTTGTTGCATTTACCAACTTTCAAACATTTATACATATGTGAATCCTTCATGGATCTATTTGGAAGACTAAGATTTCTTTACATATTTACCCACCATGAAGTATCATTGATTAAGTTATTCCTTGCAGGGATAAAGAATTTAGAATTTAAAAATGAATCATGTTTAATTAAATGCTGTACTTAAAAACCAGCAGATATAGAGCAAAACAAAACCATTGTTAAATAGTGGTTGATTAATATTTTGGTCATTGTAGTAAACTATATAGAAAGCTTTAAATAAAAACACCTAAATAGAAATTGGAATTTTATTGTGGCCTAACAGTTTTTCAGAACTGTTGAAATCTAAAGGGCACACAGCTGTGCAAAATAGACATTGAATAACAGTATTGCTGAATAGAGGACAAAATACTGGTTAATTTGAACAAATTTGTGCAATTTAATGGAACACTACCAAAACCAGTGAAATCAATGGGGGGCTTAATAATTTGATGTATAAATGTTACACATTTAATGCTACTTCCCATACTACGTGTACAGCAGTGGACTTTTGGGTTTTATCCCAACAGCTGCTCAAAATGTGCACAATCCATCTCAAGGCATTGCCTTGCTTGATGCAACACATTCTGGGTTGTCTGCACACCTACTCTTCTCTGATGGTAGCGACGGCCGTAAGCAGGCGAGGGACAAGGTGTTGCTCGTCCTCGAGGACCCCCCTGAACACCAGGTCCTGAAAGTGACCCCATAGAAGTAATTCAGGGGAATCGGATCTGGTAACCTCGGGGACCGAGATACAGGCCCTCCGCGACTTATCCACAGTCTTGGATATTGCTTATTCAATTCCTAGCGGGCCTATTATAAGATGTGAGGAAGTGTGCCATCAGACTGGGATTATGTACTCCATCATACCACCTAAGAGAGTCGTTTATAAGGGAGGTCCTTTTATTTGCCGTACACCTCTAACACCAATTACACTCTGAAAAAGACCCTCATTGGAGTTGATTTTGATGATCCAGACAAGCAAATGTCCTACAGAGATGCTGCCAAAGTATTCAGATTGAGCCGCTCTACTCTCACAAGGCATTTAGGAAAATTCGTGGCCAGCGAAGGAAAAAACTTTGAACATTCCTTGAACTATGCAGTGAAAAAAGTTTTTACAAAGCACGAAGAAGAATCTCTGAAACAATATATTCAAACTGTACCAAAGATGCTATATGGCTTAACAAAAAAGGGTGTTAGGCAACGTGTTTATAAATATGCTACGGCAAACGAGAAAGATTATCCGGAAACTTGGGATGACGAGCAAATAGCCGGAGAGGAATGGATGCTTGGTTTTCTTGATAAGGCATTCCAAATCACTTTCAGTGACGAAAGCTAAGGCAACAAGTTTAATCAGGGCCACAGGTTTTAATTGCCACAATGTAGAATGTTTTTAATAACATAAAAGATGTTCACAGCAGATTTAGCCCCATTTCTCCAGAGAAAATATGCAACTTTGACTAAACTGGCCTTAGTACCGTACAGAGACAGTCAAAGTTTGTTCCTCCCAAAGGTGTAAGACAGATAGGAAGTGCAACTTCTGCAGAAAGCGCAGAACTTGTCACTGTGATTGCGGCTGTGAATGCAGTTGGAAATTCAATACCGTCTATGTTTATTTATCCGCGCGCTCACTATAAGGACCGAATATTACTTGGTGGCCCTGCAGGATGTGTTATGGGGCTGCCAATATATTAGGGTGGTCAAATGAAGATATTTTTGTTTATCATTTTCTGAAATCAGTGAAGTTTCTAGGAAGATAGGATTCTCTTGATCTTTGACAATTACGAGACATCTTTCTGTTGAAGCCTCGGAAAAGGCGTCAGCTGCAGTTGTAGTGATAGTAACACTCCCGCCACACACTTCACACAAGCTCCAGTCGTTGGATATCTCTAGTTATTCGCCACTGAAGACCTACTACAATCAGGCGGTGGAGGCGTGGCTGTTCAACAATAAGAGAAAGACTTTCAACACATATGCAGTAGCAGAGGCTGTGGGGATAGCGTTAACTAGAGCATTCACTCCATAGAATACTGTATCTGGTTTTAGAAAATCGGACATCTATTCTTTGGACACAGAGATATTCACATATGATGATTTCTTGGGCGCCTTTGTAACAGATCGTATTCCAGAAGGTCGTTCATTACGATATTTCACAGTTTCGTCAGCGGGTGTAGAAGAGGAGTCAGGAGAGACTGCTTTAAATTCAGGAAATTGGATGAACCAACTCCTGGAACCTCTTCTGATTTTGAACACATCAATTCTGGATCAGTTACCCCCAGTTTTATCCAAGAAATGGAAATATTGTTACGCCGGACGAAGTTCGGCCATATCCTAAGGCTATAGCAAGAAAAAATTAAAATAGAGGGAGAACAACATTCAAAACAATGATAGCTACTGACTTCCAGAAAAACTTGCTATACGGGAACAAAAAGAGAAACAAACTGAAAAAAGTTTAATTGCAAAAGAAAAATTTAAACACATGGCAAGGAATCTAAATCGGGGATTAAAAGAAAAGCATACAACGAGAAGATGAAAAAATCCTCAAAACTGAACATAAGAAAAATTTTGGACAGTTCATCATCTGTTAGTGAAGATTAAATTCTAATTCCTTTTGGAACGACGACAACAGTGGAAATGAAAAATGTATTTGCTGCTGCAACTCCAAAGAAGCTGACAAGAGTGGAGAAAAGGGGTGCACATGCACTAAATGTGTGACTGCTGAACCCATTATCTCTTTGTCGGTGTAGAAGGCAATGAATGGAAAACCTACGTTTGTGATTTTTGTACTTCACGATAGCCTCAGTTTTTATATTTTACTATTTGTGTTCATGTTCATTTTATAATAAATAAATTGTTTCTCAGTGTTGTTACAGGAATGTAATATTTTACTGCTTTCAAACATCCTTTGACTATGGTTCAAGTTACAGGACGGTTGGTGCGAAGTACACGGTTATTGTATATTGGTTCACTATGTAGAATAATTTTAATTTTGCTCTGAAAAGTTATTTAAGGTGAATTTGTGTATTATTTGAAGTGTAAATTCATTAACAAGAGTGAAATTTTCTTATATCGTAAAATAAGGAAATATGTACAAGTTATAACAATTATTTTTTTTAAAAAAAAAAGTGGTTCAAGTGGTTCTATGCTTAGAAGTAGGCAACAGTGTTATGATACTTTTTCGCGCATTATCAATATTTCTAGCTACCTTTCTCATTCTTACCCCTTCCTATCTTTCTTCCTCAGCTGATACGTATTCATAGCCTGAATTTTGAGAATGTTCACCAATTGGCTGAAGCAAGTTGCATAGTAACAGAATTAAGCGTGGACAGGGAGTTAGTTCCTGATACACCTCCCTTCTCTTCGATTGAGAAGCAGCCGAAAATCACCGGTGGGTTGGGAATCTTTCAGATTATTTATTAAAAATTTTGTTGCAGCTTCTTCGCTGTATGTACCCAGTGACCCTGCTATTTTTGGATGATCAAGGGTTATTTTATTTGTAAGATTTTTAATCGGAAAGGTATTTTAAATGGTAAAAATTGTAATCATCTGCCAAGTTGTGTTAGCCGCATTTGTAAATGCATTGTCAATGAATGTACACTGTTACGAAAATTGTAAAGTGCTGTAGTTGCTGGCAAAGTATTATATCTTTTTTTAATTAAAGATATCTATATTTGGTGGATGTTATTCTTTCTCCTAAAAATTTGTTTAGCTTGTTAGTTAAATGGGCCAACTTTTTTACGATTTTTTATGTGAGCTTTAGTTTGAAATATTTGTTTTTTGAAAATGTAAATCACATTGTGAATACCCCATGTTTTATTGCTGCTGAACTTTACTTTTAAATTTATGCTAGAAGATTAATAATATTTTACAATTTATTACGCCTAATTTAATATAATTTTCTGTATGCTATGTGCTGTTTAGCAAATTATATTCTGAAATTCGCCAGTTATCTCTGGCAAATCTTATCTTATTCTCTTCCTGTATTGATAAGTTACCATTCCATGACCACATCTTGGGGATCTTCCTCCAACACATTCCAAAGAAAAAGCTTGCAGACATCAACGGGAGGATGTTGTTTAAAATGTATTAATACATCCACTTGCATAGCTCGTTGCTTACATATAGTTGCTGAAAGTGTACGACCATGCTTTAGTAGTGTTGTAAGTTAATATGCCATCTAAAGAAAATATTTTGAAATCTCCCTCTAGAGTGAATGCTCTTCAGAGTGAAGCTACCGGAAGTTTTGTTACCTTCAAAACCCATTGTAACCAGATGGGCGATATTGTCTCAGTCAATGTAGCCAAACGTCTAGCCCTTAAAGAATTACTACACAATTTAAAGTGTCCTGAAAACATTTTCAACGACCTTTCACACATCGCAATTCTTTTCGAATTGAGGAACGTGAAATTGACGGAAGTTCATCAAACTTTTGGAAGAATTATTTATAGCCGAGAATGAATCTGCAGTTGGATTACTTCTAGTGGTACAGCAAATTCAATTTGTTAACAAAAAAAAAAAAAAAAAAAAAAAAAAAAAGAGGGATTTTCCACTTTTTGTAACATTCAAGGTGAGTTAGATAGTTCTGAAGAAGAATGCCCTAATATTACCCCATGGTTTAAGTGTGTTCCTGTGACTTCAAAAGAGATTTTCATCTTCTAAAATCTTGTTTATTTTTCAGAAAATAGAAGAGTTTATTTATTCAATATTTAGAAATACATGTTTTAGTTCATTGTAAGAAAGCATATTAACTTCGTATAACAAATACCAATGCAATATGTATACAACAGGCTATATCCAAATTATACAGTCCCCTTTATGCCAAAAAAAAAAACTTTATAAATACAGATATTCAGACTGTCCCACTTATTTTGCTCACTGAAAATAATTTTTTTCCTAATGCTTAAATGAAAAATGTTTTAAACAAAATATTTTTTATATCATGGCGAAGTTCTTAATGAGGGAATACTTTGTTTTTATTGTTATTTACATTAATGGAAGAGATACGAGATAGAGCTTTAAATGATACCATGTACATATATTCAGCCTCTCCAAGGGCTATTCAAAATGGATCACGCTGTTCTTTTTTGTCAAGAAAAACAGTAGATGTGTAAACGGTAAAGGGTGCACATTTATTGAAAAAAACAACAACAACAACAACAACAACAAACTGTTTAATGCCTTGGTTGTACAAATTACTCAAGTAGTGCTACGGTAGAGTTCTGAATTTTGTTTATGTTATCGATTCATGTAAACGCAGGTGTTCTGAGAGGGAGGTGGAGATAGGAAAACCATTTCCATTGTCGTTGTTTTAGGTTACATACCAGTGTATTGTAGTCATTCATTGCAGTAAGTTGGTACTGCACTGGGCTATTGGGCCTACAATTTTTCTCACTAGATGATACGCATATAGAGGAAGTATAAACACTGCTGGCCTATGGAGAATGTTAGTTGGTATATAATGATTTATTCGATTACTTTATTGAAGAGATTAAATGATTTAGTTAAACAAATGCACTTTAGTGATATTAAATAAAAGAAAGAATGCATATATCATTTCTATATCTACCGTTTTCTTAAATAAAATGGTACAGTATGATACCTTTTTGAATAGCTCTTGGAGAGAGTAAGTGCATTCTTGAATAAAATGTACTTGGTGTCATTTAAATAAAAGAAGTTCTGTCCTGTATCTCCTACATAATGGGGACTCAAAAAGTATACTCTCAGCAAGAGCTCCCCCATGATGTTACAAAAATATTTTGTTTGAAGCAATTTTTCATTTGACGCATCAGAAAAAAATATTTTGTGTGAGCAAGATAGATGGGACACCCGGTATAAATAATTTTGTTGAAATAAATGTGCATTACACAAGTAACCTTAAGTGTTCACTCTGCTTAACTGATTGAGAGGAAAGTTGGACTACTTTTGTTTTGATTTGTGTGAGTAATTGTATTGACATTCACCTATCTCTGTGTCTACAGCAGAGTTTCGTGTAGTTCTATGTATCGCTAACTTGCAAACAATATTTTTGGCTAAATTTCTGGCCTTTGGGTTTGCCACGACCGCAGACTCCTGTTCGATCGAGTAGCATTTGTGACCCAAGCTTTGCTCTAGGTGTTTTCTATTCCATGGTTTTATTACATCAAAACTCCTCATCTTCTTTCCTTCCATGCATTCTCCTCTCATATTATATAAAACACTTTTAGGTGGTATCAGCTGTTGTTAATGTGACATGACACTTGTCCTCCTCCACACACTTCCTACTAGATTTTGAACCGTTGGTGAAAATCTGCCCGAATTCGGAACCTCGAACCGGCTAAGGGAGATGCTGCTACCATCGCAACGTGAGAGTCCACCTCACCCTGGCTCTTTCATTCCTGTAACAGAACCAACGGAATAAAAGTTGCGTAGGAGCGACTTGTGGCGCTTGAAGCTTTGGCCTATTAGGATCGACAGGAAGTCGGGATGATCTGTGAATGGCCTTGTCGGAGGCCCTCGTGTTACTGAAGGGTTTCTTCATCCCATCTCATTGTATTTCGCGAGGATGTACAATAGGCCTACTACTCCAGAATAGGATTCCCACCTTTACCGTCTCCTATAATTAACCTAAAAAATTTAATCTTACCAACACCTCACCGAATGTAGCTGGTAGACAATACTATCCCAGAGACCAGTTGAAGTGAAATGAAATGTAATTTGTTCGGCATCAAGTTTTGGTGTAAATTTCGGGTTTTTTTTTTTGTTTTGTTTTGTTTTGTTTTTTTTTTTTTTTGTTTTGTTGCAAGAACGAACTTTCGTTTGCGTTATCACTACATCATTCACTTCAGTCGTCGCTTACAAAGATATCAAGTCGTACGACAGGCGCCATAGCAAGTTTTGTGAATCACATACTGTCCACTACCACGTAGCCGGCACATGAATTTTATGTGCATATAAAACATGTCATAAAGTTGCACATATTTTTTTGATATCAATAACTCAGTTCTTTTCTCATTATGAAACCTCAAAATTTAAAACTCATTTTGGTGACCCGGACTTACGAAGACGAATCTGTCGCCAACGAGAACAAAGGATTCTGCCAACACACCAGACAACAGGAACTAAGAGCAGAAGGTGGTTCAGATGGTAACGCTTGGGACTCGAATTCTGGAACACAGGTTCAAATCCCTTTGAGCCGACAATCCACCTTGGGTTTTTACGTGGTTCCCCCTGGTTGCTAAGGCGAATGAGGTGGCCTGGTGTTTATCACTTTGTGAAGGTTTCTGCCTCGGCATCTGGTATGAAAACGGACTTTCTGAGGTTCGAATTCACTGGGGGAGAGGGCTTCGCCTGCTTCAGGGTGTTCTCTGGAAATATGCTAGGGACCCCGTCTACGTTCGTACGGTCACCCCCCGTGGATCCTAGTCTCCCTCTCATTTCATCCCTTCCTTCCCAAGATGCCTCCATTGAGACTTAAGCACAAACTGCCAGCCGTGAGCAAATCTAAAGTGCTGAAGTATTCCCCTTTGCCGGAAACAATGTAATCTAATCCAATTCAAGAGTCAAAATTGTCACCATTTAAAGCGAACTATCCAAATCTGTAGGGAGCAGTTCTCCCTGCCCAAAGCCACCAATGGGTACACCAGTCGTCTTCGCTAATGTAGAAAGGGAGTTACCTTTGGTCTGTGGATGAATTTAAGAAATTGTTGGACAACGGATCAAAACATTACAGAATGAACCTAATTTACTCATTTGCTGACAACAATCTATTTAGCTCAAAATTGAATTGCCACCGAAAGCTAGCCATTGAGGTAATGTGCATAAAATAACTATAATAAAGGTTATGGAGGCACAATACTATTTCCAAGCAAGAAAAAAGATATAATGAAAAATGCTTATTTGTAGTCAAACACTGGCCCCCCATTGGTATCCAATTGTTAAATGTGCAGTGGGAATCTAAGGGTATGAATTCCTTAAAAGAAGAACAACAACAATAACAACAAGTGTTATCCTTTGCATTTCCCTAATGCTTAAAATACTTGAGTTACTTTGAATCCTGAAAGTTTTCCAATTTGGCTCAATATACAAGCATAAGTTTATGGATATACAAATTACTAATACTACTTATATAAGTCCGTTATTATAAGTATGTATTAGATAAAATAAGTATAATTGATTAAGTTCTATATTATAGGAAAAATTAAAAGTTAAACAATAATCTGAAAAAAAAAAAGTATTTTGTTCTTTTTGGGGGGCAAGAAAGGATTTTTTGTTTGTTGTGTATGATGGTTGTTTAGCTTAAATTTGTTTATGTCATTTATGTGTTGTTGTTGTTGTTATTATTATTATTATTATTATTATTATTATTATTATTATTATTATTATTATTATTATTATTATTATTATTATTATTATGATCATCATCATCACCATCATCATTATCACCATCATCATTATATAAAATTTTTATTTTTCTTTGCATTCGTTTATGTAATATTTTGTTTGTTTCATGTTTAGCTGAAACTAATTTTAGAGTCCTTTTGGTTTTGCACAAAGTGAATCTGAATTGGTGTCAGCATTTAATGTTGAATATGGAGGAAGTGGTTTTGTGTTAATTATTTAAGAGAATGCTCAAGAATTTTATTTATACTTTTATTAAAATTCAAGAATATGTATTTTTAGGATTAGAATTAAATTATTTTATATTTTACATTAGGGTTGTTATTATTGTTTATATAAATTTATGAGTTTGTCATCATTAAGTTAAATTAATATACTTGGCTTGGAAGAGATTTTTACCATTATCATTGAATGTTTTATTTTTTTATTTGGTTTCGAAAATTCTTTTGAATTAAATGATATTATTAAGTATAAATAATAAGTTTATTAATGGTTTGTTAACACTATCATTATGATTTTAAGGCTAAGCTTATTATAAGATTATAATCTAAGAATATTATGTCATAATTTTATTATTAGAAACTGTATATTGTGATATACAGAATTATGATTACTGGTCCTGTTAAAATTTAAGATTATTCTAAGGGTTGGGTTCCAATTCCAGTTAATAATATAACTGTGGAGATTAGAGATAAAAAAAATAGTTGTTTAAAAGAATGGAAGTGAAGTCTTTGGATTTTGAAATTATTAAATGGTAATAGAAATAGGATGGAAAACAATGTAACTAAGGCAATGCTAGTGTAGTAGTTAAATTTTTAGTGGGTTAATTATAAATTTTAATAAAAATCTATTATTAGTAGTATTTATGTAAGGGAAGATATTCATAAATTCTGATTGGTCAATGAGTTATACAAGGTAATAGTTAAATAAATTGTACTACGAAGCTGTAGACAATTGAGTGGTAATATATCCTACTTAAGTATTCAACTTGTTTACACTAAACTCTACTTACATAAAACTAAGACATGTTTCGGGAGCACTCAATCCCAACTTCAGTTGTTGACTGGCTAGTGTTGGCTAGGTACCCGGATGCTCTTTTGGAGGTGTCTAGTGTTTGAGTAGGAACTTGCTGAGTTCATCCATAGAAGGAAAATCGAAGTTCATTAAGTTTCTTTATCCTTTTTAAGATGAAAAACTTTTCCCAAGTAGATAGTTCCCTTGGGTTGTGAAGTTGTTTCAGCAGATTAACCTCTGGTTTAATTTCATGATTTTTGATCCAAAATTGAGCTGCTACTGCTGATTTATTAATCTGCTTTAACCGAATATTCCTAAAGTGTTCTTTTCTATGAATTTCCAAATTTCTCTTTGTTTTTCCTATGTATCTCTGATCATAATCTGCACATTTGATTTCATAAATTCCTTATTTCTATTGGTATGGTGTCTTTTACTGTGCAACCTAATATATTCTTGATGGTATATTTGTTCTTTGGAGCTAACTTATTCCATGTTATTTGAAAATCATCTTAAATTTGTTGTGGTTGGTTGGATGGTATATGAAGTTGTTGAAATTATATCTTTCCTTGGTGTTCTTCAGTGTGGATACTTATCTTATTGACTTTTGCCTTTTAAATTTATTGATAATTTTTTATCATTGTGTCTTTGTTGAAACCATTGGTTATAGCTGCCTTTATTATCTGTTAATATTCTATTTTGTTCTCTGTTTCTGTGAGTGGGATGTTAGTTAGTCTATATGCCAAGCTGTGTAACACTGCATATTTATGTGGAATGGGGTTATAACTATTTTTATGTAATTTTCTGTGTCTGTTTCTTTTCTGTGAATTCCAAAGTTCAAACAATCTCCATTTCTTGTGATTTTTAAATTTAGGAATAGGAGCCAACTATTTCTCTCTTCTTCTACAGAAAATTGTTAGATTTATGTTATAGATAAATAAGTTTCAGAGTATTTATTGACATTTTTTCCATATTATTGCAAAGAATAAATATAATACAAAGAATTTATTAGGTTGCACGGAAAAAGACACCATATCAACATAAATCAGGAATTTATGAAATAAAATGTGCAAATTGTGATCAGAGATACATTGGAAAAATGAAGAGAAATTTGGAAATTCATAGAAAAGAACACTTTAAGAATATTCAGTTAGGTAGGTTACAGTTATTAAGAATAGGAATGAAAAGGTAGGAAAGAGAATTTTGTTTTGAGTAAAAAATATTTAATTGGGCACAAAACTTGTAACCTATATAAATAATACAAGAATTCCACATAGGAAGATGAGGACAAGGATATATCATAATCAAAATCTTGATGATATTGATCCTATAATAAAGCAAATGTGAATTGTTTGAATAAAAATAATTAATTTTATATTCATAGTCTTTAATAAAAAAAGAATATTAATCCTAATATTGTTTTATTTTTATTAAGAGTGTAACAGGGAAGTTTAAAGTAGAATATTAGTTTTGAAAATTAAAGATAATTTTTCCTTTGAAGTGTTAAAATGTTAATTACTTTTTATATACAAGACCAATATTTTATTTAATCTACTAAAACTTATGTTAATATATTTTTATACTCTATTTTGTGTGGTTTGTGAGCATTTATTTCTAGAAGTAAGCACTTCAGGAAAATTTATTAAAATTAGAATTTGTTATGTTAGTGCTGTTTAAAGTTTTATATCATTATACTTTGATAATAAGAGATGAATTGCTTTTAAATACATATTTCTTATCTTTGTCTACTTGTGAGGGGGCTTCAGGTTTATCTATCTTAGTTACTATAGTACATATGCATGGAAATTTTTTTTTATTATTCTTTTTCATTGTACATTTTCCATGATCATATTATGCTTAAAAATAAGGCATGCTTTTTAATTAAAAATATATTGTTTTTTTTAATTGTGTTTATGTTTATAATGAAACATTTTTTTTGGTTAGTTGAATTTAAGATATATATTTGGTTATGATTACTTTTATTTTGGGTAAGTGTTATTAAGATTTTGAATTTGTGATTTAAAATTTGTAGCCAAAATTCGGTTTTTTCATTATGGAATTTACAGAATTTTGATATGTGCATGACAATGTTAATTACATTAATTATTATTAATTATGACTTTCTGTAGGTTAAATATTTTTTTTAGCTGTAGATTGATTCCAACTTTGTTTTTAATTTTTGGACTAGGGTGTCAAATAGAGCATTTACAAATTAGGGTTTACTTACTTTTATATGCTTTAATGACTTCATTTCTTTTGTTTTGTTATGGTTTTATGGTTGTTATAAATATTTCATTTTTTCCTTTATTATCTTTAGTCCTGAGGATAGGGTTCATATTATTATATATTTAGAGTTAATTATGGCTTTTTAATAAAAATACCTATATATTTTGTTTTCTTGTGATTATCAAAAGCTCTTTTGAGACACCTGTTTCAGGTTCCATAATTTTGGCAGGTGTATTGTATAACAGAAATGTATATTGATAAGGAATCTTATATACAGATGGGAAAATATCTCTTACAACCCATAGAAAACTCCAAAGGATTGGGGCAAGGCTGTAGTTTATCACCGATACTCTTCAATTTATATATAGAATTTGTGTTGGATGGATGGAATCGTAGCTGTCAAGAAATGGGTACAAACATAGCAAATATATTTTTATTTCATATACAATTTTCCAATGACCAAGTAGTTATTGCACAAGACTTTTTGATTTAGAATTTATGGTTAAAAGATTGAGAAATTTCTACAAATCTTGGGGCCTTATAGTAAATTATAGGAAAACAAATTATTTGGTCATTAAAGCAAATACAAGTAAGACCTTAGATTAATTAAATTTGTCATCTAACATGTGACGACAGATTTAATTCATGTGAGCTTTACTGTGTTAGTTCCATATAAAGAATTTTTTAAAGTTTTTACAATTTTTAAAAATTTTTAATAAGATCTTAGATATTGATGATGAAACAAAAATATTACAAATTTACAAGTCTAAATATTTAGGAATAATCAACAACGTAAATAGTATTAGAGAAAGCAAAATAAAAAATTCAATTGAATTGAGCAAAATAATTATAAACTGTTTAAATTCAATATGGTGGGAAAAAAAACATTTAAAAAAAATACAAAAAATATAAGGAAAAATAATGGTAGAATTAGTTTTGAGTTCGGGGAGTGAGATATGTGCACTGAATGAGTATTACAGAAAAGTTATATTAGTAGTTGAAGTGAATTAACTTAGGTGGAGCACTTGAGAAAGGGTAATATTAAAAATCTAGAAATTAGAAACACGATGGATACAGAAGAAACAGTACTCCAAAGAAATGAAAACAAGAGCCTTAAATGGTTTGGCTATCTGATGAGAATGGGAGAGGACAGATGGCTAAAGAAGATGGCAAGGACAAGGCAGATGAGGAAGTGGAAGACCAAGAGGAACTTGGAATAATGAGATTATGAAGACAATGGTAAGCAAGATATACAGGATAGAAGGATGTGGATAATTGGCACAAGGTGATTGACAGTAAATGTACACAGTGATAGATGGAAGGTTATATCAATGAAGTATCCCATACCCATACCTACAAAGTATCCCAATCTCATTTATTTAGTAAAATTAAGGATTGGTAGAGTTTATAATTTATTGTGGTTAATAATAATATTGATGGAGGTTTGTTTGTTAGTTTGGTATATTTTTGTCAAACAGATATTAAATCTTTAATTGCTTATTCTTCTGTCGCTCATATAGGGTTAGTTATTAGAAGTTATTAAATGTTCAATAACTATTAAAAAGCTGAGTTTATATGGCTTTTGTTTTAATAATTGCTCATAGTTTTTGTTCAACATGTTTATTTTGTCTTGCAAACATTATTTATGAGCGGTCTGAAAGATTATTAGTTAATAAAGGAGTAACAGGATTAATACTTAGTATAATATTATTATCGTTTTCATTATTAACATGTAATATAGCAGTCTCACCTTCTTGAATTTATTAGGGGAAATTGGTTTAGTTAATAGAATGGTGGGATGAATACATTATGTAATAGTTTCTAAATGTAATTTCATTTTTCAATATATATACTCAACTTGGGGTAATACATTCAGGTTTTTACTGTAGAGTAAGAGGTTATAATCATTGTGAATATTTGTTGTGAAAGTTTGTGAAAAATCTTATACAGCACATTTATTCTATTAGCTGCATGCTATTAGAAAGCAGGTGAGCTGTAAAATTTCACATTACTTGTGAGCCAGAAGAGAATGTATATTTTGTAGTTTATATCCCTTACAATCTAAACATACTAAGAAAGCATTTGTTGTTCTGACTTTAGTGCAAAATAAGTATCAAGATAACAGTTAAAACAAGCATTTGTTTTCATAAAGTACATTGAATATTTAGTTATGCACCAATAAAAGCTATCAAGTTCCAGTAAAGGCAGTTAATCCTGCAGTATGTGAAAAGATGAGAGTTCTGATTGCCAAACTTTTGTTTTATAGTACATTTTTTTGTAAGCTTTGCTCTTATGTGTAGCCAGTGCAATTTACAGATTACTGAAGTAGCCACAGCTTCTGTTAAAATTATAGAGAAGATTAGCAAATTATATATTTTTGTCATATTAAGCAGAAATAATTATGAATTACTCAGTGGAATCTGCTTTGACAAATTGCATTATTTAATAGAAATGTTAAAATGATTCTATTACTGGGCTTCTATGGAAAATGAAATTAAAATCACACTAGACAGACATTCTGTTATTCCCAGCAAGTGACCTAGAACTTTCCCAAAGATTAATCAACTATCTTATAACTAGTAGACTGTCAATTTGTTTTGTGGAAAATTTATTTTTACAGGCATGGGTAGGTTGTGATTCTGTTTAAACTCTGCATCTAATGGAGAGCTCTAAAAAAAACCCTAGCTTTTGAGTGGGCCACTATGGAAAGTAAGATATGCATCTAAAAGAAGTCTCACTCAGTAATGAAGAAATATTCTAAAATTGCATCAATACACTCTAATGAAATGCCAGGGGGGAATGTCCAAAATTTCTTGAGAACTATGGGCTGGCATTGGACAAAATCAAATATGTACACAATATAAATCAAAAAGAACAATATAAAGGATAATTTGTTACATTTTACTTCTAGTTCTGCAACTAATAATAATTCTAACATTAAGAATTATTGAAAGAAAATCGATTAAAGGTTTTCTAACAAATTAATTAATTATTTAATTACAAAATGAATGCCTATACATGATTGAGCAGGAACCTGAGTGGTTATTTTGTAATTATTTTAATATTGGAACATAATTGCTAGAGAGCGCCGACAAGCGGACGAAGGAGACATTCGGGAGTAGGAGGGCGAGATTTCATCCATACGAATGGTCAAGGGTTCTTCGGACGTTGCAAAATTAAGAGTGCGGATACCGGCGAATTCGCGGAAGCGGCGGCGGCGGGCGCTTCAGAGGAGAATCGTGGACGAGAATCGCAAGAGGAAATTTAGTCGCGTTCGAGCCGGCAGGGAAGTGGAGATGAGAGACGTTTTCGGATGCGAAATCGTCGACCAAAATTACAAGAAATTTAGACGCGTTCGCGCAGGCGAGGACGTAGGCATGAGAGGTTTGGAGGAAGAGGAAGAGCGGCGGTTCGATCTTGCCGAAACGGTCGATCCCGAGTTCATCAAATTTAGGTTTCCCAGGATGATGCAGGTGGCGGGTTCGTCCCGCTGCGGAAAATCTACCTTCGTGAGGAATCTACTTAGGTAAGCCGATAGGGTCTTCAATTGCCTCTTTAAAAGGGCCTTGTGATGCAACCCTCCGGAATATCCGCCTAACGTGAGTCGCGAATTTAACAGTTGCAATTTCAAAGCGAGGCTGCAAAGAGTGCCGGATTTAGAGCACGTGAGGAACGGCGAACTAGTCGTGCTCGATGACCAGGCTGACGGCAGCGACATTTACAACTTTTTCACCAAAGATTCCCATCACAAGAATTTTTCAGAGTGATATAGGTGTTCCAAATCGTTTTCCCTCAAGGAATAAAATTTGCAACGATGTCTCTCAATTCCAATTACATTGTCATATTTAAAAGCAATCGCGATAACATACACGTGAATAAATTGTGTCAGCAGTTAGAGCCACTAATTTCCAAATTCTTACTCGAGGCCTTCGACAAGACCACGAAAGAGCTTCACGGCTACCTTTTCTTAGATTGCACTCAAAATACTCCGAACGACTATCGGCGTAGGACGGGCGTGCTGTCGATCCTGGTGGTGTAGTGGTAACCATACTTGCCTTCTAAACCCAAGGTCGCGGGTTCGAACCCGGCCAGGATCGATGGATTTTTTTTTCGGGCGTAAAAATCGTAAATATGGCTTCCTTCGGAAGTGAAGTAAAGCTGTGGGTCCCATGTCGTACATTTACGGCACGATAAAGAACCTCAAGCCTAAAAGAAGAGGCCTCTGAGCAAAATTTGTCGACCGTTTCACGCCCTGAATAAAATGGGACGCTGATGACCTGAGATGTTAAAGAGCGTCCTTAAATAAACAAATAAAAAACGGGCGCGCTACCCCGACGAAACGATATGCTGCGATAAATAGGCCCGAAGTAACGATCATAAGATCAGCTTTTTCATCCCCGATGAACAAAACGAACGTTCCGAAGCTGCTCCCAGGGTCTTTAAAAGAATATGAAAACTATCCTCGCCGACGATAGTCATGCAGTGCGGCAACCTGATCGTATTAGGCAAAGCGAAACCTAAATTGTATCTTAATTATTGAAAGGTACAAATTAAGAATTGATAACGGCAATTTCCAAATGCGTCTTAATCGTCAGCAGCGGTAAAGTACCCATTTCGTCAAATTGCGCAAAACGCTTAAAAAGGCATAGAATGTCGTGGAGAAGATAAGTCACAGGATAACGTCTTTGAAGAACAAGAAGAAGAAGAAGAAGAAGAAGAAGAAGAAAGTCATTGCGGTGCAAAAGGACGGTTTCTTGCCCACCTTCATATTGCCTGTCTTAACGGCATTGGGTAGCGCAATGGTGTCGAAACTCGCTTAGAGGAGGAGCTGAGACACGGTAAACAGATCATGCTGCTGCATTCGCAACCCAAGAGCGTGAAGAAATTGCACGTGATATGTAGGACGCTGTCGCATTTGATGGACGATATAAATAAAATAACAATTTTGACACAATCTTCGGACGATAAATGGAAATTGCTCAGATATAAATTATTGGATTATCACGACCTCATGTCAATGTTGCGTAAGCCGTATCTACAAACGGTGAAACAGCAAAAAAGAGCATTGGAAAAGGAGGAGAAAGACAGTAAAAGCGAGGTGATAGCACACGATGCGGAACGCCTTCGAGTAAAGATAAAACGAGAGAGGAAGAGAAAAATTAAGGAGGTAACCAAAGGTAAAGAAAAGAGCGAAAGTTCGAACGACGATGTTAGACACAGTCCTTACAACGTAAACAAGGACAAATTGCTGCAATTTTAACTCGAAACGAAAAAAATAAACTCGATCGATATTATTTCAAAGTGGACCAATACGCGGGCCTCGGCACCGTCGCAAAGCTTGATCACGCCATCGGCATATCCGCGCATAAGATAGAATATTATCTGCAGGGACAGAAGAGTTATACCTTTCACAACCCTGCGAGAAAGCTCTCCGCCACAAAACACTATTACGTAACTAACTTCGATGATTTATGAGAAGCCGATTAAACGTCTTGGACGCTCTGAAAACCCACATCAAACCGTACATTTGCATATTGACAGTCATCGACGTCTTTTCCAAATTTGCGTGGGCTGCACCGTTGAAATATAAATTGGGAAACGAAATCGTCTGGCATTTAATGACATCTTCGTCTACAGCGGACGCCCGTCCAAAGTACTTCCAATCGAGAGAGGGACGGAGTTCACCAATCGACAATTTCTGGCTTTTTTTTTTTTTTTAAAGATACAGGAATATTTCACCACACCACAAAAAAAAAACTGTCAAGGCCATCATCATGGAAAGATTCAACAGAACAGATGTGGAAATAATTTACGCATGATAATAATCGCAGATACGTGCAAATTTTACCAAAACTCGTGCATTCTTACAACTCTTATCATCAAACAACCAAGATGGCTCCAAAAGAGGTGGGTACCATCTCCCCAGTTTACCACCACACTCACGTGAAAAAAACGGCGTCTGTACACCCCTCCCAAATACAAGATCGGCGATCACGTACGCATTTCCTAAAATAAATTAACGTTCGGCAAGAGTTACTTGCAAAATTGGACCAACGAAATATTTATGATTCGCAAAATAGTAAAATGTTCTCCAACCGTCTACGAACTGAGCGACCTGGGAAGAGAAGAAATAGATGACATCTTCTACGCCGAAGAAATACAGAGAGTTCAACTTCCGACCATTACAAAACTGATAAGATCTTAGACAAGAGAGGAAGAGGCTTCAATGGGGATTTGTTCGTGAAGTGAAAAGGTTATTCGTCCAAAATTAATTCTTGGATTAAGAACTCGACCGCACTGTTGCCAAGATACGAAGAGAGCCGTTTTCGATAACCCTCATTAGCAATTGTATTATGAATCACTTGGAGAACAATACCACGTCATGTTTATCCAGCGTGCTGCCTCGACGGATAGTCCTAATGAGCGAGTGGGAGGTAGTGCTCACCAAAATACGACATCCGAGTTCATTTTTAAATATATTAAAACGCATCAATTTCATAAAAGGTACATTTGTCCAAAGGAATAAGGCGAACGCCGTTCTGCAAATGCATTTCCGTTTCGAATTAAGGGAAACCACAATAACCGATAATGTAACTACTCTCTTAACAGTACTCAATCACGTAGTTCTCAAAGAACCGCACAACAAGGCTTTCTTTCAATACACCAAGCAATCAGGTTTCGTTACCATTAACACGAACGCGGTGAGTAATAGTTCTAGGAAGGAGGATGCGCTGTCAATCCCGTCTACCAAAGAGGTAAAAGAAGACGACAAATAGAACAATACAGAACCTGCGCTTAACTATAGCGGCATCTCGACGCCGGAAGAAGCACAGGCGTCGGCAAAAAAAGAGAAAGATCGCCACGGCCGCGTATATGATTCGCAACCTATTCCTATCCCCGGATTTGAGCAGGCAATTATTTTTTGAACCGGATACCGATGTTGCAACCACTTTGCGCGCCATGTATGCCATGAATCCCTATGTTACGTTTCCGTACAAACTATTGTCTATTGCAATCTAGTGCAACCGCAAATGGTTAGGAACACGTTTGCACAGATCATCGAAAGCTCGACGGTGGAATTAGACGTCGATTACAGGCACTTAGCAATGGAAAAATCGATTTTCCCCTTAAATTGGGTGTCATTGCTATCTGACGATTATCAAATTGTGCACATAGATTTAAGAACGGGTACCGGACATTTATTACCATTCATGGACAGATCTTCGGCTATAGTTTTCTCATTTAGACCTATGAATGAACCATCGCGATCTATTTAATCACTTTCTCTATCAAACAGGGAGAGAGGGAGATGAAAGTGAACGAGATTTCATTTTTTATACAAAGGCAGACACTTTCAGAGAGGCCGCGGGCTCTTCGGAGTGCTCGGAGGATTTTGGAGATTCTTGTCGCCGGTGTTGAAGAGTGCAACCAAGACCGTGGGTAAAGAGATCGTCGGCGCTATCGTACTATCGGACGTAGTTTCGCTAAAACCTTTCAAGCGCTCTCTCGAAGAAAGGTTAACGGAGGTCGTCACAAACTTAAAACGAAAGGCGACCGAAACCATTGACACCATGTTCGGTTCTGAAATAAAAACACGTGGGAAGAGAAATTCGATTCACTCTAAGCCGAAGAGATCGCTAAGGGCAGCAGGAAGAAGAGGAGGAAGAAAAGTGGAGATATAATTTCGCAATGTCTAACGTACACGTAAGTTCCGCCTTTAATATCTTAGACAATCTGACGGTGCAGACGGGCCTTGACAATTACAATGTCGTAATTCCGGATCCCCAAAACGGAATAATGTACAATTCCATGATTATCTTTCACTATATGGGAAATGTCGACACATATCTGGATGTTCATACGTAATTTTATCCGATACGTTGCAAAATCGTTGGCGAGAATGGAAAAATCTAGAGGACGGTGGCAAAATAAACCTGGTTAATAATTCCTTAAGTTCTGTATTCCAATAAATGGAAGTAATAGTGAATAACGCCACTATGACGCAACCTCAACCAAGCTATACGTACAAGACTTATCTAGAGACTTTGCTAATATTCTCTAGGGATACCATGAACACGCGTCTGCAGGCGTCGCTGCGGAAATTGGACGAAGTCGGCAATATGGACGGAGTCAATAATTCAACAGCAAAATGGCGTTTGGGAAACACCAAAGGTAGCAAAGAATTTGAGTTGATCGGGGGTCTATCGGGCGCCTTGTTCAACCATGATAAATATTGTTTGAATAACATCTCCGTAACGGTAAATATCACACCGTCGATTCTTTTTGAATGGTATTTAACACCCGTTTTTACTACTGAGGCACCACAGGCGGTGGACACTGATGATACATGAAATGAAATGATATATTGGGAAAGGATTTTTTTAAGGAAGGAAACGTCCCAGGCCTACGTTTAGGGTACCTCCCCGGCATTTGCCAGCTATGAAGTCTGAGGAAAACCTGGAACAAACCTGTCAGGGAGGATGGCCCTGGCGGGATTGGAACCCCAGACCTTCCGCTCACGAGTTTCGCACATAAACGACCTCGGCCACCCGCGGCGGTCCACACCGTCGAGTCTGTAGTTTCACGTCGTTTCCAGATCTTCGCTAAAGATCTACAGGCGCATCTAAAACGCATCTACCCTTCTCGCACCATCTTGTTAGCACACCAGGAAGCATTATCGAAAGTTAATGCAAAATATCACCTCATCGACATCGATCAACAGGCCTTTAACATTCCAAAATACACAAAGAGCAAAACGTTTAGCCATGTAGGTGCCTTGCCAGCCATGTAGGCAAGGTACCTCGCAGAATTATTGTAGCCTTCATAATGGACAAAGATTACGAAATAAATCCGTATAATCTTCGATACTTCAACATAATCTTCATTCAGATGTACCTAAACGAACAACCTATACCCTCACACCCTCTAGCGCCCGACTTGGCAAAGCACTTCATGCAGTGCTTTCAAGCGCTGCAAGGCGGATTAGGAATACAGTTCGAAAATCATGTCATTGGATATCGAGAGAATCTTACGTAAATGGCTACACCGTGTTAGTTTACTATTTAACGGCAGACATGACTGCTAACGAAACATATGTTTCTGGCCTAAATCTCATTAAAGTTTCGATAACCGTAGCTTTCAAAACGGCACTCTCGGAACCCGTATGCATGCTCCTTTGTTCAGAATATCATCGCACTCTGGAAATAGACTCAAATACCTCCATATTTGTATCACAAACACTAAACAAATGAACAAATATTTGATGAAAAACCCCTTCACCCGACCGCATTTCATAGGCGTTTTTTCTTGCGATCAAATTCCGCATCGCCTCTCGCCAACCCGATATCCAGTGGGGTTAGTTGCAAACACAGATCCTAGCAACAGACCTGGCGAGCATTGGATAGACATCTTCGTGTCTAAGTCGGGTGTTGGAGCATATTTCGATAGCTTTGGCATGCCTCCTCTCTGGCCTTACTTCTTAAGCCTTCTATAAAATCATTTAGGAGAACGATAGAGTTACATTCCACGAAGATTACAAAGTTTGGACAGTTCTACTTGCGCTTGCGTAATTTCTCACATCGTACATCGTTGCTGCAATTTACCAAAGGAAACCCTTTCTTCAGCATTTAAGATAACAGATTTCAAACGCAACGACGAACTAATTGTCAGAAATGTCTGCTGCCGCAACGTTAGCTGTCGCGACAAACGGATCATCAAGTTTGGAAACCTTTATAAGGTTTCCAATGCTGCTTTATTTAATCGTTCGCTCAAAGTTCTAGCTTCGAGCCCGTAACTATGTCAACGGGAACGTGTTTTGTGCACTTCAATTTCTTAATCGATAACGATCGAAAATATATAGTTACGGAACTAGCTATATGTGGTTTGGGTCGTGAGATACAAAAGTGGTTCTTTAAGCCTGCTGGAGATAATCGTGCACCGTCGGTAAAATCGATCGACGACGAAAGCATATCCAGCGTGCACGATATAGGGTGGGAATACGGTGACGTGTACTATTGGTTCATATATTAAAACGCTCTATCAATATGTTTGCGGTAATTTTCACCAAAGGGAAGGAAAGGGCTCAATTTCTCGGAAAGATCGTCAATCGCACGGTAGTAAATGTCGAAGACTAAGATTCTCGGACGAATCCCTCGTCTCTTCAATGCGCGATCATGCCTCCACCTTTGTCACAGATTGGGATCCCCCGTCTGCTCTCAGAGAAGTGCCGAAAACATATCCACGCTCTATATACAACCCGAGGATAAACGCAATTCTTATCCGTGCAACCCTACACCTTACGAATTTCGCCTACCTTCCAACCTGAACCACAACATCGCAAATATACCACATGACGTCTAATTATTTTAGATTGCGGATATATAAGGTGTCTCTGACGCAACGACATCGTCGAAATGACGTAAAGTGTTAGGTAAGTAGCGACATCCTGCTCTGCGTTTTCTTTATCCAGCAAAAACATGCAAAAGCTTAGCTTACACTTAATTCTATGTTCCACAATAATGGGAATGGGAATGACGGAGACTGATAGCAAGAATATTAAGCCCCATCCGCCGTTCGGCATAAGGGGCAAAACGTACCACCTCGGTTTATCCGGAAAAGTTTTTCTATTCGTGAGATTTTCTCCCAATCCTCCATACGAGCACTGCATCATCATCGGAAAACACGCGAGAATCGACCCATTCTTATAAACAACTGGAAAACCGTTATAACGCACATCGATAACGTAAACGTTGCATCAAAAATTGACAATGTAAAGTGGGACTTAAAAACTAAATATTAAAAATAAACGTTAAATACGTTTTCGGTACTCCAAACATCATCCTCAAACAGTGCGGAAAAAGCGGTTTGGTCCGCGTGTCTAGTAGAAGAAGAGTGGAAAATTTAAATTAGATTATATTCTCTCCTCTACCATATATTTTACCACAAAACCAAAGAAAGAAAGAAAGTGAGCAACTTAATTATCGCCTACGTCAAATACCTAATGACGCAGTGGAAAATGCCGAAGACATGACCTATTCGACTTTCACGAGATACATAACATGCTTCACACGTATGGACTTTTACGAACATGTTTATCTCATGCACGAGTGATTATTAAAAACTTCTTCTTCTTCTTCTTCTTCTTCTTCGCCAACGTCCCTTCATAGCTGGTCAGCCCTTAATGCCGTGCCACCCAGTACACCCGTGCGCGTCCTTATTAAAACCTTGACAAAAATAACTATCGCCCCTGCTACTATGTAAGATATCAGCACAACCGATTTGGTGGGAGTTATATCACGTGTTTACCTCGTGTATAAAGTGGAAGTCTCGGATCTCATCAGCACAATCTAGTGCGAGAAGGCAGAGAACTCTGAAAGCTACATCTCTGAGTTCGAGTCCGTGTGCAAAGTACTGGAAAATCTCAACGAGCTTGGCGGAGGTTCGTTTGCCAAAACTCTAAGATAAGCGAGCTGGATATAGGAGTAGGTTATCGTATAGAAGAAATTCGATCAGTGTTAACAAAATTCGGCATAAGAACCATGGTGAGGATTGACGCAGGGACCTATTTCTTTCATAAAGATTTAACGATTTAAATAACGAAACATTAACTTGCATTAACAATAATAAGTTTTACTAATATACAAAGAAGAGGAAGCTCTGCAAAACGGGCCTAGAAGAAAAATTTTATCATTTCAGCGCGCCGATCAACCGTGTACTTTTGCTGCCGCCTTCATTTGAGGCCGATTGAACTTGCGCCTCTGCATTAGTTATAACTTTCTCAGTTACCGCACGATTGGGAGCAGCACGAATCGATGGATCGTCGCAATCGTCGCAGACGCATTCGACCACCGTATAAGTTAACAATTTCACCGAGAGAGGAACGTCGCCATATCTACGCGTCGCATTTTTACTCGGACGCCTTCGATGTGGGAAACGGCGTAAGCACCAGGTTAATGTTTTCCACCAACGGATGGGTACATGGTCTCCGGTAAAATAAACAAATGGTTTCCGTGGAACCGAAATCGGTGCACTTAACGTTCTGCATCACCAAATACATCCCATCGCCATTATTTGTAATGAGCGTACACTCCTGACAGGAAAATATAACGCTGGAATATCAATAGCAATAATCGACGAAAATGTTACAATCCCGTATCGGATCAAATCGTCCTTAAAGAATGGCGCTTCAACATCGTGAGAGGCGGTACTGATTTAATTTTAATTAATACATCCATGGTGATGTGATGCCCGGGTACGACGACAACAACGCGGCAATCGCTTAGGAATGCGGAACTTCGAGCTTAACCGGTCACAAATTGGTGCTACTTTCTTCCGACGAAAGCGGCAACATTGACAGTGACATCAACAATTCAACAGTAAACAATGAGTGCTAAAGAAACTTTTTTATAACTTTTGAAAAAATTTCAAATACAAAATCTTCATAAAGTGCGATAAATGCAAATGCAGAAACGGAAGCGACTCAAAGTCTCTTCTTAACTTTTCATTACAACAACATTTTTAACTAAAATTTGGGGTTAAGGAATAGTGTGCTTCATTACGTGTAGTGTTAAAGAAAGAGTCGACCTCATATTTACATTCGTGGTAAAAATCTTTATTATAACTAATATGTATAAAACCAGCATTTTGCACTACTTACATAGCTTTCCTGGAAGTATAAAGGAAATTCAGAGGGGTCAGGGTCAAATTAAATTTTGTCTACTGCAGTACGAAGCTTTCTCTTAAATGGGGTGGCATCGCTCTCTCTCTCTCTCTCTCTCTCTCTCTCTCTCTCTTGCAGTATTGCTACTACAAACATGTAAACATATGCTTGTTTTTTTTTTTTTGGCCTTTGATTTTATTTACATTTTTTCTCCAGGATCTATGTGCCATGTCCAATAAAATATCATTGTTGGCGCATCCATTGATGAAATCCAAGCATAATAGAAGAACTGTGCTATATCTGATATAAAACTTTTAGGGGGAAATGTTTCCATTTCGTCTATTGTTCTGAAACAATATGGACAGCACATGAAAATCACTGCTGTTGGAATAAAGAAAAGTGCATAGAAACCCTTGTTTCCTGTCATTTAGTACTAGTAGTGTTATGAATCCGAAACCAGAGCTATTAGATCTATGCGTTCCGTCAATACACACACAGTCATTTCTACAATTTTTAATAGTTCGTTATGCTTTGTTCAAGGTATTAATAATACAAAAACTGTGTTTTTTTTATATCAGAGTGGGAGTTAATGACAGTGTCTTGTGGTTTATAAAACAACATACAGGGACTGTCAATCGAGTTCATCTCATGTGCCCATGCCTCAATACTAGTTCCATCATTTTGATGCCTGACGGACAGGGAGAGCAACTTATAGTATCCTTCAGTATTATATAAATCCTCCTTAGTTAACAGATGAATTCTCTGTAATTTAGCATCTGACACGGAATCATTAATGTTGTCTAGTATGGCTTGAAAAGGAATTTTGTTTGCAATATCTAATAATCCCAGTGACTTCAGTCATGTTGATGACCAGTAAGAGTTAAGATAAATTTGACCAAGCAGTTTCCATTTCCATTTTCGGCTTGCCTGACTTATATTGTTGCAGGACATATGCCACCGATTTTAATAGCTGCTTATAATTTTAAGTGTCTACAACCTTTACTTTGAGATACAAAATTGCCTGAGTTGTAGTACGCTAATCATCCATTACAAAATTGTCAGAATTAGTACGAGAACCATAATTTTTTACAAATATCGACCCGGATTTCACTTCAATTTCCTGCTTCCAGTTTTTAAAATCGTCAAAAGAATGCTAAATGAAATTCTTCCGATTTTTTTTAATTTCAGGAATTCAAAAAAAAAAAAAAAAAAAAAGTAAGTACTATAATTCAAGACTACAGAAGGAGCACGTCAGCGTTTGCTTTCTAGTAGCTGATTCCTCATCATGGTAATCTCGCTGATGACGTTTGAGTGGAATGCATTATTGAAATTCTTGTTGCTCATTTCACAGTGATAGGTGTACGCTTGCTGTTTTTTTTAATAAGAGAAGGGAAAACATACCACTTTTCTAGATGTGCTTTAGGGACATAGCTTCTAAGCGTTTTATTGTGCTCGTATTCCCTCCAACATTCCAGGCATACTAACATCATAAACAAAAAATAATACCGCATAATAATAATAATAATAATAATAATAATAATAATAATAATAATAATAATAATAATAATAATAATAATAATAATAACAACAACAACAACACACTTTAACACCAGGACACGCTATAATAAAAACAAAAATAGAACAGCGCACTACGCGATAGCATGCACACCCCCAAAATGTGTCCATCGCTAAGGAGTCGCTAGAACAGTTCGGTTTTCTCCGCTGCGGATCGTAAAAGCAGATATGCCTTGTACCAATGTGATCCTCCAGACAATAGACAAACCTACGGAAAGAGATATTAAACATTAGGTGGTGATTAAATGTACAATTGACAACATTCCAAAAAAGAATCATATTAACAGTTATAAAGTATTCATTCGCACGATGGCATAAGAATGCGCGTATAATAAACCAATTATTATTTTCACAAACAATGTTATTACTCTTCAGTTTGCAAGGGTAATATCACGTAAACTGAAGATTTTGACCTTATGAGACATAATATTTTCGGAACTAGATTTTGATGGCGAACGCGTGATTGTTATGTGGTCGTGTGTAGATATACTGTTTGGCGCGTCCGCAAGGGTTTGTTATGAGAGAAATATGAAGTTTTTGGTGGTAACGGATATGATTTTTGGTTACCGATAAAACGTTTGCACTAATTGAGAGTAACTACATTTACTCGCAAGGCTGATACATTCCACTCAAAGGCGATATAATTCAAGGTGGGTAATAAGTGATACTGGAAACGATATAAAGGCTGTAGTAACGCGTTCGAAAGTAGCGTTAATCTTTCAGATCTAAAGGTTAAACATTGTTGAATATAACGGGAAATATGTACAAGTGAATCAGTTGTGAAAATGTGTTGAGTGAATGTTTCTAAATTTCAAATTTATATCACTGCCCGGGCTACTCTTGTCCTTGTACACAAGTGTTAATGGCCACTCTAGCGGCCAGCTGTAGAAACAATTGTGGCATCTAGTGATGCATTTTCTTTAGTTTTGGTTTGAACGTCAAGAAGATAGTAGTTGAGGAGTGCAGAACATCGCTGCGAAGTAAGAAAACAGTTGTGATAGCGTAATGACAGTTTCACTTGAGGCCTATTTTTTTTTTAACGAAGTGAATGGGGAATGTGTGTACAGTTAACGTGACAACCGATAGATGGCGCGTGTGTAACAATAGCTCCAAAATGGGAGTCATTGACATAATGGCTGTACAGGTTGCTAAAGTATAGCCCTTACAATGTTCGTTAGCAATATGCCTTCTTTTATATGATGGGTAAGTTCTGTGACTTAAAGTGCAATTGAATAATAGATGTTGTTCGTGACCTGTCTACATTGGTGAATGTTAGGGACGAACTCCCACAGGTTTTGAAATTTCATCCATTTTTTTTATGATATTTCAATTGTTTACACAATTATAAAGCGTGATTATGCCCAGTGCGACACACATTATAATAAATTTTAAACTGTTTATTTGTTAGAATAGAATATATTATTTGTATCTAACTAATTAATGTTATGTAAAGCCTTTATCGTTTGTTTGCATGTATGGAGTTGGCTAGGCTTATGTACATCTAATTGGGCGTTATTTTCATGAACATGTATACATCGTGTTGTTTACTCACAAGAATAAATGTGAGATATAAGAAAATACTTACTTTAATCGAATATAGAAGTTTATTTATAGAAAAACGTTAAGTCTTGCATAATTATGTGTAGAACATTGTTCCATGAGAATGATGATTACCCTCATACCAAATAAGAGATACCGTTGTTTTATTTTCTGTATACAACTTCCCCTAAGAAGTTTCCAAAAGCTAGGTATGCATACCTAGATGGTAAATTGCAGAATGATATGTATTAGCTGCCTATTTTTGCTTGCTTTATAGGTTTGTAGACGTTAACCTATTGAGCAGTAACTGTTTATAATAACGTACATACAATAATAAGAGACTAGGGTGTCTTTGGAATCTATTTAAGGCATGTACTACGTTCTGTAAAGCAGGATCTGTGCAAATATTGATATATTTTCATTCATGTAAAAAATGTATTTTTCATGGAGCATTTGGGGTAGAATATTGTATTAATTTGAAACTCAATGTCATAATACTAAGCCGTCGTAGTTGAAAAATGTTAATTGATGGCCATTATTTCGAAGGAAGTGACATTCCTTATAATTTTTTTAAAATTCAAAGAACATTTGTCTATTAACGCAACACGCACGCACGCACATGAATACTTTTGTCTTAAATATATGTGTCAATATATACACCTACTGCTTGCTTGAACGCAGTTAGATTACTGAAGACTTCCAGACAAATAACAAGGGATGAGAAGCACTTGTAGAAACATGAAGGGTAGTGAAGAATACAGTTGTTGAACTATGCAAAGAATGCTTGTGTAATAAGTTTATATAGTGCCATGGAATGATGCCAAGGGCAGATGGTATTGAATTTATTTTTTAAATATGAAATGCCATACTTAAGGAACATAAATTGCAATTGGCAGTTGTAATTTATCTGTCAGAAAGACATTTGTGCAAGTCAATTTTCCGAATCTACTAACGACTTAGAAGTTCAACTGTGTGACCCTATTCCTAGGAAATTTGAGGTGATAGAAAGCAAGACAGTAGTGATCTATGAACTGAAATAAAAGATCTGGCATCTTTATTACAGTAATGTTTATATCCATTAAGTAAATGTAATATGTAACCACTTAAAGACCTACTGATTGAATATCAATCTTTTTGAAGATTACTTGATGTGTCATAACGATCTACTGAACTATTAGTAACAGGCGTGGTCCAAATGGATTTGTATTTGATAATTGTGAAGTGATATGGGATGGGTGTAAGTGATTGTAGTGTAGGTATCTTAGTCATAATGTTTGCTTTCAATAAAGCAGTAAGAGGATTTTTTTTTTTTATTTTACATTTTTGTCTGTTCTGTATCAGACCTTTACCCATTCATTCTGTATCAATTACTAACTAAAGTAACTTTATGAAGGACATTTGCATTTTTATTTATTTTTATTTTTTAATCTTGAAAGGTTGATGTGGTATAATGTAGTGTGCTTAATGTTTTGTTTATTTCTGTATTGCATCTATACAACCTAAAGTACAGCTTCAGCCATTGAAAGCCGCCCTGAATGCGATGCATGTTTTTGAAAAGTTTGACAATTATAGCAATGTATAGAAGTACTACTAAGTTGCATTTGAATAACTAAAGTTGTTAATTGGAACAGTGCATATTGAAGCTAATTACATATTAACATCATTGTGTGATTGAGTGGAAGTAAAGCACAATGATCTTAACTAAGTTAATGTTATGATGGTTAGTGTCACTGCAACCAGATGAATTCAAAGCAGTAGATGAATTGCACCTCTGTTGGTTGGTAAAAATTATTACATTATAACTTTTGAAACTCATTTAGGCCTTTTTGGGAAGGGGATTCCATTGGAGTTGGAAAAAGAATAAAGTTGTATTTAATGATGGTTGTACAGTTCAGTAGATCATAACTGTTGCATTTCCCATGTTCTGTGTGATTGGAAATGTGCCGTTTTAATGTATAAATCAGGTATTTTACATTTCTATTAAAAATTCTATATGAACACCAAAAGTTATTTTTCATTTTCTGATCTAGTTACATGGTTTAGATTGTTTGTTTATGCAAGCAAGACTTCATTTTTTACAAAGTGCTTTGATAGTGTAATGTAGCATCTCTCTCTATTTGCACTGAAATTGCAAAACCAATCACATTGGAGATTGATTAAATATTATTTTTCCCCATTAACAATGGGAAATTATTTTTGAACCCTTTCTTTTTCTGCGGTGAGTGTGGTTTGCATTATCAGCATTCTTGTTTGTATATGATATAGATTAACTTAATGTGTGTGTATCAGGCTAAAGAGTGCAGAACTTGGATAGCGCCTTTGTGACATTGTGAAAATATTAATTGAATGAAGTAACTGGTCTAGAAAATGTGGGTCACGTTATTATTTGTAGGATAATGTATTTACTCAAATGTATTTTTTTATAATATTGTTTTTAAAATGCTAATTAAAACAATTCCATGATTTTTTCCTTCCTTCCTTCCTTCCTTCCTTCCTTCCTTCCTTCCTTCCTTCCCTATTTCAATAACACCATAGTCATGCCTTTACTCTGAGAAACAAAATTGCCTGAGCTGTGGTACGCTAACAATGCATTACAAAATTGTCAGAATTAGTACGAGAACCACAATTTTTTGTTTTTTATTTTTGTTTATTATTATTTTTTTTTAATAATATCGATCCCGATTTCTCCTCAATTTCCTGCTTCCAGTTTTTAAAATCGTCAAAGCATGATACTTGCAATTCTTCCGATTTTTCTTTAATTTCAGGAACTCAAACAAAATAAGTAATATATTTCATGACTACAGAAGGTACACGTCAGCGTTTGCTTTCTAGTAGCTGATTCCTCGTCATGGTAATCTCGCTGATGACGATTGAGTGGAATGCATAATTGAAATTCTTGTGGCTCATTTCACAGTGACAGGTGAACGCTTGCTGTTTTTTTTTTTTTTTTCTTTAATAAGAGGCGGGAAAGCATACCACTTTTCTGGATGTACTCTAGAGACATAGCTCCTCATCCTTTTATTGCACTCCCACATTCGAGGCATGTGAACTGTTTTGATACAGGCATCAAAAACAAAAAAAAAAAACAAAAAAAAAGTATGACCGCACATTAACAACAACAACAACAACAACAACAACAACACACTTTGACTCTAGGACACGCTATAACAAAAGCGAAAATAGAATAGCGCACTACGCGATAGTATGCACACCCCCAACATGTGTCCATCACTAAGGAGTCGCAGTTTCGGTAGAGGAGTTCGGTTTTCTCCGCTACCGATCGTGAAAGGATTCGTGACTTGTACCAATGTGATCCTCCATGCACGGTTAAGTGGAAAACATGTGGAGATAAATGCTTATTCTACAAAATGGACCACTATAAGAATGGACAAAGTTCAATATTGGAAATGATGTCTCAAGAAATGAGTAATAGCCCTTTCGATATGCGAAAGAATTACCAACAATCGGTCTGATGTCACGAATGCCCATTGCACACATTGGGCACATATGTGTTAGCAAAACAGTTGCAAAAACACTTTAAAAACCGCTTTCAAACTACATGCCTCTATTGAACATCTGTGAAGTAGTTTGCAGCCATTTTAATATATACGAATGGTAAAGGAAGTATATTTCTGGATGTAATACTCATTCATCTCTGGTTGTTCCCTAAACACCCAATTCACAAAGAGAGCGGGAAATATTCATGTCAAGCAACTATTACTATCAAACCTTGCACTTGTGTTCAGTAATAAACCCACCAATACATTAAAACGATGCAGAAAGTGATTTTATGCAGATACTTGCAGTAGATGGTGTTGGAATCTACAGCCCCCCTCTCGCATGCTCTAATTATTGTATGTTAGCTAGGAGCATTAATGCAGCAAGACTTAAAGGTAGAAAACAGCATTGTTTTAGTACAAAGATCGCATAAATAAAAATGCTATAGACTGAAACATTTTACACTGCAAAACTTAATGAAAATAATGTATGTTAAAGGAAAGGTAACAATACACTTAAAAACGATAATTAAGATCATTCATGAAAGATGTTTCCTCTCATTGAAGGGATGTCCATTGGAAAGTAATATATTTGTCTGCAAAACACGTTTGATATAAATTGCTAAACGTTAAGTGTAGATTAAAATAATGAAAAAATTTTCAAAGTACAAAATTAACTACAGTAACAGAAAGAGATCCAATTAAATTTTAATAGATAAACCCACAGAAAGAAATATTTAACATAAGGTGGTGATTAAATGCGCAATTGACAACATACCCGCCAAAAATCATGTTTATCTCAGTGACATGATGATCCAATTAATGAGAAGAGAGTGCTACATCACTTGCACATTAATTTTGCTCCCCTCTCCTTTAAAGATTTTCTAGATTTATTGATTCAAATGAGCGAGGGATTGAAAAATTAAACATGTGGCTCAACAAACAACCACAAATGTCACAAATATGCTGTGGTGAAGCCTTCTTCTTGACACCATTGCATTCAAAATGTTTTGAAGTTTGTATATAGTATGGGTGTGCATGTGTATGTTAGTGACATTTTTTCTTCAGTTTTACACCGAGATCTGAAAATTAGCATTAAAAATATCAATATTTGCCTGAGTTTTTTTGTTTTGTTTTTTTAATTTGATTAAATTTTCCTCTTTACTGCAGATTACCTGTAATATTCACTGGTAACTATTTAGAGTATTGGGATTACAATTAAGTTCTGTCGGTCCTGGTGGTGTAGTGGTAACAATATTTGCCTTCTAAACCTGAAATCGCGGTTTCGATCCCGGCCGGAACCGATGGATTTCTTTGGAATAAAAATCTTAAATATAATTTCCTTCGGAAGGAGAGTAAAGCCGTGGGTCCCGTGCCGTACATTAACATAACGAAAAAGAGTCTCAAGCCTGTAAAAAGGGACCTCTGAGCAAAATTTGTCGGCCGTTTCACGCGCTGGTTGGAATGGGGCGCTGAAGACCTCAGATGTTAAAGAGGGCCCTAAATAAATCAATACAAACATCAATTACGTTCTGGTTCAATTATGGTTGACTGAATACTTTAACCTTTGCATTTTTAAAACTATAACGTTCACTGGTATGTACAAATCCTTTGTGGTAATACAATAAAATTTTGCAACAATGTTGACTAACCGAATGCTTTCCATTTTTCAATAATAAAACCAGGGATTGTTTTTTCACCACTTCCTTCATTCTATTTACCATTGGTATGCAATAATTTCAAAAACGTGTCAAGTACCAGCATCCTGAAGGCAAATGTGTTTAAAAATGAGGACATTACAAAATGCGAACATATAACCAGGAGAGCAGGACATTGGGAAACTTGGTGAACATTGTAACCCTTTTTCATACCCTCTCTATCTTTCTTCATGCATCTGCATAATTTATTGACATCAAAGCATGGATATATAGTTTGTGAATTCATTTAGTAGCTATGAAGAGGGCATACGATTAAGACCAAAATAAATGTTCTATTTCCTTGATATCGATATTCCAAGAGCTCCGTTTGCAATGCAGCATTTCATTTCATGTTTTGGATAACAATGTACATCTACCAGTTTTAAATTTGCTTCAATATGCCAGAATTAGCACTTTTGTTGCTGCAATTACTGTATAAGGCATATCTTATGAACAATTCATTGATACGATCTTATTCATTTTCTTAGGACATGCAATCTTTAGCAAAATATTTTGTCAGAATATAAGTTTTGCTACAAAATTTTGAAACAGCACGTATTATTCTTTTAATATATAGTGGGGGTTGCATAAAGGCATACAAATGGACACCCTTACTAATACAATGTAAAAATTACACATTTTGAATTATTTTCTATATTACATTTATATTAAGAATGAAGGCATAAAATGTAATTTGGAGTGATCAAATGAAATTGTGGATAGCATTAACATTGTTCTTCAGAAGAAAACAATGCTGAAGCCAAAAATGAAATAATAAACCAAAAGGACACCACCTTTTGGATAATCGTTCTAAATGTTCATTTTATATTTTGGTTTTCATGCACTCATTATTGATTTTTAATTTTTTTATAGCAACGTTTCACTAACACATAATAAGATTGTGTTTGAACTGATGGCATGCATTCAGGACACTTTTTTTTTTTTTTAACCTAATTGCAAGATAAGTATCGTCAGTCATTAGATATGCTCCACAGAGTATTCACTTGGTGAGCTGCCAATGTGTTTGAATACTTACGCCATCTAAATTAAAATGCTCAGCAGTGATTAAAGCTACTTGCAAAAACGACATTATATATCTTCCTGTACGTCCTGAACGTCAAGAATATAGTAGTTGAGGAGTGCAGAACATCGCTGCGAGGTAAGAAAACAGTTGTGATAGCGTAGTGACAGTTTCACTTGAGGCCTATTTTTTTTTTAACGAAGTGAATGGGGAATGTGTGTACAGTTAACGTGACAACCGATAGATGGCGCGTGTGTAACAATAGCTCCAAAATGGGAGTCATTGACATAATGGCTGTACAGGTTGCTAAAGTATAGCCCTTACAATGTTCGTTAGCAATATGCCTTCTTTTATATGATGGGTAAGTTCTGTGACTTAAAGTGCAATTGAATAATAGATGTTGTTCGTGACCTGTCTACATTGGTGAATGTTAGGGACGAACTCCCACAGGTTTTGAAATTTCATCCATTTTTTTTATGATATTTCAATTGTTTACACAATTATAAAGCGTGATTATGCCCAGTGCGACACACATTATAATAAATTTTAAACTGTTTATTTGTTAGAATAGAATATATTATTTGTATCTAACTAATTAATGTTATGTAAAGCCTTTATCGTTTGTTTGCATGTATGGAGTTGGCTAGGCTTATGTACATCTAATTGGGCGTTATTTTCATGAACATGTATACATCGTGTTGTTTACTCACAAGAATAAATGTGAGATATAAGAAAATACTTACTTTAATCGAATATAGAAGTTTATTTATAGAAAAACGTTAAGTCTTGCATAATTATGTGTAGAACATTGTTCCATGAGAATGGTGATTACCCTCATACCAAATAAGAGATACAGTTGTTTTATTTTCTGTATACAACTTCCCCTAAGAAGTTTCCAAAAGCTAGGTATGCATACCTAGATGGTAAATTGCAGAATGATATGTATTAGCTGCCTATTTTTGCTTGCTTTATAGGTTTGTAGACGTTAACCTATTGAGCAGTAACTGTTTATAATAACGTACATACAATAATAAGAGACTAGGGTGTCTTTGGAATCTATTTAAGGCATGTACTACGTTCTGTAAAGCAGGATCTGTGCAAATATTGATATATTTTCATTCATGTAAAAAATGTATTTTTCATGGAGCATTTGGGGTAGAATATTGTATTAATTTGAAACTCAATGTCATAATACTAAGCCGTCGTAGTTGAAAAATGTTAATTGATGGCCATTATTTCGAAGGAAGTGACATTCCTTATAATTTTTTTAAAATTCAAAGAACATTTGTCTATTAACGCAACACGCACGCACGCACATGAATACTTTTGTCTTAAATATATGTGTCAATATATACACCTACTGCTTGCTTGAACGCAGTTAGATTACTGAAGACTTCCAGACAAATAACAAGGGATGAGAAGCACTTGTAGAAACATGAAGGGTAGTGAAGAATACAGTTGTTGAACTATGCAAAGAATGCTTGTGTAATAAGTTTATATAGTGCCATGGAATGATGCCAAGGGCAGATGGTATTGAATTTATTTTTTAAATATGAAATGCCATACTTAAGGAACATAAATTGCAATTGGCAGTTGTAATTTATCTGTCAGAAAGACATTTGTGCAAGTCAATTTTCCGAATCTACTAACGACTTAGAAGTTCAACTGTGTGACCCTATTCCTAGGAAATTTGAGGTGATAGAAAGCAAGACAGTAGTGATCTATGAACTGAAATAAAAGATCTGGCATCTTTATTACAGTAATGTTTATATCCATTAAGTAAATGTAATATGTAACCACTTAAAGACCTACTGATTGAATATCAATCTTTTTGAAGATTACTTGATGTGTCATAACGATCTACTGAACTATTAGTAACAGGCGTGGTCCAAATGGATTTGTATTTGATAATTGTGAAGTGATATGGGATGGGTGTAAGTGATTGTAGTGTAGGTATCTTAGTCATAATGTTTGCTTTCAATAAAGCAGTAAGAGGATTTTTTTTTTTTTTATTTTACATTTTTGTCTGTTCTGTATCAGACCTTTACCCATTCATTCTGTATCAATTACTAACTAAAGTAACTTTATGAAGGACATTTGCATTTTTATTTATTTTTATTTTTTTAATCTTGAAAGGTTGATGTGGTATAATGTAGTGTGCTTAATGTTTTGTTTATTTCTGTATTGCATCTATACAACCTAAAGTACAGCTTCAGCCATTGAAAGCCGCCCTGAATGCGATGCATGTTTTTGAAAAGTTTGACAATTATAGCAATGTATAGAAGTACTACTAAGTTGCATTTGAATAACTAAAGTTGTTAATTGGAACAGTGCATATTGAAGCTAATTACATATTAACATCATTGTGTGATTGAGTGGAAGTAAAGCACAATGATCTTAACTAAGTTAATGTTATGATGGTTAGTGTCACTGCAACCAGATGAATTCAAAGCAGTAGATGAATTGCACCTCTGTTGGTTGGTAAAAATTATTACATTATAACTTTTGAAACTCATTTAGGCCTTTTTGGGAAGGGGATTCCATTGGAGTTGGTAAAAGAATAAAGTTATATTTAATGATGGTTGTACAGTTCAGTAGATCATAACTGTTGCATTTCCCATGTTCTGTGTGATTGGAAGAGGAAAAAGACGTTATACTAAAATTGTGCCGTTTTAATGTATAAATCAGGTATTTTACACTTCTATTAAAAATTCTATATGAACACCAAAAGTTATTTTTCATTTTCTGATCTAGTTACATGGTTTAGATTGTTTGTTTATGCAAGCAAGACTTCATTTTTTACCAAGTGCTATGATAGTGTAATGTAGCATCTCTCTCTATTTGCACTGAAATTGCAAAACCAATCACATTGGAGATTGATTAAATATTATTTTTCCCCATTAGCAATGGGAAATTATTTTTGAACCCTTTCTTTTTCTGTGGTGAGTGTGGTTTGCATTATCAGCATTCTTGTTTGTATATGATATAGATTAACTTAATGTGTGTGTATCAGGCTAAAGAGTGCAGAACTTGGATAGCGCCTTTGTGACATTGTGAAAATATTAATTGAATGAAGTAACTGGTCTAGAAAATGTGGGTCACGTTATTATTTGTAGGATAATGTATTTACTCAAATGTATTTTTTTATAATATTGTTTTTAAAATGCTAATTGAAACAATTCCATGATTTTTTCCTTCCTTCCTTCCTTCCTTCCTTCCTTCCCTATTTCAATAACACCATAGTCATGCCTTTACTCTGAGAAACAAAATTGCCTGAGCTGTGGTACGCTAACAATGCATTACAAAATTGTCAGAATTAGTACGAGAACCACAATTTTTTGTTTTTTATTTTTGTTTATTATTATTTTTTTTTAATAATATCGATCCCGATTTCTCCTCAATTTCCTGCTTCCAGTTTTTAAAATCGTCAAAGCATGATACTTGCAATTCTTCCGATTTTTCTTTAATTTCAGGAACTCAAACAAAATAAGTAATATATTTCATGACTACAGAAGGTACACGTCAGCGTTTGCTTTCTAGTAGCTGATTCCTCGTCATGGTAATCTCGCTGATGACGATTGAGTGGAATGCATAATTGAAATTCTTGTGGCTCATTTCACAGTGACAGGTGAACGCTTGCTGTTTTTTTTTTTTTTTTTTTAATAAGAGGCGGGAAAGCATACCACTTTTCTGGATGTACTCTAGAGACATAGCTCCTCATCCTTTTATTGCACTCCCACACTCGAGGCATGTGAACTGTTTTGATACAGGCATCAAAAACAAAAAAAAAAAAAAAAGTATGACCGCACATTAACAACAACAACAACAACTACAACAACAACACACTTTGACTCTAGGACACGCTATAACAAAAGCGAAAATAGAATAGCGCACTACGCGATAGTATGCACACCCCCAACATGTGTCCATCACTAAGGAGTCGCAGTTTCGGTAGAGGAGTTCGGTTTTCTCCGCTACCGATCGTGAAAGGATTCGTGACTTGTACCAATGTGATCCTCCATGCACGGTTAAGTGGAAAACATGTGGAGATAAATGCTTATTCTACAAAATGGACCACTATAAGAATGGACAAAGTTCAATATTGGAAATGATGTCTCAAGAAATGAGTAATAGCCCTTTCGATATGCGAAAGAATTACCAACAATCGGTCTGATGTCACGAATGCCCATTGCACACATTGGGCACATATGTGTTAGCAAAACAGTTGCAAAAACACTTTAAAAACCGCTTTCAAACTACATGCCTCTATTGAACATCTGTGAAGTAGTTTGCAGTCATTTTAATATATACGAATGGTAAAGGAAGTATATTTCTGGATGTAATACTCATTCATCTCTGGTTGTTCCCTAAACACCCAATTCACAAAGAGAGCGGGAAATATTCATGTCAAGCAACTATTACTATCAAACCTTGCACTTGTGTTCAGTAATAAACCCACCAATACATTAAAACGATGCAGAAAGTGATTTTATGCAGATACTTGCAGTAGATGGTGTTGGAATCTACAGCCCCCCTCTCGCATGCTCTAATTATTGTATGTTAGCTAGGAGCATTAATGCAGCAAGACTTAAAGGTAGAAAACAGCATTGTTTTAGTACAAAGATCGCATAAATAAAAATGCTATAGACTGAAACATTTTACACTGCAAAACTTAATGAAAATAATGTATGTTAAAGGAAAGGTAACAATACACTTAAAAACGATAATTAAGATCATTCATGAAAGATGTTTCCTCTCATTGAAGGGATGTCCATTGGAAAGTAATATATTTGTCTGCAAAACACGTTTGATATAAATTGCTAAACGTTAAGTGTAGATTAAAATAATGAAAAAATTTTCAAAGTACAAAATTAACTACAGTAACAGAAAGAGATCCAATGAAATTTTAATAGATAAACCCACAGAAAGAAATATTTAACATAAGGTGGTGATTAAATGCGCAATTGACAACATACCCGCCAAAAATCATGTTTATCTCAGTGACATGATGATCCAATTAATGAGAAGAGAGTGCTACATCACTTACACATTAATTTTGCTCCCCTCTCCTTTAAAGATTTTCTAGATTTATTGATTCAAATGAGCGAGGGATTGAAAAATTAAACATGTGGCTCAACAAACAACCACAAATGTCACAAATATGCTGTGGTGAAGCCTTCTTCTTGACACCATTGCATTCAAAATGTTTTGAAGTTTGTATATAGTATGGGTGTGCATGTGTATGTTAGTGACATTTTTTCTTCAGTTTTACACCGAGATCTGAAAATTAGCATTAAAAATATCAATATTTGCCTGAGTTTTTTTGTTTTGTTTTTTTAATTTGATTAAATTTTCCTCTTTACTGCAGATTACCTGTAATATTCACTGGTAACTATTTAGAGTATTGGGATTACAATTAAGTTCTGTCGGTCCTGGTGGTGTAGTGGTAACAATATTTGCCTTCTAAACCTGAAATCGCGGTTTCGATCCCGGCCGGAACCGATGGATTTCTTTGGAATAAAAATCTTAAATATAATTTCCTTCGGAAGGAGAGTAAAGCCGTGGGTCCCGTGCCGTACATTAACATAACGAAAAAGAGTCTCAAGCATGTAAAAAGGGACCTCTGAGCAAAATTTGTCGGCCGTTTCACGCGCTGGTTGGAATGGGGCGCTGAAGACCTCAGATGTTAAAGAGGGCCCTAAATAAATCAATACAAACATCAATTACGTTCTGGTTCAATTATGGTTGACTGAATACTTTAACCTTTGCATTTTTAAAACTATAACGTTCACTGGTATGTACAAATCCTTTGGGGTAATACAATAAAATTTTGCAACAATGTTGACTAACCGAATGCTTTCCATTTTTCAATAATAAAACCAGGGATTGTTTTTTCACCACTTCCTTCATTCTATTTACCATTGGTATGCAATAATTTCAAAAACGTGTCAAGTACCAGCATCCTGAAGGCAAATGTGTTTAAAAATGAGGACATTACAAAATGCGAACATATAACCAGGAGAGCAGGACATTGGGAAACTTGGTGAACATTGTAACCCTTTTTCATACCCTCTCTATCTTTCTTCATGCATCTGCATAATTTATTGACATCAAAGCATGGATATATAGTTTGTGAATTCATTTAGTAGCTATGAAGAGGGCATACGATTAAGACCAAAATAAATGTTCTATTTCCTTGATATCGATATTCCAAGAGCTCCGTTTGCAATGCAGCATTTCATTTCATGTTTTGGATAACAATGTACATCTACCAGTTTTAAATTTGCTTCAATATGCCAGAATTAGCACTTTTGTTGCTGCAATTACTGTATAAGGCATATCTTATGAACAATTCATTGATACGATCTTATTCATTTTCTTAGGACATGCAATCTTTAGCAAAATATTTTGTCAGAATATAAGTTTTGCTACAAAATTTTGAAACAGCACGTATTATTCTTTTAATATATAGTGGGGGTTGCATAAAGGCATACAAATGGACACCCTTACTAATACAATGTAAAAATTACACATTTTGAATTATTTTCTATATTACATTTATATTAAGAATGAAGGCATAAAATGTAATTTGGAGTGATCAAATGAAATTGTGGATAGCATTAACATTGTTCTTCAGAAGAAAACAATGCTGAAGCCAAAAATGAAATAATAAACCAAATGGACACCACCTTTTGGATAATCGTTCTAAATGTTCATTTTATATTTTGGTTTTCATGCACTCATTATTGATTTTTAATTTTTTTTATAGCAACGTTTCACTAACACATAATAAGATTGTGTTTGAACTGATGGCATGCATTCAGGACACTTTTTTTTTTTTTTTTTAACCTAATTGCAAGATAAGTATCGTCAGTCATTAGATATGCTCCACAGAGTATTCACTTGGTGAGCTGCCAATGTGTTTGAATACTTACGCCATCTAAATTAAAATGCTCAGCAGTGATTAAAGCTACTTGCAAAAACGACATTATATATCTTCCTGTACGTCCTGAACGTCAAGAATATAGTAGTTGAGGAATGTGGAACATCGCTGCGAGGTAAGAAAACAGTTGTGATAGCGTAGTGACAGTTTCACTTGAGGCCTATTTTTTTTTTAACGAAGTGAATGGGGAATGTGTGTACAGTTAACGTGACAACCGATAGATGGCGCGTGTGTAACAATAGCTCCAAAATGGGAGTCATTGACATAATGGCTGTACAGGTTGCTAAAGTATAGCCCTTACAATGTTCGTTAGCAATATGCCTTCTTTTATATGATGGGTAAGTTCTGTGACTTAAAGTGCAATTGAATAATAGATGTTGTTCGTGACCTGTCTACATTGGTGAATGTTAGGGACGAACTCCCACAGGTTTTGAAATTTCATCCATTTTTTTTTATGATATTTCAATTGTTTACACAATTATAAAGCGTGATTATGCCCAGTGCGACACACATTATAATAAATTTTAAACTGTTTATTTGTTAGAATAGAATATATTATTTGTATCTAACTAATTAATGTTATGTAAAGCCTTTATCGTTTGTTTGCATGTATGGAGTTGGCTAGGCTTATGTACATCTAATTGGGCGTTATTTTCATGAACATGTATACATCGTGTTGTTTACTCACAAGAATAAATGTGAGATATAAGAAAATACTTACTTTAATCGAATATAGAAGTTTATTTATAGAAAAACGTTAAGTCTTGCATAATTATGTGTAGAACATTGTTCCATGAGAATGGTGATTACCCTCATACCAAATAAGAGATACAGTTGTTTTATTTTCTGTATACAACTTCCCCTAAGAAGTTTCCAAAAGCTAGGTATGCATACCTAGATGGTAAATTGCAGAATGATATGTATTAGCTGCCTATTTTTGCTTGCTTTATAGGTTTGTAGACGTTAACCTATTGAGCAGTAACTGTTTATAATAACGTACATACAATAATAAGAGACTAGGGTGTCTTTGGAATCTATTTAAGGCATGTACTACGTTCTGTAAAGCAGGATCTGTGCAAATATTGATATATTTTCATTCATGTAAAAAATGTATTTTTCATGGAGCATTTGGGGTAGAATATTGTATTAATTTGAAACTCAATGTCATAATACTAAGCCGTCGTAGTTGAAAAATGTTAATTGATGGCCATTATTTCGAAGGAAGTGACATTCCTTATAATTTTTTTAAAATTCAAAGAACATTTGTCTATTAACGCAACACGCACGCACGCACATGAATACTTTTGTCTTAAATATATGTGTCAATATATACACCTACTGCTTGCTTGAACGCAGTTAGATTACTGAAGACTTCCAGACAAATAACAAGGGATGAGAAGCACTTGTAGAAACATGAAGGGTAGTGAAGAATACAGTTGTTGAACTATGCAAAGAATGCTTGTGTAATAAGTTTATATAGTGCCATGGAATGATGCCAAGGGCAGATGGTATTGAATTTATTTTTTAAATATGAAATGCCATACTTAAGGAACATAAATTGCAATTGGCAGTTGTAATTTATCTGTCAGAAAGACATTTGTGCAAGTCAATTTTCCGAATCTACTAACGACTTAGAAGTTCAACTGTGTGACCCTATTCCTAGGAAATTTGAGGTGATAGAAAGCAAGACAGTAGTGATCTATGAACTGAAATAAAAGATCTGGCATCTTTATTACAGTAATGTTTATATCCATTAAGTAAATGTAATATGTAACCACTTAAAGACCTACTGATTGAATATCAATCTTTTTGAAGATTACTTGATGTGTCATAACGATCTACTGAACTATTAGTAACAGGCGTGGTCCAAATGGATTTGTATTTGATAATTGTGAAGTGATATGGGATGGGTGTAAGTGATTGTAGTGTAGGTATCTTAGTCATAATGTTTGCTTTCAATAAAGCAGTAAGAGGATTTTTTTTTTTTTATTTTACATTTTTGTCTGTTCTGTATCAGACCTTTACCCATTCATTCTGTATCAATTACTAACTAAAGTAACTTTATGAAGGACATTTGCATTTTTATTTATTTTTATTTTTTTAATCTTGAAAGGTTGATGTGGTATAATGTAGTGTGCTTAATGTTTTGTTTATTTCTGTATTGCATCTATACAACCTAAAGTACAGCTTCAGCCATTGAAAGCCGCCCTGAATGCGATGCATGTTTTTGAAAAGTTTGACAATTATAGCAATGTATAGAAGTACTACTAAGTTGCATTTGAATAACTAAAGTTGTTAATTGGAACAGTGCATATTGAAGCTAATTACATATTAACATCATTGTGTGATTGAGTGGAAGTAAAGCACAATGATCTTAACTAAGTTAATGTTATGATGGTTAGTGTCACTGCAACCAGATGAATTCAAAGCAGTAGATGAATTGCACCTCTGTTGGTTGGTAAAAATTATTACATTATAACTTTTGAAACTCATTTAGGCCTTTTTGGGAAGGGGATTCCATTGGAGTTGGTAAAAGAATAAAGTTATATTTAATGATGGTTGTACAGTTCAGTAGATCATAACTGTTGCATTTCCCATGTTCTGTGTGATTGGAAATGTGCCGTTTTAATGTATAAATCAGGTATTTTACACTTCTATTAAAAATTCTATATGAACACCAAAAGTTATTTTTCATTTTCTGATCTAGTTACATGGTTTAGATTGTTTGTTTATGCAAGCAAGACTTCATTTTTTACAAAGTGCTTTGATAGTGTAATGTAGCATCTCTCTCTATTTGCACTGAAATTGCAAAACCAATCACATTGGAGATTGATTAAATATTATTTTTCCCCATTAACAATGGGAAATTATTTTTGAACCCTTTCTTTTTCTGCGGTGAGTGTGGTTTGCATTATCAGCATTCTTGTTTGTATATGATATAGATTAACTTAATGTGTGTGTATCAGGCTAAAGAGTGCAGAACTTGGATAGCGCCTTTGTGACATTGTGAAAATATTAATTGAATGAAGTAACTGGTCTAGAAAATGTGGGTCACGTTATTATTTGTAGGATAATGTATTTACTCAAATGTATTTTTTTATAATATTGTTTTTAAAATGCTAATTGAAACAATTCCATGATTTTTTCCTTCCTTCCTTCCTTCCCTATTTCAATAACACCATAGTCATGCCTTTACTCTGAGAAACAAAATTGCCTGAGCTGTGGTACGCTAACAATGCATTACAAAATTGTCAGAATTAGTACGAGAACCACAATTTTTTGTTTTTTATTTTTGTTTATTATTATTTTTTTTTAATAATATCAATCCCGATTTCTCCTCAATTTCCTGCTTCCAGTTTTTAAAATCGTCAAAGCATGATACTTGCAATTCTTCCGATTTTTCTTTAATTTCAGGAACTCAAACAAAATAAGTAATATATTTCATGACTACAGAAGGTACACGTCAGCGTTTGCTTTCTAGTAGCTGATTCCTCGTCATGGTAATCTCGCTGATGACGATTGAGTGGAATGCATAATTGAAATTCTTGTGGCTCATTTCGCAGTGACAGGTGAACGCTTGCTGTTTTTTTTTTTTTCTTTAATAAGAGGCGGGAAAGCATACCACTTTTCTGGATGTACTCTAGAGACATAGCTCCTCATCCTTTTATTGCACTCCCACATTCGAGGCATGTGAACTGTTTTGATACAGGCATCAAAAACAAAAAAAAAAAACAAAAAAAAAGTATGACCGCACATTAACAACAACAACAACAACACACTTTGACTCTAGGACACGCTATAACAAAAGCGAAAATAGAATAGCGCACTACGCGATAGTATGCACACCCCCAACATGTGTCCATCACTAAGGAGTCGCAGTTTCGGTAGAGGAGTTCGGTTTTCTCCGCTACCGATCGTGAAAGGATTCGTGACTTGTACCAATGTGATCCTCCATGCACGGTTAAGTGGAAAACATGTGGAGATAAATGCTTATTCTACAAAATGGACCACTATAAGAATGGACAAAGTTCAATATTGGAAATGATGTCTCAAGAAATGAGTAATAGCCCTTTCGATATGCGAAAGAATTACCAACAATCGGTCTGATGTCACGAATGCCCATTGCACACATTGGGCACATATGTGTTAGCAAAACAGTTGCAAAAACACTTTAAAAACCGCTTTCAAACTACATGCCTCTATTGAACATCTGTGAAGTAGTTTGCAGCCATTTTAATATATACGAATGGTAAAGGAAGTATATTTCTGGATGTAATACTCATTCATCTCTGGTTGTTCCCTAAACACCCAATTCACAAAGAGAGCGGGAAATATTCATGTCAAGCAACTATTACTATCAAACCTTGCACTTGTGTTCAGTAATAAACCCACCAATACATTAAAACGATGCAGAAAGTGATTTTATGCAGATACTTGCAGTAAATGGTGTTGGAATCTACAGCCCCCCTCTCGCATGCTCTAATTATTGTATGTTAGCTAGGAGCATTAATGCAGCAAGACTTAAAGGTAGAAAACAGCATTGTTTTAGTACAAAGATCGCATAAATAAAAATGCTATAGACTGAAACATTTTACACTGCAAAACTTAATGAAAATAATGTATGTTAAAGGAAAGGTAACAATACACTTAAAAACGATAATTAAGATCATTCATGAAAGATGTTTCCTCTCATTGAAGGGATGTCCATTGGAAAGTAATATATTTGTCTGCAAAACACGTTTGATATAAATTGCTAAACGTTAAGTGTAGATTAAAATAATGAAAAAATTTTCAAAGTACAAAATTAACTACAGTAACAGAAAGAGATCCAATTAAATTTTAATAGATAAACCCACAGAAAGAAATATTTAACATAAGGTGGTGATTAAATGCGCAATTGACAACATACCCGCCAAAAATCATGTTTATCTCAGTGACATGATGATCCAATTAATGAGAAGAGAGTGCTACATCACTTACACATTAATTTTGCTCCCCTCTCCTTTAAAGATTTTCTAGATTTATTGATTCAAATGAGCGAGGGATTGAAAAATTAAACATGTGGCTCAACAAACAACCACAAATGTCACAAATATGCTGTGGTGAAGCCTTCTTCTTGACACCATTGCATTCAAAATGTTTTGAAGTTTGTATATAGTATGGGTGTGCATGTGTATGTTAGTGACATTTTTTCTTCAGTTTTACACCGAGATCTGAAAATTAGCATTAAAAATATCAATATTTGCCTGAGTTTTTTTGTTTTGTTTTTTTAATTTGATTAAATTTTCCTCTTTACTGCAGATTACCTGTAATATTCACTGGTAACTATTTAGAGTATTGGGATTACAATTAAGTTCTGTCGGTCCTGGTGGTGTAGTGGTAACAATATTTGCCTTCTAAACCTGAAATCGCGGTTTCGATCCCGGCCGGAACCGATGGATTTCTTTGGAATAAAAATCTTAAATATAATTTCCTTCGGAAGGAGAGTAAAGCCGTGGGTCCCGTGCCGTACATTAACATAACGAAAAAGAGTCTCAAGCCTGTAAAAAGGGACCTCTGAGCAAAATTTGTCGGCCGTTTCACGCGCTGGTTGGAATGGGGCGCTGAAGACCTCAGATGTTAAAGAGGGCCCTAAATAAATCAATACAAACATCAATTACGTTCTGGTTCAATTATGGTTGACTGAATACTTTAACCTTTGCATTTTTAAAACTATAACGTTCACTGGTATGTACAAATCCTTTGTGGTAATACAATAAAATTTTGCAACAATGTTGACTAACCGAATGCTTTCCATTTTTCAATAATAAAACCAGGGATTGTTTTTTCACCACTTCCTTCATTCTATTTACCATTGGTATGCAATAATTTCAAAAACGTGTCAAGTACCAGCATCCTGAAGGCAAATGTGTTTAAAAATGAGGACATTACAAAATGCGAACATATAACCAGGAGAGCAGGACATTGGGAAACTTGGTGAACATTGTAACCCTTTTTCATACCCTCTCTATCTTTCTTCATGCATCTGCATAATTTATTGACATCAAAGCATGGATATATAGTTTGTGAATTCATTTAGTAGCTATGAAGAGGGCATACGATTAAGACCAAAATAAATGTTCTATTTCCTTGATATCGATATTCCAAGAGCTCCGTTTGCAATGCAGCATTTCATTTCATGTTTTGGATAACAATGTACATCTACCAGTTTTAAATTTGCTTCAATATGCCAGAATTAGCACTTTTGTTGCTGCAATTACTGTATAAGGCATATCTTATGAACAATTCATTGATACGATCTTATTCATTTTCTTAGGACATGCAATCTTTAGCAAAATATTTTGTCAGAATATAAGTTTTGCTACAAAATTTTGAAACAGCACGTATTATTCTTTTAATATATAGTGGGGGTTGCATAAAGGCATACAAATGGACACCCTTACTAATACAATGTAAAAATTACACATTTTGAATTATTTTCTATATTACATTTATATTAAGAATGAAGGCATAAAATGTAATTTGGAGTGATCAAATGAAATTGTGGATAGCATTAACATTGTTCTTCAGAAGAAAACAATGCTGAAGCCAAAAATGAAATAATAAACCAAAAGGACACCACCTTTTGGATAATCGTTCTAAATGTTCATTTTATATTTTGGTTTTCATGCACTCATTATTGATTTTTAATTTTTTTTATAGCAACGTTTCACTAACTAATAATAAGATTGTGTTTGAACTGATGGCATGCATTCAGGACACTTTTTTTTTTTTTTTTTTAACCTAATTGCAAGATAAGTATCGTCAGTCATTAGATATGCTCCACAGAGTATTCACTTGGTGAGCTGCCAATGTGTTTGAATACTTACGCCATCTAAATTAAAATGCTCAGCAGTGATTAAAGCTACTTGCAAAAACGACATTATATATCTTCCTGTACGTCCTGAACGTCAAGAATATAGTAGTTGAGGAATGTGGAACATCGCTGCGAGGTAAGAAAACAGTTGTGATAGCGTAGTGACAGTTTCACTTGAGGCCTATTTTTTTTTAACGAAGTGAATGGGGAATGTGTGTACAGTTAACGTGACAACCGATAGATGGCGCGTGTGTAACAATAGCTCCAAAATGGGAGTCATTGACATAATGGCTGTACAGGTTGCTAAAGTATAGCCCTTACAATGTTCGTTAGCAATATGCCTTCTTTTATATGATGGGTAAGTTCTGTGACTTAAAGTGCAATTGAATAATAGATGTTGTTCGTGACCTGTCTACATTGGTGAATGTTAGGGACAAACTCCCACAGGTTTTGAAATTTCATCCATTTTTTTTATGATATTTCAATTGTTTACACATTTATAAAGCGTGATTATGCCCAGTGCGACACACATTATAATAAATTTTAAACTGTTTATTTGTTAGAATAGAATATATTATTTGTATCTAACTAATTAATGTTATGTAAAGCCTTTATCGTTTGTTTGCATGTATGGAGTTGGCTAGGCTTATGTACATCTAATTGGGCGTTATTTTCATGAACATGTATACATCGTGTTGTTTACTCACAAGAATAAATGTGAGATATAAGAAAATACTTACTTTAATCGAATATAGAAGTTTATTTATAGAAAAACGTTAAGTCTTGCATAATTATGTGTAGAACATTGTTCCATGAGAATGATGATTACCCTCATACCAAATAAGAGATACCGTTGTTTTATTTTCTGTATACAACTTCCCCTAAGAAGTTTCCAAAAGCTAGGTATGCATACCTAGATGGTAAATTGCAGAATGATATGTATTAGCTGCCTATTTTTGCTTGCTTTATAGGTTTGTAGACGTTAACCTATTGAGCAGTAACTGTTTATAATAACGTACATACAATAATAAGAGACTAGGGTGTCTTTGGAATCTATTTAAGGCATGTACTACGTTCTGTAAAGCAGGATCTGTGCAAATATTGATATATTTTCATTCATGTAAAAAATGTATTTTTCATGGAGCATTTGGGGTAGAATATTGTATTAATTTGAAACTCAATGTCATAATACTAAGCCGTCGTAGTTGAAAAATGTTAATTGATGGCCATTATTTCGAAGGAAGTGACATTCCTTATAATTTTTTTAAAATTCAAAGAACATTTGTCTATTAACGCAACACGCACGCACGCACATGAATACTTTTGTCTTAAATATATGTGTCAATATATACACCTACTGCTTGCTTGAACGCAGTTAGATTACTGAAGACTTCCAGACAAATAACAAGGGATGAGAAGCACTTGTAGAAACATGAAGGGTAGTGAAGAATACAGTTGTTGAACTATGCAAAGAATGCTTGTGTAATAAGTTTATATAGTGCCATGGAATGATGCCAAGGGCAGATGGTATTGAATTTATTTTTTAAATATGAAATGCCATACTTAAGGAACATAAATTGCAATTGGCAGTTGTAATTTATCTGTCAGAAAGACATTTGTGCAAGTCAATTTTCCGAATCTACTAACGACTTAGAAGTTCAACTGTGTGACCCTATTCCTAGGAAATTTGAGGTGATAGAAAGCAAGACAGTAGTGATCTATGAACTGAAATAAAAGATCTGGCATCTTTATTACAGTAATGTTTATATCCATTAAGTAAATGTAATATGTAACCACTTAAAGACCTACTGATTGAATATCAATCTTTTTGAAGATTACTTGATGTGTCATAACGATCTACTGAACTATTAGTAACAGGTGTGGTCCAAATGGATTTGTATTTGATAATTGTGAAGTGATATGGGATGGGTGTAAGTGATTGTAGTGTAGGTATCTTAGTCATAATGTTTGCTTTCAATAAAGCAGTAAGAGGATTTTTTTTTTATTTTAGATTTTTGTCTGTTCTGTATCAGACCTTTACCCATTCATTCTGTATCAATTACTAACTAAAGTAACTTTATGAAGGACATTTGCATTTTTATTTATTTTTATTTTTTTAATCTTGAAAGGTTGATGTGGTATAATGTAGTGTGCTTAATGTTTTGTTTATTTCTGTATTGCATCTATACAACCTAAAGTACAGCTTCAGCCATTGAAAGCCGCCCTGAATGCGATGCATGTTTTTGAAAAGTTTGACAATTATAGCAATGTATAGAAGTACTACTAAGTTGCATTTGAATAACTAAAGTTGTTAATTGGAACAGTGCATATTGAAGCTAATTACATATTAACATCATTGTGTGATTGAGTGGAAGTAAAGCACAATGATCTTAACTAAGTTAATGTTATGATGGTTAGTGTCACTGCAACCAGATGAATTCAAAGCAGTAGATGAATTGCACCTCTGTTGGTTGGTAAAAATTATTACATTATAACTTTTGAAACTCATTTAGGCCTTTTTGGGAAGGGGATTCCATTGGAGTTGGTAAAAGAATAAAGTTATATTTAATGATGGTTGTACAGTTCAGTAGATCATAACTGTTGCATTTCCCATGTTCTGTGTGATTGGAAGAGGAAAAAGACGTTATACTAAAATTGTGCCGTTTTAATGTATAAATCAGGTATTTTACACTTCTATTAAAAATTCTATATGAACACCAAAAGTTATTTTTCATTTTCTGATCTAGTTACATGGTTTAGATTGTTTGTTTATGCAAGCAAGACTTCATTTTTTACCAAGTGCTATGATAGTGTAATGTAGCATCTCTCTCTATTTGCACTGAAATTGCAAAACCAATCACATTGGAGATTGATTAAATATTATTTTTCCCCATTAGCAATGGGAAATTATTTTTGAACCCTTTCTTTTTCTGTGGTGAGTGTGGTTTGCATTATCAGCATTCTTGTTTGTATATGATATAGATTAACTTAATGTGTGTGTATCAGGCTAAAGAGTGCAGAACTTGGATAGCGCCTTTGTGACATTGTGAAAATATTAATTGAATGAAGTAACTGGTCTAGAAAATGTGGGTCACGTTATTATTTGTAGGATAATGTATTTACTCAAATGTATTTTTTTATAATATTGTTTTTAAAATGCTAATTGAAACAATTCCATGATTTTTTCATTCCTTCCTTCCTTCCCTATTTCAATAACACCACAGTCTTGCCTTTACTCTGAGAAACAAAATTGCCTGAGCTGTGGTACGCTAACAATGCATTACAAAATTGTCAGAATTAGTACGAGAACCACAATTTTTTGTTTTTTATTTTTGTTTATTATTATTTTTTTTAATAATATCGATCCCGATTTCTCCTCAATTTCCTGCTTCCAGTTTTTAAAATCGTCAAAGCATGATACTTGCAATTCTTCCGATTTTTCTTTAATTTCAGGAACTCAAACAAAATAAGTAATATATTTCATGACTACAGAAGGTACACGTCAGCGTTTGCTTTCTAGTAGCTGATTCCTCGTCATGGTAATCTCGCTGATGACGATTGAGTGGAATGCATAATTGAAATTCTTGTGGCTCATTTCACAGTGACAGGTGAACGCTTGCTGTTTTTTTTTTTTCTTTAATAAGAGGCGGGAAAGCATACCACTTTTCTGGATGTACTCTAGAGACATAGCTCCTCATCCTTTTTTGCACTCCCACATTCGAGGCATGTGAACGGTTTTGATACAGGCATCAAAAACAAAACAAAAAAAAAAGTATGACCGCACATTAACAACAACAACAACAACAACAACAACAACAACAACAACAACAACAACACACTTTGACTCTAGGACACGCTATAACAAAAGCGAAAATAGAATAGCGCACTACGCGATAGTATGCACACCCCCAACATGTGTCCATCACTAAGGAGTCGCAGTTTCGGTAGAGGAGTTCGGTTTTCTCCGCTACCGATCGTGAAAGGATTCGTGACTTGTACCAATGTGATCCTCCATGCACGGTTAAGTGGAAAACATGTGGAGATAAATGCTTATTCTACAAAATGGACCACTATAAGAATGGACAAAGTTCAATATTGGAAATGATGTCTCAAGAAATGAGTAATAGCCCTTTCGATATGCGAAAGAATTACCAACAATCGGTCTGATGTCACGAATGCCCATTGCACACATTGGGCACATATGTGTTAGCAAAACAGTTGCAAAAACACTTTAAAAACCGCTTTCAAACTACATGCCTCTATTGAACATCTGTGAAGTAGTTTGCAGCCATTTTAATATATACGAATGGTAAAGGAAGTATATTTCTGGATGTAATACTCATTCATCTCTGGTTGTTCCCTAAACACCCAATTCACAAAGAGAGCGGGAAATATTCATATCAAGCAACTATTACTATCAAACCTTGCACTTGTGTTCAGTAATAAACCCACCAATAAATTAAAACGATGCAGAAAGTGATTTTATGCAGATACTTGCAGTAGATGGTGTTGGAATCTACAGCCCCCCTCTCGCATGCTCTAATTATTGTATGTTAGCTAGGAGCATTAATGCAGCAAGACTTAAAGGTAGAAAACAGCATTGTGTTAGTACAAAGATCGCATAAATAAAAATGCTATAGACTGAAACATTTTACACTGCAAAACTTAATGAATATAATGTATGTTAAAGGAAAGGTAACAATACACTTAAAAACGATAATTAAGATCATTCATGAAAGATGTTTCCTCTCATTGAAGGGATGTCCATTGGAAAGTAATATATTTGTCTGCAAAACACGTTTGATATAAATTGCTAAACGTTAAGTGTAGATTAAAATAATGAAAAAATTTTCAAAGTACAAAATTAACTACAGTAACAGAAAGAGATCCAATGAAATTTTAATAGATAAACCCACAGAAAGAAATATTTAACATAAGGTGGTGATTAAATGCGCAATTGACAACATACCCGCCAAAAATCATGTTTATCTCAGTGACATGATGATCCAATTAATGAGAAGAGAGTGCTACATCACTTACACATTAATTTTGCTCCCCTCTCCTTTAAAGATTTTCTAGATTTATTGATTCAAATGAGCGAGGGATTGAAAAATTAAACATGTGGCTCAACAAACAACCACAAATGTCACAAATATGCTGTGGTGAAGCCTTCTTCTTGACACCATTGCATTCAAAATGTTTTGAAGTTTGTATATAGTATGGGTGTGCATGTGTATGTTAGTGACATTTTTTCTTCAGTTTTACACCGAGATCTGAAAATTAGCATTAAAAATATCAATATTTGCCTGAGTTTTTTTGTTTTGTTTTTTTAATTTGATTAAATTTTCCTCTTTACTGCAGATTACCTGTAATATTCACTGGTAACTATTTAGAGTATTGGGATTACAATTAAGTTCTGTCGGTCCTGGTGGTGTAGTGGTAACAATATTTGCCTTCTAAACCTGAAATCGCGGTTTCGATCCCGGCCGGAACCGATGGATTTCTTTGGAATAAAAATCTTAAATATAATTTCCTTCGGAAGGAGAGTAAAGCCGTGGGTCCCGTGCCGTACATTAACATAACGAAAAAGAGTCTCAAGCCTGTAAAAAGGGACCTCTGAGCAAAATTTGTCGGCCGTTTCACGCGCTGGTTGGAATGGGGCGCTGAAGACCTCAGATGTTAAAGAGGGCCCTAAATAAATCAATACAAACATCAATTACGTTCTGGTTCAATTATGGTTGACTGAATACTTTAACCTTTGCATTTTTAAAACTATAACGTTCACTGGTATGTACAAATCCTTTGTGGTAATACAATAAAATTTTGCAACAATGTTGACTAACCGAATGCTTTCCATTTTTCAATAATAAAACCAGGGATTGTTTTTTCACCACTTCCTTCATTCTATTTACCATTGGTATGCAATAATTTCAAAAACGTGTCAAGTACCAGCATCCTGAAGGCAAATGTGTTTAAAAATGAGGACATTACAAAATGCGAACATATAACCAGGAGAGCAGGACATTGGGAAACTTGGTGAACATTGTAACCCTTTTTCATACCCTCTCTATCTTTCTTCATGCATCTGCATAATTTATTGATATCAAAGCATGGATATATAGTTTGTGAATTCATTTAGTAGCTATGAAGAGGGCATACGATTAAGACCAAAATAAATGTTCTATTTCCTTGATATCGATATTCCAAGAGCTCCGTTTGCAATGCAGCATTTCATTTCATGTTTTGGATAACAATGTACATCTACCAGTTTTAAATTTGCTTCAATATGCCAGAATTAGCACTTTTGTTGCTGCAATTACTGTATAAGGCATATCTTATGAACAATTCATTGATACGATCTTATTCATTTTCTTAGGACATGCAATCTTTAGCAAAATATTTTGTCAGAATATAAGTTTTGCTACAAAATTTTGAAACAGCACGTATTATTCTTTTAATATATAGTGGGGGTTGCATAAAGGCATACAAATGGACACCCTTACTAATACAATGTAAAAATTACACATTTTGAATTATTTTCTATATTACATTTATATTAAGAATGAAGGCATAAAATGTAATTTGGAGTGATCAAATGAAATTGTGGATAGCATTAACATTGTTCTTCAGAAGAAAACAATGCTGAAGCCAAAAATGAAATAATAAACCAAAAGGACACCACCTTTTGGATAATCGTTCTAAATGTTCATTTTATATTTTGGTTTTCATGCACTCATTATTGATTTTTAATTTTTTTTATAGCAACGTTTCACTAACACATAATAAGATTGTGTTTGAACTGATGGCATGCATTCAGGACACTTTTTTTTTTTTTTTTAACCTAATTGCAAGATAAGTATCGTCTGTCATTAGATATGCTCCACAGAGTATTCACTTGGTGAGCTGCCAATGTGTTTGAATACTTACGCCATCTAAATTAAAATGCTCAGCAGTGATTAAAGCTACTTGCAAAAACGACATTATATATCTTCCTGTAAATTTCGTTCGCTGGCTTTTCGAGTCACGTTTAAGCATTGTTGTTAGCAATGGTTATGATCATTGAGATAGCAATCATGTAAACTTTAAATTGCTAACATAAGGAATTTGGTGAGTGGCTTGTGCAACTTTTATTCACTCTCTACCACTAAATTCAATAAATTGTTTAGATTATCACATTTCTAATACCATGCCGTTATTTTTTAGCTCCTTAAGACAACATTTGCATTAGGATTAAAACTGACATTAAAAACTATCGCACTTTTTAACCTCTTCTTGCGCCTAGCACTTTAGCAATACGCCTTTAGCTACCAAGTGTGTTCTTAAAAGTGGCAATTATATCCCCTTGAATAAAATAGATAATTTCATACCTAATGTACAATTATAATCTTGTAAATCCCAATAAACCTTGGGAACACCAACACCCAACAGAATGCACTATGGCTTTATAACATGCGTAAATAGTTTTAAAACGGTTCAACAGCCGTGACATAGAGGTTAGCCAAGGCACGAATAATACTAATAACAGTTATAAAGTATTCATTCGCACGATGGCATAAGAATGCGCGTATAGTAAACCAATTATGATTTTCACAAATAATGTTATTACTCTTCAGTTTGCAAGGATAATATCACGTAAACTGAAGATTTTGACCTTATGAGACATAATATTTTCGGAACTAGATTTTGATGGCGAATGCGTGAATGTTATGTGGTCGTGTGTAGATATACTGTTTGGCGCGTCCGCAAGGGTTTGTTATGAGAGAAATATGAAGTTTTTGGTGGTAACGGATATGATTTTTGGTTACCGATAAAACGTTCGCACTAATTGAGAGTAACTACATATACTCGCAAGGCTGATACATTCCACTCAAAGGCGATTTAATTTAAGGTGGGTAATAAGTGATACTGGAAACGATATAAAGGCTGTAGTAACGCGTTCGAAAGTAGCGTTAATCTTGCAGATCTAAAGGTTAAACATTGTTGAATATGAGGGGAAATATGTACAAGTGAATCAGTTGTGAAAATGTGTTTAGTGAATGTTTCTAAATTTCAAATTTATATCACTGCCCGGGCTACTCTCGTCCTTGTACACAAGTGTTAATGGCCACTCTAGCGGCCAGCTGTAGAAACAATAGTGGCATCTAATGATGCATTTTCTTTAGTTTTGGTTTGAACGTCAAGAATATAGTAGTTGAGGAGTGTGGAACATCGCCGCGAAGTAAGAAAACAGTTGTGATAGCGTAATGACAGTTTCACTTGAGGCCTATTTTTTTTTAACGAAGAGAATGGGGAATGTGTGTACAGTTAACGTGACAACCGATAGATGGCGCGTGTGTAACAACAGCTCCAAAATGGGAGTCATTGACATAATGGCTGTACAGGTTGCTAAAGTATAGCCTTGTACGTTATATCTTACAATGTTCGTTAGCAATATGCCTTCTTTTATATGATGGGTAAGTTCTGTGACTCAAAGTGCAATTGAATAATAGATGTTGTTCGTGACCTGTCTACATTGGTGAATGTTAGGGACGAACTCCCACAGGTTTTGAAATTTCATCCATTTTTTTTATGATATTTCAATTGTTTACACAATTATAAAGCGTGATTATGCCCAGTGCGACACACATTATAATAAATTTTAAACTGTTTATTTGTTAGAATAGAATATATTATTTGTATCTAACTAATTAATGTTATGTAAAGCCTTTATCGTTTGTTTGTATGTGTGGAGTTGGCTAGGCTTATGTACATCTAATTGGGCGTTATTTTCATGAACATGTATACATCGTGTTGTTTACTCACAGGAATAAATGTGAGATATAAGAAAATATTTACTTTAATCGAATATAGAAGTTTATTTATAGAAAAACGTTAAGTCTTGCATAATTATGTGTAGAGCATTATTCAATGAGAATGATGATTACCCTCTTAAATAAGAGATACTGTTGCTTTATTTTCTGTATACAACTTCCCCTAAGATGTTTCCAAAAGCTAGGTATGCTTACCTAGATGGTAAATTGCAGAATGATATGCATTAGCTGCCTATTTTTGCTTGCTTTATAGGTTTGTAGAGGTTAACCTATTGAGCAGTAACTGTTTATAATAACGTACATACAATAATAAAGAGACTAGGGTGTCTTTGGAATCTATTTAAGGCATGTACTACGTTCGGTAAAGCAGGATGTGTGCAAATATTGACATTTTCATTCATGTACAAATTGTATTTTTCATGGAGCATTTGGTGTAGTATATTGTATTAATTTGAAAATCATTGTGTTAATACTAAGCCGTCGTAGTTGATAAAATGTTAAAAAATGGCCATTCTTTCGAAGGAAGTGACATTCCTTATAATTTTTTTAAAATTCAAAGAACATTTGTCTATTAACACAACAGGCACGCACATGAATACTTTTGTTTAAATATATGTGTCGATATATACACCTACTGCTTGCTTGAACACAGATTACTGAAGACTTCCAGACAAATAACAAGGGATGAGTAGCACTTGTAGAAACATGAAGGGTAGTGAAGAATACAGTTATTGAACTATGCAAAGAATGCTTGTGTAATAAGTTTATATAGTGCCATGGAATGATGCCAAGGGCAGATGGTATTTCATTTATTTTTTAAATGTGTAATGCCAAATTTAAGGAACATAAATTGCCATTGGCAATTATAATTTATCTCTCAGAAAGACATTTGTGCAATTCAATTTTCCAAATCTACTAACGACTTAGAAGTTCAACTGTGTGACCCTATTGCTAGGAAATTTGAGGTGATAGAAAGCAAGACAGGAGTGATTTATGAACTGAAATAAAAGATCTGGGATCTTTATTACGTAATATTTATATCCATTCATTAAATATAATATGTAACCACTTAAAGACCAACTGATGGAATATTAATCATTTGAAGATTACTTGAAGTGCCATAATGATCTACTGAACTATTAGTATCTGCTGTGGTCCAAATGGATCTGTATTTAATAATTGTGAAGTGATATAGGATGGGTGTAATGATCTTAGTGTAGGTATCTTAGTCATAATGTTTGCTTTCAATAAAGCAGTAAGAGGAAAATTTTTATTTTACATTTTTGTCTGTTCTGTATCAGTCCTTTACCCATCCATTCTATATCAATTACTAACTGTAGTAACTTTATGAAGGATATTTGCATTTTTTATTTATTTTTATTTTTTTAATCTTGAAAGGTTAATGTGGTATAATGCAGCGTGCTTTAATGTTTTGTTTAATTGTATATTGCATCTATACAACCAAAGTTACAGCTTTAGCCATTGAAAGCTGTGCTGAATGCGATGCATGTTTTTGAAAAGTTTGCCAATTATAGCAATGTATAGAGTAGTACTAAGTTGCATTTGAATAACTAAAGTTGTTAATTGGAACAGTGCATAGTGAAGCTAATTACATATTAGCATTGTGTGATGAGTGGAAGTAAAGCACAATGATCTTAACTAAGTTAATGTTATGAGGGTTAGTGTCACTGCAACCAGATGAATTCAAAGCAGTAGATGAATTGCACCTCTGTTGGTTGGTAAAAATTATTACATTATAACTTTTGAAACTCATTTAGGCCTTTTTTGTAAGGGGATTCCATTGGAGTTGGTAAAAGAATAAAGTTATATTAAATGATGGTTGTACAGTTCAGTAGATCATAACTGTTACATTTCCCATGCTGTGTGTGATTGGAAGAGGAAAAAGACATTATACTTAAAATGTGCTGTTTTAATGTATAAATCAAGTATTTAACACTTCTATTAAAAATTCTGTATGAATACCAAAAGTTATTTTTCATTTTCTGATCTAGTTGCATGGTTTAGATCGATTGTTTATGCAAGCAAGACTTCATTTTTTTAATAAGCCTTTGATAGTGTAATGTAACAGCTCTTCCTATTTGTACTGAAATTGCAAAACAACTCTCAATAGCAGTTATTCACTGTGTTCTTACACTGAATGACATTTGAGAATGACTAAATATTGTTTTTGCCCATGCAGAAATGGAAATTATGTTTGAACTTTTTTTTTTTTTTCTGTGAGTGTGTTTTGCATTATCAGCATTCTTGTTTGTATATGATATAGATTAACTTAATGTGTGTGTATAGCAGGCTAAAGAGTGCAGAACATGGATAGCGCTATTGTGACATTGTGAAAAAATGAATTAAATGAAGTAACTGGTTTAGAAAATGTGGGTCAAGTTGTTATTTGTAGGGTAATGTATTTTTAATAATATTGGTGTTAAAATGAATTGCTTGTTGAAACAAATGCATGTTTATTTCCTTCCTTATGGCAATAATACCATAGATATATGCTCCCTAACCTGGCTTTTTCTTTAGCAATCGTAGACAGCTGATTATACAGGATGTTAATGTATTATGCTCAACAATGAATTTATCTGCAGCTAGTACCCTTGGTAGTAATGGTAAAATAATTGCTGTTTACTTAAAATGTTAGTAATATCATTTTATGATCTACTGTTTTTCTTTATTTAATTATATAATACTTGGCCAAATATGTAATTTTTTACTGGTAGTGGTATTTAGGGTTATTTTTACTGCATAGGCATGATTCGTCAATAAAACTGTCTTCTACCAGCTGTAAATTGCTACTTTTTGTTAATGACAGGTTTCTATTTGTAATTTAACATTAACAGTTTTAAGTACACTTTTAGATATCTATTCATTGGTTTGTAAGTCTTAATTTTTAAGAATATATGACAAATAACTGCTATTTTTTATAAACAATTGATCATTGCTGTTTCACTTTTTGTGTATACTTCAGTACTTATTTAAAGCATTTATGTTTAACATCACTTGATTAAATGCTTAGAAAATAATGGAATTTTATTTTATGAATTGATAAATCATGGTAAGCAATATATTTAAAATGCAATGTACAATGTGACCCAAAGTGTGAATATCTAATTTTATAAATGTAAATTTCTGCAAATGTAAAATGTTGCTGAATGTGAACTGCTATGCATAAATTAATAGGTTTAAGTTTGTAACAATTTGTATGTTTATTTTGTAATGGTGTATTATATATGGTAGTGTTGACAGAACTGCCTTATGCTTCACTTTATATTTGAACCGAAAAAACTCTGCTATAATGTATATTTTTAGGACTGAAATTTCTTATCATTCTAAATTTCAATTTTTAATCACAAGAAAATTTATTGACTATTATCACAGTTTTTAACTTGATGATGATTACTACTACTACTACTACTACTACTACTACTACTACTACTACTACTACTACTACTACTACTACTACTACTACTACTACTACTATCATTATTATTATTATTATTATTATTATTATTATATGTTAAATTGTGTAAATACTGTAGGCATGTATTTGGGAAGGAGGGATGATGGGCAGTTTAGTTTTTCTACCATGTTAGCTTGTCTATGCTTCTTGTGATATAACTACAGAAAAAACTTAGATTGTGTAAAATATGTGTTTATAGAGCATTATCCATTATTCCATTGATTTAACTTGCCTCTTTTTTTTTTTTTTCTTTTCTCCCTAAAATACTTTTGATAGAACTTAGCTCAAGAACAAATAATATATATACAGTAAGCAAATTGGGCTTGAACAATATATTTTTAGCCAAGCTCAATAGTTTTAGCACCAGATTGTAAATTAAGACTGGTGCCACTTGCTTACCTGCTTGACCAGTTAGAGAGAGACAACAGGTGCAAGTATTAAATACAATCAAGGAAAACCAACATTTTGCTGTATGCTTAGCAGGATAAACCTTCAATAAAAGTTAAACTTTCCTGTTGCTTTTCTTCCTAACTGTAGTTATTTGTGACTACTCTTTTATTTTTTGTAGTAATTCTGAAACAGCCTACCATATTGAAAGTGATATACCCCCCCCCCCAAAAAAAAAAGTATTTTAAAAGTGCATCTGCAATGAATGTTTGTGTTTAAAATGATTATTAAAAATTACCTCTCATTTGCTTGTAAATTTATTCCATACTGTATCCAGAATTGTGGGTACTATGAAATCCAGGGACCTAGGGCTTGAATCCTTGTTTTGAAAAAGCCCCCCTTTTGAAGGTTTGTCTCTTTTGTTTTAATATTGATGTTGTATTATTCATAGTGAAAGCTGAATTCCAGTTGACTTACAAACATTAGTAAAATTAAAACTTGTTTGCAACTTGTGGGTAAAATATTCTATTAAGTTTTTAGACTTGGCATTTCTTAATTTTTTAAAATGCTGAACATTATTTTAGAATTATTCTTATTGTTCCTTAGGTACTCTGTAGATATACATTCATATACAAGTGCATAACTTTACAACAATTTAAACACAATGAGACATGAATGCACAAATACTGTACTGATCAGTAGGGGTATTTGAACATGTGATTTCATCTTATAAGATAACAGGTCATCTGGCAAAACTTAAATATTTTAATCATTTTTATGTTCATTTGCTTTGTGCTGCTGCAGTCCAGGTGGCAGAAGCTGTGAGTTTATCCCATTGGCACAGGTAGTCTGAATAATGTTTCACCATAGAAATCAATGTCAACTTTAGATCCCACAAGACTATGGTGTTCATTTCATTTTAAACATCCTTTGCAGTAAGAATGGAAAATTAAAGGGTGTGCTCATATTCTCTTTGCCTATCAGGGTAACTGGGCCATATTTAGTTGATTCAATTGTGAGTTTTATTCTGAGCAGCCCTATGTGTGTCATATCACAGTGCTAATCCAAATCGGATACACTAAGAGTGCATAATTGTTTTTGGATACTGGATAATTGTTTTTGTTGGTCTTGAAGATTATGCTGTTAATTATATACTTTCTGTATGTCATATTCAGTAAGGAATAATAAGGCTGTATTAAGATATCCAGGATGTGTAAACATGACATTCTTCTGAGTAAATAAGTTATATAGTATTCAAAATTTAAAAGCTTATATAATAAACTAAACTTTTCATTGAGTTTTATGCTTATGGGTTATGGTTATAAGATAACTTACATTTTAAATAATGATAAACAAAATTTTATATAAAATTAAGGTATAATATGATTCTAGTTTCCAGAATTTAGATATATCTCTGGTATGTATATGCAATATTTCATCATGATGAACATATCCAATTCCAAGAAAATTACACATATTTTAAAAATAAGTTTTAAAGAAAAAATAGAATAAATTTACACTATTTATTGTGGCTACCTACATTTTGGGGCAAAAACCATAAAATCTGTAATAATCTATAAAGGTGATATTTCATTTATTCTTCAAATCACACTCGGCACTGTTTTCTAAATTTTGTAATTATAATTAAATGTTAAAGAATCTGATAAAAAACTAACATCCTGTACTAGATTTTGCTTCATCTTGCAGCTTTCCAGTGCATCTCATTCCATAAAGAGGTATCAAATTATTAACATAGTATTTATTTTCAGAACTTCTTTTGGTATTTGTTTTATTAAATAAAAGAAAAACATATGATCTTGTTTATTATGCTGTGTGATGTAATTTATTTCCTTATTTGTTTATTATGCTTCTGATGTAATTTTTTTCCTTCTGCACATATCTTCTATTAATGATTAGAAGACACATATTCTCTTGATAGTGTCCAAATAACTAAAAGGTATTAAACCCTTTATTTAGCACTTAAATTTATTCCATGACAGGACACTTATTTGTTTTTTCTGAAATATCATTTAGTACGAATTCATAATTACAGCTATGAACATCATTTTTTCCTTCCTTCTCCATTTTCTTGTTGCAAAAGTATTGAGCAAATGACTACTATAACATTTATATATTTGTTTATTTTTCAGGCATAAATGATAAGACAGTTAAATGATTCCAGCAGTTTAGAAAAGTAAAGCATTTTATCCATTTATTGACAAAGTAATATAGACTTCTTTTTTTGTAGCATAAAAACCAAAATGTTAATTTTTGCAATTTTTACACTTCCTGGTTACCTTAATATATTTTGTAAATATTGGTGAAAACTCGGTTATGCAAATGGACATGTTTTCTGAACCCATAACTAACCTGCTGAAAGGATTTTTTTTTCTCTGTCTGTATATGTTTGTAGATTTGTCCTTATATTTGGTTAATTTTGCAGACACTGAGGGAATGAATTGATTCTTCTTCTGGCATTTATTCGAGACATTCACCTCTCAGGCTGTTTAGAGTATGCAAACTTATTATTTTAATGGTGATATTCCGGAACTATGTTGTAACTGGTATTGCAGTTAAACCATTGTCTTCTGCATTCCCTTGGAATGCAAGTTGTCAGTACATTAGGTGAGTGCTTGTAATATTAGTCTGTTGATTTATTTTCATGCTTCAAGATTTGATGTTTTTGGCCTCATTATAAATACCTTCTCTTTTTAGATTGTTGTTTTAGATGATTCAACTTGTCACAGTTTAAGGGTGTACACAATGTTAGCATCTATAATTTCTCTCGATGCTTCTTGCTGATGCTTGCATGGATGTTTTGAATGATTATGAGCACTTAATGAGAAAAATATAAAAGAGAATCATTAGGAAGAATATTTCAACTCTTATCCCATGAACTTTGTGTCGACCAAGCATCTCTGATTTCAGAAATTGTATAACATGATTTTCCCTTATTGGTTTGCATGACATTTGTTTTGGGAGTTAAAGACACAGCACTAGCATGTGTGCATGATCATTGTTTATTATAGTAATACAGAATGCATATCTGTGTTCTCTGAAAGTATCAAGTAAATAGCATCCCATGTCTGTACATGATGAAATGTCTCAAACGTATGTGTTTCTTCTATGGTGTAACACTCTGGAAGCCAACTTTTGTGTGTGTGTGTGTGTGTGTGTGTGTGCATGCACATTTTTATTGCATAAACATTGTGACAAGAGCATGATTATATTTTGTTTTTAACATTGCAGGTGTTGCAAACTCCAGGCTTATTAGTACTGTCATAAATTAATTTCATTCATTTTAGAAAGGAACAATTTATTGCCAACAAATATAGGCATCCATGCAAAAGGAATGTTAGGTTTCTTTGTTTTGATTAATTTTAACATCCTATGCTGAATACAAAAAGTTTTTGGGGTGCAGAATGTGAGTGCTTATTGTTGTGATGAAGACCAGGTTCCATTAGCATCCAAAGTTACCTAACATTGCCTGTAAATTTGGCATTGAATGGGAAAATATCAGGCCACAAATGTGGTTGATTGTGGTTCATCTGGTTTTAGCTAACATCTCTGAGTAAGATTTTTACTAATCTTGTCCCTAAACCTTAGAAGGTAAATCATAGTTGAGTACCATTAGATCCTAATGTAAATTGCACAGGCAGTAATGTATGTTCATTACCTACCAGTCATTTTTTGTTACTTTCATCATGGTAGTTTAGTTGGTCCTAGTGGTATAGTGGTAACCATACGTTGTAAACCCAAGTTATTGAGCTCAAACCAAGCCAGGGCTGACAGATTTTTAGGGCATAAAAATCCCAAGTATAACTTCTTTCTAAAGGGAAATTTATGGCATGTAAAAGAACTTCAAGTCTGAAAGGATAGGACTCTGAGCAAAATTTATCGGTAGATTCACGCCCTGAATTAAATGGGACACTAATGGCCAGTGATGTTAAAAGTATCCTTAATTAATCTAATAATAATAATAATAATAATAATAATAATAATGGTAGTATGTATTAGTTTTTTATTTAATTTTTACTATGCCTGCAGCCATGGATATTTAGAAAAGGGAACCAAATAAAGTGAATTAATAATGGTTGTAGTTTTTCAGTGCTAAAAGATAAACTAGCATTTCATCTTTTCAGGAAAAGAAAAATTTGGCAAATTGCACTATATGGGGGTTGGCTCAGATATTTATCAATTGAGCACCCTAACATAGTGTCATATGCTAAAAGTACTTGTACAAACAAGTTCATATTTGAATTGTCACTGTTAACATATCTAGAACATCTCATATAAGCTGCAGCTAGTGCACTTTTTGTCATAATTGGCAGTCAGCTCTGTTGTAATATAATAGAATTGCAAACATCAACCATGTAAGACCATTTGTGGTCTTGTGTAAAATTTGTTCTTAAAATACCTATACAAGTATAAATATATGAAGCAATTTTTATACATTTATTTATTTCTACCATGTAAATTGATAAAACGACAGCATCACTGAGTGAAAAGTTAGTCTGAACTTCAGTGGTTGTCTACAGGTAATGATTATTAATTATCTCCCACGGATTTCCCACATTGCCTCTGCCTTGTCTTGAGATTATTGAAATGCAAGATTAACTCTTAACCAAAAATGAGGATTTGCCATGCAGTAATCAGTATTTCTTTTGTTTATGACACTTAACAATCAACCACTATATGTACTGGCAATATATCTCATGAATATTTTTCTATGATGAAAACAGTATGTTACCTTGTTCTTCATTTTGAAATGAATATATTTGCTGTGGCTTTGCAACTATCAGCATTGGAAAGTTATGCAGCAGTTCATTAAATATCTAGTTTTTACTGAATGAACTTGTATATTTTGCAAATTACTTTTACCCATTTAAATATAATATTTAAAACTTAACGCTTGTCCGTTTTCTTGTTGCTCTTTGTCATTGATTTTGTTACACGTTAGCATTTGTCAGGGTGCCTGGGCATTGAAGGAGAAAAAACTATGAACATAAACTCTTGAACTATAAACAGTGTAGTAATAAAGTGAAGTTAATATTGATTTGGTTTGGTTACTTGTTTTTAAATGGACATGTTTTGAGAACATTCCCTGCCACCATCAGTAGAAGACCAATTGGGAGAAGCACACACTATAGTTGGTTGGAGTAACTTATTGAAAATTATCCAAAGTTGGTAACTGAAAGCTCATGATGTTTTTTATTTTTGATGCTGAATTTTTTTCCCGTGTTAGTTTCAAAGGGTTGTAGGTTTGTTTAAATAAGAAATTCATGGTTTTTTGATTGAAAGTGGGCTGGCACTGCCAATTTCTATTTATAACAGATATTTCTGAAATGTTCTTTAGTATGGATTTCATTCCCCCCCCCCCAAATGTATACTTGATCACAGTCTGCAGTTAATTTGATAGATATTGACTTTCTGTCAGAAGGTATGCAATCTTTGCAAAAAGATTTAAAAAATGTTATCCTGTGATTGTTTTGAGGACTGAAATTAGAGCAAAGATAGTGTATTTGATGTATTGAAAGCAGGAGCTTTGTGAGTAGCTCTTGCGTTTCTACTTAGAAAACCCTGAAGTTTTAGTGCTGTAGAAGCATTGTAACTTCACCTCTCCTGAATGTGTCTATATAGATAATTTTCTGAGTTAGTAAAGCTCAATCTTTTGGATTCACCAGCAAATTCAGTTATATTTGCTGAAATATATCTACTTAATTTTACATTGCAATAATAGACCACACTTATGTTGTACAAGTAAGTGGAGTTAGTGGAATGTATTTAATACATACCTATTGGATATATTACCACTCAATTGTCTACAGCTTCATAATTACAGCTTAATTAATTATAGAATCATGTTTATTTTTATTTCCAAAAACAAATAATGGCAATAAAAAATATATATAGGACAATGGGACCTAACAAAAAAAAAAATACATCTCTAAATTGTTACAGAAATTTTCAGTTTTCTTTTTGAATTTGTATTTTATAATCTGTGGGATGGTTCAAAGCATTTAGTATAAAGCCCCCTTTTGTATTTATTCGGTATTTAACACAAATTGCTGTTGGTTTCCATCTGTACAAAAAGCATAACAAAGTTGTTGTTTGGTTGGATTTTTTGCTATAAGGTGCCCATAGTTGTCAAATCTTGTGTCTGTGAGACATTTTTCTTGCCAGGTAACCTTGTTTTGCATTTTGCAGTAGGAGGGTATATAGGAAATAGTAGATAGTCTCTGTGTGTGTGTGTGTATTACTACTATTGCATCCCAAACCACCACTACAGTCATGGGATATAGAATATTCTACTTCTGCAGAACATAAGTCCCAAATTCTGCCATGTTGTACAGTTTAGGGTAAAGCTACAACCATTTTCTCCAATATATTTGTGAAGAAAAGAAAGTACCATTTCTTCCTCCATTATCCTGGTTTCATATGCAGCCAACAGATTACAGTCACGAGTGGCCAAGGTTGTTAAGGCGCGGACTCATGAGCGGGAGGTCTGGAGTTCGAATCCTGCCAGGACCATCGTTCCCAACTGAGGTTTTTTTCAGGTTTTCCTCAGTCCTCATAATTGGCAAATGCCGGGGAGGTACCCTAGACATATGCCTGGAACGCTTCCTTCCTTTAAAAATATCATTTCATTTCGTGTATCATCAGTGTCCACCACCTGTGGTGCCTCAGTTGTAAAAATGGGCATTAAACAATACTCAAAAAAAAAAAAGCCAACAGATTGTCAAAGAGATAAACTCCTTTCATATATTTATTGTATGATTTTATGCATTCTGATATTGGAATATTAGTTCTCTGCCCTTTAATACTTCTTTGTTGCATCTAGTGCTCTGATTTTGCGATTCAGAGTTGGTGATAACAGTAACTACCTTGTCATTCCAATGTGCAACACCAATGCCATTCTTTGTATCAAAATAATTATCCAAGGCCCATCTTTCGTACTTTTTCAGGCTGGAAGATGGCTCCAGTGTACACATTTCAACTCCCTGTATTGTTCCAGCTATAAAAATTCCTCTTTCATCATTGATGTCAATTTTTAGGGTGAAAAGATATCCATAAACAGGGCCTGTCATGGTTATATTTCAGATGTTCATTTTTTTCCTTGGTATGGCAAGATTAAAAATGGATAATCATAAGTATATAGCATCCATAGCATTTAGAAATTACAGAGGCTTTCCTCTGATATGTCTTTTTAATGAGTTTCTGCTATACTACTTTACCATTTTCATCAATTAGAAGCTTGTCACAAAAACACCATATTTCATCAGACTTATTAGTTAAGTTATATATTGGTCCTACTTTGTGATATCTTTTATTTTCAAATATCTGTTATGAGACATAGGGTCAGCAATTAACTGTACGCTACAGTCAGGAGATTGATTCCAGTATATTCATTACCTAGGCAAACTGGTAGCCACTAAGTAAATGTGTGGCCATAAACTTCTTAAGTTCTGCTTTATCAATTGAAACCTCATTGTTTTTTGCTGACTGTATAACTATATTTGCTTTAAGATTTTATCAACAATATCCCCTGACATGAACAAAAATATTTCACCAATTTTTCCAATCAGATCTTTCTCAATGGAATCATATTTTCAGGAGTATTGCAATACTTAGGGGGTTATCCCCTTCCCTGTTTCCATTTTGTAGGTTCAGTATTTTAGATTTTTTTTTTTATCAATTTGCAGATTATTTGTGAAAACTCTAATATTCCTCTATTTGAGTTGCTAAATCCACAGTATCTGTAATATCTAAAGGCTTGTGTCTACTTCAGGAACATTGTTGACAATCATAATCTACCTTCTCTAAATCACTAGCTTTTTCAGGCCCTGGAGGATTGATGATGACAATCATAATCTACCTCCTCTAAATCACTAGCTTCCTCAGGCCCTGGAGGAATGATGTTCAGAATGTGTCCATTAGTTATTTTCATCTAAAATATGCTGCAGAAATTCAAAAGCCATCTCATGGATCAAAAATTCCTTTTTATAGCTTAAAGTGAATGAAGAGAACAACAGATTAAAAGGTATCAAAATTGTCCTAATGTCATCAATAAAATATGGATTATAAAGTCTGTTTTTTACAACGCGTTATAAAACTTGTTATTTTTCTTATAGTTAGTTTATAGAAGCATTATAGTATACAAAAATTAATTAATAACCTTATCTAAGGAAAGGAAAATAACAAAATTATGGTCTGTCCATCATAAGTTATAGTGGATGTCAATAAAGGCATGTGCCAAAAATAATTTTTATAGGCTGACCAGCCTTTTTACTCCCACATTAGTTTGCAAAGTAGTACTGCTTATTAAATGAATATACTTGTTAATTGTACACCTTTGTATATAATTTTATTACTTATAGTGTGAAGGAATCATTTTATTATGCATTCAGTATTTTGGTTTGCATTTCTGTCAGATAATGTTTTTATGAAAGAATAAAACAGATTATGGTAATGGCTGAGTTTACAAGATTTATTGGGTTAGAATATGTTTTTTGAAGACTGTATAAGTTTGTAAACCTATAAGCTTTCAAGTATTATGTGAGGAACCTCAGTACAGCCCGCCCCAAATTAGTGGTGTATTACATACTATTTAAAGGACAGTGTCTAACCAATAGAATCTGTTGTAAAGATAAGTAATATTCAAAGAAATTCTTGTCCATTGGTTATTTGGTTTCTTTTGAATTGGGCAAAATTTTTCACAGGGAAGTTTTTTTTCTGAGTTTTACATATTTTAACCACTTGTATGTTAAGAACTACAAATTCTGGGAATCACTGCCACCACTGCTAGAGATTTTAGTCCCACAGCAATTACAGAATTGAGCTGTATAGAGTCAATATATTATGCTGGCACTCTGAATGCTCTGCAATTGGCATTTCACAATTTACTTGAACCAATTCTGATTTGTGAGAAATAATTTTGGCTTACTTAGATGGTAATTATTTTGGTTGCTTCTGTTCTATATTGATGCAGCTCCCTGTTATACAAATATTGTTGGAAATAAACTATTGAACTCTGTGTAACTCTTGGTGCTATTGGTATAGTATGGAACAAGTTTTGATTGCCTTTTTTCTTGAAACTAAGCTTATAGTTATCCAGCTGCTTATATATGTTGTGTTGGTATGATGAGTATGAGGAATGAGATTTATGAGTTGCTTAGGAAAACAAGTTTCTATAATCTCTTTAAGTGCATGTTTAGTGCTAATAGAGATCTAGTGTGGAAGTGAATTTATTCATTAATTAAGTAAGGCACCCTCAAGTATTCTTAATAATATGATTAACAAAATTCATAGTTTCTGCTTAATCTTTGATGCAGAATTTCCAGTTACCTCATGGAAATTTTGTACTATTTAGATGAAAGTGATAACAAACCACACTTGGAACTCATTGGGATGGGATGAGGATGTAAAAATTTGTCCTGCACTTTATCTAAGAGCTAGCTGTGCAACAGATAATAGCTTAACCTTTAAAGGTTAATTAATGCTGAAAATATCAACTATCTTTAAACCAACAGTATCACTCTGATTATGAACAACTGCAACTTAAAAGCTACACTAGATATGCAGTTTTTCAGCAAATGATACCTTGACAAGCAAAGTTTTCATGAATACACTGTTTGTTACAGAGAACATCTAATTGATACAGTGTTTAACATCACTTTGGTTTCCATCTCTATAGCCCCCCTTATTCAGACCTTTAGGGTTTCAATATTAGTGATGACCCGTTAATTTTGTCTTTGTTTTCCCAGTAAAAAATCAATAGGGTTATGAGTAGAAAAGTTGTGTAGTACAGATTGAACAGTCGTATCGGTTATTCCAGGTCTACTACTTCTTGGCTGGTCTCCAACACTACCAGTATCTCTTAAACTTCCCAAACCACCCTTTGGTCTTAACATCTGGTGGATCTAATCCATACTCCCTTTGGAAGTGTTGCTAAACTATAATGGGCAACCTTGTGATACTTGCTACACTTTTTCCTTCATAGATGCCAATACTGCACTGTACTGCAATCTACATGTACAGAAAGAAGAATGTATGGACTGGACTATTCAATGCCATAACTTCCATTTTTTCTCTCTAAGAAAGTTTTTACATTACGATCGATTCTGAAGAAGAGGCTTTGTGTTCATCCTGTATCGATTATCAAGAAGAGACTTAGTGTTCACCCTGTGCTACTGCTACTGCTGCTGCTGCTCTTTATTTCACTTTGCATATTATAATATAGGATCAATTTTTTTCAGCTTGGTACATTCACAAAATGCATTTTTAAGAAAAACATGTTTCTTAATTATTAGTGGTATAATTTAATTGCTGCCTTAGTTTTTGTTACATAAGTTCTCCTGCCTAAATTAGTTGCACTGCATTGCAAAGGAAAGTTAATATATCTAATTAAATTGTAAGTCCTGAGAATTCCAGGTTTTTTCAAAACCTGATATAGATAACATTTTTTTAATGGATAAACAATGAGTTAAAATTGACTATCGTTGATTTTAATCTTCAAACCTACTTAGTTGATTGATTAAATATTATTATTATTATTATTATTATTATTATTAATAATAATAATAATAATAATAATGTTGCATAGAGTGAGTGTATTTTCTCTGTATTTTATTTAATTATTGTTTTTATTGTTGAATTTAAGGTGTAACAGATTTATATTTGATAGGTTCATTATAAAAATTATTGTGTAATACGAAATTTTTGTGAATGTTTATAGGATGAGTATGTTCTTTAACTTAATTTTTAATGCTACATTATTTTATATAATATATAAAGCTACAAATTAGAAAGTAATAAATAATAGACTGCATAACTTAAGAGTGAGCCATACAATAGAATACTCTGTGATATCTTGAAATAATCACAATACACTCATTACTAACTTTTTTGTGGTTCCGTCATTTAGCTCTTAGCACATTATGAGATTCCTTTCCATTTTTTGAAATTCAAGACACTTCAGTAGATTTTGAACATTCATTTCCCCCCCCCCCCCTCTTCTTCTTTGATCACCATATTGCTCTTAGGAACAGTCCAGAATAGAAGAATTACCTTTCTGCAGTATTTTTTTTCCAAGTTTAATCACATCCACCTCACAGGAAAGACTGTACCAGCACTTAGAAGTTCTAAAGACACATTAAGGTCTATTTTGATGACTTAGTTCTTTTGATGAAATAATTCACTCTACATGTACTTTAAAGAAAACTTCTCGAGTACAATAGGGATAAATTGTGGTTTATTAACACTTGCAGAAATGAGTGGAAAACCCAGCAAGTCTCAACAACTGCCATGGGTGACTGAGGTCATTAAGGTGCATACTGGTGAGCAGGAGGTCCGGGGTTTGAATCCTGCCAGAACCTTCCTCCCTGTCTGGTTTTTTTCCAGGTGTTGCTCAGTCCTCATAAATGGCAAATGTTGGGGATGTATCCCTTAGGCCTGGAACATTTACTTCCTTAAAATCAGTATCCTTTCCCAATATATCATTAATCTCATGTATCATCAGTGTCCACCGCATGTGGTGCTGCAGTAGTAAAAATGAGCATTAAACACCATTAAAAAACAAAAAAGGCACAACAATGAATCAGCAGCTAATGTATGCAGCTGGTCCGATTGTATTTCATTGATTAAACATTTCTTTATTATATACTATATAAGAAAATAGAAATTATCAACATTGTGTCCAGGGAACAAGCACATTTATCAATGTTTGAAAAAAGCTAATAATCTGTAAACCCTATACATTACATGGATGGAGTTATGCAAAATATTGTTTCACAGCATAATGTGAGTGGTGGATATTATACGGATAGTATGTATAAAACTCAATTTCTTAAATTGTTTTATCTATTAAGTTTTGAAAAAATAATTTATTGGTGAATGGTGTATATATGCTGGACAACTGCCATCCATTCTAATATGGTAGTTATTTTAAGGAAATTTATGCAAAATTTCTTCTGAATTTAACATGTCACACTTGTCAGCTCTTTAAATACCAGAAGTCATTGTTCCTGCTATAAATTTGTTGCATCAAATGCAATACACTGGTAGATCAATTTGTGTCAGTTGCTCATAGTAATTTTTATTTCTTTTGCACATTCAGTGTGTAGAACGTTAAAAACCATAATTATTCAGAAATCCATTAAATTTCTGAAGTGCTATTACTACAATTCTTTTGAAGTACTTCAGGGCTCATTCATATCACCTTTATTTTTATTTTGTAAGTAAATGATCTTACTGTAAATTCTGAGATAATACAACAATTTTAGTTTTTACAGATGGTACAAGCAATATGATTTCTGGTGAAAATGAGCATAAGCAAAAAGTAATATATGTATCTGTTATTCAAATAATATTTTGCTGAAAACAAAGCATGCTGTAAGTGCAGATAAGTGTCAAGCCTTAGGATTTCATCAGAAAATGAATTGGAATAAAAGCTTTTCTAAGATTAACCTAGATAATGATAAAATTAAATGATGCAAAAATTTTAGGAATATGGACTGAAAATTTAAATTGGAACATACATGCATAGCATGTTGATGAATTAATGAAAAGACCAAGCAAAATCTTTTGTGAGATCTTTTATAATTATAATTGGATTTATTAAAATATTGTATCAATTTAACAAATAATTAATACTTCACTATATTAAAATTTCTGTTGGTTTATGTACATTATGGATTGTATATTTCTCATAATGTTACTTTACAGTATTAGTAGGGAAAAGCACTAAAATATAAAAAATTAAGGGGGGGCGCAATCAGAATAATGAAGAATTTATTAAAAAAACTTTCTTTAAAGAGTTTAATATTGTTCTTCTACCTTGCACATATAAAAAATTAAGTGATATTTACGTGAACTCAGATAATTTTAGGAACTCCCAAATACATACATACTAGAATGCATTCAGATTTGCACATTTCATTCCATAGAAAACATTTTTATGAGTGGAGTTTTAAGTATAATTGTTCTCAAATTTACAGTAACTTTTTTAAAATTAAATCATTGATACTTCTGATAATTTCAAAAAGTGTTTGCAAATATATTTACTAAACAAATGATTTAGTTAATATACTGAATTCTTGAGCAGTTGATTATTGTTAAAATTTTAGTATGTTTTGTATATGAAGTGTTTCTTAGCACTAGAATTTTATATTATTTGTAATTCAAATTATTAATTGTAATATTAGTTTTATGTGAATATTTTGTGCATGCATATGTATTTCTGTGTGTGTGCATGCATGTGTATTTCTCTGTGTGTGTGCGTGTGTGCGTGCATGTACAGCTTCAGTCATGAGACCTGTATGTGGACTAAATTGAGTGAACATGGAAATAATAAAATTAATTTATTGTAACATTGTTTATCTCAGATTATAAAAATAAACTCTTTTACTTTAATTATTGATGCTCTTTGAAAATGTAGTCTTCTGATTCCACATCCAAAACAGGCACGGATGTTGTAATATTCATTTAATTTATTGCATTTTGCATCCCATAATTTCTGAAATTTGAAGACGTGAAGATTCCTTGGGTTCTCAGTTAGATGTGTGTTACCCATTTTGTCGGGGAAGCTGTTGTTATTGTTGTTCCATATCTTTTCCTTTGAAAACCATGCCCTGCAGTATATACAAAAAATTGGTAAATTTGTTAATTTATATTTAAAGAGTAAACCCATAATTAATGCCAATTTGATGGCTTATACATCAAGCACTAAGCATCGATTCACAAACCTTGGAGTTCTTAAAACATAAGAGATGTAAATGCTACTGCATAAATCATTAATTTATATTGAACTTACATATAATTGCATTAGTGTGTCCTTTCATGTGAAGTGTTTTAGAGAGTCCAATTGCTTTCTTAAAGAGGCTTCAGATTTGAGCTTGTGATATGCCACAGTCCACTGAGTATTAGCCCCAAACCAGGATCAAGATAAATTTTTACCTGAGTTAACCTGTGTGGCTAAGCTTTTTAACTGTAGTTTATCCTTAGTTCATATAATGAATATAAGATTTTGCACAGCTGGTTCCTAAGCTCATTTAACACAGAAATAATGCATCCTTCCCAGTCACCAATCTAGTATTATTATAGGAATAATTGAAATATGCTGAACGTTAATGAATTGGATAAACTTATTATTATTTATTAAACATCATCCTGTAGTGCATCTATTATAAAGAACGTATGTGTGTTCTTTATTTCACTTTTTTGCTTATTGTGAAATTGGGTCCCAGAGGCACTTTTTACATTGAGGAAAAGTGGGGTCAATCTGTCACAAGTGGTTTACACTTTGCTTTTATTCAATAGGGTTTAGAGTATTATTGTTATTACCCAAGATATGGAGGATGTTACACAATCCTGCAGAACCTAACTAATTAGGTTAGGATGGTAATAATCACAAACGGCTTTAGTGGAGTGTAATTTAAATTTTTAGATTTTCTGTGACAATATTAAAATGTATTTTTATTTTTTAGACTTAAAATTTTAAGAATGTGATTAGAAACACAGATGTGAGAAAAGCTACCAAAGGTTTTACATCTATGCAAATTAGCAACACTTTTAATACAAGATAGTATAAGCAGCTTTTCAGGAATAATAAATATTATATGAAAATACCAATACTATATTTAACTTTGAGATGGTTTTGTCATGTGTTGTAATGATACCATTTACTATTGTAAATATATGAAAATATATTAAAATAAATACCTGTTTGTATTTTGATTTTTATTTGTATTTTTATATATGTATAAGTAAATTTTTAATTGGTATTCTTGAGATTGAATATTCCTACTCCTTGTATTTACAGGTGTGTGCTACAGAAAGTATACTGCAGTAAAGAAAAAAGCCTTACACATGAAGTATCAACTGACAGTACCACATATGTTGTATTAGTGCAGTTGATGAAAGTATTATCCAGTAGTTGTATTGCTATGGTAATTCACATGCCTGTTAGAATACACATCAATAGTTCAAAGTATTAATACTGGAGGAATTCAACATGTGTTATATAAGTGATAGAAGGGACCCCCATTATTTTGGAAGCATATTTATGAACTATGGCATGATGAAAACAGTCTTCATTGATTTGGAAGATTATTCCACTAACAGAGTGATGGAGATAGAGGATATATTTCAGTAATAGTAATGAAGAGAGATATGGCAGTAACAGAGTTATGAAGAGAAAGGATAATTCGTGTAACAATAATGATGAGGAGATACAGAGTGATGAAGAGGGTTATTTCAGTATAAACAATGAAGATAATATGTGTAATTGATGCACCACGTGCATTATGGAGTAATGCAAAAGATGAGCATTACTGAAGTTTGTTTAACTTTTATGGAGTGATGAATTTTGAATTCTGGTTAAAAATACTTAGGTATGTAATAATTTTGCTAATTTAAAATGCATGCTTTATGCAGTAATTTTACTTATTTCAAATGCATGCTTTATGCAATAATTTTGCTAATTTCAAATGCACGCCTTTTACTGAAGTAAGCTAAAACTTTGTTTACATAATTGTTCATTCTTCAGCAACTTCTTAATATTGTTGAATGGTAGTTAATTTAAAGTCTTGATAGGAAATTTGATTTCTACAATTTATAATATATACACATTGATAAGTGCAGATTAATTTGCATTCAGTTTTATTTGGTATTAATATAGAAAAGGCAGCTTTGGTATTATAGAACAGATGTAGTAATCTAAAATTATATATGAAATTTGTATGTTGATATAATGACCATGATAGTTTATAATTAAAATTAAAAAATTGAGACAATAAAGTAATCTTAAATAATTGACAGTATTACTTATGCACATGATCAACAGGAAGTTCCAGAAATCAAAAAAATTAGGAAACAAGGAAGATGCTATGTATAAACTAATAACATACAGAAGAGAGGAAAAATGAACACTTGGAAGTTTTGGGGTACAGTCAGGATTTTAACCACTAACCTCTCATCTGATTCTATATACCCCAGAGACCTTCCTAAAGTTTTTATGTACAGTGAGAGATTTATTTCTTAGGAGGAGATTGGTAATGCTACAAGTACTTTAGACCCAGGCTTCTAGTTTAACCACCAACTATATTTTAATTTGTATATCTTAGTATTGCGGATAATACCTTAGGTAGACCTCTGGGAGATATATATATATATATATATATATATATATATATATATATATAATCAGATGAATGATTGATGCTCTTGGTTCAATGCTTGTAAGAGTACACGATAGCTATATTTATTAGAGCATAAGCTTGGAAAGCTGAAGATCCATGATTCAAATCCCAACTGTAACCCAAATTTTTTTAAGTCTGGTTCTTCATTTTATTATATTTATTAATAGGCTTCCACAGCTTTCATGTCATTTTTCCAGTTGAATCTAGTGCTAGAAATGAGTAAATGGAAGTAAAATCTGGAGAGGAGGCTTTGTAGCATGTTCTTTTTAGTCATGACAACTGCGTAAATATGAGCTGGAGCTTTACCTCCATAGAGCAACAGTTCTTTTCTCAGCAGCTACTGTCTGCTTTTACTTGGCGACAGCACTCACTTTGTCCAAAAAATTAAACATAGAACCCCTTCATAACAATTCTACCATTGTAAATGAAGTTCAAGCACCTTTCACTCCCAAAGGATGCTATTACTTTCTTTTTCATTGCCTTTATAATTGGAGCGGTGAAAGGTTCCATTATTTGGACTTTTCTTTATATTCAGTGCAATGATCCTTATTTCATGCATACTTAGGAATAGAGCAGCAAAAGTGTCAGACCTAGCATCAAATTTACACCTATCCCCTAGTAGTAACCATAGTTGTCAGTTGGTGTCCTTGATGACACCTCATTTGTGACAATCTCACTAAGGAGGTATGAAACTTACTTCTGGAACAACCATAGAGTCTTCTGATGACTCCATGTATCGTAATGCATTTTCCACTTCACTTCACCAGTTACAGTCATTCAGAGTTAGGTCCTCTTCATACTTTTTAGAATAGAATGTTTTATTTATAACGGCAGAGTTAAAGTCATAAAGGTGTCTCTTCCACTTTATCAGTTATAAACACTTAATGTTAATAAAATGCAGCTTATCACCAGGCTGTAATCATTTCTGCCACTGAATCTTGTACAAAAATGCAATTCTATGTTACCATCAAATTAATGTTATGTAACTGTAAATAGAAATATTTCAGGGAAGAATTAAAATTAATATTATATAATGAAATTAATTAAATCAAAATATATTGCATAAAACAAAAATTTAAATCATTAATATGTAGATAAAATTAATAATACTTATGGAAAAAGGATTGGTATTATTCAGGGTTACAGAATTATTTATAAACTGACTGAAAGTTTACAATAAAATAAACCGATGCCAACTAGATAAGAAAATTGACAATTTTGTTATGAGCATGAATTTACAAAATATCTATTAACCCTCCATGGGGCACAAGTTACCTTTATCATGTTTTTCAATATAGCTTAATGTGAAATGACTCCATCACATAATAGCTTCTTAAAACTCATTGTAGCACTTATTTGCTCATTATTGGCTGCCTGTTATTTTTGGTTCATTGTTAAGCAGTAGTTTCTGTGAAATACATTGCACCAGTTGGTGTACGTCATTGCTTTAAAATCATTATTTGCTCTCAACCATGTTTTGCATATCATGACACAGAAACAAGAGGCATTCAATCAGATAACTCCTAATAACTTATAGAATGCTCTAGGAATATACTTTTTTTGGTGATAGCTGCAAATTTCTGTTAGTCTATAATGAAATAACTTTTAGTCTGAGAAGATTCACCACTGATTATTGGTTTACTCCTTGCAAATCTGTCCTGCATGCTCTAAACACTAGTGAACTTAACATTTCTTGCAGAAATATCTTGAAAGTTACATCTTAGATTCTAAGAAACAGCTCATACAATATTTGTATATAATATTTTTTCTTTACCTTGTTTTAATATGACAGTAATAATTTATCTCCTATAATATAGGCACTTATCACTTTAATTCATTTATCATGCTATATTGTTTTTATAAATGAAATAAGGAATAATATAATATAAATAAAATGTTAAGATAATAAAAAATAAAATATTACTAGTAAAAGAATTTTCAGAGCATGGGGCTATAAATGTAGCTGTTATCTCTTGAATACATTATGCCTGATCATATGACAGTAGGTGTTGTGCTCATAAGGGGTTTGAATAACACTTCATGTAATTTTGCTCTTAAGGCTGATAATGTGTGAGAACTGGTTATTTCACTTAGTAGCAAAATATAATTTTTGGTAATGGAAACTGTATATGAGTGCAAAAATGTTTTGTGAAAAATTATTGTTCTTAGCAGAACTGGTACCTAAATATATTAATTTTGAAAATGAAAACGCAAGTAAACTGAGGTAGAGGTGTGTAGAATTTGATGTAACAGATTAAGAGAATACAGAGTATTTGCTTGCACAGTCTTAACTAAGAAAGATCTTCCAAAGATGGGAACACTTCTTCATACTTGCATGTTTTATAAATATAGATAGATCCAAGATCATGGGTTCAATCCCAGCCGGGGTCAGTAGATTTTTTCGAGCAAATATACTAAGTATGACTTCCTTCGGAAGGGAATTGAAGGGTTTCATGCCATAGTTTTACAGTATGTAAAAGAATCTCAAGCCTGAAAGAAAAGGCTTCTGAGCAAAATTTATCAGCTGTTTCATGCCGTGAATTGAATGGGATGCTAATGACCTGAGATGTTAGAGAACATCTGGAAATAACTTCCCCACTTCCCCCCCAAAAATGCATTGTGTACTTATAGCCTATTGCTCACTTTAGTATCAAGATTAATTAATACCATATCACAATGGGTAGCATTGTCAAAAGTTTGTACTAGTACTAATTTCAGTTTGTTAGAAAGGAAATATATTATTCACCTTAAAACTAAATATTTTCTTGCTTATACGACCTACCTGATCATTCCACATGAGGCAAGTTTTTATTTAATCTTAAATTCTTCACTACCAAACTTTGAAGGAAAACAGTCTTATAAATATTGTACTTACGAAGTTGGTAATATATCCTAAACTTTGGTATTCATTTTTACACTAAACTCCACTTACATAAAAATATGACGCATTTCGGGAGAATCTCTCCCATCTTCAGTTATTCACTGAACCGCCGTTACTGGAAACGATGGCTAGACAACTGGATGTTCCTGTGGTGGCCTCTGTTGGCTGAAGAAGGAAATTGCTGAGTTCATCCATAGGAGGAAACCCAAAGTTCATTAGGTTTTCTCTATTTTTCAATATGAAAATTTTTTCCCAATTGGATAACTCCGATGGGTTGTGAAAGATGTTTCAGCAGTTTAATTTCCATTTTTATTTCGTGATTTTTGATCCAAAAGTGAGCTGCTATTGCAGATTTATCCCTCTGCTTAAACTGAATATTCCTAAAATGTTCTTTTCTCTGAATTTCCTAAATTCTCCTAAATTTCTGAATTTAGGAAAAATTAAATGGAAATTAAACTGCTGAAACATCTTCACAACCCAGTGGATTTATCCACTTGGGAAAATATTTTCATATTGAAAAATAGAGAAAACCTAATGAACTTCAGGTTTCCTCCTATGGATGAACTCAGCAATTTCCTTCTTCAACCAACAGAGTCCACCACAGGAACATTCGGTTGTCTAGCCATCATTTCGAGTAACGGCGGTTCAGTGAGCAACTGAAGATGGGAGAGAAAATTACCTAAGTTTAAGAGAACAATCTTGTTTAGAAGAAAAAGGAGGAGTTTTTTTTAGCATACTTTGATGGGTGACTGTCTATTAAGATAACCTGAGATGTGCTAGCATTTAGTTCAATTTCATATTTCTTCGATCTGAGGAAAGTTTTGGTCCAAATCACAAGTTAATTTTAGGTATATTGTAGGTCAAGAATGTAAGAATGTTTGTTCATGAGCAAGGTTTGGTATTTGTAATGTGCTAAGTTAGTAGAATGTTAGTAATGTAAATTGAAAATAATTAGTTCTAGCAGTGGTACGTCAGTCTTCATAGTATACTAGGAAAAATATGGAAAATATTCAAAATGCACTGTTAGCCTTTTTATTGGCCTTTTTGAATTTTACTGTCAACAGGGGGCATCCTTCCTTAAGGAGCATGCATATAACTATGGATCTCTTTTGGCATAATTTTATTATTTTTTTTTAAATATTGAATTTCCAAGTAAATTTTATTCTAAAAGACCTCTTACACTCTCCTAGAAAATACAACTGTTAGACATCAGATTTATGATATATATGTTTGAAGGGTTGCTGAGATGCACACTTTCACCCTCTAGTTGACAATTTTTAGTCGATATATTTATATCAATAAGAATCCAGAAACATATTTGAGTCACATCCTAACTCAGTTGTAACATAAGTTTTCTCTGAAAATGTTATATTTTGTTGTAGCTCATTTGACTGCATATACTAAGCTAATGGAGTTCTTTGCACGTTAATATTAATTGATAAACTAATGGTATGTGAAAATCTATTACACTTACTGCAACCCTTTATGAGGAAATCACTGAAATTTCACTAAATTGATCTATTTACTTGGACATCTTTTCAAACCCTGTTGCCTTCATCATCAGCATGGCTCTACTGTCAGCTTCCCAGCATGGTATTCTTAAAGATCCCTCCATATAACAGTAACCTCATCAATAAATTCATAAAATCTTCAGGCTTTAAAACAGAAAACAATGCTGTGCATTCCTTTAAGCATAAACCTGGTGTAATTAACATGTTTTCCTAAAAGCTAAGTGATTTTTATAGATGAACTATTGAGAAAATCCCAAATCCATAGCTAAAGGTTAAAGTGCATATACCATTAAGACCTTTATTAATGTAAGAGTTACTTCTGGTGTTTAATAACAGTAAACTGCATTCTTAGATAGGTTACAGAGGATACATAAATGAGTGTGATGAAGATAATTAGGATCTGCGACTTTTACCAGCAAAGAAGTAATATCTCTTTCATTTTTAAAACATCAAGTACAATAGAATTCCTGCAGCAAGTAATGTAAGTGGCCAAAGTTATTAAAGATGACATTTACAATGTGTTACAGCAATATGACAGCTCACTGTATAGATTCATTGTAGCAAAAGGGCATTAAATTAACTGGTTTTTCATAATAGTATTTTTGAAAGAGCTATCTAAACTATTGAAGAATTTGCTAAGAATGTTGACTAAAATCAAAGTTGAACAAAATATTTTATGCTAAATTTCTAATGTAACTTCTCCTTGTAAGCCATCAAAAATGAATAAACTTAAGATGCCACAGACCGTAGACTCTTTTTTTTAATCATAATTTCATTTTCTTCATTAATACTTTCAAAGCTATTACTTTTGTACCTCTAATTAGGCCTGGAGATAGTGCTTGTCAGCATAGCTGTAGCAGAATGAAACACTTGGGCATGGCTTGGTCTCTGTTCTTACACCAAGACGTACTTGTGCAGTCACCTTCTCCCAAATTAAAGTACTACAGTTTCCACCAGATGAACTATTCAAAAAAACATATTGGTAGTTGCACTCCAAAGCTGTGTGTCATTGTTGAGAACTTTTGTTCCCTGCAAATGAGTGAAGAAATTATACAGCATATACTGACCTTTTGTTATAAATCTTGTCTGTTTACATGATGTTTTACATCATAGCTATTAAGTATACCACAGCTAAGTATACCAATACTTCAACTCTGCTTCTTAAAATGTATACATAATTTTCCTTATGAAGATTCTGTATATCATTGTCATTATTTCTTGACTAAATAGGCATTATATTGAGATAATTTCAAACCCGACCAGGATTGATGGATTTTTAGGGTGTAAAATCCTAAGTATGGCTTCCTTCAGAAGGGAAATGAAACCGTTGGTATCTTGTCATAGATTTGTGGCACATATAAAACCTTAAAGCCTGAAGGAAGAGGCCTCTGAGTGAAGTTTATTGGCTCTTTCATGCCCTGTATTGCATAGGATGCTAATGACCAGAGATTTTAAATATGTTAATAAACAAAACAAAAAAGCTATATTGGTAAAACACATTGTTTAAATATTATTAAGTTCAGCCACCATGTTTCTGATTTTGTTCCTAATGTTTTCCTTTACATTTGGAATCCCCATCTTGTTCACATTTTGGGAGTAATTTTATCAGTGAATGTTCAGGATGTTCAATTTCATCTTGTATTTCCTCAGTTGAAACTATTTTAGTCATAAAATTTGTTATGCATTGAACAAATAGATTAAAATTTGGGCACAATATCATGAACTGCAGTCTTAGAAGCAGGCAGTTGATCAGGACAAATCTGAATAAATTCTGTACACACATTATCTGATTTGTATATAAGATAACATTTAGAAATAAAACATGTTGCCTGAGGGTAACTGTCTTAATGATTCCTGCAAATCAATGTATGCTGTCAGACTGGTAGGGAGGAAACTCAGGAGTATTCAAGGATATGGTGGGAAGGGATTTTCCTTCAGTCAGTGTAATTTTTTTTTGTTATATTTATTTATATGAGCAAATCAAAACTACAGATGTTTGATATGTTTGCTTTATCTTGTACTTTCAGTTAAATATATGATTACCCAGTCTGCTCAATTAAAAATTGTTTTCATTATATATTAACAGAAGCTTTGTCATTCATGTCAAGTTGCAGAGCTGAGAGCAAAATAATTAAATATAAATTTCAGAAAAATATTAAAAATTACTCAATTTATGTATTATTGTTGTGTTATTTGCAAGTTCCCAAATAAAGCAACTGTTAAATGCACAAAACCGAACTACTTGAGCAGTTACTAAGCTGGTAGCATTTAGAGCAATTTCTGTTAGCTCATGCTGCCATACATTTCTAAGGTCTGTAGTTACCTTCAGACATCTACTGAAAGTAGGAGCTGGTGTGCGATTTTCTTTTGGTAGCTTTCAATTGCTCAGCAAAACATGGTTAAAAATAATAGTCATTCAGAAGTTATATTATTCCAGTAATGTGGTCAATTAATAGTTTAATATTGTGATTTTGAGATTAATGCATTTATATTTAACATTGTAAGTGATTAACATTTCTAAATTGCAAAATACTTTTTTAATTTTAGGAACGAACACATCACTACAAACCATTTGAGATGAGACGTTCCAAACTGAAGTAAGGCAGGAGTTGTCATGATATCAAAGGTATGCGTAGATGTAATAAATTAGAGACTAAAGGTTGTATAATAACTTTCTTGCATTGAGGATGCTGATATTAACCCTTAAGTGGGCGTGCCATGGAACTGTGCTGCATTTTTTGTCTACGGAATATGATGAGGGTACTGGTCATTTCTTGAAGCCTGGTCATGCATTCTCCTTTAAAGGCATTAAACAAATATGTTTATGGTGATTGTTGTTTTCAAGAGTTGCTTGCAGCTGTAATTGACCTAAAAGTGAACACTGCATTTTTGCAGCACTACATACCGCACGCCTTCCCGGAGATGTAAGTATTTTTTAGTGTGTAATGTTAATTTATATATTGACATATATCAATTTTGTGAAATGTTTACTTAATTTGAGGTTGTAATAATACTTTTAATTTTATTTTGAGCTTGAAAAGACTTCATACTTCAGAAGAAATAGAAGCAGCTATCCTTGAAGTATTGAAGGAGGAAGAGGAAGATTTAGCCCATTTCTCAGGCAAATCTAATAGAGAAGATGAAGTAGTTTATCAAGACGACTATGAGAGTGACTCAGAGCAATTCTAAGAATGTGATTTTGAAGATGTCGAGGACAAAACAGATTTTCTCTTTTCCATTGGCAAAAATGGTGAAACTATTTGGATTAGTACTCTGATGGGAATTTCTGGTAAGACTTAAGTCTAAAAATATAATAAAATCCTTGCCAGGGCCTACAAGGATTGCCAGAAGTTTGACTACTCTCTTGTAAGCCTTCTTAAGATTCATAACTCTTATGACTTGTAAAATATACCATTTTGTATGTTATGAAAAGAAGAGCATATATCAACTACCAAAGAGAAAGGGATTGTAAAGCTGCAAATTCTGCAGAATTCGTGGCTCTTTTTGGTGTACTTTTCCTCATAGCTGTCAAAAAGGCAGGTATGCCGCTGTTAACTAAAATACTGTACAGTCTATCAGCATGATCTATGAAACATGCGAATGACTCAAATGTTTTGAAATTATGGAACACAGATGGCACTGGCACAAGTTATTGCTTTCAATTAAAGATTTCTATTTTTACTGTAATGTATCAAATGATGATGAGACAAACAGAAATATCAGCCTGAAAATGGATAGTCTAGCAGCAATCGGATTTATTTGTTTTATTTATGGATGCTCTTTAACATCTCAGGTCATCAGTGTCCCATTCAATTCAGGGCATGAAACAGCCAACGAATTTTGCTCAGAGGCCTCTTTTTTCAGGCTTGAGGTTCTTTCTCATGCCATAAATGTACGACACGGGACCCACAGCTTTACTTCCCTACCGAAGGAAACCATACTTAGGATTTTTACCCCCTAAAAAATCCATTGATCCTGGCCGGGTTTGAACCCACGATCTTGGGTTTAGGAGTCAAGTATGGTAACTACTACACCACCAGAGCCAACTGCAGCAATCAGAGAATTTAAACAAACTTTGTGCAGAATTGCAAGCACAATTATAGCCTCAGAGATTTTGTGTCTATAAATGAAATACTATACTCCTTTTGAATTCAGTATCATTTTACTCAGTATATGGTAAAAAAACCAGCAAAATATGGCCTAAAATTGTACACAATGTGTGACAGCCATACCTTCTATACTTACAATTTTGAGATCTACTTTGGCAAGTAAAGAGAAGGCATTTATGTTGAACAAGCCTTTTGATATGGTGAACAGACCCATCAAACATACATACAGAAACTTGACTACAGATAACTATTACAGTAGTTATCCTTTGGTGGAGTATCCCCTTGAAAATGACATCACATTTTTAGGAACCCTCAAAGTAAATAAGAGAGAAATTCTAGAAAAATTACATGCAAGTAAATCATAAGAAGTGATTCTAGCCTTTTCGGATTCCAAGAAGAGTTTACTTTGGTTTCATACGTACCTAAATGAAACAAAGCTGTGTTATTGCTGTCAAGTAGTGACAATAATGAGGAGTCAAAGAAGCCGACAGTGATTGTAATAGAGCTGAGGACAGTGTGGATACAGTAGATTGAAAGTGTGCATTTTACTCCACATTATACTGCCTATGGTGCCTCAGTTAATAAAAACAGTCATTAAACACCAGGGGAAAAAAAAATACATAAATAAATGTAAAATAAAAAAAATAAAATCTATAATACCAGCTTTGGCTTATTTCTTACACCAGGGCATATATTCCAAATTTTCACCATTCATTTCTAAGGAAAATTAACAATTTTTACATTATCATTGTACAGATAATTAAAAAACAATATCAATAACATATGATAAAACAAAATAAAACTACTAAACAAACAACTAATAAATTCTCATTTACAATTGCAACAATTTTCAGTTAACAATTTTAATCATATTTTTAATCATCGTCACCATCATCATTATTATTAATTCGCCATATATTTAATTTATTTTTAATTATTTGTTGTTTTTATCTTAAACATTACTTACTTATCTACACTTTCATTATTACAATTTGAATTAAAATCAAGATAAAACTAACATTACTATATTAAAATATAATTTAAATTAATCTTAATACTAGTACCCAGTATCAAAAATGACAGGTAACCACCCATAACTACTAATTATTATCTACCCTCCATCCTAAATTATGTACTGGTATCTAATACTGACCATTTTTTCACCTCATCATATTTAAATTTTTAATATATAGTTATGTCCTTCTGTTTGTTTATGAATTAATAAATAATGTATATATTTTATCATTACTAAATTTCAAGCATTAAAACATTGCATGTACTTATAAATCTTCATTTATTCACATTTAAATACTTCTACACTTTTACATCACCAAACCCTCACTGCCGTCTTTCACTAAAGCCTATAAATTGTTCACTACTTGAGAACACCTACACTTATGTAATCAATTTGCTTACATAAGTGTAGGATTTATCCACTCCATTGTCAACACCTTTGTAAGTACAATATAATTTATTACATGAGAACACTTTAACATATGAATATTCTGCCGTCTAGGGCCATTTTATCTCAAGGTCCATTAGCTGCAGTTCCCATCTTCTCTAAACAACTCCTCTCCCACTGCATCAATCAAGGATTGTAACACTTCCCTCTCATCTCATCTTCTTCCCCTTCTCATCATCATTGTAAAATAAGTGGTCCTCCCCTTCTCATCATCATTGTAAAATAAGTGGTCCTCCTGCATCTCATCTTCTTCTTCTCTCCAAGCTTCACACTTCTGTCTCTTCTTCTGCATTAACTTCTCTTATTATGTCTCACTACATCATTTGTTCTCCTCTCATCTACTCCTATAGTTGCCTTAAATTCTTCTAGCAATCTTCTTGATCTATTTCTTTTTCTAAATGAACTTGTCTCCCTATCATTGTTCAGTAATTTGTTCTTCTTGCTGAATAAAAATAAATTCTTTCCTCTTGCACTCCACCCCAAACTCCTCTGTATATGCACCATCCCCTCACTCTACATTGGCTCCTTCTTCTACTTCTCTCTTGTCCCTTCTCCTTTCTCTTCTTTTTAACCTTCTCCATTGTACTTTCTTCCCTCATCATCTTCACCATTTCCTCCATTCAATTCTTCCTCATATCTTAGTACTGTGCTTGTTGAATTTAATATTTGTAATCATGTTGATCTTTTAATCACATCTTTAACTTGCACTGAAGCTATTGGTAACTCTTCCGGTTCAAGCTTTTCTTCCCATGCTATTCTATAATTTTTGAGCCAATTTCTCCAAATGCTTGTATAAATCTTTTCCTTTCTTCCTGAGCCTATTGTAAATAATGTGCACATTTGAAAAGTGTGTGTTCTGGAGTACCTTGCACATTGCAGTAGTAACAGATATCATTAGGTGATTTATTCATTTTATTCCAGTTGGTGTTATATGGTCCATGACCTGTTAGATAATGTATTAATCGTTTAGTAGGAATGATGTGTTTTAATTTTAATCTCTCATCAATGTTATTTAAGATGTTTTATGTTCTTCCCACTTCACATTGGTCCCATTTATGTTGCCAGTTTGCTTTTAATGTAAGTTTAATATCTTTGATTGAATAACTAAGTTGCAATTATTTCTCCTACTTTCTCAAAATGCCCCTTTTTAAGCCAATAGATTGCTCCCCTTAATTGTATTAAATAGCCAATTGGCCAAATACCCGTTGTTATAGTAGGGCAATATTTGGTGTTATGCTTACTGCACCTGTGTATCTTAATAATATTCCCCCCCCAAGTTCTTCTTAATTGATTTTTAATCAAGACATTGACATTCTTTCTATGGGCCCATTCTCCTTCCCCTTAGATAATAATACCTGCAAATATGCTGTTGTGATAAATTATTGTTATTAGTTTTACATTAAATCTTGATTGAATTATCCTTGTCAAAAGTATTATTGTTTTTTTTCAGATTTTGTTCTTATACAATGAGTATGATTTCTGAAACATATGTTTTCTTCCAATAATATTCCCCAAAACTTAACTTCTCTTTGCCTCCTTATTACCTGATTATTATATTTTATGGTTGTGTTTCTTTTTAGCTTCCTTTTTGGAACCATGTATCCTGATTTTGCCAGAGCTATTTGTAATTCTGAGTTACTACACCAGAGTTTTAATGTATTAGTTAGAATATTAGTCTTTATTTCTATCTCTCTTCTATTAATTCCTTCTATTATAAAAATAACTCCATCGGCACATGCTATGGTGTTTATTATATCAGAGTTTTCTTGCAACATCTCCAATAGTGTTTCAAGAACTATGTCCCAAAAAATTGGTCCTAGGACCGTACCTTGGGGACATTGTTTTGTTATTTTCTTCTCTATTTTTCCTCCCACCCCTTTGATATTGATCTTTCTGTTATTAAAATAGTCTTTTAATATTTGTACAGACTTGTTAGGTAATTTTTTTCTCTTAATATTTCAAAAAGGAAGGGCCACCATAGATTGTCAAACGTCCCTGATTTGTCAATAAGAATCTCTATTACATATTTAGATTTAGATATTTATCATTTTTTTGTACTGCATTTATTGCATCTTCAGTGGATTTTCTCTTTCTAAAGCCAAATTGTTTATTACTCATTCCAATCATTGTTCTATATTCATTAATTCCTTTGTTAACTGTTCATAACATTTTCCCATTTTATTCAGTAAACAAATTGGTCTGTATGATTTTGTATCTTTTAGGTCTTCATTGGGACTCATTTTAAAATTATTAATTTAGCTCCTTTCCGATAATTTGTGAAACTTCCCAACCACATACATTCATTAAGAATTTTAAACAAGAAAGGTGTTAATATATCATCCAAACATTTTAAGACTTCATTTTTGTTATTTCATCAGGACCAGTAGCTTCTTCTTCTTCTTCTTCTTCTTCTTCTTCTTCTTCTTCTTCTTCTTCTTCTTCTTCTTCTTCTTCTTCTTCTTCTTCTTCTTCTTCGTCGTTGTCCTCCTCCTCCTCATCATGCTCTTCTTTTTTAAATTTTAATTTTTGAATACTTAGTCTTATGTAGTCGTCCTCCCCCTCCTTCTCCCCCCCTCCTCCTCCTCATGCTCTTCTTTTTTAAATTTTAATTTTTGAATACTTAGTCTTATTTCTGTAATATCAAGGGGTATATGACTGTTATTATAATAGTACATATTAATTCTTTTTAATATATTCTCTGTGTCTGATTGCATTTCATCATCAGGTAATAAATTTTTAATAAGTATGTTGATTGAACTTTCCCAGCCAGTTGTCACTGTTCCATTATCTGATTTTATCATGCTTAATATTTCTGTTTTTATAATTTTCTCCATTACAATTTTATAGGGTATCCCCAAACATTTATGTTTAAATTATTTTCTACAAAAATTTTTCCATGAGTTATATCTTGTTTTGGCCTGTAAAATTTTAAATCTTTGTTTTCCATGCCAATAGTTTCTTAAATTATTTATTCTTTCCTCTGCAATAACCGTCTTTTGATAAATTCTTCTCTTTTTCCTCATTTGTCTTCAAACTTTTTGGAGTGTGTCAGTCCACCCCTTGTCCAAATATTTCTTAATTTTAATAATTGAAACATTTTTATAAATTGCTGTTTTATATTGTCTTCTTTAGGTTGTCTGCTTCCTGATCCACTGATAGTTCTTGGTATAATAATTTGTAGTTGTCAAAAATATATTTCAGGTCTTTCCAATTTACATATGCATAAGGATGTCTCCGTTCTTCATATTAGTTTCCACTGCCTGCTCTTCTCATGTCATAATCATAATATATTAGGCGATGATAACTTGTAGTTATGTCTTGTCCCACTGTTTAGTTTATAATTATTCTGTAAATTATATTATTACACAGGGTTAAATCATTGTTAGCAGGTGTACCAATTCTGTTTTCAAATGTTGCAGTATTATTTGGTTCATTCTTTATTATTAGGTTTAGTTCAGATATTAGTTCTCTAATTTTTCTCCTCTTTCATCCTTTAGTTGATTAAACCATCAATTCAATTATGCATTTGCATCGCACATGTGTAGGATTTCATTGTCCCCAAATGTTCTAATAATAGTTTTAATTTTTGAGAGGTATCGTTCAATTTTGTGACTATTGAAAGTAATGATTGGAAAGTATAAATTTTCTGTTTTTATGAGTAATTTCGATACAGTTAGAAAGAATCATTTAATTGCATAATGCTGATAATTTGTAGGTTTGCATTGTTTATAATTATTACTGTCATTGGATTCTTGCTGATGCACATTACCCTTGCTCTTATGGGTAAATGTATTGAATTCCCCTTAAAAGTGGGGTACCTAAACACACAAAATATCTAATTGTCTGGTAGTTGGCAAAAGGCAAGTACCAGGGTTGCTTGGGAAAAAATGTAAGGTAGCATTCAAAAAAGGTGCAAAGTTAAGAAATAGGAGAAATGGTACATCCAGGTTGAGATAGAGGTAGTAGTGAAGGAGTTTGATTATTTGGGTTTGAGATTTGGAAGATGGAAAGGCACAGACGAAATTTGCACAATTTAAAGCTAAACAGGCAATGACAGCTGTTAGAATAAGTTTGTTAAGACCCGAACATTATCTATGCGATAGTTGGAGAGAGTATATGAGGCAGTGATAGAAACCAGGATGTTGTATGCAGTGGACATTTGAGGAGTTGAAGAGTGGTGGAGGAAGGTAGATATAGTCCACAGAATGTTTTGTAGGCAAGTGTATTGGGCTTACCCAAAAATTCTCCAAGGAGAGTTAATTTGTTAGAATTAGGAAAGATAAGGGGGAAAGGTATAATTATACAGAGAGTAATGAAGCATTGGTATGGTACACTCAAATTATATAGCTCAAGTATTCTAGAGGAATGTCTTATCTATTAAAAAGAGGTCTTGGAGAGGAAGAGTTGGTATTGGGAGGTGGGGAAGGTATTAGAAGAAATAGTTTGGGGAGTATATGGAGAATGGGTGAAAGTAATGAGAATAGATTCTGGAAGACGGTAAATATTGAAAATTTTGAAAATATTGAAAAACAAGAGATTCAGGCTAGTTTAGAAGGTAAAAGTTCTTTGGTTGTATATAAAAGAATCAAACAGAATTGGGGATGAGAGAAGTATATTGATATTTGTGATCAAATAAGTGGAATGGGCTGGGCATGGATGCGTACATGAGTAATACTCATTAAAGGATATAGAGGAAGCGACAGTGAAGGATGTAATATGTGTGGGGGAATAGTTAATATGGGGGAATTCTTGGGAAAAGTTAAAAACAAGTGGGATCGAAATAAAAAGAAAAGAAGGTAAATAAGGAAGTAAAGAATAAGAATGTTACAACCTGGGGGTCAAGGAGGTAGGAAACAGTGTTTAGATTGATACTGTGGGAATCTTGAGAATAAAGGGCAATGTTAATAATGTATATGTAATATTATTTTAGTTTTGATTGTAATTTGAGGGTATTGTTTGTGTATACATGTTACATTGTAATGTCAACTGTGGAAATAAATTCATTCATTCCGTCATTTATTCATAAAATATCTATATTTATTTCTTCTAATATTTTCTTAACTTTTGACATCACAAGTTTACTACTTTGTGCATTTAACTGACCTATTGTAAATAGTGAGATATTATATTTTTTGTAATCAGCCATGTTTCCTAAGTAAAGTATATCCTGAATTAACAAACATGTGATGTTTAGTTCCTGTCCTAAATTCTTGCTCTGTTATTTTCTGAACAATTTATGTACCTGGAAAATTTCACTGTTTATGTTCTTTCTTGGTATAGGTAATACCAGAAATTTTGTCATGTAAAAATTTTAATGGAGAGCTATTATGCAAGTCACTTACATTATCTATTTATGACACATAAGATGATGCACTTCAAAGAATGATGTAAGTTGAGACGGGATATGTATAAACAGAGTGGAGTTCGACAGTCAGTAAGTTGAAGTGGCATGTGTATAAACAGAGTGGAGTTGGACAGTCACTGCAAAACATTGTGACCTTTGGTACCCACACATACTTCAATAAATGTTTATAATTTGTAATGGTGTTTCCACACAAACAAATAGTTACCTTACACACCTTAGTAGTTCACTCACTGTCTTCCAATTCTTCTACTCCTGACAAATTACCATCTTCTTCTTGTTCTTTCTCTGCAATGCCACAAAAGCTTGCTACCTCATACTGGCCGCTACTGCTTTCAGCTCCATTATCCTGAATAAGTATTTGCTCTTGTATTTTCTGCAATGCCATCTTTTTCAAAATAATATTGCTCACTTGTTCCACGTGTTGGTAGGCTTTTTTGCATTCCACAGAACCAATTTTGCCAAATCTTTGATGACACAATTTTTTCACATCTTCATCTTGAAAGTTGTGTTTCTACTCCCTACCCACAGTCTTACATCTCCCCAGATTAGCTTAATAGGGTTTAAATCTGGGTGGTAGAATAGTTTACGTGCATTGTGTCCATTCTGCCAATATCTGATCTATTAGATAAGATTTTCTGCTGGGTTTATGAATCTTGATCAAATCATAAAGTTTTGCCTTTGAAAACAACTCTTCAAAGGCAATACTCTTTTGTAGTAACCAGGCTTTCATGACACTTTCTAGGGAGTTGTGTGTTGGTGGTTTATCTATTTGAGTGTTATGATAGGACTTGTAAAATATCAACAGAATTTTGAGAAAGATTTGGAATGAGCATAGTTTTCAGCCACTTAACGTAGTTTTCTGTATTCATTTCATGGAGAAAATCTCCAGTTTTTGCTTAGACTTATAAGTAGGGCATTTGGTATGAAGCCCTTCATACCTTCCACCAGTGTGAACAATGATAAGTCTTTCTCCCTTGGATACAGGTGTTATAAACCAGCATTATTTTCATCAGTCCAGCTTTTGGATTTTATTGCTACTATGTATATAGGTGTAGTCTTCATGCACAATAGGTTCTATACCACCAAAGAGATAATAGATAATTTTCTTGATGTTAGCATATATTGTGCTTTTCAATAACCACTTTTCTGTTATTTCTGATTTTTATCCACTTGAATCCCAAATCCTGAAATATTCTCCCTAAGGCTTCTGCTATATCCTTCAAATTCTATTAACTAAAGCTTGTACGACTTCCTTCAAATTGTATTAATTCCTTTAACCTTGTCTGCAGTCTTCCAATTGTAGGTACAGTTTCCTCTTGGACATAGAAATTTTGGATTGTATGTCTGATAATGCATTTATCGAAATCATCGATATCTCTTGATTCTTTTTGGCACAATGTGTTTGCGTGGAGTATCAAAACAAGTACCTTCTTGAGCATGCTTTTCACTATCCTTTAGAATCCTAGGAATAGAATGCACTGACACTCGGTAGCTTTTGCAAACCTGACTTGTACCTTCTGCATTTTCTTGAAATAACCAGTGAACAAACTTATTTATTGTTTGCTTCTTGTTTGTTAAACTCTATAAACGTTTGATACTATTTCACGGCTCTGGCTGTGCAAGTTTTTCTCTTTTAATTTCGAACTAATAGGAGGCATTGTATTTATTAGTATTACGATTAACTGTGGACTTAACTCACATGTATAACAATATAATAGAGACTGTACAACCAGACTTCACAGAATAATGTACATAAACATTCCATTGTAGGTTTTGTCTAATCAGTGCCACGTGTGGAGAAGGAAGGAAGGTGATGAAAAATCACTGGCTAGGCTAGGCTAAGCTAATTGACTAGCTTAACCTCAAAGACATAATGCCAGTATCCCTGGTGAGACATATGGTTTTTAGTTCCATTGTTTTTCCTTTGGGTATGTTGATATTTTTTCCCTTGTCTTTTGTGTTTTGTCGTAAATGTGCCAATCTGTATCAAGACATATTTGTTTGTTTATTCGTATTATAGTGCTGAATACTTTGTGTAGTTTTCTAAGGAATTTATGAAGATTGGTAGTTTATTGTGGGGAAAATGGGTTTTGTTGGATCTTGGTGGATTTTGGATAATTAGCACCATCATACCAAATTTGGACATAACAGTGCAGCCAATTTTGACTAATATCAAATGCTATGCATCCATAATATTATTCAAAATGTTTATATACTTCATCTAAATCCAATGTATCATTTCTTCTTTTATTAACTAATTTTACTAAATATAACATTTAATTTTGTGTCGGAACCAATACATTGAAGCGACTATTATGTTCTTAATTATCTAGTGAGTCGATATGATAATCTTATGCTCCACTTACTGTTGAATATACAAAACTAGTTTCGCAGGCTTTTGCCTGCATCCTCAGTTGCGAGTCGACTGTCGACTTCGTTGTTGGTTGACTGGAGGACTTGGTATAGCTCTCGTGGACATTTTATGAATTTCTGGATTAATTTGTCTTCTGTTGGGATCTCAAAGTTCATAGCCTTATCCTCACATTTTTTATATAAATTTTTTCCCATATTCCCAGCTCAACGGGTCAATCTACGAATTTCAATATTTCATTCCCATTTCTATATCATGTTTCTCTCTCCAAAAGTGATGTGCAACTGCTGATTTCTCTATCTCATTGTACTTCATATTTCTCCAGTGTTCCTTCAGCCCGATTCCAATGCACTTTTTGTTTTTTCAATATATACTTTGTTACATTCTGAACAGTTGATTTGTATATTCCTGGCTTCTTCTCCTCCGGTGTTCTATCATTATCACCAGAATTGAACAGATTTTTTAGGCTAAGCTTTTCACTGGGGACAAAGTAATCCCAAATTCTCCGATTATTTTTTGTAATTTTTTGGTTGCCCAATGATAAGTGAATTTCATGTGGATGGTAGATTCTTTTATTGCTGTCACTGTTGTAACCTGTTTTAACCTCTTCTTTTGTTTGAATTTCTTGATTTTCTTATCCACAATTTCTTGGTCATACCCATTGAATTTTGCTGTTTGTATAATATGATGGTGTTCTTTGTTGTGTTCAAACTCATTTATAGGTATGTTGATGAGTCTATGTGCTAAGCTATTGAGAACTGCATGTTTGTGGGCTGTGGGATTGAATCCACTTGTCTTTATGTAATTCTCAATCTGTGTGTCCTTTCTGCATATTCCAAATTCCAAATTGTTGCCTCTTCTTATAATCTTTAAGTCCAGAAAGGGAATCATGTCGTTTTGTTCTGTTTCAGAAGTGAATGTAATTTATCTTGTAGGTTTAGCAATTACAAAGCATCATCAAAGAGTCTCTTGTTGACCACTGCAAAAATATCCACATATCTGTGCCATACTTTGAAAATGTATGGAAATGATTTGGTGATGTGTATTTCTAAACTACTCATATACAAATCAGCCAGAAAAGGCGGTAATGGATTCCCCATAGCTAAATCTGCTTCATGTTTATAAAATTCACCATTAATTAAATTAATCCAGAAGTTCATAAAATGTCCATCAGAGCTACACCAAGTCCTGCAGCTAACCAACAACGAAGCCGACAATCGACTTGCAACTGTGGATGCAGGCAAAAGCCAGCAAAACTAGTTTTGCATAATTCCGCAGTAAGTGGAGCATAAGATTATCAGATCGACTCACTAGATAATTAAGAACATAATTTTACTAACTTTAATAAGTTCGTGAGATTTGTAATACTGTTGTGGGATTTCAAGTCAATTCTATCTATTGCATCTGCTACTGGAAATATTATCTTTTTGCCATGCTCATGTATTTTATGGATAATATGTCTCAGCACTGCCAATAGAATTTGTCTCTACAGTCTGCTGATTTGTAGCATATAGAAATGGAATTCAAATTATTGAAATTCATAGATAGACCCTTGGAGCTGGGAATATGGGAAAACCTTGGAGCTGGGAATATGGGAAAACCTTGGAGCTGGGAATATGGGAAAACATTTTATAAAAAAAATATGAAGATAAGGTTATGAACTTTGGGATCCCAACAGAAGACAAATTAATCCAAAAGTTCATAAAATGTCCACGAGAGCTGCACCTAGCCCATTCAACCAACAATGAATCCGGCAGTCGACCCATAGCTGATGGTGCAGGCACAGGCCTGTGAAACATGTTCTGTATAATTCAATGGTTAGTGGAGCACAAGAGTATTAAATTAACTCATTTTCTAATTAAGAATAAGTCCAGCCATCGTTTCGAGTAACGGCAGTTCAGTGAGCAACTGAAGATGGGAGAGATTCTCCCATCTTACTTTTGTGTAAGTGAATGGAGTTTAGTGTAAAAAATGAATACCTAAGTCTAGGTTATAAGAATAAATTAATTACTTCACTGTATTAGTACTGACATGAAATTTATTTTGAATTCGGGACTTGTGTTTATTATTAAACATCTTTTTCTTCATTTTTCCCTTATTTTATTCTTCTGCTGTACTTATATCTCCTATGATTGTAATCCACCTCGATTTTCTTATTATTTCCCATTCCCAATTCTTGGTTAAATTTGTGAATTCTAATTTTTGGTGGCAATTTGAGTATCTGTTCTATATCACCTTTATCTTATAATTTTCATTTACATTAATTGTGGCACTGTTTTTAATTTCTCCCTTTTATATATATGACTCCTATGTCTGTGCTTGCAAAGCTATCTTTGCTTTGTTCCTATTTTACTGTATAGCATGGAATAAGATGACTCCTTTCACCATTTTTTAGACAACTTGACATTATTCGTATAAATGCTTGTTTTTTCAATTGCTAACACTTCACTAGGCGCCAGTATCAGAAGAACATTTCTGACTAGTTTGGATTTGCTCTAATTGATGACCACATGAAAATGAGAGCACATATCCCTTCCCTTCCAAAAGACATACTGGAATTTCACAATAATGGTTGGAATCTGTAACATCAGGGGCTCCTGATAAAAGAAGAACCGGTCCATGTCTACAATGTTTAGCACATAAGAGCAACGAAACCACTGTGTATTGTCTTCTATGCAATTGTGTTTGCAGAAGACTTAGTGATTGGCTTGTCATATGCGAAAAATGTGCTAATGACACTAGAAAAGATAACATATAAATATTGTACAAACAAACCATTACATTAAAATGTAAATTGGAACTTCCACAGTGAAGCTAATCATATTAATTGATATCATTGTGTGATTCAGTTGAACTGCACACTCTTAAAGCTTCAATTACTTTTCATAAATGTATGGAACCACTTTTGAGAACATTTATGAAAAGTAAGTGAAGCTTTAAGAGTGTGTAGTTCAACTGAATCATACAATGATATCAATTAAAATCATACACAAATTTTGTTCTGTTCCTTTATGATATGAATCTTTAGCAATTAAATACATACAGTACATTTGTACCATTTTTTTAATAATGTTTATGTGCAAAATTTGAAAAAACATCAGAATACAAAATTTATAGACTTTATTTTTCTTATTTATCAATTCCATCTAATTTTAATGTGTTACACGCCCATTAAAAGCAAAAAATAAAAGTGTGGCACTGAATGCCGTCCAAGCTCATTTATAATTTAACTTTTTTTTTCTACTTGGAATGAGTGAATGAGTTATCTAACGTTCATCAACTTGAAAAGTTTTTAATTACTGTTTAAATCCTGCTTTTAATACTGAGGCATTAAATATGATGAACATTCATGACATGAAATTATAAATTGGGAAAGGAATTTTGGGAAGGAAGCAATATGTTTAAATGTCTGCATAATTTGCCCTTGTAGAAGACTGAGGAAAACCTGGATATAACCAGCCAGGAAGGGTGATTTTGGCAAGATTGGAATTGCAGTCCAGCTGTCCACGAGTTCATGTCTGAGCAACCTTGGACACCCATGTCAATAACATGAATAATTTCCGTGGTTTCTCTGGATACAAAGATTCTTTTAATTAGCATTATCAATATCCTTGAATTTGCAGCTTAAAATAATGATGATGGCCAGCTTCAATCATAGATGGTCTGATTAATTAAATATCAAGTAATTTTAATTTGAAAATTGGTGAAGGAAAAGAGATTTAATGAACAGTAATGATCATGACATTTTCCTATGTGGCTTTGATCATAGCCATGTTTAAATGAATGATTGAGATATACGTTTTATTTTTGCTGAGATAACTGAGTGTTGATGAACTTGTCTGGAATAATTCCTCTAGTTCAAATAATTGCCCAAATGAAATTTTATTCAAAGTTGTTCCTTAGTCCAAAAAAGCAAATTTAGGTGCTGCTGATTCACAGGCTCATTTTTATTTTGATTAATTTTGTTCATGATTCTCCATATATTGAGTTTAAAGCAGACATCAGAATTGTAATTAAAATAATGTTTTTTAATTGAAAATTACTGATTGCTGAATTAAAAGATAGTTGCAATTCATGAATACCTTAAAAAATTGATTTTAAAATATGGCTCATTAAAAAGCTTTCATAAAATATGTGAGATACAAACAACTGAAAGTCAAATAGCTGTAAAAGTATCGTATAGCTGCATGGTAGCTAATAAGAATTCAAATAAAAATTAAAAACTTACATCTTGAAAATTTGATCTTTACATACTAAGGTTGCAATCATCTCAACAGTCCATGTAGGTATGTGTTGAAAAATATTTCATTTAAAAATAATTGAAGCTACTAATCGCATAAAATAAGAATTCTTCAGACAGAGTTCATAGCTTCGGTCATGTACATTTAAAAAGATTGTACATTTATATATATATTTAAGGCTGTTCTCTTGATTATGATCCATAGTATGCTGAGTGAACATAGCTGTCAGCATACAGTTGTAAAGATTAAAGACCTATCAGGACTAACCACTAAGTGGAATTCAAAAGCTATATCCTTGAAATAATCATGTAAGATGATACTTTTATAAGTAATTTCACCATCTGTATCTTGTTGCAACATGCTTTGTACATGAAAATTTATCTAAACATAGCTTGATCAACTTTAAATTATTATTCACTTTCTAGACACATCTTCCAAGAATTTAAGTATTTGATTTTTCCTTTAATGTATACTAGATCTAGACAATTATTCAATGTTATTATTTATTTAAGAATAATTTAGCTTTTTTGGTGAAAATACTTATGTATATTGTTCATTTATGATTACCTAAGGCTCATGTTGAAGCTCCTCGGCCATTTAACATATCCCATTGGGCAGGTTTTAAGTTGTTAGCAAATTAAAAAGTGTTCTTTATAATATTAAATTATATTTGAACCTAACAAAGGTAATTTATTGGAATTTACCACTGGTGTTATGACTTTCATCCAACTGTAGAATAAGCACAGTATCCCACACTAATTTAATGTCCACATTAATTTCAATGTCACGAGACATTTCTTTTATTCTGCGACTAACAGTTTTATCTGATAATGGAATTTTTGATATTTCTTCTTTTGCAGCATCGCTAAACATAGTTTTCACAATTTCTTTTTTGGCTGGTAATTTTGATTCCTTGCCAATATTAAGAGAATTCTTTTGTTGGACTATTAATTCGGAAACTACATATGAAGCATGCAATGCATTGTCAGAAAGAGAAATGCATTTTACTAATGCATTAGAGGATTTTTCCTGTAACTTTGAAAGATGTTCAAAATATTCTCTTGGTTTTGAAGCTACAGGAGAATGATAACTTTCTAAGTATCTTTTTAGTGTTTTGGCAACATCGACTAAATTTGAGCAAACATTTACGCACATAAGACACTTTGATTAAGTATTCATCACTATATTTACAAAATGCAGCAGGTTTTGTGAACCTTGAAAGGAATTTTCACTTACATTATTTGAATTAGCACTGCTGTCATCCAAACCAGAACTTCATTCAGTTTCTTTTGCTAATTAAAAATTTGTCCATGATAAAATGTAAATAAAGCCCTTTTGATAAAATAGTCACATCACCCACTCACATGTATGTAGAATTTGAATGAATATGAATTTATTGAAATGCTAAGAAAAAAATACAAATTACAAAGGGGCCTCCGTCTATATGGTTAGGCCATTTTAGGTATGACCCCTCAAATTTACAAAAAATTTAAATACAATAATTCATTTTATACTATCGAGTTTATCTGAATTCTAATATAACTACACGAAATACAAAATTTTTACCTTGATTGCATCAATCCCATGTCCCCAGTTCATCAGCAGCAGCCTACTGGAATTCTAGGGGATCAGGCTCTGACAAAATCAAAAGTCCTAAAATAAAAATTTTCAATTACTCCACCTGTGCCATTATTTTGTTAACTGGCTAAAGTCTCAACAAACTACTGATTCCTTTATTTCTCAAATGCCTACTATAATACTACATTTATTCATCATTAATAACAATTTCCAATCACAAACTGAATAATTTAATCAAATTTAACATATTCCCACTCCATACGATAATATGTTTATCTAAATTCTAATATAATTTAAGTAGTGTACTGCCTTTTCAGAGTCGGTCCTGGTGGTCTAGTGGTAACCAAACTTACCTCGTAAACCAAAGATCGTGAGTTCATTCCCAGCCAGGGTCGATTGATTTTTTTCAGGCGTAAAAATTGTAAGTATGATTTCCTTCAGAAGGGAAGTAAAGCTGTGGACACCATGTCATAAATTAACAGTGCAAAAAAGAAACTCAAATCTGAAAGAAGAGGCCTCTGAGCAAAATTTACTGGCAGTTTCATACCCTGAATTGAACGAGATGCTGATGGCCTTAGATGTTAAAGAGTCTGCATCAATTAGACAAATCATTCAATCCTTTAAGTAATTTGTTATAATTCCCTTCTTAATATCCAATTCCATTTATTTTTAACTTTACTTAGGGATTGCGCTACATTCCTGCTATTTTACTGAAGGTTTTCATTAAGACTATTTTTCTATCTAATTTAAACCATTTCTCATTTATAACTTTTTCCCCCAGAGTCCTGTCCCTTTTGCATTCAAACACTATATGTTTCATATCTTCCTTTCCCCCATATATTGGGCACTGATTCTGAGGAAATCCTTTCCTTATTCCTTTTAATCTCCACACATCTGCTTTTACCCATGCAACTCTCTTCGTTTTTTATTTATTTGTCAATGTACTTCTCTCTTTCCCATTTTTTAATGGTATATAAAATACTAAAGCTCTTTTACCTGCTATCTTTCTAAACAGTTTTTGTATTTCTATATCTTCCAATCTCATTCTTGCAGTTTCCAAAAACCATTTACATTGTTCTCGCTCCTCCGAATATTCCCCATTCCATTGTTCTTCAAAATTATCCCAAGACTATTACTCCAACCATTGCTCCTTAGACACTTTTCAAGAAATTGTAAGCATTTCCTTAACAAATTTCTTTCATTTTAATTTAGAATTCTAAACCAATATTTAAGAGCTCTCTCCATAATCATACCTTTCCTTGCCACTCTTCCCATTTCAATTTGTGCAACTTCCTTTGCTGTTGTGCTTGGTAGGTCTAAGATTTCCCTACAAATCATTCAATGCACAATTTCCCATCCTCTTCCAGTCCCCATTTTAAATACCACACTACATTTTTGCCTCAACACTCATATTATATATTCTTTCTAGCCACACCGCCACGAGTGGCCGAGGTCGTTAAGGCGCAGACTCATGAGCTGGAGGTCTGAGGTTCGAATCCTGCCAGGACTGTCCTTCCTGGCTGAGGTTTTTTCCTGGTTTTTCTCAGTCTTCATAAATGGCAAATGTGGGTAGCTACCCTAAATTTAAATTTAATTTCATGTATCATCAATGTCCATCACCTGTGGTGCCTCTGTAGTAAAAACAGGCATTAAACATCATTCATTCATCTTCTAGCCACATAATATTTATATCTGGTATTCTATATTTACAACCTCTAACTGTTGCCATTGCTTCTTTCCCTTTTGCCAAAGCTAATTTTTTATGCTTTTCCCATTTGTCTTTTGATTTTAACTCCTAAATAAATGCAATCCCTAACTACTTTATATTCCTTATCTCCTTTCCTGCACTTCATATTTACTCAGTTTTGCTCCTTTCTTGAATACTACTATTTGAGCCTCCTCCTGATTTACCTTCAAGCTCCAATCAATACAATATTTATCTATTTGCTGCAAGGATTTCATTAAGCCAATTGTTGAGATGGATTCTTCAACTAAGTCATCTGCAAATAATAACCCCAGGATTGTAACATTATTAATGACAGGCAATGAATTGTTACTGTTTCCTATCTCTGTTAATATGTCATCAATAAAGAAATTAAATAACAGTGAGCTTAAATTACACCCTTGCGTTAACCCCCTCTCTTGTATAATGCCTTAAGAATATTTACCATATGAAAACTTACTGCCTTACCCAGTAATTTATCCCATAACAATTTTAACTCTATGCATTGGCATGCTTTCTCTAAGTCAACAAATGCCATGCACAGTTTTCCTCTCCTGTCCTTTAAGTATTTATCCACTAATGTTTTTATAATGAATTTATTATTCATAGTGCATCCTCCCCTATGAAATTTCATTTGAAATTCCGAGATAATTTTATATTCCTCACCCCAACTTTATAGCCAATATGTCAAAATGCCTGTAAAAACTTTTCCAACATTTGATGACAATATAATGGCTCTGTAATTTTTTGGTATATCTACACTTATTTGCCTTTATATATTAGGTAAATGGTTGCTTCACTCCAATTTTCTGGTACATTTTCCTTTCCCATAATTAAGTTAAACATCCTGTAAATAACTTAATACTGTTTACGTCACAGCACCATTCTTTTATAAATTCTGGTGGGATACCATCTATTCTTGTTGCTTTATTCTTTTTCATTAATTTCACTTGATTAACTACTTCTTCATTCCTTACCTTACAATCCAAAATGTCTATATAACGCATTCCTATTTCTAACCTTGATGTTGCTTTTAAACCACAATGCTCACCAAAAAGAGCTCTGAAATAACCTATCCGCTCTTCTGGATTGATGTTGAATTTAGTTATATACGTGTTATAGGTTACTATTAACAGTTTCCATATCCTACTAGCATTTCCTTCACTTAATATCCTGATTAAATTTTCCTCATTTTTCCTTCTCCACACATTTCTTGCCCTCTATCAGCAAGTTATAAAATACTTTCCCATCTCAATATTCTTTCTTTAACTCCTCATCCCCTGCACCTCTCCATTTTATCAGTAAATATTTCAATACTTTTTTCCTACTTTACATTCATAGTTGTTTCGCTCCTCGCCCCTATTCACAACTCCCATTCCCTTTTCCATCCCATCTCCAGCTCTTTACATTAATGTATTTATGTTATTTGCCTTCTCTACTTCATTATTCTTTAACATATAATTTATTCCATGTTGGCATATTTGGCCATACTTTGATTCCAGAGTCTGTTTAAATTTATTTCTCTGTTCCTTCTTCCATTTAAATGTAGTATATTACCTAATACCATTTTTCTCATCCTCTAAATTATCTACTACATGTCCTGATTGAATTTTTATATTCACAAGTAAGAAATGATCACTACTTGAGTTGAAATGAAATATTCTTATTTAGCAAGTGAGTCGATTTAATGCTCTTATGCTCCACTTACCATTGAATTATACAGAACATTCTTACCAGGCTTTTGCCTGCCAGTGGCTTCAATCCCACAGTACACAAACACAGTTCTCAACAGCTTAGCACATAGACTCATTAACATACCCATGAATCAGTTTGAATATAATGAAGAGTACTCTCACATAATACAAAAGGCAAAAGCAAAAACCAATGGGTATGGCTAACAAAATGTAGACAAGAAAATCAAACAGAGAAGAGGTATAAACATGTTACAACATTTGTCAGCAAAAAAAGAAACTACTGTTGACAAGAAACTTACTTATAATCCTTTGGCCACCAAAAAACTCCAGAAAATACTCTTGAGAGTTTGGGATTACTTTGTCTCCAGTGAACAAATTCAGCCTATATAATCTGTTCAACTCAAGTGATAATGATAGAATTCCTGGTGAGAAGAAGCCAGGAATATATAAAATCAACTGTTCAGAATGCAACAAAGTATGTATGGGCAAAACAAAAAGAAGCATTAAAATTAGGCTAAAGGAACACTGGAGAAACATCAGGTACAATTAAATAAATAAATCAGCGGTTGTACATCACTTTTGGAGAGATAAACGTGATATAGAAATGGAAGCGAAATTATTGAAATTCATAGATTAGTCCCTTGGAGTTAGGAACATGGGAAAAAATTTTTATAAAAAAATATGAAGATAAGGTTATGAACTTCAAGATCCCAACAGAAGACAAATTAATCCAAAAGTTCATAAAATATCCATGAGAGCTACACCAAGTCCATCCAACCAACAAAGAATATGGCAGTTGACTCACAGCTGATGATGTGGGCAAAAGCCTGAAAAATATGTTCTGTATAATTCAACGGTAAGTGGATCATAAGAGTATCAAATTGACTCAATAATTAATTAAGAATAAATTAATTGCTTTACTGTATTAGTTCCAACACAAAATTAGTTTTAAAAATGAAATTAAGAATCTTAAAATTACTGAAAATATACCCCATGTTCACTGACCATCATAATATGTAATCAGTAACACTCTGGCCCTTATTATTAACAGAGGTAAATTCCCTCAATACATATTCACCATATTTACCATTCAAAATGTCGCTTCACCAAATGTAATACATTTTTTGCAACCTTTGTTATTATATTGATATTTGCTATGTCTTATTATATCTTTTTTTTATCATTATTTCATTATCCCATACCTTATCAGTCCCAAAATCTCTCTCTCCCTTACGTACTCTGATGTTAAAATTCCCCATTATTATAACCTCTGCATTAAGATAATTCTCTCTTAAACTCTCTCTATATCACTTTCCTTTTGCTTAAGCAGCTCAGGGTTATGGTACTGTGAGAATCCCAGTGGGTTATACACTACTCCTAGGCATATAATATTTTCATCCATCAGTTTATCATCCATTACAACCCATAAAGCATTTTTTCCTTGACCATGTTTCTCTTATAACTTTATTCAACAATTTCCTAATGAAAAAACCCAAGCATCATGAGGCTCTTCCCTTCTTTGTCACCACATCTCCTTTTATTTGAACATATATGAAATCATCCACCTCTACATATTATTCTATTACATATCTTCTATCCCCAAATAATCTATCTTTCCTAATAGTTGTTTCAGCTTCCCTGTATACATTTTATTTTTTAAACCTTCACAGTTCCAACACCTAACACCTTACTTCATCCATGCTCTATTGTGATTCCTTTCTGTGCATGTATATACTGAAACAGAGCAATATATTCTTACAATTCTAAACTCTGTTGTTACTAAGAGGGAAGGTTAAATGAATTATGCAGCGTTATTTAAGTGTTCACTTTCATTCTCATTATCACCAGGCAGAAAAATTTAACTGAGGATTGTTGTAGGTATTAAATGTTTCATGGGAGTGTGTCTCAAAATAAAATATGCCATATGAAAGACTTCATTATAAATAATAATAATAAAAAACAAAAAGTGTTGTAAAGAAACTTTCTGGGTGGCATAAAATTTATTTTTCAGTACCAAAATTTTATGACACACTCCATGGGGCTATGCAACAGACCAGTTTGTCCTGGCAAACCAGTTGGGAACCATTGATATAGTCTATTAAGAATCCTGAGTTTTTTGGCTAACCATATATATTTATGTATGTCTTTCTTTGATTTTAAGAGTATTAAATGTCTCAAAATTCATCAATTCTGTTCCATTATCACTTCTTCCTCATAAATACCACATACATTTGTAATGGGGGATTTTCCAACTCTTGCATATAAATCTCCTGCAATTATTATTTTGTGTGTTTTATTAGTAATCTAATCTTCTATAGTGCATTATAAAATTAATTTTTTTCTTCAATCTTTCCCTCGGAAATATAGTCCAATTGCTAATAAATTCCCTCTTTCTGATTTAACATTAATTATCTTCTCATTTATAAATTCCTAACTTTATATTTTAATCTTCCCTTTTTTTTATCAATTCAGATGGCTACTCCTTTGGTAACCCTTGTCGTTTGTTCTACTCCTGAGTAAATCATTACATAGTCACCTATCTCTTTTGTTCCTTTCAAGTTTTTTTTTTTTTAATTTCTTTAGTTACTTAAATTTTTTTCTTTATTAGTTAGACTTCTGACATTCCAAGTCACAATTTTTTATTTTTCCTAATTGTTTATTCTTTTTACTTAGCCAATGTCTCATCTTGTTGATCAATCCAATTTACCAGTGAAGATTTCTGAGGAAAAAATTTTTATGTTGGGTTTCCAGCCCAATGCAAAATCTCCAACCTGGAGGACCAGGGGTTTTCTGTTGAGGTCTCCTTCCCTTAGACAGTTAATTGCCTTCACACGGCTAATAAGATTCCTCCTCGGATTTTTTTGAGTTTCCTTCTCCTAGGTAGGAATGGTATAGGATTAATCTGGGATAGGGAGGAGAGAGAAAGGATATGGCTTGGGTTGGAACGTGATCCCCCATAAAAATGGAGGTGGGGAGAATCACAAGCTGTGTGGGCAGGGTGGCTAAAACTCTGAAGTAAAATTAGCATTAATCAGGGCCATTGACAAGTCTTCATCCTGTTAATCGATATATGAGTTATTAATAAAAAGTGTGTCTTTATATTTGGGGATAATTTATAACTTGCCGAGAAGCTCACAATTTTATGATTCTGGTCTCCTTTGTCATTTTGAATTCAAAACAGGTTAGCTGAAATTGTCCGAGAAAGAATTTTTGTTATTGGGGAATTTTGATGCTAGGAATGGAAACCTTCAAGCTAGAGATTATGGTAAATGGGAAAAGGAGCATGTAGAAGGTAGCTATGGAATGATAGAAGTAGTGAAGACAAGGTAAATGAAAAAGGATTTAAAGTTACATAGTTCTGTGAAAACAATAGGCTAATGGTTAAATGGATATTTGGGGAAAGAATAAGAGCAGGGAATTTATGTGTGTTAAATTATGGTGAGAGTATTCTGGATTTTGCCTTATGCCACTAGCAAAAGATCAAAAGTTATAAATTTAGAGTAATGAACATAGTGAGTAATGTGCTAATATTCCTAGCACCATTGAATGGGGATATAAAGCTGATATGGGGGAAGTATTAAAAGATAGTATTAGGGAAATGAGCAATAGAGTTATAGCATGCAAATAGAATCAAGAGTGTCCTGGTAAATTTTGTGATATACTGGAGGCATATTTGTGTGTTCTGGGAATTAATAGAAAGATTGAGTTAAACAAGGGTGAAAGTGACATGCAGTATTGGAGATTGTGCTGTAATGGGTCGGTGGGAATGATATAATTAAGAAGATTGGGAATAAAGGCAAGGGCAAGGGTTGTTTTAATAAGGAATATAGAGATAAAAAATACGTGGTGAGGGATGCTGTAATTCAGTGGAGTGATAGAAGAGTATGTGCCAGGATAAAAAATTAATTAAGATTGATGGAGCTAAGAACCATTTATTGGAAAATGAGAAATGAGTGTTGGAAGAAATTTGAAAAGAAATGGATAAAATAATATTTTGTAAAACTGGGTTTGATACTGCATAAAATGCAACCAATGTGGGTGCCTTGTTACAAATGGGAAAATTTTGGTGATTAAGAGAAATCTGAAATATTTGTTTAGAGTTCAACAGCTTCCACATGGTCATAATGTGAAAGAATGTCTAAAACTTCAGGATTTTGTTTTAGATGTGTAGGTAAGATAAGTGAAGAAATGTTATGGCATGGATTGGAAGATATTTGAAGTAGGAGAGAAGAATTAACGTGAGGCTTTTGGAGACTGGTTATAAGATTCAGTGATATAGATGGACAAGTGGTGAATGCTCTAATTAGATAGAAAAATTCTTTGGTGCTAAATTAGGAATTAAAGGAGGACAATAAAGGGAAGTACTAGCGTGGTTTAGGTTAGGAGTTTGGAAATTAAAAGGTATAAGGAGAATATTTGAGCAGAATGTTTGTCTAGTTTATATGGGAATTGAAATTGCTGCACTTAAATTGTTTGAATGCATGGGAATAAAGGAGTGGAGGCAGAAATTGATATAAAAAAGAAATGGGTGTACATGCAAAAGGTATAGACAAAGGCAATTTTTGGGGACGTATCTCAAATGAGGAATTTAGAGGATTATATATAGGGTTAAAAATAAGTGGATATAGATGGTTAACAAGTGAGTGTCTTGTGGTTGTTAAATTAATTTTAAAAGTTTGTATATTCATGTAAAATGATTAGTGTTTATAATAATTAATCAAGTGCTTCTTGAATTGAAGCTGAATGGAGCATGTAAAGTTTATTTGTTAATTACTGATTAATGAACTCAATATTTGGAACAGAGTAGGAGCTTAAAAGAGAGCAGTACTGAGGAAAATAAATAAGGAAAAGAATGGAAAGAGAACCCTATGATGTGAATGAACCATCAGAAATTGTGGCTAACCTCTGTCCTGTGAAATTCCAGTAGGAAACAACTGATGAAATGAAGGCAGAGGTTAGCAAGTATCATAGATATGAAGACAAGTGGTACTTTAATTACATTATCATTATTTTATTTTGTATTGTTTCATAAATTGAAATAAGAATGTATTTAATTTAAAATTTAGTAAGGAAACTTATTATAATGCACACATTGTATTTGTAGGGGGCCATACCTAAGAATGGCCAGGGAAAAATATATAAAGACTTCTCATATTCTTTTTTTGTCTTTCAATAAATATATCAATATATAAAAGAATAAAAGCTTAAAACATTTTATTTTAATGAAATGGCTCCAGGTTATGAAAACCCTTACCCTTTTGAACTATATTGATAGTGTAGAGTTATCAGATGGTATTAACAAAGTATTCCAATCATTTGCAATAAAGTGTTTGAGTTAGATGTTGCAGTGTGAATCAAATGGAATCTCAGCACTAGAATGGGTCTATGGTCCAGCAGCGTGGCTTTATACAAAGTACATTCTTGTTTATTTCTCATTTGGAGCAAGTAGACAAATTGGGTCATTTTGCCCTTCTACTGGAAAGGCAAGTACCATGTAGCTTGGCTACTGGGCTCATGTGCACTATTAATTAGCATTTTATTTATGTATTGAAAGAAAAGAATTGACGTGAAAAGAGGAAGAGCACTATGTCCAAACCACCTACATCTCCCAAAGGAATTAAATTAGTATGAAACCATACTTCATTCACTGATGTGTGCTACTGGTGATGGAACCCTGAATTTTCATTCTGAAACTAAATGAGCTAAATATAAACCAACTGTTTTATGTTATATAATACAAATTGCATTATAATTGTGATTATGAGACTGCATAATTTGTGCATACTTATAGCTCATTACAAATAAAAATAATTGTTAGTACTATTTTAGCTTTATTTAGGATACAAGTGAAGCCAATAGTGAAACAAAACTGATACTTTTTTCTTTCAGTGCTTATATATTTTTAAAGTAGTTATGTTAGACATATTTTCTGACACAGTAACACAAATATTAGCAAGATGGGTAAGAAATGTTTTAGGATAATCTGAATTTTTTAATCGCTAATTTTTTTATTCATTGTGTTTAGTGTCTACTGGTGACTAAGATGGAATTTGCTCTTTCAGTTTTAAATTTAAACTTTGTGCTTAAATGAAAATTGTGTGTATAATCAATGTTCATTTTCTATGTTAAATTATCTGAAAGAATTTTAAAGTAAATGTATTTTAGTATCTAAAGTGTTTATTTTCTAGACTGCATGTAAGAACATTCAGAATAGCTGAACAAATAGACTGACTTCAAAATCATTGTTTTCCTCTACCCGCACTATTTCAATATTCTTATTTGTCATGTGTTATAGAGTATAATGCTGTCAAGCGTGGGTGAAGAAGTGCTGCTCCTGATAGCATCAAAATGAATGGTGAAATTCCAAGTGTTCCTATCACCACTTTGGCCGGCATTTCAAGTCTAACAGACTGTAAGTAGCTTTGTATCATCAGTACATAAATTTTATGTTTAATGTTGTATAATTATATGACATTATGAATGCATTATGCATTGATTATTTAATGGACCTCATTTTAAGATCCTTTTGCAAGTTAATGTTAGGCACAACTCTAAACACAGCCAATTTAGGAGTTCTCCAGAAATTTGAGAAAGTTTGCATGAGAGGAGTGGTGATGGAAAGGATAATGAAATATTGGTATCAGATAAATCAGATGCCAGAAGATAGTATAATGAAAATTTTTTTTAAGGTGTCAGGGGAAACATTTAAATAGTGATAATTGGTTAGGAAATATTAAGAATCAATTATAGAAAGATGGATTAGGTGTTATATGGTTTGCAAGAGAGGATATGTTAGAAGGATTTGGAGGAGTGGGGGTCAGTGCAGATTTGATATGGATAAGCAAGTTTTTGGTTCAGTATGATACAAGAAAAGATTTTTAATATAATTCTTTCAAGGTAGAATTTATGAAGGAGATATATATTGAAAGGTGCAGCAGACAGGAAAAAGAAGGAATGGCCTGGTTTAGACTGGGGTTTTGGAGGCCGAGGGGTTTGGGGAATAATGCTCCACAGGGTATGTGCCAAATATGTGGAGTGGGGGAAGATGCACACATTCTGTTAAAATGTAGGGGTACTGAGGAATGGAGAAAGGTATTAATAAGAGAGAAATGTTTGAAGATTAATAAGGAGTTCATCAAGAAAATATTTGATGAAATTCAACTACAGGAGTGGATGAGTTTTATGGAAGGTATAAAATGGAATGAATTAAGTTTAGGTAGAAACCTTACTATCATTTGGTAGCAATATTTGAAGACTGTTATGATTAAGATTATCATTAGATATATATTTTTTGTTCTTTTTTTGTGTAATAATAAGATGAGGGTGGAATACATATTTCCTGAATATTTCAGTAGTAGACTACTGATTAGCCAGAGACAGGTATATGTATAAGGAGCAAATTATTTAAAAATTGTAAAAACTTTAAAAAATTTATATGGAATATTTAATTCAAGTAAATTATTTGTTTAAAATAGTTTAATGTAATTAAAATATATTGTTTGATAAGAATTTGTAATGGGCAATACCTAGAAATTGGATAGGGCCAGAATTAGGTGGTTACATTTTGTAATGTTTCAAAGCAAATCAATAAATACAAAATACAAAAAATACATTAATTATTTTATTAATGAGTTTTGACACATTATGGCAACAAATAAAAAACAAAACCACACCTTTTTTTTCAGAACTTTGAGATAGTAATTAATCTTTGTATTTGCATTTTGCTCACTTTTGTTAATCACATAATGAAATCAATATACAGAAAGCTACAGGGGTTGCTGATTTCATCTGCAGTTTAGTAAGATGAAACAGTACACTTGTACTATGACTAGTTTGTAAAATTGTTTTATAATGCTTTCTTCCTCCAAAAATTTTTTTCTATTTCTAATCAGTTTCAGCTTTTATCAGGTATTCTTGTAGATGCATCAGGGGCAGCTTCATATGAATTGAATATTAGATATGAAATATGGAATGAATGGTTCATTGTCAATTTAAATGCCAGTCAATGCAATAGAGTTCCATGCTTTTAAAATACAGTAAAGAGGCATAAACTTTTGTAAATTGCAAATCAGGATTTGGTAGCCTATATTATGCTAAATGACATTGAATTTCAGGTTGAGGGTGGTGTTAAAGCAGCTGGCATAATGAATGGCAGAGGAAACTTCATAGTACCCACAAACAATTTGACCGGGTGCAACCATAAATCCCATGTAGAGTCTCTGGCAAATAGGGTCACCATGTAGAATGCAAGCAATCTGTTTAGCCTTTCTGCTGCAAAATAGGGAATGGTAGTTCTTGTATTTGCTCATACTTTCATATTCTGGTAACCTTCTATGCTGCATTTCCCTCATTTCATTTTCATAATAATATTAATAAAATTAGATTTTACTAATTAAATAAATATTTAAGGTATAGTACAGATATGTTGACACTATATTTGCCATAGTTAACAAAAAACTCATTGATGATGCCTTAAAACTTTTGAATATACAAGATAGAAACATATCGTTTTCATATGAAACAGAAACAGATAACATGTTGCCATTCTTGGATATTAAAATAATGAAATGTCAAGGGAATTTGGAATATATAGAAAGAATACACATGTAGATATTAACATCAAAGCTGACAGTTTTACACACCAGCTAGTTAACCTACAGGTTAACTTAGCAAAGAGGAACATTTTAATGAATACAAACAAATAGAAGAAACAGCATTAAAAATGGTTTTAAAAAAGAATTAGTACACAAAAAGGGGCAGAAATTCAAGAGACAAAAACGTATCAAAGAAACCACAACACTTTACGAAAAGATAAGCTAATTTTTAAAAAAATTCACATATCCATGGACTACAAAAAAAAAAAATTCAGAATATTCTTAAAGATTTTAATATCAGACTGGCACTGGTTAATAGATTTAATGTTAAAACCTACCGATAGACAATGTTAATGACAGTATTCCACAAGAGAAAAAAGCAGGTATTTACAAAATAAATTACGCAGAATGTGAAAAATTCTGCATTGGAAAAACAAAGAGAAACATAGGCACACGGTTAAAGGAACATTTCAGGGACATAAGGTACAACCAAATAGAGAAATCAGCAGTGGCAATATCATTTTTGGACAGAAAATCGCATCATGGTGAACAAAGCAAAATTATTAAAATCAATACAAGGATCTACAGAACTAGCAACTTGGGAGAATATCTACATCTACAAATACAAAGACATTCTAATAAACTTCGACATTGCTGGAGATGAAAACATAAACAAGTTTATCACACAGCCACCAGAGCACATGTTCCCACAGCTTAATGATTATCCGACAGTTTAATTTTAGCCTGGCTGATGATGAGAACAAAATGTTCTGGAGGTTCTATATATTATGACAAGTAAGTGAAGCATTAAGAGTGTGTAGCTCAACTAAATCATACAATAATATCTATTATTAGATTTTACGTTAATGAAAAGATAGGTTTCTGTGAAATGCAAATGTATTTTGTTGCACTCTTTTATGACAAATGTTATCTTCAGTGTTGCCAGAAATGCCACTACCGTCACCATTGCCACAGACCCTCAGTAACAAGTCCTTGCTGTTTCACCCTCGTGTGGCAGAAGAAGCTCAGATTCTCCTGAGTGTTAGGGATGAAGCTTTGGTACCACAGCTGATTCAGTCTCTTATTCAGACATCTGCTGATCACATGTAAGTATGATTAGTTTATGTTAAGTCTCATACGTGTATAGCTTTTTTTTTAAAGGTGATATTTTTTATAAATATATTCTTTAACTGTAGAAGCATTGATTAATATAAAAGAAATACTCCCCATAATTATTGGGTTAATGTTCTAATGCAGTATCTAGAAAAATTGCAATTTATCACAAACATGTGCCCATGACTTATTTCCTTAATAGTTCAGTACATTTCCACAATATCATCTCCTTGTGTTGAAATACAAATTTTTTGTGCCATGAGGTTTTGTCACTTCTCTTTTGCCTCCTTCAATGTTGCTTTATATTGTTTCCTCATTTCTATGTCATTTTGATTAAGTTCCCCAATGTTCTTTCAAAAAAATCATGTAGATTTTTCCTCATTTTTCTTTCCCCTTCTACAGAATTAGCTGTACCATCCTTTATTATTTTTACTTTTACTTTTGATCTCCATTTTCTTCCTCGCTAATTGTAATTGTACAGTGATTATTTCAATAGCTGAATTCACATCTGCAATTCTGTCCATATTTTGCTGAGCTAGCACACGATTGAAATTTGCAACCCCCTTAATTGAATATGGCCAATCAATATGAAGTATTGTTTAGTGAATTGTTTTACATACTGTTTGACAGCGTAAAAATAAATAAAATACATGGTTTCTTTAAACATCATAGTAAGTCAGAGGAGGATACAGAAAATACTTTAATGATGTATAAACAGTAATCCAGAGTTTAATTTTAGGTTTTTCCTTTCTGTACTAGACACCACCATTTTATATATATGCTTAAGGGATTTAAATTTAGGAAAAAAGAAATGTGTTAAATAAAAGCCCAAAGAGGAGGAGAAAGAAGAAAAAGTAAGGACTGGCAGTTCATAGAATCAACCATTAAAATAAAATGAAAAATCTCTCCTACAAAAGCACGCATGCATCTTTAATGTGAAAGTGCCAAATTAAAAAATTACATGCATTTTCAATTTCCTGTTGGTATAGCTAGCAGTAACTGTGAGGTATGCTGTTAAGAGTCAGGTAAACTCTGCTCTCAGTGAAAATAACAATAGATTAACATTTTAACGTATAGTATAGGTAAAATTTATATAAAGATGTCTTACAGAATTTAATTTTTCTGACTAAACTGTTCTTTGAGGAGGATGCACAAATAGGTGAACATATCAGAACTTATTACATCATTTTTAAATGTTGCAAGAATAGATTTTTATTCTTTAGATATCACATGAATGCATTTTGCAGGAACTTAAGAACACCATCACCATATGCTAAAGTACTTAAAACTTTCATGGACAAGTTTCTAGAAATATTAATTATATGAGCAGGCAACATTTTGTGGCCTTGTGGACCACCATATTTTACTTCTTTGTACTTCATTCCAAAAGAAATGCATAAATAACACTAACTAGCATACTCTGCAGTAGAATTCACCTTTGGTAAGGAATATATTGGCAAGGCAATCTATATGGAAGTACTAAAAACATCTGAATCCATTTGCTTTAGCATTGTTTGGGTCAACATGGGAGAACATTTCAAAATCAGCTGATATTTGTGATTTTGTATATCTTTATGGGGGGGTGGGTTGCAGGGGTTGTATCTTGGGCTAAGTTATATGTAATTCTTTATTGGTTAAAGTGAGAGTCATGCTCATTTAATGGGTGGCTGGTTATTATAGTTGGCCCCAAGTTGTGAGTACCAATTTGAAATAGGATTGTTGATGGGGGATGGGAATTGGGCTTAATGGTAGCTGTGTTAATTAATTTAAACCGGCTGATCGCAGATTTTGTCAGAACTGCTGCAGACTACTAACTCTTCTACCATGAGACTCTCTCGAGAGCTTTCTGCTGAATTTTGGCTTCTGTAGCAGCCGGGACTGAGTGATTGAGGTTTTGACTTTAAAAATGAAGCCTTTCCCAGTTAATCCATTTCATTTCATGTATCATCATTGACCATGCCCTGTGATGGCTCAACCATTTTCATTTGCAGATTTTCAAACTTAAAAGGAATGATATTCTTGAACATTTTGATACATTGAAAAAACTCTTGACCAGATTTACCAGTTCCAGAGAACTCCCAACCCCCCCCCCCTCATTTTTCTCTAGCTTTTCCAGCAGTATTGTTGTGTTCCACTATGTTACAAGTGCTGTTATCTTCTATTTTTCCAAGAAATAAATGATGCTGTTACCACATTTTTTGAACTGTATTATTTCACTTATTAACCTCTTTCCCGATATGGACATATATAGACGTCCAGAATAAAATGGGCCCGAGTGATATGGATGTGTATACACTTCTGGCAAACGCTATAAATTGAATGATTTTTCTATTGTATTTATTTTAACATTTATTTATAAAATAAACTTAAATAAATTCTATAAAATAGTCAACCTTTCTTTAAATGTTTTTGTTTTGAACGATACACCTGAAAGAATGGGTAGTGACATACGGGTTCATGCCCGCAGTCACCAACATCATGTTTGTTTCCTTGCACATGTCCCTTTTGCGGCATGCCACACATTTCCAAAACTGATACAACTTTTTCCCCCCATAGACTGTATCCTGTTCAGGAAATGTTTTTTCCGTCAATCTGAGGGTGGCAGGGATTTTAGACTTTCTACCCCCTGTGTGTATAGGCCTCTGAATTTGGTTGCTTGGAATTATACTGTGAGCAATTGATAAGCAAATATCCACATATGTCATTATTTTTTGTGAGTTTAGAGCTATCAAAATTACCAGACAATTGTATATTGTGATATCCAAACATAGAAAAAAAATATTGGATGTACCATTTTATATTTTTTTGTAAAGAGGAATATGTCTGCAATACTTGATCCACTAAATCAACATCACCCATATACATATTGTATTCATGTATAATATCTGGCTTGAAATTTGTCATTTTGGTTTTGGCTTCTAGCTCTCCTGTATTGTTCATCAAAATTTTAAAATTAAAATTAGATAAAGATGTAACTACCCTTCTATTGTGCTAAGCAATATATCATAGGTGGAAGCTGATGCACCTCCATTTCCCCTCTCTTTAGAGCCTGTCCATTCATGTACTATGGCAATCCAATACAATTTGAATGTACTGTTCTAATGGCATTTGTCAAGGGCAGATTCCAGTATCGGGTTGCTTATTTATCTATATCAGCAGCTGAAATTAGTATACTGACAGATCTGAGCATAACAAGCTAAGCTTAATGTGATGTGCAAACACAATCATATGATTCAACCTAGTCTCAAGCTACACACATGTATGTATATAAACCCTGCTCTCTACGAACGATAGAGAAGTGTGTAAGTGGCTGCTTTATGTTATGTCAAACATTTCTGCCCTTACAATATTTATTACTTGTTGTGTGCTGGCTCAGCTATGAACAGAGAGCTAAGAGCTTTCATTGCTAAACATGAGTGTTGAATGGTAGTAACATTTGAGAGAAAAAGGTAGAGAACTCTTTTAGCTCTGCAAATTACAATCAAAGACACGTAAAATACACTCCAAAATTGTATTTTTTTTTTTTAAATAAATAAGAATTTATAACTAGAAGTTTCTCCCAGCTCATACTGCATTTAATGTCCTTTAATTCAGTTTTTGTGTCATTAAAATATGATTAAAAATAAGCAAATTATAATGGTTTGTTCTGTAATGCAGAAATTTAAATTGTAGACTATTTAAATACCTAGATCTCTTTTTGGGTATTCCGGAACAATCAGTGCAGGTTTTAAATTGCCATCTGGCAATGGGTTAAATTAAAAAATTGCTTTTAATAATATGCTAATCCTCTCTTCAAGTCAAGATCGGTTAGTTATCCTTGAAATATTGAAATGGAAACAGCATATAAGCCTGGTAGCATGAAACTCTAGATATCTATTTGATAACCATCTGTTTAATGGCTGTTTCTTTCATAGTCGTAGAGTCTAACAGTCTTCTGTTACAAGGTAATGTAACACCATTATGCAAGACTTTGATTACTGGTGGGCATATTGATTTCGATGGAGGGGAATGTTGGACAAACCCGCCTTTAGGTGTGCCTTTCAATCATTCTTTCCACAGTCTTAAGAAGGAATGATGCAAGACTAATTGGTTGATAAGCTTTAGCTTCGGTGTAATTATTATGATTGTGCGTCGATCCTGGTGGTGGAGTGGTAACCATACTGGTCTTCTAAACCCAAGATCGAGGGTTTAAACGCCAGGATTGATGGATTTTTTCGGGCGTAAAAATCCTAAGTATGGCTTCCTTTGGAAGGGAAGTAAAGCTGTGGGTCCCGTGTCTTAGAAAAAGAACCTCAAGCCTGAAAGAAGAGGCCTCTGAGCAAAATTTGTCAGCCGTTTTACGTCCTAAATAGAATGGGATGCTGATGACCTGTGATGTTAAAGAGCATCTGTAAATAAATCCAATCAATCCAAAATATATGACTGTGCTTAGGAATAAACACAATACTCTGGTAGCTCTCTAGGCCTGAGGAATAAAGCTGAAGGTTATACTGGATATCAAAATAGGGTACAAAGAAAGATATAAGGCGAGTCAGGTCCTTTCTGCAACAGAGCAGGAAAGATACCATCTCCATCTGGTGACTTCCATGAATCACATTTATTAACTGCCCATTTGACACTTGGAATTGTGACAACTTGATGTTTTGCAAAATGCTAGTCCTTCTACGATGCTCTTGGTCTAGAGCTTTCTCAGTAGTCTGTGGATTCGCAGGCGTTGTCATCAACATGGGGAAATGTGCCTCAAAGGGAACTTCAGCTGAGCAAGTTAAGCCTCCCGTAGACTTACATATTGTTCCTATGGGATTTATAGGACCCAGGGTGAAACCTCTGTATAATCTGGCTGCTTCTGACAGGCTGGATATTTCCTGGCATAAGGCTTGCGAAGAAGATCTTTTGGTGTTCTTTTATATTTGTTTATTATATATTCTGTGAGTGCTATATTATGTGATATGTTCCCCCAGTCACCATTTTTTTTTTTTTTTTTTTTTTTTTTGCCTTGTTAAAGAGATGTTGCATCCTGCCTCTCTCATGTTCAAGTTCTTTAGTCCACTATAACTCTTTCTTAGATTTCATCCGTGGTTGCATGGAGTAGTTATCATGATAACTATCAAGTATAGCCTCTAGGGTGAGGCAGGCAGCATTGTGAATATTGCTGAAAAATCTAATCTTGTCGATCTGCCCAATCCTACTTGAGAGATCCTGCTTGTAGGGCTCCCACCAGGTTCTTTTGGGATTCCTATGAAGATTGAATTATTTGCTACATTGACATTAAATGATGTGTAGTTACGTTCGATAGTGATAGTTCATCTAAGACTGTCCATTTGGTAATTTGAGTAGAGATGTTACTCCATGTTAAAAGTAATGTCAATAACTTCCTGTCTTAAGTGATTAGCAAAGGTGGTCTTGTTACTAACATTAAGTATATGTACATTACTAGAGAGCAGAAAATCTGGAAGGTATTAACCTCTTTTGATGACATTCTTACTACCCCGTATTTCATGATGAGAGTTGGGTTGCACCCAAAGATGGTCTGGTTCCCTCACTGAGTGCAATGTATGATCAACTGATCTAGTTCCCTGGTAGGTGGATTATCACCATCGAAAGGGAGATTGATTGTGCTCAGCAGTAGCCACTCTTTCCTTCCCTATATATTGCAGTCACTTTTCACCGTGGTGACGTCACCAGAACAAAATTCTAAAAGAGGTAGGCTTTGAATTCTATTATGAAAATGGATGCAATTTCTAGGTTAAGTTCCCTTGCTGGGTTGCATTACACCTTTAGGTGGATGAATAATGAATGAGTGATGTGTGAAAGATGAATTACTTAAATGATTAAGTGATGTAGTTAAGTTGATTTTTAGTTTGGCCTCTACTCACAGCCTGTCTGGCATGGGTGACCCTACTGGCAGCAGGCTACTACTGAGAGCCTGCTGATTTTTAGAGGCTCTCAAGCCCAGCTGCCAATGACAAGTCCTGCAACTCCTATGTGGGCCTTAAGGGCATATGCTGATCAAGTTTCGTGTTTGCAAACTATTACATTTAAAATTGTAAAACTTTCTAAACATGGACTTAAGTGTCCAAACAATATCAACAATAAACTAATAATACTCAATAACATTCAAATTCATTGTAAAAAATAAAAATTAAAAGAACAATAAATTTTTAATAACTGAAGGCATCAAAGGTGGATACACAACTTTTGTTTTTTAAAATAAAGCTAATACCATTAACTACACTTGTGGTTATTTTTATTTTCATATGGCATATTTTACAAAAAAAAAATTAAGGTGAATAAATTCAAGCATTCTACTATTATAGATATGTTATACAATTATAAGCAAGTTACTAATTTACATTCTAAAATCAAATCAATCATAATACCTCCATCATAACCCAAAATGCAGATAAGGGAATGATAAATATATTATGAAATTTTCAGCTCTGTATCTCAAATTGTTTCATAATTATTTAAAGGTGAACTCCAGGAATATACATAAATTTTCATTACAGAAAAAATTAAGTTAAAGTTGAGAATGTTTTATTTTAAACAAGATAAATGATTATTTTTTTAATTTATAACTCTCTTTTTGTCCTATATTGCTCTAAAATAATCCAGCACCGTATGGTCACCTCCTCGTATTTTCTTTTGCTCAGTTCATAATTTTGCCAATCTGACAATCTGTCTATAATACTTGTATTTTTCTATTTTGCAAGTCATGTATAAGTTTATTCTTCTTTTATCTCTCCTCACTATAACCATTTTTTTCCTGCCTTTTCTTTTTATTTTTGCATTTTTACAACAATGGAGTGTAGTCCAGAATTATATTCTGGCAATTCGCCATGTGATTAACTGAGCTTCTTAAGAGGTGACTGTAGGTGCCATGAATACTTTTAACTTAAGCTTCTAGTTTAATCACCAAATTTACAGGGGTTTATTTTTTATATATGTAGTGCTTTCACACTAGCAGTTTATAGGATTGGTTGGTAAGGAATGATCATGACTGGCATTTGAGTCTCAGATCTTTGGCCTTCCGTGCCAATGCTCTAACCAACTCAGCTAGCAGTCCTGGAAGCACAGAACCACAAACCTCTCTCATCTTATTCTGTATAACCTGCATACCTTTCTAAGGTTTTTTCATACACGACATATGAGGCGACTTGGAATTCTGTGAGCATTTTTGACCTGGACTTAATAGTTTAACTGCAAGCTCTGTTGGAGTTAATTTTATTTATATAGAAATAGTTCCTTCATACTAGCTGTGTGTAAGACATTAGTTGGAAAGCAAGAATCAAACAAAAAAATTTGGACCATGGCCAGGATTTGAATTGCCATTCTTCAGACTTTTGTGCCAATTCTCAAACCAATATGCCCTCCAAGCATGGAACCACAAACCTCATTTGATTATTCCTTAAGAGGCAACTTGAATTGTTATGAGTACTTTTGACCTGGGCTTTTAGTTCAACTACCAACTCTGTAGGAGTTAATTTTAAATATAGAAATAATTCTTTCACGCTAGCTGTGTGTAGAATATTAGTTTGAAACCAAGTCTTAAACTTAAAAAATTTGGGCCATAACCAAGATTTGAATTACAGTTCTTCAGACTTTCTTGATAATGCTCTAACCAACTGAGCTACCATGTCCTCTAAGCATGGAACCACAAACCTCATTTGATTCTATATATATCTGAAGATCTTCCTAAGGTTTTCTCTTCTGCAAGAGATTTATTCCTTAAGAGACAACTAGAAATGCTATTGAGTACTTTCAACTGAGGCTTCTACTTTAATAGACCAAGTATATAGGGGTTAATTTTATTATAGAAATAGTTCTTTCATACTAGTCTTTGTAAGACATTAGTTGGAAAGAAAGGAAAATAAATTATTTCTTCATAGCTGGTCAAAAGTACTTGTAGCATTTAATATTGTCTATAAAGGAATAAACCTGTATCAGTAGAGATATCTGTATGAAGGTCTCTGGGATATATGGAATCAGATGAGAGAAGTTATGGTTTTGTGCTGGACGACACAGTAGATCAGTTGGTTAGTATCATCATAGAAGGCCAAAGATTTGTGGTTTGAATTCTGGCTATGACCTGAATTTTTTAAGTCTGATTCTTCCTTTGCAACTAATATTCTACACTTGGCTAATGTAAGAGAATATATGAAGCATCAAAATGTTCTGTGACTGGTTTAAAGGATCATTCTTCAAATATAGTCATAATTATAATTTTTTTCAATTCTTCATTGTTAGCCCAATATTTTTCAGCTTTTATTGTTATTATTTTTGCTGCTCTCTACTTTAAAGAGAAAGACCCATGATTAACACACTGCCATTGTTGTTTGGATAAATTCAACAAATAATAGTGGATAGACTGGCAGACATGTTACCGATTTCCCTTTGTGGTACATTCACCATTCTGCACAGTCACTTACACATGAGATGTGTTTGTGCCAAATGGGTGCTGAGATTTCTTTTGCATGAAAAGAAGATGGTGCAACTGGGCACATATCGAAGAAGATGGTGCAACTGGGCGCATATCGAAATCTTTAGTGTCTAGTAGCAGAGCATGGCAAGGCATACCTGAATTTCATCATTGCAAGTGATGAAGCTTTGTTTCACCATTATGATCCCAAAAGCAAACAGGTGAGCTAAGTATGGAAATCACCTGGTTCTCCGACACCAAAGAAGGCCTAGGTTGTTTGGTCAGCAGGAAAGACTCTAGCAATTTGTTCTTTAACTGTTGTGAAATGGTTTATCAACATGCATTGCTGCCCTTGCAAATAATGGTTAATGGGAAATATTACAGCATTGCTTTGAGCACCCTGGTCAAACACATCTGACAAAAACATGCCATTTTGTGCTGAAGTTTTTTATTTATATATTAAACTCAAGAACAATCAGAAAGGTTATGTTAAGTATTTATAATTAATCCAGACCAAATAGTTTCAATTTTTAAGCATCAAGCACCTTCTGATGTTATGATCATCACAGCCACTAAAATTTTGTTACTTCTGTTAACATTACTAAAGAATACAAGATTATATGCAAGATTCAGTAAGATCAATTGAATGATTTATTTAGATCTAAATAATAAAGGTTTCGTCTATGTTATATTTGAATGCATTGTTTCAAGATGTATGCCATTCAGCATATGGTGTTGATCAGTCTGTACTGTCTCACTGTATTTCACACTTTGTATTGGTCCATGGTGTTTTTTTGAAATCATTCTGTAAGTCATACCTGCATGCATACTTTTAAATGTGTTTTCTCTCTGGATAAGTATTTTTCCTTTTTCATTACTATATGCAGCTGCCCAAATAATTAGGGTATCTTTCAGCTTTTCACATTTAGCACTTTTATGTTTTTGCATATCAAGACTTCATCTATTCATTTCTGTTTCTGAATAAAATAATCTGTAACTCTTGATGTAAGATTTTTATTAACTTATTCCCAACTGGATTAAATGATAAAAAAAATATTTTTGAACAGTAGATTCTTTTTTTCATAGCCTCATACCTCTCTATTGTTTTATGTACGTTGCAGGTTCATTCTTTTGAGTCTAAACTGGAAATAAAATAAAATAACAAGGGAATAGATGCATTATCCCCATATCTTCTCAATCCTCTCTCTTCTGCAGAGAAATACCATTGTCTGTAACAGATGTACTCTTAAGTCTAGCAGAATGCTATTCCATGTTGCAGGAAAATAGTGATGAAATCTGTAATGTGATTAGCTGTACCCATTTTCCCTTCGTGTATTGTGGGGGGTTTAAGGCAGAGGTATTATAACAAATTTTTAGCTTCCAGCGAAAACTTTAGATTCTGCTGTCTCAGTAATTTGGCTAGCATTCTAGAAGACAAGTTATAAGACAACATGATTTCCATGCATTATGTGTGGCTAGTAATTTTTTTTTTTATTTGGTTTATTTATGGATGGTCTTTAACATCTAAGGTCATCAACATCCCACTCAAATCAGGGCATGAAACAGCTGACAAATTTTGCTCAGAGGCCTCTCTTTCAGGCTTGAAGTCCTTTATCATGCTGTAAGTGTATGACATGGAACCCACAGCTTTACTTCCCTTCTGCAGGAAGCCATACTTAGGATTTTTATGCCGGAAAAATTCCGTCAGTCCTGGGCTGGGATCGAACCTGCGATCTTGGGTTTAGAAGGCAAGTATGGTTACACTAGATCATCAAGATCGACGGCTAGTAAGGTGCAGGATCAGTGGTGTATTGAGGAAATTATTTTTTTTTTAATTAGATACTTTTGTCTTCTTTTGTCATTTAAGAGTAATGGTAGTGCATAGAAAGCTATTAAATTAACAATTAACTGTAAGTGATTACACCCATCTTGTATAACTTATTTCTTGAGCACTTTCAAAGTAAGGCATGCATGAATAAACAAAGATCATGTAATGCTGTTGCAGAAATTACTGAAATGGTGAATTTAAAATTACATGAAATAAATTAAGCAGAGAACTATTAAATGTAACAGTAGTGCAGTTACATATTGGCTACTGTATAACCAACCACAAATGAAAAATCAAAATGTATGAAATGTATGCATTGTAGAATTTCTCTGTTGAAATGTATCTACCATTGTGGATTATTGTTTGACAAAATGCGGGAAATGTAAGGCATATTGATTCTTAAGATTTTCTTATATAAATATTCTCTTTGCTGGTTTAGTTAAAAAGAGACATATGCATTTTTATTATCTGAAATATGCAAATTAGAAGAAAAGAAAAGTGGATAGAAAATGTGATTTTGAAAATTAACAGAATGTATAAATAAATTCTTCATTATTATTTACAGTTAAATAAAACCTTTTGACTATTGATAGTTCTTCTTTGTGCACGCAGTAATGGATTTCATAAAGCAGTCTCTGTAATCATCAGCAAGCTGTGAAAGCCAAGATATTTAACATGACTTACAGTAAGATGCAAAGTGAATGATGAGCTTTATTGTCACATTGACATTAAATGACACTTTAAGCATTTTAAGCACCTGTTTGAAATTATATTAAGAAAATATTTGTGTAGAAATTTTTAAGTTTGTATCATTCCATTCTCATGAGGGTTATTTTATTTTATTTTATTTTTTTTCATTTTTATTAGAAATGAATTAATGGAAACACTTAAAAAAAAAAAAAAAAAGCATACAATTTGCTGATATACTTCTTTGAAATGAAATTATATATTCTTCATAGTTGTGATGAAGTTTGCACCAGTTTTATTGAAAATCAAATAACAAATTTTTGTTGGCAAAGAAATATTGTGGAAGTGATTCTTTGAGGCTTGTAAGAATCATTATGAATACGAATATGATCGTACTATTTTATTTTGCTATTTTTTAAATAATTCAACTGATGAATCTTTATTTTCATTAGGTTGCATATCTGATTATTCTGGCCAAATACTATGCATTCAAGTCAACCATCTGCCAACAGATCAATAATGGCAGGATTTGTTTGTTTGGCAACTGATCATTGGATGCATGGAGATGGTTGATTGAAATGCATGGTATGTGCCACTCATAATTTCTGGTGTATATTTATGCATCTTCTATTACTAGAGCAAAGAAATAATTTTATATTGTTTTTTGTTCTAGTTTTAATCCTTTGAAAATTTATTAAGTAAACCAGGAAATATTTTATTCCTAATCCAAATGCATTCATTTGCAGAGAACTGAAAGATCATTATGCTGGAACTGAACCACCTGTAGACCAACAGCAAAATATTCCTGAGTTGTTGAAAGCAATACTTCAAAGAAATCCTAGTGTATTCAAGGGACCACGCGGTGAGTACAGATAACTGTGCACTCTCTAATTTTTGTGTGTTTGCCATGTATACCTCCTGCACATGTATATTGCCTGTTATTATAAAGCTTATATGCTCTGACGCTCTGTTCCATACAGAGGACTACAATTTAAACAAAACGGTGCTTCAGATACAGTTGTGCCTAATGAACATTGCAGTCACTGCAAATAACTACAAATTAATATTAATCCATGTTGAATAAAGCAGACAATACATAAAATAAGTATAAATAAGTAAAACCAGGAAACAAGTTTAACCTCCTGAAATATTTGTATGACCAGATACATATGCAGGTTGAATGAATAACTTCTACAGCTGCCGATAAAATAAGATCTGTGCTGCGAGAAGTTCCTTTCCATGTGACAAAAGTGACAGGTGCAAACTTAAAATACTACAATTTAGCTTTATCAGTACTCTATATTCCATTTTCAGCAGCTGCTAGCTGATATCCCACCTTTGAGAAATTGAAATATCCTTAATTTTTCCTGGAGAATACTTTGCAATATTTGTTTTACCTGTTTGACTGACTCCTCCATAATTTGCACTTTTATGATGGACAAAACTTCTTTCTTAGGGATTTAGAAATTTTCTTGGTACCAACTTCCAACAGTGTGATAAGAGGTTGGGCAAATCTTTGAATTTGCATTCTAACATATTGCTCTGTAGGTATTCTTTTGCAAGAATTCCAAAATATTTTTATAGATATTAACATTAAATTGGCACCTGTTAACAGATACACTCCAAAAAATGCTTTAGTGGACAACAGTTTTAATAACATTTCACAGGAGAAAAAGTCAGGCATCTACAAAATAATATGTAAAGAATGTGATAAGATGTACGTTGGAAAAACTAAAAGAAACATAGGAACACGGTTAAAGGAACATTTTAGGAACGTTGAGTACAAACAGATTGATAGGTCAGCAGTAGCACACCATTTTTAGAAAGATAATCACGACATAAAAAGAGAAATAAAGTTACTTAAAGAAGCACATGGACGTACAGAATTGGACACATGGGAGAAGATTTACATTCATAAACATAGGGATCATCTCATGAATTTCGACGTTATAGGAGAATGTAATACCAATTTCCAGTTTATAAAGAAAAAACACCACCAGGACGGAGCCACAGGTCCTGATAGATGTTAGTTTCTCATACCAGTCGTCAAGTTGGTTGAAGATGGAGAGGATGTCTCTTCAAAACTGGTCCCACCATATTTAAAAGTAAGTGAAGCATAAGACTGTGTTAGACGACAGATTAATTATAATTGACATAAATTGTCCATTGTTAAATTAAATGGTCTGAAATTCATTATTGTAAGTTTACTTATTTGTTTGTGAAAGTGTTTTCCAGTGTGTAGTTGTTAGACTGTTATTTTTCTATAGCAGATATGCAGGGGTGAAATAAGACATGTAATGTAATTATAAACGTGTGCTTGGTGTGCAGCCAATAGGCAATTAGATAGAAAAAATACTTCAAATTGCTATTAGAGCTATGCAGACAGGGAAATTACACAGGCAAGCATTATAGTTGTATTAATTCCTATATCAATTCTAAAATATAGGGTAAATAAGCATCTTAAGATGTTTGGCAGTCAGCCTGTTTAAACAATAGAAGAAGAGAAAACCAAGTGCACAACATTCTAAGAGCTGTACACTGGAATTTTCCTTTTGCAGTTTGAATATCATGTACCTAGTTAAAGTATACCTTGACAAATGTGAAATGAAAGAAGATTCAACAAGAATCTTGCATGTTTAAGTTGGCCACTATCATTTCTCAAAAAGCATTCTGAAAGATGATATTGTACTGCCTGAAACCTTAGCACCTCAAAACTGAAACAGTGTAAAAAGTTATTGAAATTAAACAAAACAGATTCCAGGCCGAAGAGAAAAAATTTGGTTTTTACCAGATTAATTGTAAGTTTTGTGAAATAATCTACATGTGGAAGACAAAGAGAAATATAGACATTGGATTGAAAGAACATTGGAGAAACATCCATTACAAGCAAATAGATAAATCAGCTGTGACAGCACATATTTGGAATGAAAACCATTAAATAGAAGAAGGCATAAAGTTATTAAAAACTGTTCAATAACCAAAAGAACTAAACATATGGGAAAGTTTTTAAATAAAAAAAATAACATTAGCATAACCTTATGAATTTTGACATCCCGTAACTAGACAGCACTTAAATTTATCACTAAATCACCAGTGTTGTTGGTTCTGGTGGTGTTGTGGTAACTATACTTGCCTTTTAAACCCAAGATCATGGGTTCGATCCTGGCCAGAACCAATGTATTTTTTCGAGCGTAAAAACCCTTAAGTATGGCTTCCTTCAGAAGGAAAGTAAAGCTAGCTGTGGGTCCCATGTCATATATTAACAATAATAATATTAAGAGACAAGCAGTAAATAAATATCTAGGTATCTATTTGGATGAAAAATTAAATTTTAAGAAACATGTAGAAAACACAAGAACTAGAGCAGAAAAAGTTATGTTGAAATTGGCCAATATTGGACAAAGATATTTCAATATACAAGCTAATGGAATAAAAATCTATCATAATAGCATCTTTGCAGCCATATTAAACTATGGAGGAGTTTGGGGGGGGAAAGGCACGCAAGGTACATTTTATGTGTGCTTTAAGGAGCTCCCAAAGAAAAATTTTATTGAGATGTCATAGTAAATAGTCATAGTGCTGGATTCCAGTACGGGTTTAGTTTATTAAAGTCTTAATTTTGTTTAGTTATAGTATTAGCAGTGTAGGTTTTAAAATCTGTAGAATTTAAATTGTAAATTAAATTGTATTGAGATATAAGAGGAATAAATAAATTAAATCTGGAGTATTATGTCCTGATGTAGAAACAAGATATCAGGGTTTAAGTATTGCAGAATAAAAATAAAAATAAATAAATGTCATATATATATATAATAAATAAAAATAAATAAATGTCATATATATATATATATATATATATATATATATATATATATATATACGGCATGATAAAGAACCTCAAGCCTGAAAAAAGAGGTCTCTGAGCAAAATTTGTTGACCATTCCATGACCTGATTTGGAATGGGATGCTGATGACCTGAGATGTTAAGAGCATCCATAAATAAACAAACAAACAAACAAAAACACCAGACCATTCCATCTTGTATAAATGATCCAACAGTTGTTTAACAGCTGATGATGTGGACAAAAGTTTGATGACACATATGCCCTGAGTAAAGCTCATGTAAGTGAAGCCATAAAGAGTGTACTAAATATCCTACTGTATTATGTTGCTTACAGACAGTGATCACTTGTCAACGAATATGAGTGTTTATTCTTAATTAGATAGTGAGTCGATTTAATACTCTTATGCTTCACTTACCATGTTTCACAGGCCTTCACATGCCAAATTCATTGTTGGTTGAATGGACTTGGTGTAGTTCTTATGGACTTTTATGACTTTTGAATTAATTTGTCTTCTGTTGGGATCTTGAAGTTCATAACCTTATCTTCATAATTTTTTATAAAATTTTTTTCCCATATTCCCAGCTCCAAGGGACTATCTATTAATTTCAATAATTTTACTTCCATTTATATATTGTGTTTATCTCTCCAAAAGTGATGTGCAAACACCGACCTATCTATCTGATTGTACCTGATGTTTCTCCAGTGTTCCTTTAGCCTAATTTCAATGCTGCTTTTTGTTTTGCCCATATATACTTTGTTGCATTCCAAACAATGGTTTTGATACCTTCCTGATTTCTTCTAATAAGTTATTCTGTCACTATCACCAGAGTTGAGCAAATTATATAGACTGAATTTTTTCACTGGGGAAAAAGTAATCCCAAACTCTCAAGAGTATTTTCTGGAATTTTTTGGTGGCCAAAGGATTGTAAGTAAGTTTCTTTTCAATAGTAGTTTCCTTTTTTGCTGACAATGTTGTAACCTGTTTATACCTCTTCTATTGTTTGAATTTCTTGATTTTCTTGTCTACATTTTGTTGGCCATACCCATTGGTTTTTGCCTTTGCCTTTTGTATTATGTGAGAGCACTCTTAGCTATATTCAAATTCATTCATGGATATGTTAATGAGTCTATGTGCTAAGCTGTTGAGAACTACATATTTGTGTGTTGTGTGGTTGAAGCCATTGGCCTTTATGTAATTTTCAGTCTGCGTATCCTTTATGTATATTCCAAATTTCAAATTATTGCCTGTTCTTATAATCTTAAGTTAAGGAAAGGAATCATGTTGTCTTGTTCTGTTTCAGAAGTGGAGTTTATTTCCCTATATTGTAGTTTTTGCAATTTCAAAGCATCATCCAAGTGTTTCTTATTAACAATCCCAATGATATCATCCATGAATCTGTGCCATACTTTAAAAATGTAAAAATATGACTGTTTTTCAGATTCACTATGTGCATTTGTTTACAGTCTGGTGCTTGACTCTACTGCATGCATGAGACAGAGGTTCTGAAGCTCTAAACTTTAGTGATTGTGAATAATTTACTAAATGATCCCAGACAATTTGTGCAAAAACACAAAATTTGAAGAAGGTTAATCCTGATGTCCAAACCAAACATACCACAGATGCAAGTTGTACATTTAAATTAAGGTTTTTAACTGGAAAGCTATTACTGATTAAAATTTAAATTCAAACTTGCACAGTGAAGCCAATCATATAATTGATATTATAGTATGAATTTGTTGAACTACACCTCTTAATGCTTCACTTGTCGTAGTATATAGAACCGGTTTCAAGAACATTTTGTTTTCATCATCAGCCAGGCTAAAATTCAACTGTTGGATGATTCGTTAAGCTGTGGGAATGTGTATTCTGCACTGGTGGTGGTGTGATAAGCTTGTAGTTTATGTTTTCATCCCCAGCAGTGTCAAAGTTCATTAGATTGTCTTTGTATTTGTAGATGTAGATTTTCTCCCAAGTTATTAGTTCTGTAGATACTAGTACTGATTTTAATAATTTTGCTTTATTCACAATGTTGTGATTTTCTGTCCCAAAATGATGTGGTACTGGTGATTTCTCTATTTGCTTGTATTTTATGTTTCTGAAATGTTCCTTTAACTGTGTGTTTATGTTTCTCTTTGTTTTTCCAATGTAGATTTTTTCAAATTCTGTATAATTTATTTTGTAAATACCTGCTTTTTGCTCTTTTGGAATACTGTTATTAACATTGTATATTAATAGGTTTTTAACATTAAATCTGTTAACTGATGCCAACCTGATATTTAAACTCTTTAAGAAACTTACAGAAATTTGCATGAACCAAGCCTATTTTGCTTTCAAAGGAAAATGTTATAACAACAAGAAGGACTTGCTATGGGCAGCCCCTTATCTGCATTTCTAGCTAACCTCTTCATGAGCAGATATGGTATGGTACAGATATGTCGACAATATATTTGCTATAGTTAACAAAAAACTCATTGATGATGCCTTAAAACTCTTGAATATACAAGATAAAAACATATTAAATATTGTACTTACAAAGTTGTTGACAATGGAGTATTAATATACCCTAAACTTAGGTATTCATTTTTTACACTAAACTCCACTTACATAAAAGTAAGTGGAGTTGAGTGTAAAAATGAATACCTAAGTTTAGGATAGAAACATTGTTTACATATGAAACAGAAACAGATAACATGTTGCCATTCTTGGATATTAAAATAAAGAAACATCAAGGAAATCTGGAATTTTGAATATACAGAAAGAATACACATGCAGATAATCACATCATGACAGCTTTAACCCCACAATGCACAAACATACAGTTATCCAAAGTTTAACACACTTGCTAGTTAATCTACAAGTTAGCAAAGAAGAATATTTTAATGAGTACAAACAAATAGAAGAAACAGTGGTTAAAAATGGTTTTAAAAAAGAACTAGTACACTAAATGTACAGAAATTCAAGAGACGAAAACATATCAAAGAAACCCAACACTTTCAGCAAGAAAATATAAGGTAATTTTAAAAAATTCACATATCATCCATGGGCTACAAAACATTTTCAGAATATTCTTAAAGATTTTAATATCAGATTGGCACTGGTTAACAGATTTAATGTTAAATACCTGTTGATAGACAATGTTAATGACAGTATTTCACAAGAGGAAAAAGCAGGTAAATGGTGCAGAATGTGAAAAAATCTACATTGGAAAAACAAAGAGAAACATAAGCACACAGTTAAAGGAACATTTTAGGAACATAAAGTACAAGCAAATAGAGAAATCAGCAATAGTATATCATTTTTGGTCAGAAAATCACGACATAGTGAATAAAGCAAAATTATTAAAATCAGTACAAAGATCTGCAGAACTAGTAACTTGGGAGAATATCTACATCTACAAATTCAACAACAGTTGAATTTTAGCCTGACTGATGATGAGCATGAAATGTTCTGGAAATCGGTTCTATACATTATAACAAGTAAGTGAAGTATTCAGTGTGTGTAGTTAACTAAATTATATAATAATATCAATTATGGATAGCTATTGTTTGGAGGATAAAACAAAGAGAATGACAGTATAAGAAATATAAAAGCATCTTTTAAGATTTATTTGTTTATTTATTTATTTATGTTGGCAAAGTTGAGGCTTTAGGGCCTTTTCTTCCACTCAACCAGTCTTATACAAACATACAAATTTTATTTATTTTCATTCTCATGGTCATTGACATAGAACAAATCAGCTAAATTACAAAAAATTGATGACCAAAACATTTCATGGTACAAAAATAAAAGAAATACAAATATTATTAATATTAAAAGAAAAGTCACATTATAATTACATGCTTGCACAACAATGATAGGTGTGCTGGAGTCCACCACTGAAGCACTAGTGTGAGTTTGTCAACTTTTGGGCTTGGAATTGATTATAATTTTGAACAGGTGGCTTATTGAGATTATTTTGGAGATTTATCTCATTCCAAAATAGCAGATACAAGATAACAGTAAGTGTGAAAACACTCCAGTATCATTTGCACCTTAATTTCACACTTTGTCTGGAGGAACAATGGTAATGTATATGAGTGTTAAATATTTTTAAAGCATGTGGATGAATAATATTTTGGTTTCAAGAATTTTGCAGAATCAGTAATAGTGTTTTAGAAAATGGCTACTGAACATTAGATAGAGGGCATATTATCTTTCATGGAATATTGTATAAGCTAAGAGCAGGCAAAAATGAAGGTGGATTTGGAACATAAATCTGTGATAATTAATACCTGTCAGAAGCTAAAGTGTTGTAGGTTGTTGAAAGAAAAAATGTATATATGTTTGTTGTATGCAGTGTGAATTTCCACATAAAAAAGAGAACAAAGGCAAAATAAAATGACATATTTATTATGCCTTTTATCAAATTTAAATCAATGATGTTATTTTAATGCTAATGTAAAGAATTACTAAATTACTAATTCATGGTTCAAATAAAAGATCTGGGTGTATTACAAATGCTTTACTACTCCTTTGTAGAACCTCAAGCCTGAAAAAAGAGAGCAAAATTTGTGGGCCATTTCACGCTCTGAATAGAATGGGACGCTGATGACCTGAGATGTTAAAGAGCATCCGTAAATAAAGCAAATAAAAAAAAATAATAGTCCTTTATATTTGCATTTTCCACATTTTACAGTACAAGTTGGTAGCTTAACCATATCACTAAGGCACAAATTATTAAAAGGTATAAATGTCTGTGTCAAATTTGCAATATTGCTAGCCTTCTCATAACTGAAGAATGTCTATTTTATGTTAATCCAAAGATTTGCGAGATTCATTCATTCTTTAAATATGGTAATATAATGTTGTGAAAGCAGAGGTTTTAACTGTTTCTGATTTGCTTTCACTTTGCACTTTTGACATAATTAGTTAAATAAAAGTGTTTGTTTCTAGGTAGCTGTGCATACCTTAAAATAATTCTCTGCTTACTAACTGCTCTACAAATTACATCTTTTTGTTGGGTTATTTCCATTCTCTTGCTGATTAATAATGCAGAATTAAATTTTCATGTATTGCTTTTAACTATTTGACTTTCATCTTCCTTATTTTATATTTTAGCTTTACCTACAAGGTACCATTTTTTATATTATATAAATGTTGTTATGGAACATTTGTAATTTTTTATCATCCTAATTAAATTCCAGTTTCTCTTAATGTAGTTCTGCAAAATTTAAATTTAGCTTTTAACAACTATGTAGAATTGTGTATCTGAACCTGAATTTTTGGTGAAATGAAGTTGCTGATTTTTTATGAATCCTATCTTTATTTTGGAAGGTTTTGTGAAATAAGGATAAAATACAATTTTGTGTCAGTTATGACTTTAGATAATGAAATATTACATGCTTTTTCATTTTGAAATTCCAAAGCATGTGTCAAGCACAGTTTCAATATTTTCTGCACATATGTTTCTGTAACTGCATATTTTGGTACATGCTGAAAAAAGCCTCTCATTGGCTACTTTAGGCATTGGAAACCACATTGTAAACATTTTACAATAAACATTGGTTGTAAACAGGTCACTGTGATCCTTTATGAATTGTTCTAAAACTTGGATAATAAACTCCTTCTTTTTCTGAATCATGTTCCTCCCCCCCCCTGAAGCGGTATATGTAAAAAATCTTATTGTAAACTGCTAAGTATAGGTATGCTTTTCGAGTGTTTTCAGTACAGAGCACATTTACAAAATAGAAAAACTTTGCAGTTGTTCCAAATATCCTGCCAGCTGAATCCTCTCATCATTTGATATCTGCTTTACAGTATCTCTTTTTTGCAAGTTTCCTTATCTTTTCTTTTAACCTGTGCTAAAAGTTGGTTTAGTGCAAAAGTCCCCCCCCCCCCAAGGAAAATCAAAATGTGAGACATCAAGTGAGCAATGAAATCCTTCAAGCACTATAATACAAATGTATGCTGCTAGGCATAGATAGCCTTCATAAAATAAAGTCTTCTGCTCATAGCTTCTTAGGTCCTGGAAATACTCTGACACCCAACATTGTAAGATATGGAATAATATCCAAGTGATGCTAAACTACATAACTGAATACAACTAGGATCTCCCAGGATTATGGAAAAAGTTAATCTGTGTTTTGACTATCCTGGAATTTATCCTGAAAGAATTTCAAATACCTGTTCATTTTTGCACTATATTCTGAAGCAGGATGTTAAGCTATTATTTTGCAATAGTAAGATGATAGAGATGCATAAATAAATCAGCAATTTCCCATCAATATTCAGATTTTTGTCAAATATAGCATGCAGCATTCTTTGATTTTGCTGTTATTGGTTGTACTTACCCCCCTTTTTTGTTGTGACACTTGTAAAGATAATGAAAAGTGAAAAACAGAAAATTGTTATGAGGGGATTGAAAATTTAACAGTCATAAAATATTGAAAGTACAATACAGAATATACATAGAAAAAACGCGTGTGTAAACAAGTGATTCAAAAATAAGTTGTACACAGTCAAAATAAATTTATCTATACTGAATTACATTTTTGGTACATTTTACAGTTTTTGTAATAAATGAGTTTTTTGTAGTTCTTTCATGCTGCACATTTCAACAAACTTTGCAGTATTTTTGCTTTTTTCTTACTTTGTGAAATGAATTTAGGTCTTTAGAAGAATGTATTAAAATGCCCTTTTGCTAAATTTTTCAATAATTGTTTTTGCCCAAAAAATCCTTTTTATTATTATTATTATAATATCTGCAAATGAAAGTTAGTGTTTAGCAAAAAACTTTCTATGAGTCGTATAGTTGAACAGCAACTCTCTTTAATTCTTTACAGTGATCTGGAGACTTAGATTGGATGGAATTCAAAGTTATGTCCATATTGGATTTTAGAGCTATGAACTATCTTATTTTAACTTTTCTTTTATTCACCTCTGCTTATACCTGACATATTCAGATGGCTTGATAGGTTATTATAATGCATAGTATATTCGTTTGCAGCATATGTAAGAACTAAGAAGTTTTGATGAAAGTGAAGGGGAAATAAAATAACTTTTGCATGCTAGTATTACAATATTTATTTTTCTTCACAGGAAACTCGCCCCGCCAGCCTCATTGGAATCAGGTGACTGGTTTCAACTCAAACTACAATCAAACATCACCAGCAAGCTATGGGCAGGCATCTCCATCATACCCCAGCCCTTGTGGATCACGGCACACACCCCAGGGTAGTCCTGCCCCTCCAGCTGCAGCACGCCTGCCCCTTGCACCACCTTTGGAAACTGTTCCTTGTCCTGTGTTGGGGCCAGGTCCTGGACCAGGCCCAGGGCCAGGGCCAGGCCCAGGCCCAGGACAAGGACAGCCACCATTAATACAAATGAAAAACAGTAGACTACATGGTGTACCTGCACCAGTTCCATTGCTGCCTGCCCCCCACCCTGTCATGCATTCTATGCCAACAGTGCAGAGAGTGTCAGTGATAACTGAACAACCTAAATCTGTGACCGTTAGTGAGAGCTTACAAAGTCACAATGCAGGAAATGAAATGAGTGCATTTTTTAATAGCAGACAGCAAAGTGCAAACCTACAAGTATGTAGTAACAGTGAAGTGGCAAATAGTGAAACTACAAACTGCAGGACACCAAATGATCATAGTATGGTGAAGGAAGATCACAAATTGGACTTTTCTTCTTTGAGTGGGAATATGAGTGCAGGGTTACCAGATCAGGTTTCAAGGCCTATTTCTGAAAGTGCATCTGCTTCCAGTATTCCAAGAACTCACACAACACATATGTCAGGTGAGTGTTATATGTTTAAGTATTTCAATATGAAAATACTATGAAACAATGAATATTTTTTATGTTTTAAAGCTAGAGTTGGAAGGTTTCTGTAAGTCATTAAATATAAAAAAGTAAATGATTTGCAGCAAATGTTAGCCTTACAATTGTGTGAGACGTAGTTGAATTTGCTTGCCAATTTGCAGTATTTTTGTATTTAGCAGTAATTTGTCATTCAGCTTGCTTTTTACAGTTATAAATGGAAGTAGATTTAAATGGTAAGTCATCCTTCCATGTAAAATGGAAGATAATGAAGTTTTGCTGTAGAGGTCTGTGAAGTCTATGACCTGAGTATGTTAATTCTTGCTGGTTTTGAAGTTTTATTAATAATGCTTCAACTTGTTAAAAATAAAATAACCATAAGTAATGTTAAAACACAGTGAACATACTGTTCATAACTTTTAAAAAGAAACACAACACAAAATAATAAAACACATTTAAACTAATATTTTAAGCTGAAGCCCTTTTTCAAGAGAAACTACTTGTAAAATAGACAGTTGAGAAATTGCTGTAATGGGTGGCAACTAATACCAAATCATGCTCCCCTTAAAATTAATTCTATAGAAATAGGGAACCAAATTTGGTTTCACATATGACAATTATTTTTATATTTTTTTAACTTTTAACAATTTAGCAACTCTGTGCATAAAAAATGCCTGTTTGTTGTGAAATTGTCTTTAAGTGATTTTTGGGTGAATTCTGAGAAACAATAACTGTTGTCATTTCAAATTTTTTCTATGAGAACTCTGTATGCTGTCCGTTAGGTTTCTTAGACTAAAAACTACTCATGGTTTAAAATGAATTAAAACGATAGTGGATTATTATACAGCCTGGAATTTTTACACCCAGTAATTGTTCTTTAAATTGTCTTTTAAAAAAGACAAAAAAAATTCTAGTATAACTACCTTTGGAAGGGAAGTAAAGCTGTTGGTCCCATGCTGTAGATTTACGGTACATAAAAGATCCTCAAGTCTGGAAGAAGGAGCTGCTGGTCAAAATTTATTGGCCAATTTACATACCCTGAATTGATTGGGACCCTGATGATCTGAGATAAAAAAATAAAATTAAAGTAATAATAATGATAAAAATAGATGATGATGATGATGATGATGATGATAATATTCAGCCTTCATTCAAGTCATGATCAAATGCAGAACAAAACACTACACTTGCAATAACTGAACTGAATTCAACCACTATCAGATCCACCCTGACAGTCAATCTTGCTCCTGTATGGCAGGAAACATGTTTGCACACACTCATTGGAAAAACACTCTAAGTTGGTTCATAGTTCATTGGATTGCTCCATACTATGTAACATTGCCATGAATGTGGGATACTAGCAGTAGTGTATTTGAAGTAATTTTAAATGCTGAAGGCGGAGTTTATGACAAATTGCTTCGCCTAAGCTGGTGAGTTTGTTTCAGAATCTATGCACAAGAAAGTGAAAGTGCCAAGCATTGATCAAGATGCAGAAGATTATTGGATACTTCTAAGTGATAAACATAGATTCTATGTGATGTGTCCACAATAGTGGCCATTAAAAATGTCATTTGTGTAGATGTGAATGTGAAAGTGGAAGGACATAATGACTGAAATAGATGGTGAGGGAAATTCACTTTAGGAAATGTGCTGTAATGATTGCAAGGTTCAAGTCTGTTGCAAGCCACAAGCATTATGTACAATCTGCAGCAATTTTTAGTTTTTGCATTGATTAGGGTTATGATTTTTTGCTCTAAAAATTGCCAAAATATGCACTTGTGACCTATAATACCAGAAATATGCTGAGTAATATAAAATATAAAAAGTTTAAAAATTTTATTTTTTATAATTTATTTTCTATGTGTAAAATATAGGTTGATAATCAAAAGAGAAAAATGTAAATTTAAAGATATTTAATGCTATTCAAAACAGTAAAAGCTAGCATATTTTCATAAACTCCTCTCATTCCATCTACTTCATCAACTGTGAGTTGCAGTAAATACCATTTACAAATTTTAAAATGAAAATAATAGTCTTTTGCCAGCTAAACAAAGTTTTGTACACCAAAAAAGCATCTTTCTCCTTTATATTTCCAAGAAAGTCGTAGGGCATAGGAATATAGAATTCATTATAGAAAAACTTTTTAAAAATTTGAAAATGAAGAAATATGAACATTGCCTAAAAAATCATTATAAAATGTCCTATGAGAATAAAACTGCCAAATATGCTCCAAGTACCTAATTTTAATTAGTTTTTCCATACAAGAATTTATATATATTAGCAACTCATCAGCCTGTAATAAATATATCTTAAATCATAAAAATCGTAGCCCTAGTAATGATGTGCCAAATGTCAAATTAAACTCTTGTCAAAAACAGATGATTTGCTCCAACAATTTGTTGTTTTTAATAATTTACAGAAAAAGATAATTTTCATAAATAAATTTAATTTATGGAAGTGAGCTGTTGCTTTTCATGTTAGATTTAAGTTTTTTCTCCATTTGTTTGTTTGTTTGTTTTTTTATTATAATTATACACTTCACTCTTCCAATCAATCCACTGATCTCTAAAAATGGCATCCCAAAACAATGACTGCTAATCTAACAATGCTAGCTTTAAGTGCCTCATAAATATACTAATTTTGAATTATAAACTTAAACTTTGCTATTTTTAAAATAATTTTCTTTAAATGCAATGCATACATGCTGAGCTATTTATAGGATTTTTTTTACTTAAATTTTAAATATACGGAAGCTGCAAAGTATAGGTAAGTATGGTTTCTTTTGGATGGTCAACTACTAGCAAGAGCATGTAATAACACAACTTATTACTCACAAACAATTCACTAGAAACAAAGTACAACTAACAAACAAAGCATATGCAAAACACACATGGATAAAGTTATTGTAGTAATAACATACGTTGAATATGTTGCAACTGTTAGAAGGGTAGTATGACAGCACAAAGAATTTAAATAATCTATGCCATGATTCAGTTGAACTGTACACTCTTAAAGCTTCACTTACTTTTCATAAATGTATGGAACCGGTTTCGAAAACATTTTGTTCCCATCTTCAGCCAGGCTAAAGTTCAACTGAACTTTGAACTAGAGTTGAACTTTAGCCTGGCTGAAGATGGGAACTAAATGTTCTCGAAACCAGTTCCATACATTTTTGAAAAGTAAGTGAAGCTTTAACAGTGTGTAGTTCAACTGAATCATACAATGATATCAATTAATATGACTAACTTCACTGTGCATGTTCCAATTTACATTTAAGTAATCTATGCCATGTTTTAACTATATATTTGTTTTAACATTATAACAAATATAACTGAATGAATAAATAATATTCATGCTTGCCAATTTATTTCTGCCTAGGCAGTGATAAATTTCCAAAGTTGTTTACCATCTCCATGCACAGTTCTCTACAGGTGTTTATCTTGTTTTTATTAGCATACTTTGCCATATGAGAGTCTCACAATTCATGTTTTCTGGTTTCATGATTATTGCAGATATGTTGATCATTTGAAAAACTCCATTTGACTGAATGCTCATTTGTTTACTAGTTGTCATTACAATCAATAGTATTGTTTGTGTTTCAATGAGTTGCCTGGCAGTTGCAAGTAGCTAGTTGATCGTTTGAATTTTTCCATAAAACCCTATTGTCTGCCATTGTTCCCAGGAGTGAGGTGTGGCATTGCATGCTGTTTCAAGGAGTTGATTGTAAGTGGTCTATGTATGCGTATGTTTTTCTTCCAAAACATACTGTATTTCGCCTTAGTGAAATTTCACAATAAGAAACTAATTTCAGTGGTCCCCAGGATTTTGCTAAAATGGTATTTTACTGGTAATCCATTATCATAGGAATCCTGTGGAAAGCAATGGTCTTGATTGCAGTGAACATTTATGTATGCTGTATTAACAAGCACTAAAATTACTTGCTTTTTTTCTAATATATTTTAACAAAAGCAAAATTCTTTGTAAGTGTTAAACGCTCAAAGCATAATTTTTAAACTTTGCTAGAAAACTAGCAGGTTTTTAATAACAATTAATAACTGATAATAAATGAGTTCTGCAGACTGAAGGAGGATACCGATATAAACTTTAATAGTGTAAATTCTGTGTTTTTTCTTATTTAAATGAAATACGTTTCATATTTAAAGAAAAAAATTTATTTACTACGTAATAGGTTCCCACTCCCAAAAAAAAAATGCTCATGCATGCACTTATACTGTTGTGTTAGTTTCCAATAAACTACTTTAGTGACAATATATTTTTCAAATTATATGTACACCTCCATGTAAATAGTATTATTAATCTATTCATAAAATGCTTGCGACTCCCCATATTTGTATACACTGTTTTGGTTGCATAATTAACCTCATAGCATTTTACTTTTGAAGGCTAATCCTGCAGACATTTTGAAACACATACTGCATAAACCGTGTGAAGAATTTCTACATAAATACATAATATTTTTACTTAATTTATAGCATATGAAATGCCATTCATAAGTTTCTGGCCTGATCATGTCATTTATTTAACCATGCAAGAGATAAGGCAAAGGGGGTCTTCTCTTCCACGCTACCAGGTGAACAAAACTAGCATAATACAGAGTACATTGTACATAGTTATATAAAATACAGAATAAAAAGCCAAATTAAAGGTACTACATGTAAATATTACATATTTTTAATATAGTTAGATACTTGATAATTTTAGAATTTCACTTGTTTTTCAATAATTTTTCTGGAGTACAAGGGAGGAGGAGGAGGAGGAAGAAGAAGAAGAAGAAGAAGAAGAAGAAGAAGAAGAAGAAGAAGAAGAAGAAGAAGAAGAGGAAGAAGAAGAGGAAGAGGAAGAAATCATGATTCTTAGAGTTAAAGAGAATTTAGTCTTTGTTTAAATTTGCAGAAGGGAGTTCCAGATTCTAGGAAGGGACATGCTGAATGAGGTTGAGTAGAAAAATTATTTATACTGAGCTTCATTGAATTCATCACCACTTTAGATGTAATGCACAGCGTCTTTTCAAATTCATTTATGTTGTTTACAAGTTTAATCAGTTTTTGTTTACTTGAATATATTTTTAATATGTTTATTGTTTTGAGAGCATACCTTTTACAGACGTAACTACTTTGAAGTTTACAAGTTGCATATCATAATCTAATTTTACATTACAAATATTTGCATATTTTAAAGTAAATAAAATTATGGATTTCATCAATAAAGATTTAATGTTTTGGGAATTTAAAAATTCATATTGTGATAAAAGATTCCTCAGATTATTGTTTTTTCTTAAAATAGGTATTAATAGGTAACAGCATTTCTGCAGTTATCATTTTATAGCATAGTATGGCAACTTTAAACTTAAACTTAAAATTAAAATTTAAACTAGTTGCAAAGGTTATTATTGAAAGTAACAGGAATATTCTCTAAAATTAAGTATTTCCAGCAAGTACTTGAATCTCCAATATGGCAATATTTCTGCTTCTGCGGAAGCAGTCTAGTTTTCTTTCTTTAGGAGATAACCTAATCATATTGTATATTAAAGTAGGCCTGGTACATTAAGTTCCTTACTTGCAATTCTTGATTTTCTACTCGTTCATAGATTTTAGAATCTTCACTACATTGGAATTGAGCATCTTTGTGCAAACATTTTGAAACAAACTTTTAAGTTTTAGTTCTTGCAAAATGAGAAGTTTGTATCATATGTCAAATGCTACATTAACTTGACAAAAGATATCAATTTTATCGTTCAGATAAAATGCGATTGTGAAGTATAGGAAAATATTTCTTTCACTTCTAGCTTTGATGTTAAGGGTAATTATTATCTTAGTGAAGTATCATTTAATGAAGGCTATAGAATTCTGTTATATTAAAATTAAAAGAACAGTTTACTTGCACTTTAAAGCATTTCTATCTCTTATCTCAGCACGCTGGCATATGTAGAAAGCTGTATTATTGTTGCAAGAAGAAAGGAGTATAGAACAAGTTAATTGAAGCAAAGTTCCAGCAAAATTTACCCTTTCTTATATAACTTTGGTTTCATATGCAGTTTTATAATTAAAATTGAAGGTGTTAACTTCTGGAAGGGCAACCAGCCCTTTCCAAAAATAAGAATATATATGAAGCTATCTCCATTAAAGTATCGAATAAGAGATGCATTTTAACTTGTAGCTATTCCTGCTTAGCACAAAGCATAGTTTGTGGCTAACTCTGTGCTTCTGCTCCATAACCACAGTAAAGAACAGTTTTTTCTTTATGTTTCACCAGCCTATTATTATGAACATCATGGCATTTTGTGTAGGATACACTTATTAAAATAATAAATATAACATGGTTGCATACTTATAGGTGCTTATATTGAATGATAACTTGGGAAAAGCTGAATGATATCAGCAGTAATTACACTACTATATATTTGGTGCTATTTAAAGACAGAAATAAGCAATTGAAAGATGAAGTATTCTGAGTACAAGCTTCAGCATATTTGAAAGGAAACTTTTTATAAGTAGTATATAGCATAAACAGTAAAGAGCTGTGTGAAAAGGAGCTTCTCAGCAAAGTAGAATGTATTTTTATACATGAGCAATAATCATTTCAGCATATTGAAATGCAAACTGTTTTTAGCTTTGGAAATATGTTTATTTAATTATAATAAAGTTATGAGGCATGTTAGTTTTCTTTTTATTTCTTATTCTCTTTTGTTTGTTTTGTTCCTTCTCTTTTTTATTTTATTTTATAATCCCAAATGTGGATTTCAAAATTATCTGTTTTATGTATCATACCTCCAAGATATATTTTTCTAACGGTAAATAAATATTTTTCTTCTCCAGGATCATCTCCTGCGCAGGCCAGTGTTGCCCCTACAGCACATGAAAAAGATGATTCTAGGTTGTTCTGTGGTAAAGAAAAGAAGACTTCAGCATTACCAGATACAAGGTTGAAGGAACCTGTTGTGCGGTTAAACAGGCTATCAGCGGAGGTAAAATATATTGGATATTATTTTCTTAGAGCATTGTATCTTCTTTCTTTCTTTCTTTCTTTCTTTCTTTCTTTCTTTCTTTCTCTCTCTTTCTTTTAAGAAGCTACTGCTTAGCTTGATGTATCATTAGTTGGAAAAGTTTAATACTATAACAGACTGTCCTACACCCAAATCGCGGGTTCGAACCTGTCCAGGACCGATGGATTTTTTCGGGCGTAAAAATCCTAAGTATGGCTTCCTTCGGAAGGGAAGTAAAGCCGTGGGTCCCGTGTTGTACATTTGCGGCACGAAAAAGAACCTCAAGCCTGAAAGAGAGGCCTCTGAGCAAAATTTGTCAGCCGTTTCACGCCCTGAGTTGAATGGAACACTGATGACCTGAGAGAGCGTCCATAAATAAATCAATCAATATAACAGACTGAAGCAGAAATAGCTTTATGATTTATTGAACAAATAGGAAAATGCCACAGTTACATCAAGATCCCATCAATTTGAATTACATAGTTGCATAAACTGGTACTAAAATGTAAATTAGAATTTTGAAGTTGACAGTTAATTCAGGGCTTTTATTTTTAAATTATTTCAAATACCTTACAAATGTTTAGGTACGTTCATAAAATGAGGTTATTTCATATATTTCTGACTATGACTACCCCTTGTACTTGCATAAGAAGATAACATGGGACTACTTGAAAAAGAGTGAGATTATAGTTATTCTGGTTTAATCAGATATATGTGTGTGTGTATATGCGTGCATGACATCAGGCTTAAGAGATTTTTTAACACCCATTTGTAATGGAGGTTAAAATTGAAAAATATTTAATGAGCATTAGTAGTATTTTTAATGCCTATTGTACATTTTTTGTGCATTCTCATTTATGAATAAAAAAATCATCCAAGAAAATTAGGGTATTATTCTTGATTTACTTAAAAGCTAACAATTTCTTATTTGAAATCCAAGTATAAGTTGTAAAAAGGTCTTTTCCTTTAAAAATAAAAGTTAATTAAATTGTGTTAAAAAGAAGGTTAAAACTTTTCTTTAGTTTTTCAATCTGGTATCTAAATAAGATGTAATATTTGGCCCATTAGCTAACATCAAAACTTGGAAAATTTAGAACTCAAAGCTCCATGCTTACAATCTAAATCTCTCTCAGACCTGTGAAACAATGATGATAAACAAGATTTATAAATTCTATAGCCAAATCATGCATTGCTGTAGTAGGCAAACTCCCCTGTTTGTGGTAATGTTGAAAGGTGGAAATTCTGGAAAAATCATTTTTGAGATGGCCTGTTTGTGGTATGTGAGTTTGAATTGATCATTGAACATTTTATTCTAATAGAAGGCTCTTTACTTAAATATAGGGTATTCTAAATGAATGAAAAATTTTGTTTATTTGATAGGAAAACTGTTCATTTTCACATTAGTACTAATTCATTTACATATTTGCTACATGGAAACCACAACTGTTCATGTGCTGCACCATGTATGGCAAAAACTTGACTTGAACGTGTGCATGTGGCACATGGTTGTTATATTGAATATTTGTAATGAAAGTACCGTTTTACTATCTATTGATACCTCATGTTTTTCTATAGTAAGTAGTTTCTTTATAATAAATATATAAAGAGTAACCATGTATTGTGTGCTTAAATGGATTTAAAAATATCTATAGAAAATATTTTCTGTTGGTGCACTTCATTTTTATATTTCAAGGATCAAGCTTTGATGCAAAGAAGTTTGAGAGCATTTGCAGAGAAATCACCTAACCTTGCATCTAAACTAGGAATAACTACAAATCACAGAATATCTAGAAATTCCACGCCTCTGGTAAATGCTGTTGATTCTGGGTCAGAAAGTGATGGGGAACCCAGAAGTAAGTCCAAGTACTTCAAAGCAAGAGAAAAAGAGAGGGAGCTGCAGCGACAGAAAGGTATTTATTTCAAGATATATAAAAGTTCTGTTGTAATTGCCAAATACTATTTGCATGCTTACTCTTACAAATTTTATGAACAGATTCAGCATTAATATGAGTATAGTTAATGAATCTAAAATCAGTTAACTAAACATAAAATGTATTCACAAACTTGTATTTTGGATACAGAGTGTCTTGACTGTGACATGGTCATCACCATCACATCTTGTAGGTGAAAATGTATATGCAGCTAGGAGTGCTTTCATATAATGTGTGGCAGACCAGTATCGAGTGTAATTACTGAGAACCCTGAGATAACAGGGTTACTTGTCATTTTATGTTAGATCAAGATATTTAGAAAAACTAACTTTTTTACTTTTATAACACATGAAATTAGCTACCTTACACTCAGCTTTTTTAGACTGACTACTTGCTTGTAAAAAAAATAAGAAAAAAGACTGAAAAGCAAGTCCCAGTAATATTAACAAGTATCTTTAGTGCATTTATTTATCACTAGCATGAATTATAAGGGACATTTCTGAAAATAGTGCATGTAACATTAAATGACAGTGTAAGGAAGCCTTGTCTTAATGGTTTGGTGTTATCTTAGTTGATGGTTGATAAAGTTTAAATCAATTTTATGTGATGATAGATTTACCAAAGCGGATCACTTTTATGTGATAGATAGCTTTTCAGAGCACAGGAGAGAAAAGTAATTTAGATTTTTACAGTCTCTACTGTAGCCTTAAGGTATTTGAATAGGTTTTCTTTAATCATCTTATATCCTTCATCTATAAATACCATGCATTGCTCATAAAAGAGTAAATAGATTTAGATAATGGGGGTTTAATGCAGTTTGATGACCTGTCAGCCTGAAAGGCTTATTGTGTTATACCATTAGAAAAGATGCCTTCATTGTTTCTGAAAATCTATTCCTTGAACAAGTTCCAGTATCTTGGTTCCAATATTAGCAACTGTTCCTAAGTTTTACCTGGTTATAGTGTCACAATCCATTTGTGTAGAGACTACCAGTAATCATTCATCATCCATGGTCTGGACAAGGGGACTAGCTGTATCATTATCCAGAAGAATCTTAACCATTCATAATGAAACATAAATAAAAATGAGGATAATGGGCCAAGATATGCTATACAACTATAAATGTTTCTCTAATTTAGCTCATACCTATATTAATGTGTATGATTTTTTTTTGTTTTGTTTTTTTTTTTTTATTTATTTATGGACGCTGTTTAACATCTCAGGTCATCAGCGTCCCATTCAACTCAGGGCGTGAAACAGCTGGCTAATTTTGCTCAGAGGCCTCTCTTTCAGGCTTGAGGTTCTTTTTTGTGCCGTAAATGTACGACCCGGGACCCACAGCTTTACTTCCCTTCTGAAGGAAGTCATACTAAGGATTTTTACTCCCGAAAAAATCCATCGGTCCTAGCCGGGTTCGAACCCGCGATCTTGGGTTTAGGAGGCAAGTATGGTAACCACTACACCACCAGGACCAACTGTGTGTGAAATTGCTATGAACTAGATGCGTCCATGGTAATGGTAACCATCTAGAGATGAAAGGGGCAATGTCTTCTCTCTTCAGGCTTCCACATTCATCTCTCTAAGAAAACCACTAAAAACATATTTGTTTCCCTGATTGTGCATGCGCAGACTCTTAATTTTTTCCACATACATGTAATCTTTCCCTTACAATATTTCTGCTAAACGAACTTAATCACTTACAAGCATTTCCCCACATTGTCATCCCCCTATATGCCACTTCTGCCCTGGGTAACCCTAATCAACATCCCCATCAATTGAATACAGTAAAATGAGGATTAGCAAACAAATGGGTTCCTGAATGTTTCAAACAAAGTAAAAGCTGAAAAAACCAAACAGCAATAGTGTAATGTATTTATATAATTTTGAAGCTGTTTACAGTGAAGATATTATACTTAAATTAATACAATGTGGGGTAACTTTTTACATACTTCACTTAATATCTTTAAGTTAGGACAATGTTTCAGGAACCAGCGTTCCAATGTTCACACAATGTTTCTGGTGTTCCTGTCCATTGTCCTAACTTAAAGATAGTAAGTGAAGTGTCTTAAAAAGTTACCCACGTTGTATTAGTTTAAAGTAATAGTATATATACAAATTAATTGGAGACAATTCACATTGAAACATTGAAATTGCGCCAGCTAATTTTTGTTTTGTAAATCATATTGAGTACAGTTCTTCTTGTACTATTTCTAACATGCTGCACTACTGGGGGGGGGGATAAAAATAAAATAAATAAAAAATAAAAAAGTAAAGCACTAAAGACATACACGTAATGCAAAACTGTTTAATGCATTACCATAGACGAGAACTTGCATTGAGCACTGTGGAGTTAGTATTCTATAGGGCTGGCCTCACCTTATAACTGATGACAGGAGGTAATGCTAGTAATTTGAGGCTGCCTGTTGCCTCAAGTTGAACTAATATTGGCATACATGTTGCCACCAACTTGTGTGGTAAGTGCAGTGCAGTGATGCAGAGGGCAACTGTACTAAATCTTCTCCATTTATAGAGTGATCTCTGCAATTATATGCACAATTTCCAATAAAGCAATGGGGTACTACAACAATTTGCAAATAAAAATTTAACACTATATTCATTATCCTTGAATAAATGCTGAAACGAATTATAGACCTGTATACAACAGAAATTTTGAAAACTAAAAAAAGTTGTATAATTAACTGTACAATGATATTTAAATGACTAAACATGAATGATTCTCAATAGAAGCTGGCCTTAAAATTTGGAAGAAACCTAATCTTTACTAATATACAATTAAACCAATACCCATAATTTGAACCCATTGTGCACATTATATTTACAAACATAAACACACAAAATACATCAAAATTATTATTCCACCAAAATCCACAGTAGTACATGCCAATATTGTGAGAACAATAGCTACTATAAGATTAAAGTATAAACAAACTACACATGCAATTGTTTCTATATCAGCATGCAAACAAACTACATAACCTACTGGTAGATAAAAAAATAAGTTTGTCAATAATAAAGATTCCTCTATCTCTCTCTTCTTTTCTCCCCCATCTATTCTACCATCTCTCTCTCTCTCTCTCTCTCTCTCTCTCTCTCTCTCTCTCTCTCTTTATTTATTTTCTCTTATTTTCTTAAATCTTGTTTGTTCCTAGTCAAGTGCAGTTTTCAAGCTTGCAACATTGTGATGCTTTAGCTGTGAAATTGTTATAAAGTCACAGGACAAGAAAACTTATCCAGAACCTTGGTCATGTATTGAAATATATCATAACAAAAAGTTATATTCATACTTACAATTGTTTCCATCGTCACCCTGACAGGCACATTTTAATGACCATGCCTGGCAGAATTTAAAAAAATTAATATGTTTGCTACACAGAAACTAACTCATACAAAGAAAGTAAATTTCCTTATCTGCATGTCTATCTCCATTGTCATGCACCTCACAACCCCAATGCCAGTTTAACCTGAAACAAACCTATACATTTTGAAAGTAAATCTTACCACCATGGGTGGCCAAGGTTGTTTAGGTGCAGACTCGTGAGTGGGAGGTATGGGGTTCAAATCCTGCCAGGACTGGCCTCCCTGACCGAGATTTTCTCCAGGTTTTCCTCAGCCCTCATAAATGGCAAATCATCTGGGGAGGTACCCTAAACTTAGGCCTGGAATGTTTCCTTCCTTTAAAAAATCCTTTCCTAATATATAATTTCGTTTCATGTATCATCAATGTCCACCACCTGTGGTGCCTCAGTAGTAAAAATGGGTGTTCAAACACTACTCAAAAAAAAAGGGTAAATCTCCATAACATAAATCTGCATCATCTATTCTTATTGGCATGCATCTCTTAGCAACAATGCAAATCTAATCTGAAACAAAAGCATTCAAAACAGCGTACATATTTACAGGTTCATTAAATTGGAGCTGTTGCATCAATGAATACATTGTAGCAGCATTGTTCTGCAGAATTTCCACCCTATCTAACTATATTCCTTCATTGGCATGTACATAGTAATAACAAGCCGAGCTGAACATAAATTTTCACTTCAACACTGCTTCACTTCTCTCAGCATCAGCAGGCACATTGTAGCCACCAAGTTTATCCCCAACATGTATAGCCATATTGTACTAATGTAAAGACCTTGAAAAGCCTATTTGGTCACTATACAAACAAATATCATTATCTGAATTACATAACACATTCAAACATGTTATTAGGATGAGGAAAAAAAAAATTAGCATTATTATTGTAAGCCTAAGCAAAGACCATGATGTAATGCTGTCACAAATCAAAATCATTACATATCAAATGTGTATTGGAAACAATGGAAGAAAATACCATTAAGATTTGAGGTAATTTTCCTTGATATTTTGCACAACTAAATTGAAAAGGATATAATAATTTTGTCTATTCGAGACAACATAAAAATATACCACACTTGGAAGTGAATACTCTTGCATAAATGCACTATTAAATCACAAACTGAATTGTGAGTAAAAAGATATAACATAAATGTACTGTGAAATTACAAAAAACATAACTATCTAACTATAATATCATCACATTTATTATTGAAAATTATAACATACTTATGCTGTTATATCACAAAATAAATTATGCATTAAATTTTGCACTTATGTGCTTTTAAATCAAGAAAAGAAAAAGCAAATATCCCAAAATATTATAGTTGCACTTCTTATTGGGAATTGGTATTTAAATTGCAAACTGACATCAATGCTCTGTTTACTAACAAAATAAATAATGCATTAAAATTATAACACATCCTATCATCATTAAACTTGTTAAATCACAATCTAAATTTGAACTGAAATTATGACACAAATGTACAATTAAATCACACGAGATATTATAAATATATTAATATGCTATCACATTACATAATAAAACACTTTATATTAATAACTATGGGTAAATATTAACTTAGTATTACCAAATGAAATAAAACATAAAGAAAATGGAAGCTTAGTAAGATTTCTGGAGTGACCAAAATTTTGAGAGAAAACTATTCCGGAATAATGACACATGAATTACTATTTCCTACATTAAAATATTCAAATTGTTCACACTAACTCCATTTACTTATATACTTAGTGTGAACAGTTTAAATACTTTAATGTAAGATATATTACCAGCATTGTATACAGGTTTTTAAGCACAATTATTCTTTTAAACATAAAATTACTGTTAATAACACAAAATGCATAGTAGTTATTGTAGCTAAATCACTGAAAATAATTAAGTAACCTATATATATACATAAGCCATACAGGAAAAGGAAGCGCAAAAAATAAAGTTTCAAAGAACATTATGAAAAAGAGAGAGAAAGAGCAAAAAATATGAAAAGGAAACTGAAATATTAGAAAATCAAAAGAGAAAAAAGGAAAAAGAAAAGATGGGAAGCGAGGGAAAGGAAAGGGAAAGCTGAAGAGAGGAGAGGCACACCAACCTGCAAAATTTCATAGCCTAATGAAGCCACCCATAATTTAGTTACTAATAGAATGTGAAAAACAAAAACCTAATAATGAAGTTAACATCTGCTACATTACACTTTGGTCTGTTACAACAGTGAATTTGCACATACAATATGAAAGAGAAAAACTAACCTGCAAATACTACTGTTGTGTTACATAATCTGCTTCAAAGAAATTTATATGCCCGGCGCTTGCACCATATGACTGGTATTCAATTCGGCGAGTCCACCATAAGTCGCAATCCATTTGTGTAAAGCCTGCCAGGGTTAAAATTATTCTATAATCATTCATTGTCCATGGGCCTGGCAAGGGATGTAGTTGAATTGCTATCCAGAAGAATCCTATGCATCCCTAATAAAACTTACATGATGATAAATTATATTGTACTTACGAAGCTGTTGACAATGGAGTGGATAAATCCTACATTTATGTAATCAATTTGTTTACATAAATAAAAGTAAGTGGAGTTTTAGTGTAAACAAATTGATTACATAAATGTAGGATTACAAGATGATATTTGACCAAGGTATGTTATTCATTATAAACATTTCTTTAATATAACTCATAGCTTTATTTCTGTGTATAAAGTTGTTATAAACTTAATGGGTTCATTCTAGTAACCATCTAGGGAATAAAGGGGCAGTGTCCTTTATCTTAAGGCTTCCATACTCACCTTTCTAATAAATACACTCATTTACATTTACCCTAGCTGCACTTGCACAGACTGTAATTTTCCTCACATACATGTAATCTTTCCAAACCAACGTTTCTTCTGCTTAACAAACTTAATCTACAATGCATTTTCCCACATTGTCATCCCCCTATATGCCATAATATGCCAGTAATAGGCAGTCGAACAGGATATGTGAGGCAGTCTCATCATATCTTCACATTGTACAAATGGTTTCGCCTTTGTAGAGTCCCATTTTTTGTAAATATTTCCTGAAATGACCATGTTCAATCATTAACTGAGGTACTTTCCTTATCTCTCTTTCATCCAATTTGAGAAGAGGCAATGAAGGAGTGTTACTTGAACCAAGGACCAATTTCATAGCTCCTCTTTGTCCAGTTTGCCACCTTAGTGTTTTTCCCATATTCATAATTTTACTGCAATTTTAGCAGTAAGCGTGCCAATTCCAACCAAGGGTACAGGGTCAACTTACAGTGTTTTAGAACCCTTTTAGGCCAGCTGGTCTGCTTTTTCAAATGTAATATTCATAACATTTTCTTACTTCAACTTAAATATGGGCTAACCACCAAATTAACTGTAGGAGTTCTACCTGTGGTTCACAGATATCCACCTTTTGCATCTACTTTCTTTTTTGGGAAATTTAAATATTTTATATATTTGCTGCCACCAGCATAATTTGTAGTACATCCATGTCCACAACACTTTTTCTGCATTTTCAGTCACAAACTGTGACCATTATAATCCCATTGAATCTTCCATAATCACAATGCTAACGTTTTTGCAGGACATCTTGTGTGACCTAGGTGTAACATCATGTTCTAGCTGGTAGGCCTTCTCTAGTGCTGGTTACTAGTTGGGGCATTTAGACATTCCCATTCCAGTTTATATTTAAACTGGTTGGAGGAAAGTGATTTTAAACCACTTTGACTGTCTGTGACAAGATTTCGTTTACCATGGTAACCATTCTTAAGTCCTCTAAAAGCAAGTTTCAAGATATTGACTACTTCTGTCTGAAAAACTGGTATTATTTTCCAAGGAGGTAGGCCATACATGCCTGTGCCAGATTGTGTCCCTATACAGGATCTGTCGGAAAGAGTAAATAAATAACATAAAATGTTTCTGTTCTGATTAGTTTAAATTCTAGGGTCAGGGAAGAAAGCCAAATGTCAAATTTTTTCTCATTTGAGTTAGTGGTACCAAAAGGTATACAATGTGGAAAATATAAGGTTGGTCAAGAGTTATTTGTGCTTAGTTTTGGTATACTGTAAAAAACCAAAAGAATCAGGTGGCTTTTCGATCGCTGTAGTAATATGATTGTCTTTCTGGTCAATGAGCATTGCTTATTTAAGTCATTGTTGGTCATTCAAAGGTCGGTCCTGGTGGTGTAGTGGTTACCATACTTGCCTCCTAAACCCAAGATTGCAGGTTTGAACCCGGCCAGGACTGATGGATTTTTTCGGGGCATAAGAATCCTAAGTATGGCTTCCTTTGGAAGGGAAGCAAAATTGTGGGTCCCATGTCGTACATTTACGGCACGAAAAAGAACCTCAAGCCTGAAAGAGAGACCTCTGAGTAAAATTTGTCGGCCGTTTCATGCCCTGAGTTGAATGGGACGCTGATGACCTGAGCTGTTAAAGAGCATCTATAAATAAATCATTCAAAAAAAAATTGGTCATTCCTAAGTTATTCTGGGTTTTAATGTTTACAATATATTGTGACCTGCATCTCAAGTGTTGGGTATGCCAGCAAGTACAAAAGAGGACTTAAAAGGAATAAAGAGCCAAAGAAAAGGAAAATTTATGGTCAGATGTCTGACAGTAAGAAAGTGGAAGTGAGAAGTAATAAAATGAGCATCCTGCAACTGCATTGTTATAACAACTGAAAGAAAAAGTTATTAAATAATGTGCAGCTTCAATAACCGTGAAGTGCATAATGAGCAAAACCTCTTTTTGGCAGGCTTGATTTTTGTATTTCCTGTAAAACAGAGAAGACCTCTGGATGAAGAACTATCTAAACCTTGTGATGCACAGAGTTTGTAATGGGGCTGAAAGTAAGAGACATACTTGTTTGTGCCAAGGTATTTTGAATTATGCATGTTATTATTAAAAATTAACATAAATACTTGCATAATAGCTTAAAACTAATTGACAATGCACCAGTTGATTAAAAGGGTGAGCACATAAGTGCTTCAGAGGATGGCAAAGCCACTATATAGTCTTAAGGACTCTAAGAAAGCTTTTTTCTCTAAGAACTTAATGTGAAAAAATTGTTTCAGCTATTTAAACAATTGCATCCCACTAAGATTTGACACAAGAAAATTTCTAAAGCTGAATTCAATATTTCTTCAGGATGCCTGCATATGGATAATGTGAGCATTGTGTGTGATAAATTTGTAGCAGAGGTAAAATGCTGGTCCTCTGAGAAAGATGAGATAAAAATCCATGATACAAGTCCCCAAAGCATATTTTTTTGGCTTTCCTTCAATGGTAGAGATATGCTGAACTTAAGATTAAGCTTTATTCCATTTAGTAGGAGTCTTAACATGAGCAGCAGTAGAGATTGTGATATGCTTATCAATGCTCTGGCTTGTTACAAGGATTGGATATGATTTAGAAGTTTATCGGACGAGAATCTGAAGGTATCGAGGAAGGAAATGGATAAATGAAGGAGAAAGTATAATGGTTATGAAGGAGCAGGCAGTTGTGGTATTAGTTGTGTTGTTTATAATAGGAGGAATAGAAGTGATTCCTGGACCCAAGGACTTGAATCAAGCATTAGCTATGCTAATTTTGTAGGATGTGATTGAGTTAAAGATAATGAAGATAAAGTAGATAACAGGATTGAGGAGATTAAAGGAATGTTGCAAAAGTTTATAAGAGAAGTGAATAATGAATTAGCAGGATGTAAGAAAATAATAGAAAAATAGAAGGAAAGATCTCAGTAGAACAAAGGAAAATGAATTTGGTTATATTTGGGGTTAAGGAGGATAAAGAAAGACAGTTAATACAGTAGGTGGAAGAAGTATTTCAGAGGAAGTTGAAATTGAAACTAGGAGAATGGGAAATAGTTGATTAATTTATAATAGGAAGAAGAGAGAAGTAGGAAAGAATTAATAAAAGGATGAAGAAAGCCAGAAATGAAGGAAGAGCCTTTATGCGTGGAAATGTATTTATGAATTGATGGAATCCTGATGATGCAGCATCAAGGTCAAGGAATGACGACCAGAGGGGAAGAGAGGAGGAGAGAAGAAAGGGCAAAACCTGTGATTAAGGAACAAGCATCCAGCTGAGAGGGAAGGAGTTTACAGTTGCTTGTTAAGGACATCACAGAGTGCCATTTCACTGAAACATCTGAGTGGAGACATGGTGGGGAGAATTGGAAAGGGGAAACCAGCTGGTCGGCAGAATAGATGGTGGGGAGAATTGGAAAGGGGAAACCAGCTGGTCGGCAGAATAGATGGTGGGGATAATTGGAAAGGGGAAACCAGCTGGTCGGCAGAATAGATGGTGCCAAAAACTCGGGGACAGATTAAATGGTTTCAAGGGCAAGGACAAAATTAGAGTGCTTCATATGGAAGAAATAGAAAAAAAGCACTTAGAGGTTGATTTTTGGTGATTTTACAAGATATTAATGTTAAAGTAGAAGAGTAGAGTGAATTGGGAGACAATCGCAACAGATGGGGAGGGTAGGGTTTTTTGTAAGGTAGAGCATGAATAATATGGTTAATTGAATTAAAAGAGGAAAAGGAAGTGCTCACTTTGTGGAATATATATACATAAAGATAGATTTATAGTGTAAAATTGAAGAAATATGAATTAGAAATAAAGTAAGGGAAGAGGATAGTTATGAGATAATAGTGGAAAGAGGTAGATAGTGGAAAGTAGGATCTATTACATACATAATCAGGGTGTTAAATTTATTGATCCTAAAATAATTACTCCAAGAATAGTTATATAATTTGTAAAGTTATTATAAGAGAATTATGCAGAAATAAAGTATTAATTCAGTAGCAAGAAAAAGGGATGAAAACACCACTAATCCTAAAGTTAGGCACAGTGAGTTTTAAATTACAAGTTTTGAAGAATGAGAAGAAATTAAGGGAGAGAGAGACCAAAGAGTGTTTTTGTTTGAGAAAATGAAACAAACTAGAGAAGAAAGAAAAAGGGCATTTGTTATGTGAACCGAGTTATGGATTGATGAAAGGAAACATCATATGAGTTGATAGATGGAGTCTATAGAGGAGGAGGAGATTGCTGACTTAGCTGCGAATGAGGAGAGCAGAGCTATTGCAGGAGGAGAAGAAAGGAGACAGCAGGTAACAAAGAGAGCAGCTGGAAATGGGAATGCAATAGAAGAGGCGAGCAGTGTGAGGTCACCAAGAAGGCGTATGGTACCAGATTATCAAGGGAAAAAATGAGGCATTAACTTTGAAAACAGCTGATAAGAGAAAAGGGATAAATATTGGTTTTTTGAGTGTTGTTTCTACATTGGAGGGTAGTATTAGGTGATTGATTGAGGCAGAAGGAAAAATGTAATAATGGGAAATGGAGTAACATCTAGATACAATGCAAAGCTGGAGAATTTTAAGGCAAGGGGAAATGCATTGAGATACATATTGGAGATTAGTATAGTTTTTTAGAATATAGAGGGTTTGAAATGAAAATAAATAAAGGTGAGATATTTAGAATACCATAAATTATTTTTGTTTCAAACCCTCTATATTCCAAAAAACTATACTGATCTCCAATCTCTATCTAAATGTATTTCCCCTTGCCTTAAATTTCTCTAACTTTGCTTTGTATCTAGTTGTTGCTCCATTTCCTATTATTAAACTTTAGCTTCTGCTCCCATCAATCACCTAATACTACCATTACCACTACCACTACCACTACCATAGAAACATTTTATTTAAAAAAAAAAAAAAAAAAAAAAAAAAAAACATATTAAAGGGGTGCCAGGTTAAATGCTGAAATAATCAATAGAAAACATAATGATATATGGGCAGTGACTAATTTATGTATTGATTGCATTGCACTTAAAATGATCGATAACAGCAGTTGTATGAACAGATGATAACTTGTAACAGTGAATACAGTGACAATAAACAAGATACTTTATTGATAATCACTAGCCTTACCTCATTCACTGTCAGGTTCAGCATCACTGCTATCTTTTGTCACAGATTCACATTCCTCATTCTTGTCCCATAAAATAATCCTCTGTCCTATCAGTTGCGTTTGATATGCTGGTCTTGAAAAAACTATTTTGAACTATTTTTGGCATTATGTTCCATGTACCTGTTATCCAAATACATATTACTTCAATTGTTGATCACCATATTTCTCTTGTCAGCATCATCTCTTGACCACTGTTTGCCATTTACTTTGTATATAGTTTCCTCGTGTAATCCTTAAATGTTTGTTTTACAGCAATGTAATTTTTTACCTCGAAAAATTTTTCTTTGGGTTGTCACCTTAGTGATCTCAGAAACTTTCCCAAACAAGTAAAGGAGGTTGACAAAGTACGAAATTGTTGCCACACTGTCTGCACCCAATCTCTCACCAGATCTGCAACCATCCATCTCTTCACATGAACTCTGATGTGAATAGGCCTACATATTTGTAATTTAATTTTTGGCATAATTTTTCTGTGAAAATGACAAATTTTGATAATTTCATTCCATCTGTTGTTACTGTTAGCATCACTGTGCACTGCATTTTCTTATAACCAGTTGTGTGTATCAGCACACTACTATCTTCCTTCTTAGCCATTGTTGTGTTGGTTGGCATATCAAAAAAGATAGGTGTCTGGTCCACATTGCCTATCTGCAGCAACAAATAATTCTTATATTTAAATATCTTTATTACGAATTTATGGAAATTTAAGATATTCTGTTCATAGTATTGTGGCATCTGTGGGCAAATTGGAGTGTGTCTTCTAAGAGAAAGGTTATTCCTTCTAATGAAACGAACAGCCCATGTCTACTTGCTTTGAATTCACCAATATGGATACTAGCTGTGATTTCAATTGCTTTATAACATCATTTCACAAGACACTCCGATTCCATTGATCCTTATCTCTATTACATATTCCGGTAGTTTATTTTCAATTTCAGTATATTTCCCAAGTTTAGCCCACAAAATGAGTTTTTTGATTTGTAAGGGGTTTTAATTAGTGGTTCATTTTATTACCCCCACTTTTGCGCATTACACTTCGACATGGTAAATTCTTGACCAGCGGCTCTGTTACTATGTTCTTCCACACATGTGATAACTTTTAGCTTAAAATTGTCTGTATAACTAGAATATTTTGGTCAATTCTTATCCATTGTTGAAACACAATTTTATTACAACAGATTACTACATATCCTAAGAATACTGTGTTATTAATTGTGTGGAATGCCTATATTTTGATCATTTAAAAAAAAGGAACCAATCACAATTGCAATGGTAATATGCATTGTTGTTTAAAACTTCAATTTCAACATGAGCATTTTATGACTTTTCGATAATATTAAAACAATCTTTGTTTAAAATGAAATGCACTTATTATGTGTAGATTTATTATTATTATTATTATTATTATTATTATTATTATTATTATTATTATTATTATTATTATTATTATTATTATTTATTCATTATTATTATTATTATTACTAATTTTAATGCAAAAATTGCGGTGTGTCAATTATGCTGAGATATCCATTATCTGGGTACTTACGGTATTAAGTCTGGAGTAAGTAATAGCAGTTATTGAAACATGGCTTGATCAAGGTGATTGTGTGGAGTTGGAAGATTTTATGTTTATGGCAAAGTGTGGTTTAAGGAAAAGTAATAGGGGTAGAGTTCCTGGAGATGTAGGTGTATTTGTGAGGAAAAATTTATAGTTGTCTGAGAAGTTGATGAGGGAAGACAAACATGTGATGTGGATAAAATTAATAAGGCAAATGAGGTAGATATAAATGAGACTTTGGGTGTGATATACAGCTCACCAGTATCTTTTGAATATTATAATGATAATATTTTTGAGCTTAGTGAAGGGATGGATGATATAAGAAGGAAGTATGTAAATGTGGAGTTTATTATAATGGGAGATTTTAATACTAGGGTGGGAGAAAATCAAATATCTTTGAGTATGGAAAGTGACTGTGATTGGGAGAATGAAGTTGTAGTAAAATATGTAACATGAAAAGTGTTAAATTAATTAATTTTTGTGAAGAGAACAATTCCACAATGTATAATGGTGTTAGGGGAGCAGATGTTGCAGACGAATTTGCATATATGAATGTAAATGGTCAAAGTTGGTTAAGTTGTGTAGTGAAGGGGTGAATGAAAAGTTAATGATTTTAGAGTGATTGATGAAGTGGTCAGTAGTAGTCATTTTCATTTATTAATGAATATATTAGGGGGAAGTAGTTGAAAGTGATGAGACATTTGAAGACTTAAAATTTATAAAAAATTTAAATGAACTTTTTTGGAAAGGATAAGGATCGGTAGAAAATCAATTGATAAAATATGGAGTAGAAGAGGTTTAGAGGATAGAAAATGTAGAGAGGGCAGTGAAGGGCATACTAGTTCATTTGCATTGGAATCAATAAAACAAAATAGGGGAGAAAGAAAAACAAATTGTTTGCATACAGGCTAGAAAAGAAGTATAAAATATAGTGAACTTTTGTAGCAGTGGTGTCAAATATTAACATTTTAAAAAATTGAGTCGAAATACTCAATACAGTCGATACAGTCGACCAGGAACTGATGATACGAGCGATGGCTCCTGAAACTAGTCTTCCATTTTATTGAATTTTAGTGGTTTGTATGTTACAATTTCGACTCAATTTTTTAAAAAAAATAGAAAAATGTTTAGAGTAATATGACAAATTATTATTGAGGGAATCACTCAAATTTCGCTAATTTTGTACCACTTGGACATGTTTCAAAGGCTGTTGCCTTCATCTTCAGCATGATTCCATATTCAGATTCAGATTTATTCACCATGAGAATTTGTACAAATTTTTGGCTTGTCAGTATAGGACTATATACATATATAAAATGAGATGTAAAAATACTATATACTGGTACATTCTGATTAGTGAGAGTGGCAGCTGTATTCTTGAATAAAGATCATCTTCTCCATTAAGCGTCTTGGCTCCTCTGGACAGAAAATAGAGCAGCACAGTATATCCACCACAGTAGTATATACATTTATAATATTCTATTAGGCAGTTAGCACTTACATTTTTCTGAGGTCATCTAGTCATGTCATTACAGTATCTGGTAAATTCTTCAATTATATAGAACTGTTTTGTAAGTAGTATTTTATTAATTTCAGTTTTAAATGTTTTAATTGTTAGTATGTTCCTTAGATAAGGTGATGTACAATTTTAAACAATTATATTTTAAGGATCTCTCGCATAGTTTCTTGTTATGCATATGTTGGTGGAGTTTAAGTTTTGTTTCGAGTATTATGAGAATGAATCTCAGCATTACTTATAAAATCATCAAGATTAGTCTGGATATAGTTTAGAATTCCTTTTATATAGACACAGGGAAATGCTAATATTTTTAAATCCATAAAATCTTTTCTACAGCTTTCTTTTCTTGGGATGGCAATCATGGTTCTTATCACTTTCTTTTGAAGCTTAAAGATGAGATGGCTATTTACAGAGTTTCCCCATAACATTACATAATGTAATATATGCGAGTGGAAGTAAGCAAAATAACAACTTTTGAGTACATGTAACGTTACTCTCAGGTTCAGGAAATAGCAAGCCTTACTTAGTTTTGTAACTAATTTTTCAACTTGGTTATCCCATGAGAGGTTTAAGTTAATCCATAACCCCAAAAATTTTGTTTCTGTCTCATACTTTACAGTTTTAGACCCAAGCATAACTCCCAGAGTAGTTATGCTTTTGTTGTTTTTGTGCTGGAAATTAATTGCTACTGTTTAACTTAACTTATCAGAAGTTTGTTAGTTCTGAACCAGGTTAACATGGCTTTTATTACTGCTGTTATTTTTGTATCCAGGTCAGCACTTTCTTTTCCACTTATGAATATGGTTGTGTCTTTTGTAAAAAGTATTAGTTTTACTTCAGAAATATCTTTTTGGACCACGGTAAGTCATTTATGTATAGTAAAAATAGAAGAGGGCCTAAGATTGATCCCTGTGGTTCACCTGATGTTAACATTTCTTTTGCTTGCGTAAGTTTTTACAATTTTGTTATTTCTCATCTCATTGAATTCAATCTGAACTACTTATACTCTTATCTTCCAGATAGGTTTTAAAACAATTGTATGGAATACCCCTTACTTCGCAGTTCCTTAGTTTGCCCAACAGCAACTTGTGGTCCACCATGTCAAACGCTTTAGTTAAATCAAGAAACACTCCCACCCTGATTTCGCTTTTATCTAGCATCTCATTTATGCTGTCTACAAGTTTATTACAGCCAAGTTAGTGAGCTTGTTTGTTTGAAAGCCAAATTGGCATTTGGTGATAATATTAAATTTAGTCAGGAATTTGGTTATTTGTTTATATATTACTTTTTCAAGTATCTTTGAAAAAAAAACTGAAACGAGAGCTATAATTGTTAACATCGTCAGTCTTTCCCTTCTTAAAAATTGGTATAATTTTAGATACCTTTAGTTGTTTAGGAAATTCTCTGCTTTTCAGCTATTCATTAACAATATGACATAGTGGTTTAATGATGGACCTGCCACATTTTTTTAATAATAAAATTTAAGCTCTCATCTAAAGTGCATGATTTTCTGTTTTTTAGCTGTTTTATTATGTCTAGCAATTCACTTTCAGTAACAGGACTGAGGTACAGTGATTTTTAATAATTCACAACTTGTACTATGTGATGTTGACAAATTATTAGGGTGTTGTACATTTTTAGTTTGTTTGTAAAAAATTTGTTGAATAAATTTGCTAAATTTTTGGGCTGTGTTAACGTTTTGCACTCCCTGCTTGAAGCTAATGTTCTTTGGCGTGAGATTCTTTTTGTTTGTTTCTTTTTTTTAATCGCTTCCCAAATTGCTTTTGGTTTATTTTCAGAGTTTATAATCTCACTGTTATTAAACTGTTTCTAGGCTGCTATAATTACTTGTCTATATATATATTTCTTATAATATAATTGCAGTTCCTCTGATGCCTTTCCACTTTTTAGTAGATTACCAAGCAGCCTTAGTTTACTCTGTGAGGTTCTTATTCCCTTAGTTATCCATTTAGGAGTTTTCTCATTTACTTTTACTTTGACAATCTGGAATGCAACATCATGATAGTATCTAAATATATTTATAATGAAAGTATACACTGCATCTAGTGTTGGTCCATGATAGGTTCCCTCCCATTCTTCATTTTCAAGCAAATGGCGAAAGTATTTTATATTTTCCTGTTTTTGTATACTGATATCCTTAAATATACTGCACTTGTTTTCTTTTACTTCTTGATAGTGCCAGTTAATTGTGATTCTCTGTGAATGATGGTCAGAGAGATGGTTTTCTAATATATTTACTTTATGATAGGTGATGTCTTTACTGATAGCTATTTGACCTAGAGCATTTTTTCTTGTTTTAGTGACTCTAGTTCATACATCTATCAATGGTTTCATAGCAATTCAGTGTAGTTACCTTTTATTTTTCAGAAAGTCTATATTTAGGTCCCCCAATAAAATCACATTTTAGTTTAATTTATGAAAGTGGTGTAAGATGACTTCAATCCTATCCAAAAGAATGCTTAGTTCACTTTTAGTGTTTCTATAAATGCAAATGATAATGAGTTTATTTTCCACCTTGATTATGCTAGCTTCAAAATGTTCTTCTATGTTTTGGGATTCAAAGATTACAACTGGTTTTGCTATGATTCCATTTCTTGTCATGATTAGGGAGCCTCCATTTTTTCTTTTGTTTCTGCAATAACCATGTGTAATGCTAAATTTATCAAATTTGAATTCTTTACTGTTCAGCCAGTGCTCAGTTAAACGTAGGACATCTACATACTTTAAATCACTCTGAAGCAACAGTTATGTATCAAGCAGCTTGTTTCTAATGCTCTGAATATTCTGGTGAAATATATTTAATAAATTATTGTTTCGGTTTTGAGATTGGTTATTATTACAATTGTGTTTATTCACCAAAGAGGAGATTTCAGTAATAGTTGAGGTTATTGCAATACAGTATTTATGGTAAGGTTATGTATCTCCTTAGTTACCAAATTTTTACTTTTACCTGAACTGCTGGTTATTCTGCATTTTTTCGGTCTAGGTGGTTGATGACCTGCCCAAAAGACTGCTGAACTCATTTGATTGAAGTGGAGTCCATCTCGTCCCAGGTCATTTTCTCTAAGATAGGCTTTATTGTTGATGAAGATGCAACCATTTTGTTGACAAATCCAGTCTAGTGTACTGTTCACAGCGTCGATGTATCTTAAGTCCTCATCCCTTCGTCATAATATACCGCTCATGCATAATGTAGCTTGAGGGTATAAATCCTTTGCAATATGAATGAGGTGCTTCATATCATTCATTATATCATCTGGCAAGGTAGATCCATGCAGATTGTTGTCCCGGCGTGAAATATTATGTTGGGATCGTCCTTGTTATCGTACAATCTTCTTTCAATATAATATTCTATTCTAGCACCTAGGTAGCAGTAGACAGAAACCTCATTTCTGTTCAAGCTTTTCCCAGCTTGGCGCACCGTAGAATCTTTAATAATTATGACTGTATTCCGATCATACATCGCGCTTTCCTTTATACAGCTTGTTACGTCATTGCCGTCATCTGCTATATCATCATAGTTGTTAATGGTTTCCTCAGTATCATCAGCCAGCATTACTTCAATTAGAATTTCAAATCTTTTCCTTTTGGTCACTGCTTGTTTCTTCAGTTGGTCACGGTGTTTGTGCCGACCAAGTTTAGGCCACTCTAGTGCATTTTCAGCTTGCCATGCACATTGGTAAAGTTCTCTTATTACAGTTGACCAGCAATTATCATAGTTATAATCACTGGTGTCTAATGTTTCTTTACCTTTTAGTTTTTTGATTACATCATGGGCATTCTTTAGTTCCTTCTGTAGATTCATCACTGTTACCTGCAATGAAGCGACGTGTTCCTGCCATTTAGTGCAACACGGTGTCACCATAGTTGATCTGGGCAGTCTTTTATCTCTTCTTTTGAATTTACTTTTCAGTCCTATGCGATACCTTCATTTGTACAGTTACAATGGGCGTTTATGTCTTAAACACTATTAATTTCACTTAATTATATGCACTATTGCTTGAGTTATATAAAAAAAACTATGGAGCCGCATCACCGATGAAACACAAGCATCTGCCATCTTAGATGAGATCTGCATCGTCTGCTTCCAAGCATGGTATTAAGATGTTGCTCTGTGGATTTTACGAACTTAGTAATGAGGTTACTATTGTTTGGGAGATCAAAATTAACCAAATTTTTCTTAAGTAGTTTTGAATAGCGAGAATTTTCACAGTGAAATATAGTATAATATAACAAATTATTATTGAGGCAATCATTCAAATATCACTAATTTTGTTCCACTTACTTGGACATGTTTCAAAGGCTGTTGCCTTCATCTTCAGCATGGTGGCATGTGTGGAATCATGCTGAAAATAAGGAAACAGATTTTGAAACATATTCAAGTAAGTGGAACAAATTTAGTGAAATTTTAGTGATTTCCTCATTAATTTGTTATATCAAATTTTCCTTGCTTTTGTTTTTGAAAATAGTTTCCCATACTGTTAATTCTATGGGTTTTTGAACAGCTTTTAAGAGTTTTGGTTCCTTTTGGAATTCATGGTTCTTTTGCCAGAAATGGTCTGCTATTGCTGATTTTGCATTTCTGATGTTCCTTAAATCAGCAGAGAACAGTAATTTGTTATATTGTATTATAATTTCATTGTAAAAATTCCCTCTATTCAAAACTTCTTATAAAGTGTGTAGAGATATAGATAGATGGAAAAGCACAAAATATGATAGAGATATGCAGTATTTTTTATTAAAGAAATGTGGATATTAATGCTTACTAGAGAGGAAAATGCAGGAATGGCAACAAAAAATGAATGATAGGATTAAAAAAGCAGTAAGAGAGAAAAATAATAAAGAAATATTAGTCATTATGAAGAGTGCCTACAAGAAAAATAAAGGAAATGAGATGAAGCAAAAGGAATAGAGAAAATATTTTGCAGCCTTAATTGGGGTAGGAAGTGTACAATGTGGAGTATTGATGTGTAATATAATAGTGGTAAGGTTTGAGTGTTTATTAAGAAAATTACTAGTTTTTTTTTTTATTTGGTTTATTTACGAATGCTCTTTAACAACTCAGGTCATCAGCCTCCCACTCAATTCAGGGCGTGAAACGGCCAACAAATTTTGCTCAAAGGCTTCTTTATTGAGGCTTTAGGTTTTTTTATGGTACTGTAAATGTGTGGCACGGGACCCACGGCTTTACTTCCCTTCTGAAGGAAGCCATACTTAGGATTTTTACACCCGAAAAAATCCATCGGTCCTGGCCGGGATCGAACCCGCGATCTTGGGTTTAGAAGGCAAGTATAGTAACCACTACACCACCAGGACTGACCGAAAATTACTAGTGGGAAAATCGAATTCCAAATAAAAAATTTGGAAAGGAATAAGACAGTGAGTATAGATGGGATTCCAGGGGAATTATGCAAAATGTTATATATATTTAGTGATGGTTGGAGTATATTAATAAAATTGTAGAATAAGTATGGCAATTATATAAATGAAAATATATGTAATCCAGGAAATTATAGAGGAATTAATTTATCAATTTTAGGTAAAATTTTAGACAGATATAATGGCTCTTAGATTACAGGAATGGTTAGGATTGTTTGAATTTCAAGCAGGATTCAGGAAAGGTAAAAGGGCTGTTGACCATATAATGATAATCAAACTATAATAAACAAGTACCAAAAAAATAAAAGATGTAGAGTGTATATGTTCTTTGCAGATTTTGAAAAGTTATTTGATACAATAAGAAGAAATGTACTTAAGTATAAAATGAATTAGTTGTAAAAGAGTAAGTACAGAGTTTATTACAGAGGTTCAGTTGTGGTACAATGGAGTTCAATTTTGTGTTAAGTGTACAGGAAAAAGGATCACAGCGATGGTGAAACAAAAGGCAGTTTTGAGACAAGGCTGTAACTTGAGTCCAGTTTTATTTAATTTGTATATTGATGATATTAAGGAAAAAGTCTTAAATAGTAATTCACAGTTTGCAGGTAATTTAATAGTATGGAGATAAGTAGATTTTGTACAGAATGTGGATTAAGAGTAAACGGTATGAATAAAAAATAATAGTGTTTAAGAAAGGGGGCAAATTAATAAGGGATGACAAATGGTTCTTGAATTATGACCATAAACCATGGGTGGCCTAAGTCATTATGGAGTGAACTTATGAGCAGGAGGTCTGGGATTCGAATTCATTTCATTTCATATATCATCAATGTCCACCAGCTGTGAGGCCTCTGTAGTAAACTGGGTGTTAAACGAAAGAGATAAAGAGAGGTGATGACCATTGGAAGTAGTTAAAGAATTTGATTATTTGTGGGTGAGGTTGTCAAGCAGTGGAGAGTGGGAACCACAAGGGAAGATGTTATTGTTAAAGGCAAAGTAACCATGAGAGCAAATAGAATATGTTAATAAAATGATTGGAGAAATTGTATGAAGTGGTAGTGGAATCAAAAATGTTATATGGAGTAGAAGTGTGGAGAATTTTTAAGGGCTGGTTGAAAATTAATTTTATTTATAGGGTGTTTTGTGGAGAGGTGTTGGAATTGCCTAAACCTTATCAAAAAGAGTAGCTTTAGCTGAGTTAGGAATGGTAGGGAGTAAGGTTTTGATGGTGAAGAGTATTCTAAAATATTGCTACAGCATTTTGAAATTAGGTGAGCATGGTATTCTAAAGGAGTGTTTGAAATGCCAAAGTGAAGGAATGAGAGGTAATAGATGGGAGAAGGATGAAATATTGCAATAATTGAGTATATAGAGAGGCAAGAATTGAATTAGAATGGCTAAGGAGGAGAGAATGATGTATTGAAAAAGAGAGTTACCAAGGGAAATATAAATGAGAGGGGCTTCATTACGGAAATAACTGGGAGATTGTGTGTAAGGAGGCCTTTTATAGAGGAGTCTGAGAATTATCATCATTAAAATACTACATTGACCATTTGGTACATTTTAAAGTTTAATTATTCAAAGTGCATGTTTTTTTACATTTTAATTTTTTTTTTTTTAATTATTAATTTGAAATTTATATTCTCATTTTGTGGATTTCAAAGAAAGTTGACTTATCTGATTCTTCAATTGTAATATAGAGATATGGTTGCCTAACATTTTAATATGTGCAAACATACTTTTGCATTTATAGAAAAAGAAGAGAGGAAAAAGATCATCACGAATGATGACTATTATCCTGGAAATGCTAACTGTGGCGCAACCCTCTCTGAAAGGATTAAAAGAAGAAAACGCAGCTTTGCAAACCACAGGCCAGATGAATCTTTGGAAGACAGTGCCTCAAATGAAGGTAGCTAACTTGCAATCCTTACTCAAACATCAAGCATTTATGTGCATCGTATAGTCTGATGTGTTTTAAAATCTGGTTTTAGGTGTTTTTAAATGCTTTATCTAAAGTCATTTTTGTCATCATAACTATGTTATTATTATTATTATTATTATTATTATTATTATTGTTGTTGTTGTTATTATTATTATTATTATTATTATTATTATTATTGTGGTTTTGTTTCAGAAGTGACCTCAATAAAAACTAAACTTCGTAAAGTAGAACGAAAATTGGTTCCAGTTCTTGAAAAATTAAGCATAGAAGAACTAATGGAAACCAATACGTACCAAAGGTTTAATAGGTCTATTGAAGTCATATTTGATAATACAGAAGATCTGGATTTGACTACAGAATTAGGTACTCTATTGTTAAAATTTCTATCGTTGCCACCATTTTATTTCTTAACAATGATAAATATAATGCAAAAAAAAAAAATTGAATCTAGGTATAATTTTATACTACATTTTTAATTAAATTTGTTCCTTCCCTGAACAAAAATTATGTTAATTAATACTAATAAAGTACATTTTTGTGAATATAATTTTCAGGGATAGCACTGCCAAAATAACTTGGCTATAGTTATGTTTTCCTTATAGATTTTGCAGCCAATGCTTAGTTATCTATTGTAATTTGGAAACATTTACTTCATTAGCTCTTGCTTACAAAATTTAATAGAATGTTCTTACTGCCTGTACATTAATCTTTCAAAGATATTAAATTTTGGAGGAAATTAATTAGGTTTACAACAACCATTAAAAAAATCTCTGTAAAGTAACTTTCTATTTATTATTTATAGATGAAGAAGCAGATGTTCCCCCAGAGGCTCTTATTCCAAAGTTTCAACTGCAAGATTTATGTAGTGAAGCTGCAAAGTTAAAAACATTAGGTGCAATGGAATCAGTACCTCCTGATCGGTTAGTTAGACTACTGAACATACTGGAGAAAAATATTCGTGATGGGACCAGAGTTTCACCTATTGCAGATCCAGTAAGTCAATTTTAGATTTTATTTTCACTATTATTTCAAACTAGTATCAAAATATTTGTTGAATACATAAGTACAAATTAAATAAGCCAATGTGCTCAAGAAACTTGATGAATATGTATATATTTATGTCCTAAAAATGGTTAACTCTACAATTCAATTTTATTTTAACAAAATAATAGAATTTTGTATAACTTGTTTTCAGTCCTTGGATTTTGAAGTTTCTGTCTCATTGCTGAATGCTTCATTATTGAATCATAGTTCACAACTAAGCAGTCACAGATATTTTATGTCATCATTCTTCATCTGTTGTCTCTCAGCATAGCATTGTAGTGCTGAAAAGCTGCAAGTCGCTTTACAGAAAATTGTGGTTTTGTGGGAGCTTTTCCTTTGAAAACATCTCAAATTTCAGTAAGTTAATCATAGCCAGCATTTTTGTAAAGAAAATTAGCTACTTTCTCCTTTACTTATTTTCTACAATTCCCAGTATGGATGTTAAACTGGAGTTCTATTAAAATGAGCTAAAGACTGTTATAAAGACATGCCATTTCCTTCCAAATACCATATAGAACTAGGAATACAATGAAAATGATATAAACAAAAGTTCTAATTCATTGTTTGACATGATTTTTGGGGTTAATTCAAAAGATGTTGCTTCATTGTAATCTAAATAATTTATGACTTCCCTAATTTGAGAAACACATTATGAATAATATAGAGCAGCCTAAAGCTAAGTCCCTGAACAGCTTATGATGGAGTCTGGTGCAATAGTTTTGAATATTTGAAATCTAGATGCAGCCTTTACAAACAATTTTAACATAGTAAAAGCCTTTATAAATGCTTAACAGAAGACACAAAGTTGTTAACTAATGGTTTACATGTGCAAGATAAGTTAAGTTTGAGTACTGTTTAAAGCCCATTTTTACTACTGAGGCAGCACAGGTGGTGGACACTAATGATACATAAGATGAAATTATATATTGGGAAAGGATTTTTTTAAGGAAGGAAAGCATGCCAGGCCTAAGTTTAGGGTACCTCCCCGGCATTTGCCAGTTATAAGGACTGAGGAAAACCTGGAAAAAAAAAAAACCCAGTCAGGAAGGATGGTCCTAATGGGATTTGAACCTCAGACCTCCAGCTCACGAGTCTGCTCCTTAATGACCTCAGCCACCGTGGCAATGGAGATAAGTTAAGTGAATCATATTAGGGAAAATACCTTTTAAGTGTTATATGAGGATCACTAAAGTTTTGAAACATGTCAAATTTGGAGTGGGTAGATAGACTCTGACCGTTGCATCTTTTATACACTTTCTCATCCTCAAAAAATCACTTATCAAAGCACCCCTGCCACTGATTTTCCTCAATGGTGAAAAGTTCAATTTCATATGCAGCCACAGCCTCTTCAGGGCTGAAAATCGCTTTCCACGTATGCAAATTTTTTTACCACAAGAAAGAGTGAATAATTAATGGAACTAGTTAAGAATTATAGGGAAGGTGAGTAATGAAACTCACCTCTGTGGACTCCTGGAACTAGATGATGTTAGCCGTGTGAGTGAAGGTGTTGTCTTGGTTAAGCAGAATCCCCCTCAATCCTGTCCTTGGATGCATTTTCAGAGCTTGTCAAAAGCTTCCAGTAGGCAGACTGTGGTGTATAACTGAGCGATAACCATCCTTTGCTATTCCAGAGGAATTGTGGCCACATAGCACTTTTATTCATGGATTGTCATCTGGAAAAATACTGCCAATTGTTTTGTCTCTGGGTCAAATTGGTAAAACTATACTATAACAAATTACTATTGAGGAAATCACTCAAATTTCACAAATTTTGTTCCACTTACTTGGACATGTTTCAAAGACTTGTGTTCATCTTCAGCATGATTCCACTGTCTGCTTCCCAGCATGGTATTAAGATGTCGCTCTATGGATTTTACGAACTTGGTGATGAGGTTACTATTGTTTGGAAGATCAAAATTAACCAAATTTTCCTTGTTTTTATTTATGAATTTTCCCACATTGTTAATTCTATGGGTTTTTGGACAGCTTAAAAATGTTTTGGTTACTTTTGGAATTCGTGGTTCTTTTGCCAGAAATGTTGTGCTATTGCTGATTTTTGTGTGTGTTTATATTTTTTACACACTCATGTGTTTCTTAAATCATATGGTAATATTTCTTTTTGTTTTACCTATGTAATTCATATTGCAATCTTTGCAAATAATTTTGTAAATACCTGATTATTTTCCTGGCAGAATTTTCTCTTTGGTGTTGGTTTTTAGGAGGTTTTTAAACTACATTTATTTACTGGAGCCAAAATGATGTTTGCCTCTTTAAAACTCTTCTGGAATTTTTGGTGTGCCCATCGGTGGAATGTGAATTTCTTATATATATGATCTCCTTTGTAGTCTTTTAGTGTGGTGACATTTTAGAGTTATTTTTTTGAAATTTTCTATTTTCTTGTTCACCATATCTGTTGAGTAGCCATTTTTCTGTGCTATATCTTATGACTTTATTATGACTTTATGGTACTCCGAATTGTATTCTGTCTTGTGAAACCATGTTTCATCACCCATGATGGCATCAGATACATGTCTTGAACTCCCTCAATTCCATTGAATATCTACAGCATTTCTTCACAACTTTTGCTGTTGTTCCACTTTTGTGCTTCTGTCAAATTTTGGGGCACCCACAATTCCCACCTTCCTTACATGAAGATGATCATGCAGGATTTTTGGTACTGCTGGCAATCCAATCTGGAAGACTGCCTCAATGTCCTTAAATATTAAATATTACATGATTGTTTTTGCAACACAACAATGTTTTCCTCAGTCACTATCATTGCCAGATGTTCATTACTCTACTCATTTTGCAGTGAAGTTCAGCCCCTATTAAATTCTGCAAACCAGCTGAAAACTGTTGTCCTAGATGGAACAAGATCCCAAAAAGCCTGTTGCAAGCACTGAAGGCTTTGGGATTCATTTAAATCACGCTTAAAATCATAAAGAATCTTAGCACAAAAATGCTCTCTCTCCAGCTCCATCACAACAACTGGCTGCCTTTGCACAGGAGGGAGGAAAGAGTTCTATCTGTTACAGTTTTACTCTTAAGGAATGGAGCTGCCACATACCACATCCCTTTTAGTGGGCCAACATTCACTTTTCCTGATCTGAAAACTTTCTTAGTGGTCCTTATATCTGATTTAACCATGTTTCTTACTCCATCATCAAGAGGGGCATATAATCATACTTAATACCATTCAGGGTGGAACAGTTTCATTCAATCAATGAAAAACTTGAGTAGTTGTGTTAGTAATTTCTTATTATGCAATATTAAGAAGATACAGGGGTTGTCAATTGTTCTTCACAAAGGGCTCCAACTGTAACATTTGTTATGTAATGACCTTCAGTCTGTTGTTTCAACACCCACCCACACAACCACATTACATATATTCTCCACTAAGTACTTTCATCTGTTACATGTTCATGGGTATGTTTCTGAAGCAAATTTCTGGATATAGTGTGTTACTGAGTTAAATGAGAAGAATATCAGATGCTAGATATGGGTCTGCTGAAAATGGTGATAGCCTGCTGCCTATATACTTTACAAATTGTTTCGTTTTGCATTATTTTTACCACATATTTTAAGAACTAATATCTTATATGTAGATATGTTTATATGTTGCAATATTAAATACCATTTATTCACTATTGCCTGTGGTGCCTCTGCAGCAGAAACAGGTGTTAAACACCATTCATTCCATTTATTCACTGCCTACTTCTCACATACCTTACAAAACTGAATTTATTTTCCATGGAAATAAACTCATTAGAAAATTAAGTTTGAAAGGCTTAAAATATATCTGCAGTACTTAATTTTACTTTGGGCATGATTAAGTGGCAGTATAGAGCACTACAACTCCATTTAACACTTTACATCACACTCAAACAATGGAGTAATTTTTCAACTAAAGAGAAATGAAATGAAAATCTTGCTTTGCCTTCAAGCACAATGCAAGATTAGAGCCCAGGGAATCACCACCTACTCATGTGCAAAGAACTGGGAGGCAAGAGAAGAGGCTTGAAATGATCAGAAAAATAAAATATAGTGATATGAGGTTCCCGAAAGCAAAAGTGTGCATAATTTTACCATTAAAACTGAATGCATTATATCATTATGTAACATTTCTTTAACCTTACGCAAGGCTTTGGAGTGCTGCGATTACTCAATTACAGGGAGTTTGCATGTAATTTTTGACATACAAATACCTGATTGTTTACTTTTACATGATAGTGTGCTGTGAAGAACAATTAACACTGGAAAGAGAAAAAAAAAGTTACAAATGTGCCTTATAGGCATTAAAGTGTAGAAACTATGATACATTTATAAAAATGGCCAAAATATATAATTTTGTGCAGCTTAAAACCATGTTAACATACTCAAAAGTTGTTGATTTGCATAGATAACCCACAAACATTAGGTCTGAGCCCAATGAAAAATGTGCAAATGCAGAAATTCTGGTAGATAATTGTAAGGCAAATGAGATCTTCAAACATCCTAGCAACTTCTACAAAAAGAAAAAGTAAGTATTCATCTAAGTGTGACCTCCTGTCCTACAGGAAATCACAAAAAACCACAACAGACCTTTAGTCATTACAGAGAGCCCCCACTATAGTCCTGATCACCCAGATTCACACCCAATCGATAGTGAGCTGAGACTACTCCAGCCAATCAGAAGCAAGATTTCCCTAAACTGAGGTGTATTAACCGCACATGATTTATAGGCTTCATACCATTCATCATGAACATCACAGAGAGAGCACTTTAGTCTCATAACTGAAAATGTTTGTTGGAACTATGAACAAATATTTGAAAAGAAGAGATGTTCCAGTAGACCATGATCCTCAAGCTCAGAAACTGTAGATTATATTGACTCCAGGCATGAAAACCTGCATTGTTTGAACATGCAATGAGTTTTTCAAGCAGTGCATTGAAGTACCAGAGAGGGGGGGGGGGGTTAATGATTGAGAATAACAACTGTTTGGTAAGCCAAAGTTTCTTCCAGAATATTATTTAGGGTACATTCAAGAATGAAAAGAGAAGCATAAATCCTATTTAATATGAGAAAGAGAGCATTTGTTTTATGAGAACTGTAAGAAAAAAAATACATGCAGTTTTAGTTTAGATATACATAAGCACTTGGAGCAAGTACGTGAATTAGTTCAATGCAAGGGAACAGAATGGCAGATTTGCATCGCCAGACTGAGGAGGCTTAGTAGTGGTGGTGGTAATGAAAGTCATTAAGCTTATATAACAATAAGCAATGTCAAATCACATCTGTTGCAAAATACTACAGAATACAAACTTAATGTTAAAACATAACATTAGCATCTATAGAATAAATTGAAATTCAAAATGTTCATTTATAGAATAAAATGGGTTATCAGTTAAAAACTTATTCTGAAGATATTTTCAGGTTTATTATCTGAAAGGAGCCTATTAAAAAGTCTGACACACAAAACTTGTAGCCATTCATTGTTTTTGTTAATCTGTGATATTGTAAGAATGTGCATTCTCTCTATGCAGCAGCTTGGGCAACTTATTTTTTATATGTATCATGCAGTATATACAGTGTCCCAGAATTCAACCACACAAATTCCAAGGATTGTGGAGGGGTGCTAAATAAGTATTTTCAGATAGGGAACTTATGATCCCTTTTGTAAACTTTAAAACTTATGATGCTTTTTCAAAATCTGATATCCAATACATTACTATATCATAAGTTTGTGAATTAGATTATCATTCAGAATGCTGACATCTTGTCCAAGTAGTTGGAAATATTGTTAATACATAGTACACGGGAAGTTGAAAATTATTGGCATTGCTACTTCAGTAAAATTGTTGTTCTGTAAGGGTATGCATGCCATGGATAACAGTTCAGTAATGCTAAGAAGTTAATTGCGCATGCACGAAGTACTTAACATATAGCAGCTGAGACTTCATGTTACAAACCGACCCTGTCCTACAATTGAAACCAACCATGTTCTGTGGCCAAAGTCCTGAACTGTAATGTAGAAAGCCGAAGTTTGCATGTTTGTTTGTTTGTTCTATTATTATTATTATTATTATTATTATTAGTAGTAGTAGTAGTAGTAGTAGTAGTAGTAGTAGTAGAATAAAATGAGTTTTCTGGGCTTATTGGCCATGTCCAAAAGATGTTAGGTGTATTTACATCTTTTGGACCATGGCCAATAAGCCCAGAAATCTCATTTTATTGGATTAACGCCAGCCGTGAAAGCTTAAATAGTTACATTATTATTATTATTATTATTATTATTATTATTATTATTATTATTATTTATTTATTTTTTCAATTTTATTTTGTTACACTTATACTGAACTAACCTAAACTATGAAATATTCAAATTTATTCCATTAAAAAAGATCACAAGTGAGGGAAAAAGAAGCTTACACATGAATATAACGAACCCACTACTTTCACATAATTAGCATGATGCTCTAACCAACTGAATTAACAAGTCTACATGCTGTTCAAGGAAATTTTCTGCCTAAAGTAATCCTTATTACTGAAATTGTAAGCGGTAAGCTTTCTTCACTACCATTCTGGATTATGGCCTTATAAGGTAAAGTGATTGAATGGTTAATGGGCCAAATTTTGCTTTGTATATCAAATGCAACATACTGTGTACCATTACTCCGAAACATAGCTAACAAATTTTAATTTGCCGAGCTTGATGATATTCATTTGATTTATAAGGAAGCAAGAGAACATGCATTTGTAGCTGTACAGGGATACATTTCCAGATGGACATCATCCTTACTGCTCAATCTTTCAAAATGTCCATAGGCATTTGCAGGTAACTAGATCTTTACTGGTGCACAGACCCAATGGTGTCTAGCTGTTGAAGAAGAGGTGCTTACCAGGGTTTGGGTGGAACCTTCCACCAGCACCCAAGCAATTGCCAGGGCCACAATTACAAACAAATCCAGCATGCATCATACCCTACCAGAAGAATGACTCCCTATTATCTGCTTAAGGTGCAGGCATAGTAGCCAGCATACGTCGGTCACAGACTAGAGTTCTGCAGTTGGAGTGGCAGAAAGAACAGCCTGACTACTACTCCTCAGTTCTCTTCATCGACAAGGCCATGTTCACAAGAGGTGGGGTAATTCTGAACCATAGGAACAGTCAAGTATGGGAGTGTGAGCAGCCACATGCAGTGGTGGAGTCTCATTATCAGCACAAATTCAGCATCAACTTGTAGGTGGCCATCATGTCCAATTAAATAATTGGACTGTATCTACTTCATACACAGTTAAATGGGCAAGTGTGTCTTCAGTTCCTCACGCATGTTTTGCCTGTGTTTTTGGAAGACGTCCCTCTGAACATCCAATGCCAAATGTGGTTGCAGCCTGATGGAGCTCTTCCCCAATTCATCGTGAAGTATGAGATTATCTCAGTTGTGTTCTTCCTGGGAAGTGGATTGGAAGAGGTGGTCCTGTAAATTTGGCACCACATTCTGTGGATCTCAACCCTGTAAATTTTTTTTATGGGGACTTCATGTATACATCATCAGTTGATGAGCAGTTACTAGCATGGGTCTTGGCAGCTTGTGATCAATTTCATAACATTCCAGATCTTTTGGGGAGGGTGTGATGATCATTTCTTAGCAGATACACTCTTTGCAGGGATGTTGCAGGCCGACTCATTAAACAATATCTCTGGTGATCTCTGTTTTATTTTCTGCACTTAAAATATGTCCCCCCCCCCTTAATCCCCCATTTTCTTTTGTTTGGTTTTTATGCACTAATGAATAGCTAGAATGCAATTTATTTTTTATTTTTAGATATTTTGTTTCATTCAGGTACATTTTTCCTTTACTGTGGAGAAAACTGTTCATTTTTCATTGTAAGTGTTTAACTACGTCTACCATTATTGACTAGGGTGGAGGAAACATCTTCTAAATTTTGAAATGGTATCTGCATATACAATACTACATGTACATCACAGGTCAAGGTAATAAGTTCCTGAGTAATGGGCTTTACCCTTGCAAGTTTAGAGTTAGGTATATACAACCGTACCGTTAAACACATTGTAATTTATTTTGCTTAATTCATTAGAATGAAAGAGCGGTTCTGAATAACAAAATAGATAAATTGGTAACCAAAAAAAAAAAAAAAAACGGCAACAACAACATGTAGTTAAAGAGATTCGAACCTCCTCCTGCATCACAATATCCACAGCGCTATTCAGAAACAGTGCCTTGAGCAATGATTAAACCTTCTGTGGAGGTTTAATCATTGGCATGCTGGCCATAAACAGATTTTGTGTTATTGCATGAAATTTAGAAATCACAGAACACAAGTACTCTTATCTCAAAATGCTTGTCTAGGACCCCTCCACAATCCTTGCAATTTGTGAGGTTGAATTCTGGGACACCAGTATGTACAAATTTGCAAGCCAGTGGATTTAATTTTGTAATTAGAGGTTTACAGTGAGCTATTTTTGGTGCATTTGTAATTATTCTAATAACCTTTTTGTGCAACAGCAGAATGTCATTAATATAAGAACTATTTCCCCAGAGTAATACACCATATGAAATTATACTTTGAAAAAGGCAAAATATGCTGATCTTATATATGTATCATGTACATGATGTTTAAAGACTTCTTATCACTTATATCACCCTGAATAGTCTAACAGAATAAACTTAATATATGTATCCCAGAATAACTGACTAAAGTAAAAGTACCCAAAAATTTATCATCATCCTTACTGATTTCAGCTAGAATCTCTTAAACTAGGAACAAATTTTGAGTTTTGTTTTCATTGAGTAAATATCCATTTGCTGTAAACCACAACAAGGTTTAGATAAAGTATTATCAATAATATTTTTAAGCATGTTAAAACCTGTGTTAGTGTTAAAGAAAGCAGAATCATTTTCTTATAAAATATCACCAGTTACACACAAATGTAAGTCATTAATCATTATCAAAAATGCACCTGGCCAAGAACTGAGCCTTGTGAAACACTGCACATAACTTCTGTTACATTTGACAGTAAAACATGTAACAGAGAAAAAAAAAGACTTGTATTCAGAATATATCTGCAGTGTTTTACAGCTTTAGAAATTGCAGGAAAGAAGTTAATTCATTGTTATTGAAGTGGATATTATTTGATACAAATAACTACATGCTTCATTATCTTTGATATTAAATGCAGCTAATTTAGCAACTTGTAGCACAGGTCACATGAGGCCATTTTGCACAATGGTTTGTAAATCCATTGGTTTGATGTTGCTTGTTCAGAAATGCCTTGTTAATAGTGAGAGAATGCAGAAAATTCCAAGAATCATACATTGTAGGGTTGTAGCAATAGCTAAGTTAAGTTACAGAAAGATACTGTAGAATGCTCATATTGACTTAAAGCAAAAGATTGAGATGGCTGGTGCCCATTGCAGCAACAATCTATCTCCAATGATTTTTTTTTCACACAAATAACTTACGCATTGTTTCCAGACACATGTATTTTGTTATAGCTGTAGTTTTATCTTTCTTATAATCATCTTATTCTCGTTGAAATTTGAGATTTATAAAGTTTATTACCTTAAATGTTGAGTTATCATTCATCAGCAACCTCCAGATTTTTTCTGCATCAGCATGACAGCCTAGATCTTGGGCTGCAGGATGAAGTTCAGGAAGCTGTGGGATGATACTATTTCTCAGATTCCTTAAAAATTGACTTTGAGCAGTTTCTTTCAACAATCTCAAATTTATCATAGTAGAACTGTCTGTGCAAAATGAATCCAGACTCTTAAGAGTTATAAGAAGCAGATTCATCCAAAATAATCTTTGTCGTGAGGTTGCTTTGATTCAGGCTTATGTTCACAAGCAGACTCACACTAGAGATTACAAATTTATCACCGATTATTGACATTGGCACATTCTCACTTACTCACTTTGTACTAGATTGAATAAAATGTGCATATTTCATGAGACATGGTCTACAAAATCCCAATGCCTGTTAATACAAATTCTAGGAAAGTGAGAAAGTCAGTGACCATCAGTCATTTTCGGGTTTAAGATTTGTGGACTGTATGGGGAAAGTAGCAGATTTCTGCTAGAAATGGCCTTAGTGATTGGTTTAGAAAATTCTTTCACGGTTCCTTGCTGCCACTTCTCATGAGTTAAGGGTAAGTTATATTATTATCCTCCAACCTTAAATTCCTTCATAACTCTTTCCATAACTATTCCTTTTTCATAAATCTCCCCAATACAGCTAAAGCCATACCATTTGTGAAGCTATTAGTAGTCCCAACATCTACTTACAAAGCATCCTATGGATTATATTTGTTTTTGACTCAGCCCTTGTTAACCCCCACTTTAACTCCATAATAATATTTTGGATTCTACAACTGCTATACATTTTCTGTGGCCATTTAACTGACATATTTGGAACTTTGTAAAAGCATATTCTAATTGCTTTCTTGACTGGTTTTTTCCTTTTATCATCATATTCTCACTATGTGCTTTCCAGCTTCCACAACTGCTTAATCTCACTCCTAAATGTTTTCACTATTTCTACTTGCTTTCCATAATAAATGTCCTTTCCAATTTCCAACTTAATTTCATTGATAGTGGGTTATAATTGCATCACTTAATTGCATCAAGACTCCAACTGTAAGAGCATCTGCTTAAGCAAACCATATATTTCTTTTCTTCCATGCTGGCTTTATAGTATTAAGTTTTTATTGAACATGTGATAATGATGTTTTGACTTTTTACTTCTTTAGGATGATGACGAAGATGAAAGCAAGCTCTGGATGGAATTAACAATGGAGAGAGTTATGAGAGCTGCAGATGCATCTCTTACAGCACTCTACATTATGACATCACCAAATATGCCAAAAAGAATATACTTAGAAGATGCAATTGACAGGATAGTGTTGTTTACAAAGTATCAGCTTCAGAATACAATATATCCCTCATTTGATCCAGTGTATAGAGTTGATCCTAAAAAGGGTAAGTAGTAAGCTGATAGTGGAACTTTGTTTTAATGAGTGCTCATTAGTTGTTGAAAAATTATGTTGTAATTCAAAGCCATTACACATCATTTCATTTCAACCATTTACTTTTGGGGAGAAACAGACCCAATATGTATATGAGTTTGGATCAAATATATTTTTGCTGGTACAAAATGCCCCTAGTAACTACCACTTTTCTACATAATCTCCTGCTTTAGAAATGCACTTAGGCCAGAATATTGGGAGCTTTTTGATGACCTCATTAAATGAGGGAAGTTATGTCATGCTCTCCATGCCTGCAACATCCTCTAATTGTTTCCTTCTAGAGCTTATTTAAGTGCCAAAAGTGAGAGTTGCAGTATGGGGCTGAGCATTTGTCATGAAAGAGAATCACTTTTCGTATTGGTTGGTCATGTCTTTTGCAGTATTAAGCAAGTCTAACCTCACTCAAAAGGTCTCAGTAATATGTCACATTGACAGTGTGACTCTCGTGCAAAATCAATGTTCAAAACATCTTGTCAATCAATAAGCACAGTAACAAGCACCTTGCCAACCAACAGCAGAGTTTTGGCTTTCACTGGATCTGCCTCATCCTTCCTTTGCCATTCCTAATTTGATCTGGGTGTGTAGTGGTGTGCCCAGGTTTCATCATAGGTGACGATGCAAATTAAAAGTGCATCTCCTTCTGCAAACCTTTCTGAGAACATTGTTGATTTGGTTTATAGACACTTTTTAACATCTCAGGTTATCATTGCCCCAATCATTTCAGGGCATGAAACAGTCAATAAATTTTACTCAGAGTCTCTTCTTTCAGGTTTGAGGTTATTTTATGTGTCATAAATCTATGAAGGGAACCCATAGCTATACTTCCCTTCCAAAGGAAGCTATACTTAGGATTTTATGTGCAAAAAATCCATTCTCTCTGGCAGGGATTGAACCTGCGATCTTGGGTCTCTTGCTGAGAGCCTCTCACAGACCTGCCAACCTGCAGACTCCTGTTCTGCAGTGAAAAGCTGAGGGATCCAGCAGGTGTACACTTTACTGAGGGCTGGGTCCTTTGTGATGATGGCTTGACAACTCCCATAACTTATTCTGACCTGAGAAGCAATTTCGGAAACTGTCAGTCGCCTTCAAGGTCATGAATAGCACGAATGTTCTGCTCCAAACAACAACAATCATGGCTCTCATTTGGCCTTCCTTGAACTCCCTGTGCCAAGCAAACAAACAAGGCCTTAACGTGTTTGATCACCAAACTGAACTGTCAACCTTCACAAAATTCTCAAGAGTTTCACACCCTCATGAGTAAGCAATTTGATTATGACGTGTATGCGCAATCAAAGGGTGAACCTGTTGCTCAGATATCATTAATGATACTCTGAATTGGTCTGTGGAGGCCGGTCACCAGCCCTTCCCACTCTTGACAGCCTTACCCAACCTGTGTGGATGCAATCATCAGCTCTGTTCAATATTAAGCACTCTGAACAAAAAGTCTCATTTATATTTGGTTCACCTTCATACCAGTGAGTTTTATACAGGTCATGGAGTTCTATAATTATGAAAAGCAATTATCAGAAACCAGGTTTTGACAGGATGTATTTTTAAATTTATTACATTTATTTTAAATTTAAAAATAAATCAGAAAATTGAAATTTTTGTAATTAAAATGCCTGTGCTTTATTTTGCTTTTTTAGGGTTTTTTTAATATAATGCCTTATTTATGAATAAATGCCTTTTATTGCCTCATTTTATTTATTTCTTTATTATTTTAATAAAAGGTTATCTACATACATTTAATTTTTTTGTATAACTGCAACAATGACAAGACTGAGGCCTTCCAGTCAGTTCATGTTTAATTTAAAAGTAACAATAAGTGCCAAGTTTAGAAATGGTTTAAATTATTGCTAATGCTTGCCTTCCAATCCATTCATGCTGTCTTTAAAGGCAACAATGAGTGTGGCAGTTAGAGTGGGCAAAGATTGATTTCTTTATTTTTACACCATCTTTTAATTTTTATTGCATTATTGGCATAAAGTAGCTGGGTAAATAGTAACATGCCAAAATTCAATGTGCCTTATACCGTAAATTGCAAAATTTTGTCAATCCATTTTGATCTGACCTGTTTTCAAGTGACAGCAAAATTATTCTGTGCAAAATATGTGAGCAGACAGTGAATTACAGAAAGAAATATTTAATTTCTCAGCATATCAGTGCAAACTAACACAACCATACTTTCCAAGGTTACCAGGAAGAAAATTCTTCTGCTTCCTGTGGCAATTATAACATCAAACTGACAGTCACAATTTGCATTCACCTTGTATTGTGAATACTGAAATCCCTTTATGGAAGCCTGAAAATCCTAAAGTAAAACAGTTTTTGGAGAAGTAAACCAATTAATCTATGCCTAGTGTGAAGTTTGTGAAAAACTTAGTTAAGTGAATGTTACAATGTGTTTCAAGAGAAAATTAAAAGATAAAGAGGATCTGATCCCAGTTGACTGATCCTATAAGTAATTGTAATGTCAATGTTAATGTTGATCCATTAGATGTTTGTACAGAAGTGAAGATAGAAAGGATTTCTGCATGTGGAAAAAATTACCAATTCAATTATCTCATGTTCTTTGAGGATGTTTAGCAAAGACCACGTTTCTTCTTGAATCCTCTCAGTTATGTCAAACCGATGTCCTTTCAACTTAATTTTCAATTTGGGGAATAGAGCAAAGCCGCAGGGTGCAAATCAGGTGAGTACGGTGGGTGGGGGACAACCGTCATGTTGTTTTTCAACAAAAAGCCCCTGGTAAACAAGGAACTGTGCAGGGTGCATTATTGTGATGCAACAGCCAGTTCTCTTGTAGCCAAAGTTTGGGCCGTCGTCTCTGCACATTTTCATGGAGCTGTCGCAAAACGTCACCGTAGTACTGGAATTTACTGTTTGATTTTGTGGGACGAATTCTTTGTGCACAATCCCCTTGGTATCAAAGAAAATGAGGAGCATGCTCTTGACTTTGCTCTTTACTTGTCTTGCTTTTTCTGGTCTTGGTGTGTTTGCTCTTCCACTGGAAGGATTGTTGTCTTGTCTCAGGGTCATAAGCATACATCCAGCTCTCGTCGCCGGTGATGACCCTGGACAAGAAGGTTAGATCATCAGATACAGCCTGATGAAGCTCCTTGCAAACTTCAACACGCTGCACCTTCTGATCAGCAATCGGGATCCTGGGCAAGAATTTTGTGGTGACACAATGCATACCCAGTTCATCAGTTAAAATTCGTTTGCATGTCCCATAACCAATTCCTACTTCATGAGCAAGGTCTTCAGTGGTTTGATGTCAATCCTCACAAACAAGGTGTTGAACTTTGGGAACAATGTCAGGCATTGTGCAGCTGATGGGCCTACCAGTGTGAATATCATTTTCAATAGCTGTACTGCTGGCTCTGAACCAAGCATGCCACTGAAACACACATGTACAGCTCATGCTTTGCCCTCCAAATACTTGTGGAATCATTGTGAGGGTCTCTGTAGTATTTTTCCTCAGATTTGCACAGAGTTTGGGGCAAACTCTCTGTTCTAATCTTGAATTCATTGTAAAATCGCCACACACTACTCACAGAGTATCATGAAAAGTACTATAGAATCTCAGCACATCTACCCAGCTGCATGAAACTTTAAACCCTCACTCATCAGATGTGCTAGTGTTGCCACCTAGTGGTACAAAATTCTACTGCAACTACTGTCGAGATGGAAGCACCAGTCCAGATTATTGTGGATACCACCTCGTATTGTTGAAATGGACCCTTCTCTGTTTTAGATTTGCGCAATAACCACTTTAAATGTTAAGAGATCATTTTCTCAAGTGAAAACTTGTATTATTTGATAGGAGACAGAATATGACCACAGAAATCTTAGAGGCATTTGGTTATAATGTGTAACCAGTAAGCCAATAAGAAAAGATTTCATAACTCACACATAGCAATATTTATTTAGCTATCAGATGTAGCTAGGAATTTGTTTAAAACTTAACAACTGCAATTAAACATATCCAGTGTTAAAATCTTAGGTAGATCAAAAGTACTTGCTTTTTAAATGTAATTAAATTACTTTTAATCTACCAAAGATTTTAAGATCTTTTCACTGTGTTGATTCCTACATTCACCATTAATGATTAATGTTAATATCCAGTGTTACTATAAAAATACTGGTTGATTAATCTGGTAAATAATACTTTAATACATTATATAAATCTTTATACAATTTTTTGTTTAGTCTTCTTTTAATGGAGGTCATATGTTTATATAATGCTTTTTGTTTGCCTATTTCATGACTTTACAATTGGTGATATGAATAAAACTAAGTGTGTTCTATTGCTCCAAAATATGTAGTGTATATACTGAAGTCTGCATGAACAATATATGAAACTTTTAAGTTATTTTTAGCTTTTGAGTATAAGCTCAAAACTCTTGAGTGCCAACACATATTAAAATTAAGTACTCTTTAATAGAGCATTTAATCTACTTTATAGAAATAGAGTATAATTACTTATACTCTTGAATCTATTGTCCAGCATTTTTGAGTTTCCAAATCTGTGTTCAAAATGCCTGAATATATACACCAAAGGTATGTTGTGATACAAATGATTGGGGTCATAAAGCTCTCAATAGGTTTAAAACAGGAAATTTAATTTGGTTCGCCCCTTATTTTCTAGGTAAAATGGAAACCAAAGAAATTTTTAAGTTACTAAATTGGTGTAATGAAGATATCAAGTGGTAACAGATAGTCCAGGCTATTTAAAATTGTAACTTATTTTATCCCTTGTATTCTGCAAAAAACTAATTGTGGAATAAAAATTACTAACACTATTATGCCCAGGAAAATACAAAACAAGAAGGGTAACTAACAATGCTACAAATATTCTACTGCAATTGGTGCTTCAGATTTCACCCACACACCAATTTAAAACATAACCAGTTTAAAACAAAAAGAAATTTGCAGTACCAAATTCTTGGCCACATCTAACAATAAGGAACTGTTTCAAATTTAATATTTTTTAATGATATGTGAACTTCACTTGAAGGGATTTGAAAATAGGACGTATCTCAGGACCTTTCTTCCCATTTCCAGTTTTTGACTAACTTCTTGGTAACAGATCTGGGCTGTTTGGCGTGATTGTGAATCTGAGTTGCTTCTATGTCAGTTGGGCAGAATAGGAAAGTACTAATTCGTCCAAAGGTGGAACATCAAAATTCATTAATTTATTTAGATCTTTTTAAAATGAAAAATGTTTCCCATAAGGCTGTTCTATTGTAGTATATATTTCTTTTAACAAAATAGCTTCTTGCTTAATTTCATAGTTGTGTTCCGAAAAATGAGTTGTTACCACTAATTTATCCAATTGATTACAAAAGGTGACTTGTAGAGTAAGGGAAAAACACCATTTCTTACAATCAAGGTTTTAGAGGTACAAAAAGTGAAATAAAATTGTTTAAAATTGCAAATGAAAATGAAAAACTTGACTGGCAACATAAAATTTCTTAAACCTTTGCATTAAAAATAAATTTAGGGAAACATTGTATGGAAAACAGTAAAAAAAGATAATAGTATCGAACTTAAAATAGCAGAGAAGAAAGTGATTCATGTGGAAAAGAGCAAATTATTTAAAAAATTAAATGGAACTGAATTAAAAGTTTGTAGTTTACATTTAAAACTTTTCTGCTTCATTAGAATTTATTTTGCAAAATTTACAATCTTGTCTTTATGAGAATTCAAATAATAAAATGAAAGCAAAGAATAGCAGATTAAGAAGAAACTGGGAAATTTTTTGTTAGATAATTTGTGTATATACATACACGCACAACATATCATTGGTGCAATTCACACAATCACTCTAATGCCACTTTACCCAAGACAAAATCAAGAGACCAAAAACATACATAGATTTTTCAACAAATGTAGAAAATATATTGTCTTATTAGAAAGAAAAAAAAAACTTCTGAACACCTCATTGAAGGAGAGAGAACCAGTATTGAAAAGAAATGTAAAATATTATATAGTATAAAAAATTTAAAGGAGAAGTTATAGATACACCATTAAAAAATTAAAAGATAAACAAATTTTATGTGCAAAAGCAGATGATGGTAATAAAATTAATATTTTGGACAAAGATAACTACATTAACAGTTTTGAAGTTGTTAAATGGGAAAGATTACAAAGAAATAATCAAGGACCCTCTCATAATTTGTATTAATACTCTTCTTAACACACTAAAAAATACAAAGATCCTCTCAGACATATCAAAATACAAAATAATCTAAATCAGTACTACTATGCCAAGACTGTTGTTCCAAAATTCATAAACAAGACCACAACATGAGACCAATAGTAAACAACAATAAATCCCCTACATCCACTAGCAAAATGGCTTAATGGTTTATTCAACTCCTTTCAATAGTTTCAAAGTTGAAGTATAAAAAATCCAACAAGAAAAAAAATATTAATGCTGTAACCCAATTTCACATAAATATGCCATTTTTAATAGTTCGGTTCACAGAATAGTTGAGCTCGCACTCACAAAATAGAATACAAAAAGAAATACAATATATATTCATTCAGTACAGCAATAAACAATGGATACAATACTAGCACTAGTTTTTATGTTTCTTTTGGTCTTTCATAACATAAAAACATAAAAACAAGAGCCAAAGAACATAAAAACAAGAGCCAAAGAACACATTAGGAATATAAATCAAAAACAAGAAGAAAAATCGTCGGTAGCTTGGCACTTTTGGAAAGAACAACATAACATTAATAAAAACCCCAAATTAAATATATTAAAGGAAAAACTGAACTTACAGTCTGGGAAAATATCTATATTTGGAAGAATAAGGAGAAAGTTTTTAATTTCGAAATCCCACCAAGTGATGTACTAATACAAAAGTTCATCAAACCTCCACCAGAGACGAATCGATCTATCACAAACAGCGAGACCGGCAGTCGACCAGGAACTGATGATAGGAGCGATGGCTCCCGAAACTAGTCTTCCATTTAATTCAATTTTAGTGGTGTGTATGTTACTATTTCGACTCAATTTCTCTTAAATGTTAATAATTTACACCACTGTTACAAAAGTTCACTATATTTTATACGGTTCAAAACTTATCATGCAGTCACTGGACAGCTGAAAATAGAAATGATGGTTCCTGAAACATGTCCTAATTTAAAAATCCTATAAGTGAAGCTTGTATCAACATTTGAAAACATTCAATTTGGAATATTTCATTGCTCACTGTTAATTGCTTCTGAATATAATATAAATATTATAATAGTAAGCATTATTTAAATTGTATGTAGGAAGCTGTAGACAATGGAGTGGTAATGTATCCTATTAGAATTTATTAAATATGTTCAAACTAACTCCACTTACTATTCAACATTAGGACATGTTTGGGGGCCAATCACTCCCATTATCAGATGTTGACAAACTGTCCCCAAAACATGTTGTATAATTGGAGTAGTATGAACATCTTTAATAAATTCTAATAGGATTTATTTATATATTTGGTGTGTTTATGGATGCTCATTAACATCTGGGGTCATCAGCATCCCATTCAAATCAGGGCATGAAACGGCGATCAAATTTTGCTTAGAGGCCTCTTTTTTCAGGCTTGAAGTTCTCTATCATGCCATAAATGTACGACACGGGACCCATGGCTTTACTCCCCTTTCGAAGGAAACCATACTTAGGATTTTCATGCCCAAAAAAATCCATCGCCCTGATCGGGATCAAACTTGTGATTTTGGGTTTTGGAGGCAAGTATGGTTACCTCTGCACCACCAGGGCTGACATTCTAATAGGATATTAAAGAATAGTTTACTAATATAAATGTATTCAGGCCAAGTGCAGTGTATGACACTCACATATGGAGAAATTCTGAAGTTTGTAATAATATGGTTTATAATGAAAATGGTATTGAAGCAGTTTTCTTTTTTGTTGATTTATGTTATTTATGGATGCTGTTTAACATCTAAGGTCATCAGCATCTGATTCAATTCAGGGCATGAAAAGGCTGATAAATTTTGCTCAGAAACCTCTTCTTTTAGGATTGAGGTTGTTTTATGTGTCATAAATGTACAACACAGGATCCACAGTTTTACTTCCCTTCAGAAGGAAGCCTACTTACTTAGGATTTTTATGCCTGAAAAAAATCCATCAATCCTGGCTGGGATTGAACCCACTACCTCGGGTATATGAGACAATATGGTTACCATTAGACCACCAGGACTGACAGCAGTACTCTTGGATGATAAAGATTTTGGTTTAGCTCCATGGTTATTGACGCCATGCAGGCATCCAGAAAATGATAAGAGGAAAGCTACAATAAATTACACATCAAGAAAATGGCTATTATTGAATGATGTTTGGACAGGCTAAACATTGTTTCCTATACTTCAGCAAAAAATATTAATAGAGTTGGGGAAGATTACACTTTAATCTTTTGTTGCCTTATTCTACATAATGCTGCAAAACTTTTACAGATGTTTTCACTTTCAGTAGATTGATATGGTACCTGAAGAGGCTGAAATATATGCATGAGCTTGTAGGATCAAATGATGTGAAATTACATATTTAATATAATTTATAAACTCCATGGGCATATTCATTAATGTTAATTAACTAAGAACTTTGCTATCTATAAAAATTTTATCAAATTGATTTCACTGTAATTGTTACATTTGAACTTCTTGTTATTATTACAAATAGAAATAAATTATAGCAGCAAATTTAACATTTTTGTTAAAAACCTACTTGTATTTCATTTAAAAAATAATTAAGCTTCATTAGAAAAATTTAATTTCTCTGAAGAATAAGGCACGTGATAATCCTGAAACTATTCCAAGAAGTACCAGCCTCTGAAGATGTGCATTGAAAAACTTTCATCCATTTCATATGTTTCGAAAATATCTTTTGCAAGGCTGAACAACAAAAATTCCATGTTACTGGAAACAGTGGTTCTTTCATTTATATGACTATAAGTATTTCACTGCCAACTGCTAGGATTTTCTGAATACTTGAATTGTCATCCTTCATAACCTCCCAGAGCTTTCTGCCAGCCATTTAATGTAATTGATTATCTGTTTGATTTACATCCTTTTTCTTTTGTAAACATTGTCTTCAGTGCTTATCTTCTTGTTTATCTTTGACTGTCACATATTTCCCAAAGCTTAACCTAATTTTTCAGATTTAACTGCTGCAAGAGCATCAGGCTTTTCTTTCTTCACCATAGAAATTTTAGGATTTTTTTTAATAAAAATAAATGAACCTTGTTTATTCTAATAAAAATTTCTTCTGATAATTGTCTGGCATTTTCTGCTTTGTCACTATCTTAATTTTTCTACTTTCAGTTTTATACTCCACCAATTTTGTGTGACAAATGAACATTTAAGAAAATGAGCTAGTGTAGTTGTTTGCTTGAAATGTGTGTATATACATTTATGAAAAGTAAGTGAAGCTTTAAGAGTGTGTAGTTCCACTGAATCATGCAATGATATCAATTAATACTTATATCTGTTCATATCACCTATGCCAATACTTCCAGTCTCTAATGATTACGTGTTACTGTAATGGGCTTGCATACCAGTGAAGCCACAACAGATCATGAAGTTCTACAACAATGAGTAATGATATTATTATAATGCAATTTATTTTGAATATGAAGCGTAAAGATTAAAATTCATCAATTGAGTTAGGTATGCAGTGTTTTCAAATACAATAAAACGAGCGGCTGTTAGTAAATAAATTATGAGATAATAATCAATGTGATATGATGGATATGAAATTGAACAGAGAAACAAAAAGAGTACTTGTATACCTCATGGTTGCAGAAATCCAGCTATTATCACAAAGTTTCAAAGTGACAGATTTATGAATGAACATTATTTGTTTATGTCCTTATAGCACTCCATTAACACTTCAACGTGCAATTTTGTTTTTGGTTTTGTTTGTTTTTGTATTTAACATAGCCAACTGGCAAGGTTTTAAAAACATGAATTAAATGAACAAATTAATCATGAAAATAAACCCAAAATTCAGCCATGCTACCTGTACATTCACCTTTTCTGGGTGAGTGATAACTCCAGAATAAGATCCATTCAAGTAATGTGACCCAAGTAGGATTCAAACATGCACCCCCTGCTTTTGCCGCTGCTTAAGGCCTGATGTGCTAGCCAGCTGAGCCACAGAAATGGCCTAATCTGCAGTAAATTCCACAAAGAAGTTGATGACTTGTTTACTATCTTTATTTTCTTTATGAACTACAATTGGTATGGTTTGGTTCCAGTTTAAGTTCTACTCCAAGCTGTGAAACTACAAAATAACAAACAATCAAGATTAACAACTAACATGGTCAATATAAAGTTTAGCAATTTGCACATTTTCTCCTTCTCCACCTCAGATGGTATCTGTTTTGTGGAATTCAAAAGGCACACAGCCTTACGCTTCAGCTAAGCAAGATCTTTGTTGTGCTAGGGGAATGGTGGGTAGTTTTCATTATAAATATATGTCTTAGTGTAGTTGTTATGACATGTCATGTTTTAACAATATATTAAAATCTTTTTCTGTGGATATATGATTTGTTCTGTTTTGTATGATAGCATGCAAATAAAGTTTAATTGTATACTTGTATACTCATATGGCTTCCCAAGCTTACCTTAAGTAACTCCATTTCACAAGGGAGGAAAGAGCAAATTACTAGGAACATCAATTTAAATGTATTATAAGCCAAAATATAATTATCCATTATCAAAACTTTGTAAACACAATAAAGTTGTATTCCTAACATAAGTCATATGACTGATCCTGTTCTGCATTGGGATGTTTTCTAAAACAATGTTGATTGACAGTAATCACAGGTATTTTCTCCTTTGTCTAGTGGCCTTTTTAACTTCCATTGTTGCTTATCTTTTGCAACATTCAATGTTTGCTAATCCATAAATGAGCACAAATGTTTTGTTTCAACAATGCATTGTGCAGAGTAAAATTCCATGCACAGTGAAATGAAGTTACTATTTGTATTATTACATTCTCTTGTGCATTTTATTTATAATTATAATGTTTCAAAAATGAATGACCATAAAAGAGAAGGAGAAATTTTGGTAATGACTACAAAAAGTCTTGGCTTCCAATGGCAATGATGAAGTAGACTTAATTGAAATCTGGAAGATAATGGTGAGAACTTAGTTGAAAACAGGAACCATGATTCTTGCAGGAAAGAATCACTGATGAATACCATTTGGAAAAAGTTTTACCACCACCAAAAGCTCTCTCTTTGCTTAGAAAGGACATTGCTAAATGGATTATGCACCATCTTAGGACAAGACAACAGAATATTGTAATCCATTTGCCAAATGTAAAGAAAGAAGCAAAACACACTTCCACTTCAATTGAGTCACTGAGTATGTTCTTTTCAAAACAAAATGTTGAAAAAAATCATTGGATTTCTGCTTACAAGAACAACAGCAGTAGAGACGAGAGATGTCCATATAAAAAATATTGCAGAAATAAGGACTCTCTTTGCCCTCCTGTATCTTACAGGATTAGTATAGTAATAAAAATTTAGGTAATTTGTACCTCAAGAATAGACCAGGTTTTTTATTTTGTCTAGTGACTATATCTTATAAGGTTTAGAATATTTTTGAAAAATAACAGAGCTCATCAAGTTGTGTTTAGGCTAATTGAACCTATATCAGGAACAGGAATAATAACACAACTGATACCTGGTGTACTGCTATAATGCCAATAGTTGAGCTAAAACAGAACCATAGATAGTCTTTAGTTGCAATGCTGAGTTAATAAATGAGAATTCTCTTGCTTTTCACAGAAGGAAAGTAGCATGAAGAATGCAGCAGTCTATATGGTTTGGTGAAAATATTACTACTAAAGAGAAATCTGCTGGTTATACTGATTTCCTCCAAGCATATTTTTCATGATATTTATGAAAATTTGGGGAAAGCTAAAAAGCCAGAGCTTTTGACATTTTACATCAATAAAGGAGGCATTTATACAATACTGGAAATGAAAAATGTTTGTTATATACTGCATATCCAAGAAGATAATTTGCTCTTAAACACTCAAGCTTAAATAACTTACACGAGGATTGCATGGGGTAATATTTTATCTTTTAGTTTATTCACAAGTATCACTTTTTACTTAAAATTAAAATTTTATTTTTAAGAAAATGGAAACTTACCTTTTTTTTAAACTGCGAAGAATCTAGGCATGTCTCTAGTATGTGGTCCTTGCAGATTGGCTTTGCACAGTTAATGCAGGTCCCTATATCACAATATTATGTTCTATTACATTACAAGTGTATTAGTACAAGTCCTTGTAAAGTATGGTCTTATAACTTTATGCTCCACAAAATAATTACAACACTTGTAAAGTATTAGTAAAATGTTACAAATGATGTATATAAAGCAAGATAAAGAATTAGTTGTTTGCCATACCTTGAATTAGGTTATGTCTACTCCTTAGTAATAAATTTCTATTTTTTATTGTAGGGCAGGTTATTGTCATTCCTGCTAAATGTGTGTTGTATCTTTTCCCATATATAATAATTTAAATACTTCATTAATATTCAAGCATAATGATCCATTTTGAGTTGGAGCATATGGCTACATTTAAGAGCATTTATTTCAGTTGTTGCAATTGAGCTTCCGGATTGCTTCAGTCATTTATTTTATTAGTCCATTTGAACATTTATATTTATATTGCTTGTCAATCACATTCTCCTTATAAGCAAAAAATTGGAAAAATTATGTCAAAAGATTATTTTAAAAGGAAATTAAGAATGAAAAAATTATTTTCTTGGCATGTAGCAAGAACCTTAAAAAAACATATATTGAAATGCTAGACTGAATTTATCATTTGAAATAGGAATTACCAATATCAATCATTAGCCATACTTTAATTTTGCTTAACATAACATTTTTACTATCACAAATACTGAATTATTTTTTCTTTATACATATTCCTATTCTCTCAATATCATATTCGCTAATACTTTGGATATTTATGTCAACTGCTCCCAAAATTATTGAAACAGTATTAAATTTTACATTAGTATTTGAAGTTACTAATATTCCTACCATTGTAGAGAAATTAATACAAATTACTAGTGCCAGATTAATACTTGCATGGAACAGAAGAATGAAAAATCTTACACTTATAAGTATGGAGTTGTAAAGTACAATTATGGAACAAAATTCTACTAAAAACTACAAATTACAAATCCATATACTTTTTCATCGAATTGTAATCTGTAGTTATTATCATGTTGTGGAACTGAACCCTGCACTTTCTTGTCTTACTGGCCTTAGCTCTTGGACAAAAGCAACATCCAATTCTGATTGTCACAGCTTCAGTTGTTTCTGCATACTCCATCAAATGTTTAATTTTTACCTGCAGAGGTTTTGGAAAATATTGAAATTTGCCCATTTTTCAAGCAGTAATCTATTAGGCTCTGTTCAATTCTTGTATAAAGTTATGATGAGCAAATTTTTCCACATTTTCCTGCACTATTGCTTGTGCATTCAGTCTGCCCACATTCAACAAGAAGCAAAAAATTGTCAATGACCAACAGTTAGACCTACAGCTTACTGGGTAGCTTTAGCACATCTGATCTGAGGCATCAACACCCATTTTAGTCTTGTGAAATGTGTTGATTTCTGTTTTCAGTGCTTCATCTGTCTGAGGATCTAAAGGAGTTTAGTGCATTGTTGAGAACAGAACCAAGTATTTATAATTTTTAGGTATATATGAATATTCATCTTCTTTACTGAAGCTGAATATTCCTGGATAGACAGGCTTATGTTCTGATGAACTCTTTAGAAATTTACCTTTTCTTCTTTCTGACAATCCTAATCAAGGTTAAATTTTGATATAGTAGGTGTTGTTCCAATGGCATATTGGTAAACCAATTATGAAGAGTGATATTTCTTCCAGCCTGTGGTATGAGAGCAATCAATCTTTTGATGACATTGTTTGAAGAATTGCTGATTTAATAGGGACTTTCAGGTTGTGTTCTGCAATAAATGTTGATATTAGTTGTGAAAAATGATTTAAAGTCTGTAAGCATGAAGATTTTCTGACCATATTTTATTAGCTTGAACTTATAGCAGCCATGAAATTGTTACAAAATTTTGTCTTTAGCTGTATGTTCATATATTTTGTATGTTGACTGGCAGTTGGTCACAAATTCTTGAAAATTCTGTTGCACATATGTAATTATGTGCAATTGTTTCCTATTTCATTGAGTAGTTTTGTCTTAAATCTGGAACAGATCATAAGATGCAAGTGTTTCTACACCATTGTGCAAATTTCTAGGTCTGTTCCAATTTCATCTGTAGCCCAAATATCCTTGGTATTCATCTGTGCAGATTTCATAACATCATAAATATAATTTCCAAAGTGTGCAGCATCTGTATAGCATCACGTTCCGTGGACACTGCAGCCTCTTCTTGTTTTTTTGAATGTATGTAAATGTCACTATGTGCTTATCATCACATCTTAAAATTAACTCCATGCACCAACAGCAGTTTTTGCAATGTTTGCCCTTGCTTTACTCCAGGTAGCACTGTTATGTTTCAAGCAGACAACATCCTTTCTCAAAGTGTCGGTAGACTTTTGTATGAGATAGAATAATCTTTTACCCTAAACACATTAGTCACATTGCAAAGGGAATGTCATATTCAAATTGACGTGTTGAAGCTGATATATCTTCATCTTCCAACATAATTTCCTGATTATTTTCTGCACTCTCTGTTGATTTGGAAAAATGATTACTATTTTCCATCTAGTCCCTTCTGTTCTGATGGTAAAAACCTGCCAGTAGTTTCATTGTCTAAAGCTTCTAACATTGCCCTCTGACCAACACTAAGGATGCTAGGTTTTCACAGGCTTAAATGCTTTCAAACAATAGTGTTATGCATTGGAAGGAAATGCTGTGTACATAAAATGGTGATAGTCATATGAGAATGTGTAAGCTTCCACTCTCCCCAGAAAAATGCCTATCATGTAAAATTTGTGTCTTTAAACTCTGTGGCAACAATTTACCCTTTGTGCTTCCTTAAGGGTTAAGTAGGCTCTTGCAGTATTTTTTGATATGATGGACATTGGTAGTATAAACACCAACATTTTCCAGCACAGTGCCATGTATAACATGAGTAGAACAAAATAGTTCTAAAATCTGGTAAAACAATTTTGGATCTGTTGCATCCATTTTTACTCATTGTGCAAAATCTATCAAGTGAAATGAAGGTAAATATTAGGAAATTGGTAGGAATACCTGAAGAGAAATCTCCCATAGCTGAAGCAATTATAAAATATGGACACTGTGCTTTATGCAGTTAAAAAGAAAACAGAAAGACCAGTTATATTTGTAGAAAATATTGCAAATTTGTTTGCAGGGTTCACAAAGAAATGACAGTGCTTCAAAATGGATGTTCATCTGCCAGAGTGTGGTAGGCAGCAGCAGATAAGCACATGTTGCTAACCAGATCTTTTGATGTTCAATGTTTGTACATAAAGCAGTTGGAGCATTGTCTTTGTGCCACTTTTAAGTGATAATTTGTGAAATATGTTTTTCATTCCTTTTATTTTAGTTCTCTTGCAATGCTAAAAGTCTGTACAGCATTTTCATTATGACTTGTATGTGAAAAAAAAATCTAAAAAAATTTGTGAGAAAATTTCCTAGTGTTCCTGCATCTCACAGCTCTACTGTTCATAATCTTTATGACTAGATTTAGAGCTTCCCACAGCTGTACTGCTCATAATCTTTATGAATAGATTTAGGGAAATAGGATTTATTCTCTAAGTAAATCTCCATGTACTTACCAATAAAAAGTCGATAAAATTAGAGAAATAAGTCCAAAGAAATCTTTGCAAAGGCTTTCACAGAAAACAGGAATTTTATAAATCTTGGCTTTGAATGTCATCAAACTTTTAAAATGAAAGCCATATAAGATAATTGTTGTTCAAGAGTTGCAAGTAGATTGCAGATAATGTAAGTAGCATAATTTCTGCAGCTGGGTTTTGGGCAATGTTAGGAATTATTCTGTTGATCCACATTTAAATGTTTTAATGAGTGAAAATGATTCCATTTAGCCATATAGCAACAAAAAGCAACAGGTACTGGAGTGGAGCAAAACATGACCTTGTACATGAAAATACCATGAATGTGCAGAGATACATAAATAACATAATTACACTATTCTTCTAAGTATGATGAACATTTAATATTAATTATTTTTTAGCAGAATAGCACTACATTGCATACAGGCTATCTCTCATTGGCTTTAATTCAGGAAAATTTTGAGGATAGGGTATTAGTAAATGGTTATCAGCACAATCCCCAGATCTTACTATATGTGATTTTGATTTATGGGGAACTTGAAAAATAAAATGTACTTGAATCACCTGCATACATAAGAACAAAAAGACAATAGAAAAGATAGTGCAGTGATTTCACAAGAGCTAATATATGTAAATGAAAACTTTCTTAAAAGGTGCAAGGGGTGTGTTATGACATAAGGTCATAATTTCCAACATCTTCTGCAACAAGGCAGATGGTTATTGTAATTGTAGTTTGCATGGGAGATCTTTGCACTTAAATGAGATATTAGCATTTCTGATCCAATGGCAGAGAGTGTGCTTCCAGCCACAACATGGGCCAAGCTATTATGAATAAATATCCATTTGAAAACAGTCACTTACTGAAAATAGTGTATTCAATCAGGACTAGCAGAAGATAATGAATAAATTGCGTGCAAATATGTATATAGTAGTTGTGGGAAATACAACTACTGCAAGCATGAATATATGCAATTTTACCCTGTTATTGATACCTGTGGCTGTTTACTGAAATATGAAAATAAACCTCATTTAGAAATAGTAAATGAAATAAATTTCACATATTAGTTATAAGTTGCTGTGGAATATATTTCCATTTTTGACAAAGTATGTTACTATAAACATGTGACTATTGTATGGTTAACTAAACTTTTTAGCATAGCAGGAGAATAAGGTTTCTTGTTTGTTGATTTTTGATTTATTTATGGATGCTCTTTAACAGCTCAGGTCATCAGCGTTTCTTGTTCGTGAAAAGCAGTTTATTATTATAACTGAAACATCAGTCTCGTCCAGGAAAGAAAACTGATGCAAAAGCATTATTATTATTATTATTATTATTATTATTATTATTATTATTGTTATTATTATTATAATTATTTACTTTATATTTTTTGTTTGTATGTTTAACCTTCAATGCTCCACGTTGATTGCTTAGATTTTGGAGGCAGTGGATTGGTGGATCATGAAAAATTAAAAATATGTGCATTACTTAAGCCCATTGGCAAGAAATTCCAAACCTATCCCACATTCTTTCAACTGGTTGAGGAGAAAGCCCTGCTCTAAAACTTAAGGCAACTGGCCCCAAGCAGGATTTGAAACCATGTTTTTCACTTAACAATTGGGCAAAACTAATGCTTTATCTGATAGAGCCCTTGAAATTGATGTTGATCTTTCCATTTTAGTTTTTATTAGCACAACCAAGCTGATTTTAATGACTTTGCTCATACTCTGTAAAGGCATTTCCACTCTGACAATAATTATAGTTTATTTTCTGTCTTTATTTGATTAAAACTTAACAGAATATTAAATTCTATGAAATTCCATGTTGCAGTGCATTTTAGTGTAGATGTGCCAAGAACTATATGATTGTCCAGTTTCAAATTTTGATCGATTTGTAATATAAACTAAACACCAAAATAATTTAATATTAATCTATATCACATACCAGTATTTGAATTTGTGATTTTCATGGGTGTTTTTGTTTTCATGCTAATAAAATTGAGTTAAGGTACCAATTAATACAATTGAACCAATAGTAATGGTAGATAAGGAAATCAGGGGGAAGGGGGAAAAGAAAAAATGAGGCAAATCAAATGTAATAGAGAATTTGATGTAATTAAAAACATATTATATGGGTCCATTTTAACAGTTAAAATGCGAATTAGGTAGTTCAGGAGAGGGGTTTTTCAACATTAACCAAAGGGATGGATCTGCAAGGACTTTAACGGCTGACTTAGTAGAACTATGGTGTGGAATTTCTGCTCTTTTGCCTGTTTTAAACTACAAAGCATAGAAAATGTTGCTAGATTGCTGTGCAAATTGATCAGGGTAACAGAAAATGTTAAATTTTCTTGTCGTTTCATTTATCTTAAGATAAATAATGCTTTCAAATATTTCAGATATAATGCTTTCAAATTCATCAGCATTGGTATCTATGTGGATAATGGTGTTCAAAATGCTCTATTAAGCAAATTTACAAGTATGATGTAAAAGGTCATAATATAATTTTGCTTGAAATGTTGCTTTGTATTTTCATTGATATTAAGGAGATTATAATTATGTGGGAAATAATTTTTCTGTTTACTAAAAAAATTAATGTTACATGAAGTTAAAACTTTATTTCAGAAATGGGAAGTGGTCGCAAGAAACGTGCACATACCAAAGAGGTTCGAGAGAAAAGTATTTTAACGCTGTACAACAAGCTCCATGAAATAGTAGGTGTTCTGTCAGAGCTATTGAACATTCAGGTGTTAACAGATACAGCAGTTCTTCACGCTTCATCACTTGGTGTTGCTCCATTTTTTGTGGAAAATGTCAACGAACTTCAGTTATCAGCATTGAAATTGGTAACCACGGTATGTAGAAATCTTGTTCTTGTATCCAGTTTTCAGCCAAATCATTCTGTTAATCGCAAACTTATGGTAGCAAAGTACAAAGCGAGTGTTTCTTCAAATTAACTTCAAATTACAGGTTATCTATTTCAAAGAACATTGAAGTTGGATTCACAGACTGTTATACAGAATGGTGCAATCTGAAGAATCTAATTGTTTAAATAGCAGTATGGCACCAAAAGTGCAATTCTTAATCTAGTTCAAAATCCCATTTGTTATTTAATGAGGGTAGACTTGCCTCTAAGTGGTGACAGGGCTGAAGACCTGAATGTGCTTAAGCACTAGACATTCAGCTAAGAGGGGTCCACATTTGCTTTTGAATGGTGAAATTGTTCTCTTCAGCATGCACCAAGGTATATTCAAAGCTCATAACCTCCTTGTTTCTTCAGAACTGAAAAATGAAACAGAATTAGTAAAAAGTAAGAATGCATTCTGAGATAGACATAAAGATAGGCATAAATTTAGTGATTATAGATTGGTTAATATGTTGCCACTCAGATTGTCTCCATTCATCAGCTCTATGCAGTTACAGCTAAGAATGATTGAATTTTACTTGCATGTTAAAGCATCACGTCTAAAAAAATTAGTCTGATCCACTTCTTTTGATAATCAGTGGATAATGAAAAAAGTATTAAGCAGAGAAAATATCTAGAGAAAGTGTAGAGAGATTAAATAATGCTAGTTGGCCCACAAAACACCAGCCTCACAATGGCAAGCCTGCCTCAAGCTTGAATACAGTCATGGCCATGGGCTGGTTTTTCCTGAGCCACCTGTAGTATCTAACTTATAGCCATTTATTTTCAACTGAATTATCTTCCTAACATAACTCCCATCTTGATCAGGCATTATTATAGCTCACACCAAAGTAGTTCTTAATAGTGCAATATATACAATCACTGCACAGCAGGGCTGCATTGTGGCATAATTTTAGAATATGTTCATCTTTATATTAGCATTATCAAAAGATACTTCAATAGCATGTAAAACTTTTGTTGTACAGCTGACATAAGAAGTCAGTGAACTGTGAAAGTATTTCACATTTGCTCAGAATGAGTCAGACTTTCCCACTATGGTACGGGATACTCTCATTCCCTTACAAAGTTTATCCTGTTCCATAACCATGTATATGTAAGGCATAATCTGCAACTTCCAGTGAAGATAGTGCAATACAAGATCAAAGAAGCAGCATTAGAAAGTACATGGAAAATCTGCCAGTTATATAGTATCTAACGTTGAGTGTGTCCAAACAGTAAAACACCTGTTAAAAGCTAATACTCTTGAAGCTATTAACAAAAGTAATAAATTGATGTTGATAGAGAGTTGTTTGGTGACATATATATTTCACTTATTTGGCTTTTAAATGGACATGTTTTGGGAGCAATCACTCCCATCATCAGCAGAAAACAAACTGGTAGAAGCATACTCTATGGGTGCTCAGAGAAACTTATTCAACATGTGCAAAATTGGTGTCTCAAAGTTCATTATGTTTTTTTTTCCCCTTCCTCGCTTTTTTCTTTTTCTTTCCCCCCTTTTCTTTTCTTTTTCTTTTTTCTTCCCTTTCTTTCCTTCTTTTTTTTTCCTTTTTTTTTTATAATTTAATGATGAAAAATTTTCCCCATGTTGGTTCCAAAGGGTTGCAGGTGTTTTCAGTCATTTTGTTTTGGTATCAATTTTGTGGATTTTTAACCACAAGTAGGCTGCCACTGCCTATTTCTCTATTTGTTTGCAATGGATATTTCAGAAATGTTCTTTGGTGCTGCTTCCAAATTTCTTTTCATTTAACCAATGTATACCTGATCACAGCCTTTGTAAAGAAATGTGATGTGTTTTTTACAATTTGTTTTTTAAATTTATTGAAATTTAAGAAGAGAAGCACTTGTAGCTGACATGTCGTTTTAGAAACTGTGTAGAAAAAAGTAATACTGAACTTTGTCAGAAGCATAGTAAAATTTGATAGTAGTTTGCTACAAATTTTGGCAGAAAAACAAATTTTGAAACTGAAAATTAACGATTATTATTTAAAATTTAGTGAAATTGATTTTGAATTATATGGTTTCCAATTAAAGTTAACCAAAACATTAGATCCTTGAATGTAGGAAGATTTAGAGTGTGCATAATTCTCCTAACTTAAGCTACAGATGCAAAAGAAAATACAAAACCTAAAGAAGAAGTTAACGATTTTAGTTATACAGAATCGCTGACAATGTTGTAAATTCATCCAAGCAGATACTAATTTCATTGCTAAATATTGTACACTTCTTCCTTCCAGGTGATGTGTTCCTTAGCCCAGTCAACACATCTCTGTTTATGGTGAACCATCAGATGGGGTTGCTTCTTTTTCTTGTATTTTAATGTTTTTTTGTCTGTCTGACTAGCCTGGACAATGTTGATTTGTGAACATTGACCGTGGAATCACAAACAAGTGTCCCAATGATGATCCACCAGCACTGAACTTGCTGATCACTAGCCTCTTTTGTTGAGGGATGAGTTTTTTTAAGTTTTTCAGGTGACTTTTTCATTCCATAATTATTTCTTAGCATTAGGAAGTTATGCATAGTGACCTGCCAAGCCTTCTTGCTGTTTTGTGAGATGAAAATCCTTCTTCTTTGTAAGCTTTAACTCAACTTCATTTGAAGCTGGTCAACTCTGCCTTTTGACCCATAATTACTTAATCATGCACTCTTCACAGACACATGGCTACTCACTCCGCAACTGCAGAAAAGCATTTGCGAATGAAGATCGTGAGGTATTCAGCTGATCTTAACATTTTGCATTGTGACTATTTCTGTCTTCAGACTTCTGTGCAATGAATGCATATGTTTTTATCTAAACCTATGATGAAGGACATATAATTTGATGTATTTTATTTCACACATATTTAATTTCATTTTTCCTCTATACATGTCTCGTTTCATCAGTTGGTCTTATGATTTTGCAATACATCTTCATGTTTTGAAAATGTGTGGTTTTTTCTAAAACTATTGAAGAGTGCATCACAGATATTGATATATCCATACTTGATTTAAAAGAAACTAGTAAAAATGAAATTGAAAGCAAATGAGAAAGAGTATAAACAAAATTAAAGCATATTTTCAGAAAATACCTTGTAACAAACAAATCATTACAGCCTTGAATGACAACTGGATAATTTGTGCTAAAGTGGATAAAGGGAATAAAATAGTATTACTATATGAAGAGGTTTACATTAATAGAATTTAATTCCTTTTGAAAAATAAGGAATATCTTGAAATTAAAGAAGACCCCTCAAAAGTGAGCATCAGGGAGTTCAATGGCACATTAAAAATAATAAACGTTTGATTTTATTGACAAAGTGAACACATGCATTTCTTCTGAAGACCTTGTACTCTATAATGTCTCTTCATTATTCCCCAGCATCCCTACAGAAAGAATATCAAATTATTAAAGAGTTTCTATCCATACATACACCTTCTGAAGTAATACATGATTATATTACTTTGACAGAAGTATGTATCAACCAACATTATTTTAGTTTTAATGGAAAATTGTTCCAGCAGTGTTCTGAATTAGTTATGGGTAACCCTCTTTTACTTTTCTTGGCAAATCTGTTTGAGTGATTTTGAAACTCACATAACTGATGGTTTTACAATAACTTTTAAAACTTTGCACAGACAAATGGTTGACATATTTGCCATTATTATACTTAAACATCTCATTCACGATGCCTTAAAATTATAAAATTTATACTTCTGGCCACTGAGATCAAACCTGAGGTACCTTGGTGGAAGGCAAACAGTCTAACCATTCCTATACAGTGCTGCATTATATAAAAATGAAAGCAAATCCACCCCCACTATATTCTACAATAAATCCTGATATAAAATGCTAAAGTTAAGTTTTCTGCAATGAAAACCTAAGATATGTGCGAGTAGTCAGTTCCAAGGAACCATTTGTTAAAGAAATGGAAAATGGGCATAAGATATGTTAAAATAATAAGATAAAATTTGATGTAGAGCTGTGCTTAGCTCATGTATCACTCAAAGCCATTGGAAATATAACAGATTTCCCTATTCGCCATCCATCATTTTTTTTTTTTTATTTTTTTTATTTTTTTTTTAAGTATTTAGTATTTAATGTTGGCTGCTATAGATCTTAAGAGAAAATTGCTGGAATGAATTTATGCTGGTATATTTGTGATCAAAATCAATCTATTGATTAAACTACTGGAATTTTTTCTTTTCAGCATGAGAGAAAATTCTAGTTTAATGCCTACCTCACTGCCATAGATGGCAGAGGTCATTATGTTCCAGTCCCCTCAGGGGTCCACTTTTTGGGTATGGGGCATAACAACCCCGAGACACCTGAGCTTCTCCCTTTAGCTCACACTTGGCATGTTTGGCTCCATTTTGTTTTGTCCAGCATCTATTTTCTGTCTTTGCCAATTTCCTGTTCATAGTCTGATGAGTGTCCTCATGTTTGGTTGCAGTAAAAGTTCATGGTAATGATGTAATTTCCAGCATTAGGTTATTATGTAGGATGAGAGCATATCCCCTGGTAAAGCCCAGACCTGGGGGAAGGATCATTGTATGAGCTTCCTAAAGGCAATTGGGTCCCTCTGTCTTATTATTGGGAGGTATACAGACTTATTTTTGTCCAAGCCAGGGCACTCACCTAAACAGAGATGGGCCCAGGAAGCAGCTTGTCATCAAAGACAATTGCAATGATGGAGGATGAACTCACTATGGAGCATGATGATTTTCAGCATAATACAAAAAGAAAAAGAATGGATGTAAAAGAAGTAACCCTGGTGTCCTTCCCTGGTTATAACAAGAAAAGATCATACATTTGGTAGAGTGAACACTTTCATCATCCAGAAGTCAGTAGATGAGATATCTGGCTGCTGGAACTTACCCAGTCCAACAACTTACTCAAGGCCAGGATATTCTATGGATATCCAATCTGTTTCCAGCAGCATCAATCCCTGAATTTTTCGCAGGGAGTCATTTCAGCCCCTGTACTCAACGGAATATGAGATACCAAAATTCAAGACTGTCTAGCTGATCAAGTAATAATTTCCATGTATCAAGTACAGGAAAATAAGGATGGAGAACTCGTATCGTCTCATACCCTGTTCCTCGCTTTTCGGAAGGTTGACCTCTCAAAGAGGATCAAAGATCATGGAAGGTCATTAAAGTCCGGCCGTATGTTCTGAGCCCCATGTGGTGTCACCAGAGCTAGAGTTTTGGCTATACTCGCATGTCATGTAAGAGCACTATTTCTGTTTATGCCACCTGCAGACCAGAATTTCTGGAAGTATGCCTATCTGCTCCGAACTACATGAACTGCTGTTCGGCTCATCCAGCAACACCTCAAAACTGTCTTTAATATCATGAAGAATGCTGCATTCAAAAGCTTTAGTCCAAGGAAAATTTTTTCTTTAATGGCTCTTTCACAATGACATTAAAATGCAGCATAAACACAAAATGTTGCATCTCTAATACTTTATGAAAGCAGTCAAAATGAAATTATGTAAGCAGAAGCACTGACGTAAATGTGATACATTAATAACATGAAAGTTTGCAAACTCCAAACTTTGGTGCTAGCATTTACATGACAAAGCACCATTTCTTGGACTGTGATCACTGCCACATTTTTCATCTCACCGTGCTTGAAAACTCTGAATTTACAAAATTAGTTTAATATGGAATTGTTGGATAAAAAACAAATTACTTTGTACCAAGAATGACCAACTATATAACAAGCGTGATGATATTGCATGGAAGAGAATCACAAAACATTAAATATGAAACTGTGTTTGATATAATGTATTTATAAATGTATATTTTTTATTATTTCTTTTAATGTGAAAAAGATATTGCTTTTGGCAGTAGTATATTCTGATATGCTTAATTTTTCTGAAAAAGCCATGATTCTTATATTCACATTAATTAAATGCCAAGTTCAGTTTATGTTAGCTTTGCTGTGTTTGGAAGTTAAATGGCTAAAACTAGGTTGTTAAATTTATTACCAGAACCTGCTATTAAAATATAAAAAAAAATAAATTAGAATTTGCATGTAACCCGGAATCTGTGTATTTGTGTATTTACAATTTGTGGTCGTTGCAACAAGCTACTGCTAGAAGTTTTAGTAATTATTTACTAGGCCTATATACTTCAAAGTGTGATCCAGGAGGCAGTAGCTAGATGTTGCGCTAACGTATATGTTTTCAATGTGAATGGTATCTCTACACATACCATATTTAACTTTACCTTACAGACTGAGGCTCTTGGGCTGCAGTCGTGCCCCCTTTCATGAATGGCAACAGAGAAATCTGAGCTCAGTACCAAGTAGTGTGACCAACATAATGTAGGGGGATAATTACCATGATGTACATTTTGGCATGATAGCTCAATCAGTTAGAATGACTGGTTAATAACATGGAGGTATGAGTTAGATCTGAAGTGCAACTTTTTTTTTCTTTTTCTTTTTTTTAATCTTCACAATTTGTCTTTTTTGTTCTTATAATTATAAATGTTACATTTTAATGTTACTTATTAGAGAGGATAATGCATAGATTGCAAATTTATTTTTATTTCACATACTGTAAATGCTCAAATAAAAGAAATTCTGCTGTTGCTTCATGACTACATAAGTTGCACATTTGTTTTCTTTGCACCATAGGTTGCAAATTTAGATTAGCTTAAGTTAAAAAATAATGGGCAACTTATAGTGTTAAAAGAAGTGTGTGCCTTTTCCTGTCTCAATTACTTATGTATGTTTTCGGTTTGTATATGTGCATTATGACTGTTCAATCCACCTGCATTTGTTGTACACTACCAAACTTGGGCTTGGCTCTCTCCATTGCATTCATGAGAAGAGACATGTCTGCAGCCCGAGAGCTTTGGTCTGTAATGGCAGTTGTGTATATGTCATGTGTTAATGCTTGGGTTTTCATTGTGAACCAGGCATGAGGCCTGGAAGTGCTTTCAAACTTGGTAACCTTTGGTAACAAAGATTAGTGCCTACAGCTCTATGACTGCCAATGCGATACTGAAGTGTGACAGTATGCAGGCTTGTGACTTAGTATTCACTAGTCTCTAGTATAGGAAGTTTGCTAAGAATAATGCTGTAGTTTTGGCTTTTTGCCAGTTAAATACAAGATAGCCCACACAAAGAGAAACTTTTTGCTAATGTCCATTGACAAAGTTATAACTAAGAAGATGCAAAGACCTCCTCCTCGCAGGTCATATCTCCCATGACATATCCTGGAGCAAACCAGCTTGGCAGTCACCTTTATCTCATTTCTTTACTGCCAACCAATTCCAGGTGTTGATCTACCTGAGGGGGAAAACCCTCCCTCTGGGGAGCTTATGGAGCAGGATATACTTCCTCATCAGAAAACATCCAGCCCTATGTGTCGGAAAAAAGGACATGCTGAATTGCTTTATACCAGCCAAAAAGTAAGCTAGTTTACTTTGCTAATCCCTACCACCTTCACAATGGCTATCCTATCATAGAATGTATGAGAAATTCGACCTGAGTTGGAGTAACTGCCGCATTCAACTGAACCTCTCTGTGTCTGCAAGAGACAAAGTTCATCCTCAGGATTCATTTTGGCACTCCTCTACATGGCAGAGTGAGATCTTGGTTAGAGATGACATATAGAGCTCTGTGGTTTGGCTGCAATCTCCAGCACAGACTGCAGCTGTTAATGTCTCTTTCTCTTATCTTTTTCTATTTGCGTCATTACTTGCCTCAAGATCTGTTGGCTCCCCACCAACAGATCTTCAGCACCTTTTGTGCTACTGGGGAATTTTAAAGTGCACCATACACTATGGGGCTCTTTAAGGCATTCCGTGAGGGGTAGTATTCTTGACGACATCTTCATTCACTATAAATTTCTCTTTTAAGCACTAATGCATTTGCTTTTCTTTCCAGCTCCACAAACAGCTTTTCATATCTCGAATTTCTATATATCTGTTCTGCAGCTCTTTCAGTTCATCTCGCCTGGAACTCCCTTTTTGATAGCTACTCCAGAGATCACTTTCAGTGCCAAATCAGTTTCTTGTATTCTTATGTACGTCCACAATGCACGCTAAAGTACTCCTCGGCAAATGTAATTAAAGTTATTGGGATAATTAAATCAGTTATGAGGCATTACTCTGCAATATTTCCTTTGCAATGTTCACTTATAAGAACAAAGAAGCAGATGGAAATGTAGCTCGGGAAGTGCACATACAAGAGATCACTCGATCACTCAATGATAATACAAGAGATCACTAGATACTAAATGCACAAAGACTGACTGACGCTGCAAGAGATTACAATATTAAACTATTGCATTATCTTTTATCAATGCTATGATGCAGTACATTAATGCATGTAGGCAGGGTGAGTCATGGAGTAATGTAATATGGCCCAATCACACACTTGGCCCCCAACATGAAATGGAAATAAAGAGTTGATGATACCAAAGTATGATATGGACTGATTGTATTAAATATCAGGGGTATATATATCAGCTAACCTAGAGCCAAACGGCAGGTTTTATTGTCAATTTCATGTTTAGCACTTCAAAATCAGTAAATATTCACATTTTCCTTTCAGGGGCAAAAAGTATGTTGATTAGTATAATCAAGGTGGTCCATTGTAATGTGCAGATGATTCTTTTTGTTATTCCTGGCATCCTCCACCGCCACGAGTGACCGAGGTTGTTAAGCCGCAGACTCGTGAGTGGAAGGTCTGGGGATCTAATCCCACCAGGACCGCCCTCCCTGGCTGTTTTTTTTTTTTTTTTTTTTTTTCTCCCCTCAGTCCTCATAACTGGCAAATGGCAGAGAGGTAACTTCCTTCCTTTAAAAAAAAATATCCTTCCCAATTTATCATTTCATCTCTTGTATCATCAGTGTCCATCGCCTGTAGTGCCTCAGTAGTAAAAACGGGCGTTAAACACTACTAAAAAAAAAAAGCTGACATCCTCCATTTTGCTAATATAGTATACTGGGGTGTATATGGGTGGAGAAACAGAAATTTCAAAGTTGAATATACAGTCCACCTTCATCATTGTGTGCCTTTTTCCCCAAAATGATTTTATTTCTAAAATATTGTTTCTTAGATAAGTCTGGCAATGCATTAGCCAATATCCTATTCTTATTTTGATAAGGGCAGCCATCTGACATAATAGAGAGTTTTTGCCATGATATGAATTTATCGTAAACCACAAAGTCATGTGATTGAACACTGAAAACAAAATAATGGCGTTATCATTAAAGAGTTTTTGTCCAGTCAGAGTAATATGTCAACACAAAAAATGGAAGATTTGGTTTAACATGCTGCCTTAAGAGACCTTGAGGACAATTTACTGAGAATGTGCTTTTACACAACCTCTTTATAGAAGGAAATGTTCAGAGACTAGGTTTAGGGAATCTAAAATGAAATTTATGTGCATTAACAGACAATTTGTCCTTAAAATTTCCATTTGAAAAATAGTATTATTTGCAGTCCAAATAGAATATGTTAAAAAAATTAATTATGACTGTTTTAACTAATTCATTATAACTGTTACTAAATAAAATGTGCAAGTGATATTCTCAGATAAAAATGGATGATGTTAATTTTCTATTTCTTATTTTTAGCCATTATACATTTATTATTCTGCAAAAGAGAAATGTAGGTTTAAAATAAAGTATTTGCCGGCTGCTGCTTGGCTTTGTTAGCTGTTAGCTGTGCATCACTTCTACATAAAATTTATGCTGGTTTATCGCATATGTACATACATAGAAAATGAATGAATTACTATTAATCACAGCATTTGAATTTCCAATATTGTACAGATTTTTTTACTTTCTTTAAAATAATTTTCTTGGCACCAGTTTTTATACATTTTATGTATTTGGTTAAATGATTTAAAAGTTGATTCAACACATGCTTTTGTACTCGATACCCTGCAATAATGCCTGGGCATCCTTAGGAATAGGTTCTATCCATTTCCATACAGAATCAGACTAGCTTTTTTTAATGCCTCCCGTGTCAACATGGTGTTGAACTTTTTCCAACATTTTTATGAACTATATCCACTTTTTTCTTCAGAATTGGTACTCTAGAATGTCATAATCCATGAGGCAAAAGCATCCTTTTTTTAGATTTATACACACCCTAACCTTGCCATCTTCTCTATGTAGGTAACAATCATAAGCCTGTTGGTTAATCATTTCATCTCTATTGCTTGTTCTTTTAAATTTTGATCTGAATGCCACAGGTCCATTTTCCAAGGATTATTCTTTCCTTCCAGGTATTTAGAGCCAACAATTTTTCATGAAGTTAACTTTTTGCAATTTTATTTATTTCATTAAATTTGAAAGTGTAAAGCTATTTAAATATCCTGCATGTTTTAGAAAGTATTTTCCTCTCAGATATTTCAGTTTCAATGTATAGTTACCTACTCTTTTCAATCCTCAATACTGTTTTCCATGCAATCTTCGAGCCTTATTATCTCTTCTAGTAGTCCTCTTTGCATCATCTGCATACATATTTATATCTTGCATTCTTGCTGTCTATTCTTCCACTATTGGTATGTATTCACTGTTATTATTTGATTTAGAACTATCACCACTGCACTCATGATATTCAGAATGTCTGTATGCAGTCCATTCTTCAATTACATTCTATATCACATATATTTTGTGTGATACTATTGGTCATCAACTGGTACATTTTCACTGTCAATGATAGTGTTTGTAATTGGTAACTTTAATTCATTTTTGTACTCCTCAAAAGAAATTGCATTAGTTGCTGCATCTAGATTCAGATTCAGATTCAGATTTATTCACCATAAGAATTTGTACAGATTTTTGGTTTCGTCAATATAGTAGGAATATATACATGTATTAAATAGTGATAATACAACAAAATACTATATACTAGCACATTCTGATTAGTGCAGAGTGGCGGTTGCATTCTTGAATGAAGATCATCTTTCCATTTTGGCATCTTAGCTCCTGTGGACAGAAAACAGAGCAGCACAGTATCTCCACCAGAGTAGTATGTACATTAAATAATATTCTATTAAGCATTTGGCACTTACATTTTTATATCTGGGCTACTATATCTCCTTTAGGGCGTTTATTCATGTCATTACAGTATCTGCTAAATTCATCAATTGTATAGAACTGTTTTGTAAGTAAGACTTTATTAATTTCAGTTTTAAATGATTTAATTGTTGCTAAGTCCCTTAGATAAGGAGGTAAGACATTATACAATTTTAAACAATTATATTTGAAGGATCTCTCGTATAGTTTCGTGTTATGCTTATGTTGGTGGAGTTTAGTTTTATTTCGAGTATTATGTGAATGAATCTCAGTATTGATTACAAAATCATCTAAGTTAGTCCGGACATAGTTTAGAATTTCTTTTATATAAACACAGGGGACAGCTAATATTTTTAGATCCTTAAAATGTTTCCTGCAGCTTTCTTTTCTTGGGATACCAATCATGGTTCTTATCGCTCTCTTTTGAAGCTTGAAGATGAGATGACTATTTACAGAGTTTCCCCATAATATTACTCCATATAAAATATGCGAGTGGAAGTACGCAAAGTAACAACTTTTGAGTACATCTAATGTTACTCTTGTCCTCAGTTGGCTGAGAACATAGCAAGCCTTGCTTAGTTTTGTAGCTAGTTTTTCAACATGGTTATCCCATGAGAGGTTTAAGTCAATCCATAACCCCAAAAATTTTGTTTCTGACTCATACTTTATAGTTTTTGACCCAAGCATGATTCCCGGAGTAGTTATGCTTTTGTTGTTTTTGTGCTGGAAATTAATTGCTACTGTTTTTGCTTCATTTATCAGAAGTTTGTTAGTTTTGAACCAGGTTAACATGGCTTTTATTACTGCTGTTATTTTTGCTTCTAGGTCAGTACTTTCTTTTCCGCTTATAAATATGCTTGTATCGTCTGCAAAAAGTGTTAGCTTTACTTCAGAAATATCTTTTAAGCAATGCGGTAAGTCATTTATGTACAATAAAAATAGAAGAGGACCTAAGATTGATCCCTGTGGTACTCCCGATGTTACATTTCTTTTGCTCGAGTGTGCTTTCCCAATTTTTTGGTTTCTCACATCATTGAATTCGATCTCAACCAGTTGTTCTCTACCTTCCAGATAGGTTTTAAACCAATTGTATGGAATACCCCTTACTCCATAGTTCCACAGTTTGTCCAACAGCAACTTGTGGTCCACCATGTCAAATGCTTTAGATAAATCTAGAAACACTCCCACCCCGATTTCACTTTTATCTAACATGTCGTATATACTATCTACAAAGTTTATTATTGCCATATTAGTGGACTTGTTTGTTTGAAAGCCAAATTGGCATTTGGTGATAATATTAAATTTGTTCAGGAATTTGGTTAGTTGTCTGTACATTACTTTTTCAAGTATCTTTGAAAAAACTGAAATGAGAGCTATAGGTCTATAATTGTTTACTTCGTCAGTCTTTCCCTTCTTATAGATTGGTATAATTTTAGATATCTTTAGTTGTTTTGGAAATTCTCCGCTTCTCAGAGATTCATTAACAATATAACATAGTGGCTTGGTGATGAACCTGCCACATTTTTTAATAATAAAATTTGAGCTCTCATCTAAAGCGCATGATTTTTTGTTTTTTAGCTGTTTTATTATGTCTAACAATTCGCTTTCAGTAACAGGACTGAGGTATAGAGATTTTTCATTAATTATTTTAAAACTTGTACTGTGTGATATTGACAAATTATTAGGGTGTTGTACATTTTTAGTAATATTTGTGAAGTATTCGTTGAATGAATTTGCCACTTGCTTGGGCTGTATTACATTTTTCCCTCCTTGCTTGAGACTGATGTTCTTTAGGGTGAGATTCTTTTTGTTTGTTTCTCTTTTTATCACTTCCCATATTGCTTTTGGTTTGTTTTCAGAGTTTATAATCTTTCTGTTATTAAACATTTTTTTTGCTGCTATAATTACTTGTCTATATATTTTTTTATATTTCTTATAATATAATTGCAATTCCTCTGATGCCTTTCTACTTTTTAGTAGATTACCCAGCAGTCTTAGTTTACTTTGCGAGGTTCTTATTCCCTTAGTTATCCATTTTGGGGTTTTATCATTTATTTTTACTTTAACAATCGGGAATGCAGCATCATAATAGTATCTAAATGTATTTATAAAGGAAGTATACGCTGCATTTAGTGTTGATTCCTGATAGGTTCCCTCCCATTCTTCATTTTCAAGCATATGGCAAAAGTATTTTACATTTTCCTGTTTTTGTAAACGGGTTTCTTTAAATACACTGCACTTGTTTTCTTTTGCATCTTGGTAGTGCCAGTTAATTGCAATTGTCTGTGCATAATGGTCAGAGAGATGGGTTTCTAATATATTTACTTTATTATAGGTGATATCTTTAGTGATTGCAATTTGATCTAGGGCACTTTTTGTTGCTTTGGTGACTCTGGTTGGTACATCTATCAATGGTTTCAGTCCATAGCAATTCAGTGTAGTTATGAGTTTTAGTTTTTCACTGTTATTTTTCAGAAAGTCTATATTTAAGTCCCCGAGTAGGATCACGTTTTTGTTTAATTTATGAAAGTGGTGTAAGATGACCTCAAGCCTATCTAGAAGAATGCTTAGTTCACTTTTAGGGTTCCTATAAATGCAAATAATAATCAGTTTGTTTTCCACCTCTATTATGCTAGCTTCGAAATGTTCTTCTATGTTTTGGGGTTCAAAGATTATGACTGGTTTTGCTTTGATTCCATTTCTTATCATGATTAGGAATCCTCCATTTTTTCTTTTGTTTCTGCAATAACCATGTGTAACGCTAAATTTTTCAAATTTAAATTCAGACAGTTCATTGCTGTTCAGCCAGTGCTCAGTTAAACATAGGACATCTACGTATTTTAAATCACTCTCAAGCAGCAGTTCTATATCAAGCAGCTTGTTTCTAACGCTCTGCCAAAGGGGTAATATTATGCAATCAAGATCTGTAGAAAAAGAATAAAGAGAAAATCTTGTGTTCCATGAAAATAAAATATACCACATAATAAATATCAAAGTAAATTATTCCTGAATTTTCAATCCCAAATTTTATTTAATCAAAAAAATTTTAATTATTTCAATAAAGAAAATTATGTTCTAATGCTTAATTATGTCTTTAGCAGAAGCTCTAATTTTGCAGCATATACATTAAGCTTGAACAACCTAGAGGAAATAGTTTCTCATATTTCATTAATTCACATCACATTTTTAGCTTTTAAATTCATAGTTACTAGAGCAATATAAATGCTTTCCAACCATCCTACTTCATGCACTGGAGCTATATATAGACATCTATATACTAATTTTGTTACTAATCTACCTTTGGCTAAAGGAAATTTCTTTAACTAAAAATAAGAAAAAAAAAGAAATTTCTTTTTTTGCCCCAGTTTCTCATATTGTTCAATTTCCAAGTTAGGTAAAATCATTCAGATTTTTCTGACCATCATTTATTGCCTCTCCCCCTTACTTAACGTAGATCCCTTCTTATCTATCTTCACTTTAGTTTTATTTTGATTCACTACAAGCCCCCATTCCATAGAGTATCTCTACATTCCTTATTATATGACTGGCAACCATTTTATTCTGATTCTCTACAAGCTGCTGTTTTTTACATTATCTGTCTACTTCCCTTATTACATGCCTTAAATCAGCATGACTTCAGATCATCAGCAAAGAATAACCTCGCAATGTATAAACCACCATAACTGGCATATGTTTATACATCATATTCAAATGTTCAATGGGTCATCTATAGATATATTAGAAAAGAACACGGCTGAATTTACAGCCTTGCTAAAGACACCAATCTTACAAAGTTCATAGATTACTTCTCTTTTCCCACACAAAAAACAAAATATATTTGGCTTATAAATTTCATGTAATAATGCAATTGTGCTTTGACTCACTCCTTTCTTTAATAATTTGAACTATAACATTTCTTAGGTAATTCTGTCAACACATTTTCCAAATCCACAAAAAATTCTTCCTTGTTATATAGCTAAACATTTGCCTATCATTATCTTGATTTTCAGGATGTTATCTGTTGTCCTCCTACCTTTATGAAATCCAAACTGGGTTGTTGATTCTCCTCAATCCTGAATTCTTTCTTCTATAACACCTGGAAAAAAATTTCAAAGATTGGAAAATAATGCCCTTCCTCTGTAGTTGTTAGGGCTGCATTCACTATTTTTCCTTTGTATGAATGAATAATGATCATTTACACACCTTTTGGAATACTCTTTTATCCTTTTATATAATTCAAGTTTGTTAAATGGTTTAATCTCTATGAATTTTACAGTACCTAGAAAAATTTCATCTGCAGTACCTACTACTTTGTTCATTTTCATATGTTTAACCTGCTTTGATACCTTACTATTCATGAATGATTTGTCCAATTTTCTCCATATGGCAAAATCATAACTGGCACTCAGATAACTGACAGTGCCAAAACAATGCCACTTTTCAATAAGAAAATACAGAAATAATGAAAATAAAGAGTGTGGTAATGCCAACATGGCATGGCTTTACACTTCTTAGTATCACTATGGCTGGTGCAATAATGTGGCAGTCATACCTATGGATTGTAGCTAAAGGGAATAGAACTGCTGTTACACAATTAATTCCATGAAACACAAGTGAAACATGTTGTGCTTAAACAGAATGAATGAATGAATGAATGAATGAATGGTGCTTTAATGCCTGTTTTTGCTACAGAGGCACTACAGATGATGGATGCTGATGATACATGAGGTGAAATTATATATTTGAAAAGGATTTATTTTTAAGGAAGGAACTGTTCCAGGCCTAAGTTTAGGGTACCTCCCAGGCATTTGTCATTTATGAGGACTGAGGAAAACCTGGAAAAAACTTCAGTCAGGGAGGACGATCCTGGTGGGATTCGAACCCCAGACCTCCAGCTCATGAGTCCACACCTAAACGAACTTGGCCACCCATGGCGGTGCTTAAACAGAAGTTGGAACTTTTTGGATAAAACAGAAAAGAGAGTTAATGAAATACAACTTCATCATATAGTTGCAATTGGTTTTGATGTTGTCATATGGTTACCAATTAACATTGTCCTATGTATGGCAATTTTTGTATGATTTTTATTGTGAAGAAACAATGAATATACAGTGCTAAGTACTGAAAATTTAAAAAAAAAAAATTTGAAAAAAACTATATACATTGTTTATATTTATACTGAAAATAAAGTTTATATTTCAACATTTAATTTTTAACCATGCACCTGAAAAATGCTCAATGAAAATAATGTTCCTGCAATATGACTTACATAACCTATAAAAAGTATTTTCCATTTTTACAGCACTGATTTTGTTTCATAGCTGCTGAATAATAGATTTTACTGCTATTAGATCCAATTTTAAATATAATATTTTCCAATGGCCCTCTTATGTGTTAAATAAACTCAAGAAATAATTTTGTATTAATCTCTTATGTTTGGATTTGCATGTACTTGCTTACAATTTGCCATATACTCAATTCAAGAGTTTATCTTAATTTCACATACTTTCTTATAATTTCAGTTTACTTTTATTATATTCATTTAAATTGTTTTCCCTCCCAATGTACCATGCAATCAGTGATGCTTTCCACTGACAGGTAGCATGATTGCACATTTTTTCAACAGGACTCTGCCACTGCTTATACTGCATATATTTCCATGAAAGAGTTCACATTGCGTTTCCCCAAGACAGAGCTATTAGTAGGGATTTGTGACCCCCTCACTACAGTGAGTGATGAATAAAGAGATGCCAAAAATGTGCGGAGATTGAAGGCAGGCATTTTCAACACCTCATTTTATAATTTGGTAAGCAATGGGCCTCTTAAGTTTATGTAGTGTTGTATGGTTGTGCTAATCACCAAGTCCTGGCTGGCCAGCTAACGAGCACCACGACTGATGCTCTCACCCATAGACAAAACTATCCAAGAGGAAACAAATCTAATTTCACAGTACTACCAATTCCCTAAACAAACTTCCAATTGCCCTACAATCCCCATCAAATAGTCATAAGCCTGCTCCTCCTTAAAGTATAGTTCTTATATTGGTATTTGTTTAGTTCTGCAATAGGAGCAAACGCATGCACTTTACTTTCATTTGTTTCATTTTAAAATAAAGTTAAACCCTTTTGTCTTATTATAACATCTACCTATCATTATATTCTTCTTCTTCTTCTTCTTCTTCTTCTTCTTCTTATTATTATTATTATTATTATTGTTGTTGTTGTTGTTGTTGTTGTTGTTTGAAAATGACATGTTATCTTTTAATTTTGTTATCAGTGCAATGTTAAACAGAATCATAATTTATTTCCAAGCCAGAGCTACCCAGTTCCTTATTTTGTCTTTGCTCCTGATTATGATTGCTCTCTTTAGTTATCTAATTTAAACAAACATTATGTTCAACTACAATGCTATGTTCTGCAAGTCAAGACAGAGAGGCTAGAAGCAGTACTTCCTCCTATGAATGTAGCAGTAGTACAAGAGGGTTAGGGAGCGTGAGTGTGCACAGAGCATCTGCAGTTTTTCTGGAGTATACATATAGAAATACAATTTTAATTTTTGAGTCAACATTTTAAAATATATTAAATATTGAAACAATGTTGTAGGAATTTTAAAGCATTTTGACTGTAAAATGTGGGATTTTGGACTAATTTTAAATTTGTATTCCATAAAAAAAAAGCTTGATAAGAAAATGAGCTAAAATTCATCTTGTAACAAAATTTAATTATTAAGCCTCATTTTAGTGGGTAGAGGTTGAATTGATATTGTATTTTTTCAGAGATCTCTTATGGAACCTTTATTATTGTTAATCTACATAAAATGAGTTACATATTTCATACTAGTATTTGCAGATAACAGACACTATAATTACAAATATACATTTTGAGTAATTTGTACTCATATTCTGTATTTCACATGTGCAAACAAGCATGTTTAAATGTGGACAAAAATAATCAAGTTTCTAACATGCAGAATCTTACCTCCATATTTGAATGTTTGTTAAAATATAGAGCATTCATCCTAAACTAGGCATTCATTTTTTACACTAAACTCCATTTACTTACATAAAATAAGATGGTTTTGGTAGAATCTCTTCCATCTTCAGTTGCTCACTGAACCGCCATTACTGGAAAGCCATGTGTAAAAAAAAGTGTAAAAAATTAATTCCTAAGTTTAGGATATATTACCACTCCATTGTCAACAGCTTTGTAAGTACAATATTTTTAAAGCATTCAGTTACTATGAATGCAGATTAATGCACACATAAGCTAGAAAGAGCATGTAGAATGCAGGATCTATACTAAGGGAATCTTTTGTTACTGTTAAATCATGTTCTTTTGCTAATATTAACATATATTTACCTTGACTACTAATTTAATTTTGAAGCAACCTAATCAAATTGGAGAGGTCAATTGAAAATGAAGTCACATTTTTTTAGATGGGGAAGAAAGATATTAAGAATGTTATAAAGAATGTATAAAAGGAAACTGCCAAAGTGCAGAACAAACCTTAATAACTTCCCCCATCCCAATGAGTTCCAAGTTGATATTATATTGTTTTGTATATTCAGTAAAACACTGCCACAATATGCCAGGCAATTCACCTGCATTGCCACTGTTACTTTTGTACTTTACAGATTGAGCAGAAACTGTGAACACTTCTAGTTTCTTATATTAAGAATATCTGAGAGTGCCTTAATAAATAAATAAAGAATAAATGAATAAATTATTTACTCTCACTTTCATACCCAATCTGTGCTAGCACTAAACAGTGAAAGATTTTGCATAGACATGACATTGTTTTCATGAGCGAACCGTGATATACCCCTATAAGCAGAATAGACAAGACTACAAAAAATTATTAAATGAAATGCAGAAAATTATCAATAGCATGATAACATAGGCATCCACAAACAATATGGAAATCAACTAAAAAGACAGTTTCCCAGCTTTTCAGTCTTCAACACACTAAAGATGACTTAAAATCAATGAACTACTACAAGAGAAAGAACATACTAAATATCTTGGTATAACATGTGATAAAAAACTTTCCTTCTCTGAACAGATCAACAATATAACTAAGAAAGTGAATAAGAAGCACAACATAACTAGTAGGAGTCAAATGGGGAGGATTCATAGGTCTCCTAAATAACACACACAAAAGATACATAAAGCCCAATTTCCTCTATGGAAGTGTGATAATGTCCAAAATAAACAACCAACTTATAACTAAATTGGATACAATATAATCTAGGTCCTTAAGTATAATAACAGGACCTGTTAAAACAACAATTGCTGCAATGCAGAGCATACTAACAACCTGCCAATTAAAATAGAGCTAGATATTAAAAAGGCTATACTGGGACAGAAATTAACACAGGAATAAATGGTTTCAAATTCCTGACAGCACACAATTAAAAACCCAACAGAATTTCAAAATTTACATACCGAAAGAAGATATGGACAAATTTTAAAAGTAAGCACTAAACCTGTCAGTACACCAACTGATCCTTTACAATATATAAATATTAACTGAAACTAAATCTGGATACAGTGGTCTTTAACACAAACAACCCGCCTGTGGTTTAAGATTGATAGCACTTAGTACACTAAACAACAATATCCAACTAATACATGGTGTAGAGTGTATACAGATGGATCTCTTAAAAATGGAGAAGCAGGCTTTTGAATATACTGTGAAGAATTCTCTCAATATAAATCTTTGGGACAGTATGCTAACAATTTTGATGGTGAAATAATGACCATTAGAGCAGCTTTACAAAATCTATGTATAGACCTAAATTAAATAAAAGAATTGTTATCTTAAGTGACTGTAAAGCAGCACTACAAAGTAAAATGAATTACATTTACCCACCAACATACACTATAAATGAAATAAGAAAAGTATATCATACAATGCAGATAAAAAATAGTTTTACAATAGATCCAGAGTCAAATGGTTTTGAAGGGGAATGAGATTGCCAATACTTTAGCACAAAAAAAAAAAAAAAAAAAGATCCACCATAAATTAAAACCATCTTTTGAATTAGAACTTCCCTCTAAATTGAAACTCATAAAAAGATTAATATCTGAACAAGAACAACAAAATATCAAACAAAAAGAACCATATGAAGATCTTAATACTTTCAAACATCTTTTATTGAACCCAAGAAAAATTGGAGTTGCCCAATTCCAGTTAATTGTTGGGGATGATTGCCTGTCAGAACATCTCTTCAGAATGAAATTAGCAACAAACAAATGAAAAATAATTTGGAGTTGTGTGTTGTCTATTTGCAAACCTTTATCTATAAATTGCTAGTGCTCATCCATGATAACAGTGACAAACTAACAACAACAAAGCAGCTCTGGTCACTCAGTTACCAATTTTAAGCCTGTGACCACCAGAATATTTGCTTGTTTCAGCTGTGCTGTAATACCCAATCCCAAGGACATTAAAGCCCCTGGAGCATGCATGAGTCAGCCACCCAATCTACTGCTCAGTATCTACCTGAGACAACCTGAACATTAATCTAGTTTCTAAATAATCTAGAACAGTTCTATTCCAGGATCTGTCATATCCAACCCCTCCAGATTAATTGATATATTTTCCATGTCTGCACTAATCTTGGAGCTCTTACTGCATATTTTTAACTTCCTTCAGATTCAGCCTCCTTTTTTTTTTACCTTCCAAATCCATTTTCTTGCACTTTTCATAAATACAACTCTATTCTTTTACTCCTTTCTACTCCACAGTCTGCTAACATTTTTATTGTCATATGTTCTCCTTGCCATATATTCCATTTTAGTAGCCAAATTTCCTCTCTCCATCTTTCAGTTTCCTTGCATTCCACAAACAAAAAAAAACATTCCTTCCATTACATCACATAATGCATTCTTCCACATAATTACTGAATTTAAAAATGTTCAGAAGCAAAGGCTTCTCTCCCTTGCCTATTCATAACAGTCCAGATATTTCTTTGCATCCCAGTTCTTTTTAATCACCCAATAAAATATGAAGGATTTTTTTATCTTGAAACTTCTCCACATCTCCTGTTTTTCTATATCTTCTATCCTTCTCCTCACTTCTGCAGGAATCTTACCACAATCCTTTCTCCTAGCTGTCTTACATAATATATTCCATCCTTTTCTAACCTTTTTTCCCACTCTCTTCTCCCACTTATTCACTATCCTCAATTCTCTGTTATTTTTTACTTCTTAAAGTGTAGTTTTTATTATTATCCTCTAACCTCAAATTCCTAAGCCAATACTACATAACTCTCCATAATTATTTTTCCCTCAACTGTTCACCTAAAACCATTCCTTTGGTGAGCCTATAGGCAAACCCAATAGCTGCTTATGAAATATCCTATGGAATAAATCTATCTTTGACTCAATCCCTGTCAACCCCTCACACTTCAACTCCATAACAACATTTTAGATTCTGCAACTGTTTCATACATCTTCTCCATCTTTTTAATTTACATTTCTGAAACTTTGTGTATAACCATATTCTAATTGCTCTCATTGCTAGTTTTCCTGCTATCTTATTCTATGTGCTTCCCAGCTTCCATGACTGTTTACTCCTTTTACTCCAAAATACCCTCCCAAATAGCAAAATTCCTTCACCATTTCTACTTGCTCTTCACTAATTCATTATATTTTCCACTATCCTCAATTTACTACACCTTTTTAATACCACCACTTTTGACTTTCTAGAATTAATCTTTATACTCTATTTATTGTAAAACAAAAAAATTTCATTGATGGCATGTTGTAGTCCAACCACAGTAGTGGCCCCAACTGCAACATATGTACATAAAATAAATGAGGTGTTTCTTTTCTTCCAATTATTGAGCTATGTGGGTTACTTACGCTTCCTAAAATATCATGAATAAACAAATTAAATTAAATGGAGCTTAACTTACACCCTTGTCTAAGATATATCCTTTGTTCTAAGTTCTGTAATACCACTTGTCTAACATCTAATACAAAATTTAATTCCTTCATATGACTTGGTACCAATAGTAAATTACTTATGATTCCAATGTCAAAAGCCTTATCAAAATTTGCAAAAAATATGTACAATCTTCTGCTTTTATTATTCATTAATGAAGAAATATATGCTGGGCCATTTTTATTATGGAGTCGGCAGTCAGGCTTAGAAAGGCAGCCAATTTCTTTGTACCTGCTGCTTACTGTTTAAAGCTTACAAATGAGCCACACGTTTCTTGCAATCACTTTAAAATGTGTTATTTGCGACAATATTATTTAAAATTGCTGCAAAAACAAAATATTGAAAAAGAATCACTCATGTATAGGGGTATCATTAGATATTAGTACCTCTTCAGTATAGAAAAGCCACACAGCACCTACAAAATAACCTTAGTTCTAAGTGTGACCAACAATAAAAAGTTTTGCATATCGCTGAAAGTTTCATATTTTGTATAAATGAATTTATTAACAATTTAAATACATAACAAGTTTTACATAAAAATGAAAATTTACAAATGTCAATTACTGACTAAATTTGAACAACACTGACTAAACCCCAGTCCTTGATTCATCAATAGTTTTCTACTGTAATACCCAGATGATTTTGAGCTAGCCCACTCCCACTATCTCTACACTTTTTCAAATAAAAGTCAAAAATTAAATTAAATTAAATCCTGTACCTTTAAAAGTTGCTTGCCTTTAGCTTCTATACCCACTTACATAACAGTTATTGGTATTCTTGAATCTGACAATCAGAACTTTAAATATCTTCCTTTACTCATTTTTATGCTATTTTAAACAATTTCTCTCATACTTTTCCAAATTATTTTCCTAATTCTATAATAAACTCATTTTTCTTTTTACTGAAAATTCTCTTTGCCACTTCATCATTCTCATTTCTGAAACCTCAATACCTCCATTCCTGTTTTCTTGCACTTCATCTTTGGTAAGTAACTCAGGTCTTCTGCACTTTAGTATATTTTGTCATTAAAGATGGATTTTATTGTTTATAGTTGAATATTCACATTAAATCACCAAATGAGTTTAGGGTTTTCACATTAAAATGTTTGGACATTATACTTTATTATAGAAGAACCAGCTTTGATTTTGTGAAGCATTTTAATGAGCACTGATTATTTTGGCATATCTCTATTCTTATTCTTTTTAAAGAAAGTTATTTAAACGTAGAATGTCTACTTTATATAGTGGCCTGTTGGTAGTGAAAAGCTATATTAACACAATTACCATTCATTCACACTCTTTTCAGCTACCTTTTTAGCATAGCTTATTCACCTTTCATGTATGTGTATTGTAGTTAAATGGAAATTAAAAAAAATTGCTGTAGCAAAAACCACAGCCTCTGTCTTATTCAAACTGGAGAGCTAAACCAGGGGAGGAGGAATAATAAATCATGTAAATTTTGCTAGCTATAAGGTAAAACTGAACATGTGTCATGAAAACTACATGTTGATTAGCATCAAGGAATAAGAGTGATAGAAGATTGATACGTAACTTAGAAAGTTTAAAAAGAGGATACTTAAATAAAACTTAAACTACAAATTGGGTGTTGAAACATTTATCTTTTCTCAAATATCTGCAACGTTCAAGTCACATCTTCTAACACAGTGTCACATTCATTTTCAGAGTTTAAGGCTCTCTTAATACACGTTCTTTGTGGCTAAGCTAAAATATATTCAGAGATAATAACTGCTCATTCCACTTCTCACTCCCCAGTAAGACCATCATTTGGATGTAAATGCAGCAGCAGAACCGTCATATCTCAAAACTGACATTGGCTTGCCTCAAATCCATGATATTGCTTTTCAACCCGTGGATGTATTTCTTAGCCTTCCTTTCTTCTATACATCATCACTCTTCTAGGTCACCTTTTTGCTGACATCCTTCCTACATGTCCATACCAAGTCAAAATTTTTGCCATGACATCTCTGTTTTTTAAAATGAAAATGTATTTTCCATATGGATAGTTTTACTGCTAATATACATAAATCAAACAAGGGCAATAAAATAGCCATTCTAGACAAATATAATTGCATCAAGAGAGTAGAGACTTTATTGTAAGGAAAATGTTACAGAAAAATAACTAAATATTTGCAATAAGACCATCATTAGAGAGCTAAAAGAATGAGGATACTCTCAGACATACAAAAATACAAAATAACAATCCTACCCTACATTATACTCTTCCAAAAAGCCATAAAGAAGACAACAGCATGAGACCATGCTGTAAATAACATTAGTTCTCCTATGTACCAACTAGCAAAGTGGCTTAATTAAAAGTTGTAAAAGTTTCAAAAGTTAAAGCATTAAAAACTCATTCGCTCTGGTAGAAAAGTAAAAAATTTGACTTTTAACAGAAGATATTAATATCCTTTAATATCAAAGTCTTTTATTCACAAAGCTTTCCCACAGAAAAACTAATAGATTCATTAAGAAAATGGCCAAAATCCTGACAACTACAAACCGAAAAAATAGAAGAGTTAATAGAACTCTTATAGAATACTTATAGCAAAATGTTTTTGTTTTCAATCAAAAAATCAACAAGTATCGGAGTTAATAGAACTCTTATAGAATACTTATAGCAAAATGTTTTTGTTTTCAATCAAAAAATCAACAAGTATCGGGACTGGCTATGGGAAAAACATTTGCTTCCTTTTCGAAGGCTTATTTCATGAATTTTTTTAATCAGACATCATAAATATGTTTCTGTTAAATTTTAAAGAGTTGTACAGATATGTTGATGCATTTGCAATAATACCAAATAAATGTTTATCATATGCTTTAAAACTCCTCATTTTACTATAAAAGTTTCCATAGAAACTGAAGAAAATGGTGAATTTCCAATTTCAAACTTAATATCATTATGGTATTACAGAAAAGGCACCCTCACTGATAACTGCATAAACAAACAATAGCTCTAACCTAATTCCACATGAAAGTGACGCACAGACTAGTTAACATTCCATCCACAAATACAGAATACCACAAAGAATTGCAATATATATTCAATGCAGCAATATTCAATGGATACAGTACGAACTCAATTTATTTAATTAGTTATTTGTTGCTCTGTAAATCCCTCAATGAGTGCAGGCTTAAGGATAAGGAGTATGTAAAACATAATATTCTGCATTACTATAAATAATGGATATGTAAATTCATACTTACAACGAATAAAATTAGATACATTGTTTATGCCACAATTAAATAAAATAAAGCACAAATATAACATGAGATCAGTGATGCTTTCTCCTGCAGTGTGGGGTTTTTCTATGAGCCAGCTCCCACTAACTTGTCATGCCATCGAGGGGATAGCAAGCCTGCTTGCTTACTTGTTGACCTTGCTGACTGTTGCAGTAATAGCATAGCTGTTCCCGGATGTATTTTGTGTTCGTTTCTTGATTCGACAGTAAACATAAAGTGTATTATGCCTTGTGTGTTTACAACAGCACAGTGTATCAATGCATGATTAATATGGGTTAACTCATTGGCGAAAGAATCATAGGACTAATTTTATTTTAGCATACAGTTAATTCTGTTACTAATGTGAATACTTACTAACTCCTTTTTTCAGAGAATTAGCTGACAGGGAGCATGATCATGCATTTTTTCACCAGGACTCTGCCACTGCTCACACTGGGAATAATTCCATGAGAGCAATTCACAATGTGTTTCCACAAGACAGAGCTATTAGTAGGGATTTTTGGCCCCCCTCGGTCCCCTGATTTAACAGCCTGCAAAACCATAACTGGGATAAATTAAAAAATGCCATGTACTGGAAGAAAATACATACCATACAAGAACTCAAAAGTTAATATTTGCTGGGAATTTATCCAGATTTCTGAAAATGAACTACAGCTAGTGATGAATAATCTAAAGAGATGCTAAAATTGTATGGAGAATGAAGGTGGCCAGTTTGAACACTTTATTTCATAATTTGGTAAGTAAAGAGCCTCTTAAATTGGTTTACCTTCCTACTAATCACTGAGGCCCAACTGGCCGGCTAATCAGCTAACGTGTGGAGCACTGGCCCATAGCAAAGCACTCCAGGGGAAAAACAAAACTGATCGCACAATAGATGAACAGTGCTCTAAAAACAGTTAACTCAATGCTTGAGGATATGGGGCACGTCAAACACAATATTCTGCATTACTATGGATAATGAATATATAAATTCATACATAAAATAAATAAAATGAACTACATTATTTATGCTGCAAAAATTATAAAGGAGCAGGATAAGTAAACATTGCTATAAAAAGAGCTAACTCCATTCATGACAGGCACAACAAACATGAATATGAAACAAAAATAAAAACAATAGTTAACTCTTAATATAACAGATACAAAAAATACAACATGATATGCAGCTCAGCCTGTTGAACTGTTGAAGTATCTCTGGAGTTATAATAAGCTTTAGTGATTTAAGAATAGTCACAATATTTTGCACACTTAAAAAGATAAAAAATAGTTGCAAATAAAGTAGATTCATATATTGTAAATTTGGAAAGTTCAATGCGACATAAAATTAGCACCTCAAAATGGATGTTCATTAAAACCAGCCTACCATCGGATAAGAAATTAGGTATGTGCTGAATTGAGTGACCAGACTGTCATTTAAAATACATAAGAAAGATAATAAAATCTTTGGACAACAGGAAAAAAGAATATTTAAAAAATTCTGCTAAAACAACTGAAAAAATCTTCAGTAGCAGCACATTTTTGGCAGCACAACCATAAAATTAAACAAAAAGTCATTTTTTTTAATAAGCACACACTTCAGTAGAACTACCTATATGACTTTTTTTTTTCCTTCCCATTTTAAAAAATAGAGATAATTCAGTAATTTTGACATTCCACTTTTGAACAAATTCATTTAGTTAATTGCTATTCCAGTCAATAAAAGTTGACAGAGAAGCAATTCATGTCCAGCTACAATCATACCAGACATTCCTAAACTTACTGAGCACTCAGCTGAGGATGGGAACAAAGGCTCCTGAAACTTGTTCTAAATTTAAAAATTTGTTAATAAATATATGTCTATATTTGAACACATTTAATTTTGAAGGTTTATATTGTTTGATTTTCTGCTCACATTCTGATAATATTAACTTTATTTTGCAATGGTAAACAAAAAATTGGCAACAGTTTTACAAATAAAATCTGGCAATTGCCGGTTAGAAGAGCTTGTATATACAGAAAATTCCTGCTGTTTAACTTTTAGTGACGACTCTTTTCATCACAGTCATTACTTCAACTCGTTGGCTCTCATTGACTCCGATGAAGTTAACAATAGAAGATAATAGGTCAAATTTTAATTCTTTCAAACTGCTTTGTCCAAAGATTTCATAATTAAAAAAATAACCAAAATTTCACTATTCTGAATAGAAAGATTGTGAGCAGCATCATAATAAAATGTTCACAGTAGTAACCATGTTTGTGACCTAGTAAGGGCCAAAACTGCATCAAGTGTTTTAAAAGGGAACCATTTGATGGTACCATTTAAACAGTCTTCACATTTACATAAGCAATTTTGAGCTCATACACCCATAGATTCAGAAGTGAAGTAATGAATATCATTGTGAATTGTTTCCAAACATTGCCTTGGAGAAAATACGAGTCTTTTTCATAATTTAGTGATACACAATTTAGATGGAGTATATTATTATGCAAATATCAAGGATGCATCATTGTGTCCAAGAACTTAGCAAAAGCTTGCCCAAAATTTCTTCTACCATTGTTCTCGTCAAAGGATGTTATAGTTTTATCTGTTGATGTCTAGATTTTTCTCATACTGTCTTTTTCTGAATCTCAGTAATTGTCTCAAATTAGCATGGGACCTCTTTTATAACAATGGATGTTTCTGTTAGAGAGTTTTCTATATCAGAATTCTCTGAATGTAATATCTATACATAGACACATATTGCACAGGTCTGTATAAAACTGTGAGAAGTGGTGGTTTATTGGATTCCTAAACATGTGGGAATATGCAGGATTGAAAATGCTGATCATCTAGCAAAACGGTGCAGCCTCCCACAACCTTTAGCTGAATTGTTGCTTAAGTCTGAGACACATATTGCACAGGTCTGTATAAAACTGTGAGAAGTGGTGGTTTATTGGATTCCTAAACATGTGGGAATATGCAGGATTGAAAATGCTGATCATCTAGCAAAACGGTGCAGCCTCCCACAACCTTTAGCTGAATTGTTGCTTAAGTCTGACAAGTCAAAGTCAGCTTGGTGAGAAACTGCTTAAGAAGCACACAAAAGCTGGGAGCAAGCAGAAAGCTATGCCAGGAACGCTCTCTGGCAAAGTTTGTGGTACAAACTTTCAATGGATCTTGCGGCATGATTATCTCCAAATACATCTGCATCTGATCAGTCTGGCCACCAGTGACCAATGTCCACTCTGTAACCACAGTCATGTGAACTGTGATCATGTGCTGTCCTACCAGCTATGGAGCATATGAACTTGTTTAGCGAGACTGTACTGGTCTGCCAGTCCTGGTGGTGTACTAGTGATGATACTTGCCTCCTAAACCCAAGATCGCAGGTTTAATTCAGGCCAGGACTGATGGATTTTTTGGGCGTAAAAATCTTAAGTGTGGCTTACTTCAGAAGGTAAATAAAGCCAAGGGTCCCATGTCACACATTTAGGCATGATAAAGAACCTCAAGCCTGAAAAAAGGAGACCTATGAGCAAAATTTGTCAGCTGTTTCATGCCCTGAGTTGAATGGGATGCTGATGACCTAAGATATTAAAGAGCATCCATAAATAAACCGAATAAATAAAATAAATCTACTGGTCTGCACAATGCCAAATGGTCCTGTTAAAAGATTAGGCATGGAATAAACTAACTTTAAATTTAATAGCACGATAAAAACAAATTCATTACCACTGCATTGTGCCCCAGAATTTTTCAAAAAGCACTCACATTTCTCTCCTCACAAGCTTTTATTTGTGAACTTATGCACAGAAACTCTCACACTACTTAGAAAACAAAATTGCTCCATTTGTATTGAAAAAATGAAGATTCCTCAGACTGTTAGAATAATTGTTAGAAAATTTTATTGAGGGAAACTTGAATGGAGCATGCTGTTTTTTTTTTTTTTTTTTTTTTTTTTTTTTTTTTTTTTTTTTTGCAATGCCAAGAAAAAGTACATTATAAATACAAACTATTATTACTAAGGGGCTTCCATCCATTTGCCCCATGCCATGTGAGGTAGTTAATGAGATATAAGAATATCTGAAATTAAGATTTTGTAAGAAGTTTATGCTAACATTCAAGATAAGATGTTATATGGCATGATGAGATGTTCCACACTAAATTGAGCTAAAATCTTGCGATTATAAAGGTGAGCTCTAGTTTAAATATTGAATTGGCACCATTGAATCTTTTCTGTAACACATTTGTTTATGTACACTATCACACAGGTTAAGTATCATTAGCAAGTACTGCTTTACACTCATTGGAAAAATAGCTGAAGTACATGAAATGTTTCATGGTTTAAATGATGCTACATATGTAAATATTCAGTGAGATTTGTTCTTGTGCTAAAGAGAACTGGCCCTATGAACCATATTATAGTGAACTGAGTGCAATATACTAATGGTTTAAAGTATTCAGAAAAACCTTCTGTAGTTTTCATAATTACAGATGAGAAAATATTTGTAATTACCTATATCAATAAAAGCGCCTAAATAGCCTTGTTTATCTGTGTGCTATGCCATTTTGCCATTAGCCTCATGTAGTTAGGACTTTGAGCTATAACCAGTTGCAAAATTGGAGGCTACAGGTTTAAATCCTACTTCAGCCAAATTGAGTGCTCTGGAGTTTTCTCTCATCCTGAAAAGAATGAGCTGATTTTCATCATTAATTAATTTTGATGATTGTCTTGAAGACCTTGACAGTTGGCATGTGACATTATACAAATAAATACATAGTTGCCATTTCTGAAGAAGCTTTTTGCTAAAAACCAAGGCAGAATATTTGCATCTGCTCAGTCTTCATCTGCTGAGGTTCCATTTAAAAAACAGCTGTCTCTCATGACAGAGGTGTATTTTCAGTTCCTTTAAGGTTTAAAAACTTCTAGTGTTCTGCAAAAAGGCTATTCTTTATTTCCTATTATTAACTCTTTCCATCTTCAAAAATTACTAATCTTGTATGTATGAAGAAAGATTAAATCTTATACTGTCTCGAAACTTCACTTGCTGATTATGCCAACAAATATGCAGGCTGAGGCATAAGTCATGGCAATTGTTACTCTCTCTCTCAAAGGCAAATAATGTGATTGCAATTTGAAATTTTGTGGCATTGATAACTTAATAAGACTTCTCAAGTTATCAACTGCATCAGATTAATGAAAATTGAGCCTTTAGCAAACCTGAACTCTGTGACTTTCATCAGGAACTCGTGCACAAATTTCAAGACACATTAAAAAAGAAAAATGACTCCCAACAAGACATTCTGAAAGCTCATAAAAGGATCATCTGGAAGAGAGCTTCTCAAACCAATTCAAGCCCTCCAAATACTGAATAAGAAATGACCATGAGAATGTCTTTCCTCCCATTTTACACTTGTCTGAAATAAGACGTGACACATTCAGGCCATATATAACATTTAGATGATATTCCTACTGCAAACAAAATCTTAACAATATTTCAGACCTGTGACATATCACCATCCATGTAATTGTTCCAGGAATTTATATAATTCCATGTTGTTGATTGATTTATTTATGGATGCTCTGTAACATTTCAGGACATCACCATCCCATTCAATTCAGGACATGAAGCACCAATAAATTTTGCTCTAGGCCACCTCTTTCAGGTTTGAGATTCTTTTGGTGCTGTAAATAAATGGAACCCCATGGCTTTACTTTCTTTCTGAAGGAAGCCTTATTTAAGATTTTTACACTCAAAATAATTGATTGACTCTGGCCCTGATTGAACCCGCAATCTTGAATCTAGGAGGCAAATATAATTACAACACCACCAAGGCTGACAGAATTCCATATCATTGTAGGAAGGTATATGTTAAACATACTGGCCAAACAATTGGAAGATAGATACACTGAACACAAATGCAACATCAGATTGCTACAACATCGGTCCTGGTGTTGTAGTGGTAGCCATACTTGCCTTCTAAACCCGGCCAGAATCGATGGATTTTTTCGGGCATAAAAATCATAAGTATGGCTTCCTTCGGAAGGGAAGTAAAGCTGTGGGTCCCGTGTCGTACATTTACGGCACGATAAAGAACCTCAAACCTGAAAGAAGAGGTCTCTGAGGAAAATTTGTCGACTGTTTCATGCCGTAAATAGAATGGGACGCTGATGACCTGAGATGTTAAAGAGCATCCTTAAATAAACAATTCAAAAAAAAAGATTGCTACTAAACAAAAAGTATCCAGTGACTCGACATAACATTGAACATAAACATAAAATTCTTTTTGATGAGGTCACTATGGTGGACCATACAGATAGATATCATGACAGGTTAATCAGGGAAGCCATCAAAATTAAACTAGATTTGCATAACTTAAACTGGAACAACAGCTTATAATTCAGTGTATCATGGACAACAGCTTTTGAAACAAAACTAAAATAAACAATGGCAATTCCTTCCTTCCCCAGTATTCACAGTCATAGGATCTTCCCAGAAACTGAAAATCTCCATTGCCCAACCCAACCAACCAATATCGGCCAATCATAAGTACCTTCCTCTCATTGGTTAATGTAGTTAATCACACCCCATCTTACTAAGCTATAAATGTAGAACAATTCTCTCATGAGTTCCTAATGAAGGCCACAGAATTCAAGATGGCCAAAAGCTCAAGTTTCATTAATCCAATGCAGTTCCTAGCCCAAGAAGCCTTATAAGTGATCACAATTTGTCCACACAACCCAAAGAGCATGTCATCTGTAATATGTGATGATGTCATTAGATGGCAGTAAAATGAAAGGCTATTGGAACATGAATGGAAAGACAACCATTGTGCAAGATGGAAGTTACATAAGAGTGAATAGAATTCTTATATGAAAATAATCATTCTCCAAAAGTGAACTGCCAGAGAATACCACGTAGAGCTGATGGAAGCTGTGAGGAATAATGCCCTTCCATACTAAACTGTTGCTAGGTGGACTGCAGGACTTTAGCAAGGATGCAGTTCAACCAGTGACCAATATTCCAGAAGACCTGTGACTATATGGAATACAGTAATCTCCAACTTTGTATTCAGACACTGCTTAAGTTCAGGCAAAAACCAGCATTGAAAAGCAAAGCATTCACAGGACTATATCAGAAGACCTTCAACTATGGAAAGTGAGTAAGGTGAGTGCCGCATGCACTCACTGAAGTTTGAAAGTGGACATAGTATGCAATATGCTGCAACCATCTGATATGCTACCAGCAGGGAGAATACATGAGTACTATTCTGAGGGTTTATGGGGTGATAATGCGTGTATCTGTTTTGTTTTTGTAATGCCAATGTAGCCTTGTGACTAATAAATGCATGTAGCTCAATAAAGTGGAATAAGAAGCAAATAGAACGGAAAACAAAGTGTGGCTTCTTTGATCTTTAGTAAGCCTAGACTCTTTACTGGCCACTATGTTGAACAGCTGTTTTACTGTCAAAGTAGTTTTATGCAAAAAAGAGTTACATATTAATATATTAAAATTCTAACTAGTTAAAAGCTATTAGGCGGTCATCTGCTATACATATAATAAACAATACTTTAGCAATAGGAACCTCAGAATGGAACATGCAGATAAATGGACAAGAAATAATATATTAGGATATGACACTTACTTTTAAATTTATTTAATTAACACACACAAGAATAAATAAAGTTAATAAATATACAAATATATCAGAATTGAATGTCAAATTAATAGACTTGCTATCCTAATACAAAGAAGTAAAAAATAAACTGAAGTTAAGATCAAAATTAATTGTAATACACTGCTCAAAAAATTAGAGGAACACAGTTTAAACCAAAGGTCCAAAATAAATATTAATAAAACATAATTTTTGACATTCAGGTGTTATGTTTAGAAATATTGTTTAAAAATTTAAATAGAGTTCTAGTGTTTGTTAGTTTTTCTCTGAATAAATAAATGAAGTTTCGAGAATAGTTGAAACCAAAGTGAGTGCTCTTTGACTTATTTCTTTGAAAACAGGTTTTAACAGCAATCTGTGGTAGGAATTATTTTGTGTTCTCTGAAGCTAATGCAGAACTGAAACATCAGTTGTACAAGCAGTTGCATGGATTGGAGATGGCCATTCCATTTGCTTTGTCTCTAAGATTCTTCATGTCAGCCCATCTGTTGTCCGTAGTATTTGGAGGCAATATATAGAGACAGGTAGATACAAGAGGCGACCCAGACAAGGGCGTAAGAAGAAGACAACAAAAGTACAGGATAGATATCTTGTACAATCAGTTTTGTGCAGATGCATATCTACAGCCAGAGATCTACAAAATGATATATGCAAAAAAACTGGAGTGGTGATTTCTGATCAGACTGTAAGAAACAGACTGAAAAATGCAGGTTTGAGATCTAGAATCCCCTTTCAAGCCCCTCATTTGACACGATAGCACAAGGAAGCCAGACTGAGATTTGCTCAGAATCATCTCAACTTGCAGCTCAGCCAATGGAACACTGTTTTCTTCACAGATGAGTCAAGATTTCATTTAACAGGTTGTGATGGAGATGTCCTGGTGAACATCTTGCTCCAGCCACGATTATTGAACATGACAGATTTGGAGGCAGTTTGATTATGGTTTGGGCTGCCATTACTATTGAGTCTTGGACAAAGCTTCTTGTTGTCTCACAGCACATGAAAGCTGATGTTTACATTAATGACAATATCCTTCAACATATCGACCTAAATAAACAAATTCTGTAATTAATATAATGATTTATTTATTTACTTATTAAATCAAGATTTATTCATTTAAATTCAACCACAGAACAACCAGAATTTGTGAAGTAGTTGCTAATTGGCTGTTTCCAATAACCACAAATACTTTAAATTATAAAAACTGGCACAGATGTGAAAGGTTTAATCGTGCAGATTCTGCCTTACATAATATTGTTATTTCATAATTTGATATGGAGTAAGAATGAAATGATTTCAATAACATTTCATGTGTATTTAAAATACAATATTTCTCTCTTAAATTATTTATTACTTTGCAAATATAAATTAATTTAGGCAAGGAGAATACTGCCATTTTTCTGCCATGTATCTTAATCAAGCAGTTGTGAGTATTTGTAATATATTTTGCATAAACTTATAGACATTAGGATGTAAATAATACAGTGTAAAGAGTCAACATTTTTTAATTCTTTTTGATATGACGTTCCTTTCATGCTGTGATCCCTAAATCCAGTAGATTTTTCACCACTTATGCCTATTCTTTATTTAAAACCTATCATTCAAACTCTTAAATTGGTCACTATTTACACCCACAAACTGAGAATCCATAGTGTTTTCTGCTGCAAATGACAATGTGCTTTTACTCTGTAAATACCAAATTTTTCCTTAAAGCAAATTTGATGGTGTGAATTTATTTTTTTCCCTACAAATGGTAGTTTCTCCATGAAAAGACTGCTATTCTCAACCGTGTATTTAATTTATCTCTGGGCTGTGAGCTGGTAAATCAGGTTGATATCCAACAGAAACAGCTGTTTGGGAACATATTGCAGATATCCCAGGACTTTATGTGACTGCATCTGTAGTCTTTGTAGTCAGTTTGTCTGGTCTATAAATTTGGAGGTTCCAGGCAAAATTTTCCTTACCTGAAAAGGTGAATGCCAGGTAACTTTGGACATCTGGCCTTATTTATGCACTCATTTCATTCAATCATTCATTCATCTCTTTAGATCTTCGTTGTTATGAGGGACAATAAACTGTAACAATTTTTTTTTTAAAAAATCCTCTTTATATCCAATATAGTTTTACATAAGTAAAATTGTACCTGCTTTAACTTTGGTGGATGAAAATTATTTTGTATTAGGTGCAGGACTGTAGTTTAGTGTAAAATAAATGTCTACATTATAATAACAGATAACAGTGTAATATTTTTCAGTATATCAGTTTTAGCCTTCTTAGCCACCTTAAATGTTTCACTGTTCCTCTATTAAGTTGCCTCCTCCTCCTCCTCCTTCTTCTTCTGCTCCTCCGTTTTGGCAGATGTGATATGAACAAATAATATTGAAACAGCTTTAGGCTTCAAACGTTTCTTAGAAAATTTAAAAACATGACCTTTTTACAGTGCACATTACATATCATGCAGTTATTACTTGAATGTATGGCATTATTTAACAAATTTTGTCTTCTGAAGTGTATAGCGCATTTCTTTGCACTGGAAAAATATAGGATTGTCAATTTTATTATTAGGATTATGACTAATTTGAATTGAAGAGAAACTATTTTGATTCTGAATTAATTTATTCTTGATAACCTACTAGTATCATTTTACTCATCGTTGCTTGTCACTTGAAAAGCTAAAAAAATATTCACAGTGTGCAAAACAAGTGTTCGATAAGAGCTAGGCATAACAGCTGTTTACATGGTTTCACTATGGCAGACAGTCATGTGCACTAGAAATTGGTGCACAGATTGTAGGGAAGTTTCCATTCTGTTTATTCCTTATTCCATGAAGAAATTGTTGTTTACTAATTTTTTTTGCACTACCCCCTTCCATTTGCATTTCAAATTTTTTGCTGATCTCATATTTTGAGGAAAAAAAATAGATGCCATGACTTAATTCCTCAACCCTCATATGAATGGCAACTGTGAAATGTACTACATGCTTAAACTGAGTAATCCTGTGTTGTTCATGCACCAAGAAAAGTTTTAAATATTTACATCCTGTAACCAGCAAACCAAGCCTTCTACTGTGGCCTTGCTGCTGAACAATACTCAAGAGAATTAAGTGCTGCAAAAACAACTAAGAGAAACAAAAACAAAAATTAACCTGAATAATCACATTAAAAATTGTCATTTGAAATGTCATAAAATATACATTTTCTCCTTGGTATTTGATGATGATTATTGTTGTTGTTATTATTATTATTATTATTATTATTATTATTATTATTGTTGTTGTTGTTATTATTATTATTATTATTATTATTATTATTATTATTATTATTATTATTATTAGCAAGTTACTTCTGAATTAATTTATTGCATCATTTATCATAGAATGGTAAGCTTAAAAGATAAAAGATAGTGTATATGTAACAATCTTCATATACATGAATAAGTAAAACATCTGTTGCAAGTTGGTATACATTTCTTGAAAGGAACTGCTGCAGATAATTGTTAATTTTAGTAGCAAGAGCCAAATAATGCTTAAAAATGAGGGTTGGCAATTTGAGTATTTATTTGTTTAGTTGGGGTTAGTATGTAATATATTAAATACCTTTTTGTTTGCTTGCAAGTTGCAAAGGAAATGGACGTACTGCATGCCCGCTCCTGACTGAAAGAGATGCGTAGCGATGTTAAATCATGTTGTGTTAAAATTGGCATTTTTAATGTATGAAAAATAAATTGCCAGGAAAAAAGTGGTGAATAATAACAAGCTATGGCTTCATTTTTGCAATTCTGACTCTGTTAGTAATTGTAGGAATAAAAACAAACTCCAGATCAACAATGGAACAGTTAGGCAAGATGCTAGAAACCATCACCAAAGAATTATAGAATATGGAGAGCAGAATCGACAAGCAAATGGAAGCTGATTGAAAGAGATAAAATTAATAATAGGACACTTTGGGGGATAATCAAAGAAAAAGATAGCAGTGTGCAAGAAAAGATTTTCATACTTGGAAGGTATATAGAAGAGAGAAATAGCAAGGCAGATTTATCATTACTAGAATGCAAGAAAGAAGAGAAAGACAAACTTGGCAAGAAGTTGATATTCTCTAGAAACTGAATCTAAATATTGCAGGTTTGGAGAATGTAGATTGTTATAGAATTAGAAGAAAAGGACAAAGAACAAGATTATTATTGTTAAAACTGCTATGATGAAATTTAAATGGAAAGTTTTAAGAAAAATAGCAAGAAGTTAAAAGGCACAAAAATATTAATTGAAAAGGAATTAGGAAAAAAGCAGCGAGAAATAAAATCTATAGCACTAAGGAAGAAAGGAAGGGAAGAAGAAAAAAAGCGTTCATAAAAGGAAGTTACTTGGAGATTGATTGAAACAGGAACCTTGTCAGCACATTGCAATATGAGATGAAAAATAACCTTCACTTATGGAGAGCAGAATGGGGCAGGATTATGGCATGAGAAGGAGTTCACACACTGCCAATGACATCACCAAGGAAATTAGTGCAAACATCATCCCAGCTGATTGAGGTACGAGAAGATTGGCCGTGGGAGCATCAGTTGGTTTAGATGTGTGGAGGTAAGAGGGTTTAAGTGTGGTTTCAGTGCTGACCAGCAGCATCCTGGAAGTTGAAAATGTCAGAAGCAATGGGGAAGCAGCACAAATGCACACAAGAAGTGAAATGAGGTTGGATAAATTTAGGTTTGAAAGGAAGGGTTTAGTATAGGGTTTTGAATTATCAATAGTAAGTTGGAATGTTGAAGGTTTACTGGAAGAAGTATGCAGTGGTGAAATTTTATAAGTGTTGAAAGTGGGGGATGTGATAGTCGTAGTTGATACATGGTTAGCAAAGACAATAAATATAGAAATCCCAGGTTTTACTTTTCTAGCATAAGGGGTGTTAAATCAGAAAATCAAAATGAAGATAGGGCATCAGATGACTTTGGGTGCTTTGTAAGGAAAGAAAAAGAATTTATAGTAAGAGAAGAAAAAGAACAAGGGATAACTCATTGTTGTGGCTGTCTTTTCTCGATATTTACCCAATGGTGATCACATAAATATTGATATGGTATATAACCCTCCCAGTGCATCAGAATATTATGATACAGTTTATTTAGAAAAGTAAGCTATGTTATTGAGAAGCTTGGTGATAAATATGAACAAATGGAAATATTCATTACAGGTGACTTTAGTGCAAGGATAGCAGAAGAACAGATGCAGTTAAGTAACCTAAGTGAAGTTTGATATGGATTTTGAATTAGAGAGAAGAAATAGCAAGACAAGCTCTCAAATAAAGAAGGAAGACATCTCTTAGATTTCTGTGAAGAAAATAGTCTTATGTCATGAAATGGAATGAGAGGATCTGATTTAGATTTTACATTTGCAAACAAGAAAAGACAAAGTATGATAGATTATATGTTGTGAAAGCAAGGATAGAGAGGAAGGAGTATGTAGAGGGAGCTGTAGACATATTGAGGTACATAAATGGAGGGAAGAGAAATATGACTCCTTTTGTAAAGAGCTGAATTCAGAAAGAGGTAAAATTTTACAAGTGGGAATAGAGAGTACAGATGACGTGGGGCAGGCAGTCAAGAAATTAGATTGATTGATTTATTTATGGACGCTTTTTAACAGCTCAGGTCATCAGCATCCCATTCAACTCAGGGCATGAAATGGTCGACAAATTTTGCTCAGAGGTCTCACTTTCAGGCTTGAGGTTCTTTTTCATGCTGTAAATGTACGACATGGGACCCACGGCTTTACTTCCCTTCCAAAGGAAGCCATACTTAGGATTTTTACGCCCCAAAAAAATCCATCGGTCCTGACCGGGAAGAAATTAGAGTATAGTGTAAAATGGGCAGGGGATGATATGAAAGCAGGAGTCTATGAAGATAACAAAAGGAAAAGAAAAGAGTAACTCAAGAGTTAAGAAATTGGAGGCAGTCAGCGGATAAAGAGCAAAGAGAATATTTTTTAGTACTTAAGTGGGGATGTAGGTTCCTCGTTGAGGACAAAAAGAGGGAATGGGTTAAAAAAATAAGTCAAATGTTGAAAGATGCGGCAAAAAATCATGATAAAAGGAAGATATGTCAGTAGTAAAAAGTTTGCATAGAAATGGAATAAGAAAAAAAAATATAAAGCTGATGTGCTCATTTTAACACACCATTAGGGCAGGAGAATTAATTAGAGCAGAAATAGGTTTACTAGGTAATCAGAAAGCTGTTAATGACTTAAATATGGAAATTATGGAGGAAAAATTGTATGATCTAATTAAGAGGTTAAAGGTGAAGAAAGCAAGAGGAATTATGGTATTCCAGGGAAATTTTGGAAGGTTTAGGCTAAAGAAGATACTAGGAGAAAAGCAGTTGTGAAATTGTACATTAAAATAATAGAAGTATGGGAGATGCCCAAGATGTGCAGAACAACTATGATAGTACCCATATAAAAAGAGAAGGGTATTATAAATAATCCAGCTAATTATAGGGGTTTAATTCCTTTTTTCCATTTTAGGAAAGGTTTTTACTAGAATTCTAGCAAGTAGATACAGAAATAGGTAGAGAAGGAGAACAAATTATCAGAATTCGGAACGGTTCAGACCAGGGAGAAGAATATCAGATAATGTGTTCATAATAAAGACAATAGTGCATAAATATTTAAGCAATAAAAGGGGAAGGGTTTACCTAGGTATTTATAGACTTTGAGAAGCATTTAATACTATAACTAGAGAAGCATTTTGGTTAAAATTGAAAGGATAGGAGTAAGCAATACATTTATAAAATACCGCCATGGGTGGCCAAGGTCATTCAGGTACATAATCATGAGTGGGAGGTCTGGGGTTCAAATCCCGCCATGACCATCCTTCCTGACTGAGATTTTTTTTCCTTCGTCATAAATGGTAAATGCTAGAGAGGTATCCTAAACTTAGGCCTGGAACGTTTCCTTCCTTAAAAAAATCCTTTCCCAATATATTTCATTTAATGTTTCATCAGTGCCCACTGCCTATGATGCATCAGTAGTAAAAAAAAGGCATTAAATACCATTCAAATAAAGTATATAAAATGATTACAAAAGATACATAGTGAGGACATGTTTTGTGTCAAATTCAGGTAATAAGGTAACAGATTATATCCAGAGTAAAACAGTAGTTAGACAAGGCTGTAAATTAAGTCAAATACTGTTCAATCGCTATACTCATGACATTCTGGATAAGACTCAGAGAGAAAAGATACATTTACCAGTAATAAACAATGAAGAAATACCAGGGTAGATTTTTGCAGTTGATGTAGTAATTGGATGTGTATCTAGTGGAGGATTGATAAGGACAATTAAGGTAGTAAATAGTTTTTGTAATGAATGGGGATTGAAAATAAATTAAAAGAAATGAAAGATCATTTTTAAAATAGGTTATAAATTGGGAAAGCATGAGAAATGGCAATTAAATGGAAGAGAAATAAAGGTGGTAAGGAAATTTAATTATCTAGGACCAAGATTAAGTTCTAATGGAGGTTGGAATTAACAGAAAAAAAATGGCAACAGCAAACTGAAATGCAGCTATGAGTGTTATAAAAGCATGTTTAAAAAAAAATCCATAAATAAGAGTAAATTGCCTGGAAAGAACTTAAACAGCCACAGTAAAAGCAAAAAATGCTTTATAGGGTGTAGAGGATGCATGGAAAGATGTTGATAAAATAAATAGAAGTTTTTGTAAACAGATCTCAGGTATACCAATAAAATTGCCAAATGGCTTGAATTAGGTAGGCATTCACCAAGATACAAATTATTACAAGAATTATGAAATACATATCCAGAAGTACCACATTAAAAGAAAGTGATATTTTAAAGAAGGTCTCTACATCCAAAAGAAATGTAAGTGGAAAGGATCTTGTCTCAAAGTGCAGGAAGTTTTGCAACAGATAGGGAAACTTATGGACAAATTGGAATATCAAAACAGAGGATTCTGGGAAGAAATAAACCTAAGATTAAAAGATATTGAAAGGCAAGAAATATTTGGTAGTATAAGAGAAAAGAGATTATTGTTACTTTATAGGAAAAAAATAGGGTGAGCAGGGAAAAATATATAGACCAATGTGAAAATACAGACAGGTTGGGAAGGGTTTGCATGAACTAGAACTGGAGTTATGAACTTAAAAGGGTTAAGATATGATAAAGGTGTAGAAAAATATCCAATGTGTAGAGAAACAAATACAGATTTCCATTATTTATTATACTGCAAGCAAATAATGTTGTGGGGAAAACAGGCTTCATAACTAAAATGGAAGAATTTACATGGGGAAATATTAATTAGAAAGATCTTAACTGTAAAAGGAGAGAAGAATATAAAAATGATAGGGAACTATTTGGGCTAAGTTAGAGAAATGGATAAGAATGATTAAGAGGAAGATAGAACGAAATATAACCTTAGAAGTACAATAAGTCATAAGTACAAACAAGGATAGGATATTATAATAATAAATATAATGGTCATCAATACACTAATAAACCGGAGTTTTATGTATTGGAATCAGATTGTTAACAAGCAACCCTAGGAAGAAATTGTCTAGAGAAGATAAATATGGTTATTTGTTATTTATTATTCTTTATATTATTATTATTCTTTTATTTTATTTTTAGATCTCATTTTGTAATGGATTAGTAATGTAATATTTGAGTGATGTATATTATGCAGTTTCTGGAGATATATTTGTAATAATTTTCAATAAAATAGTTCAACCCAAGTCTTCCGGATATTCCAGCAGGAAACTGCTGATGAGCAAAACTAAATGCAATGTACTGAAAATATAATTTCTTAATTGATGTAATTATGAAGTTATGAAACTAATTATAGCTTATAATGGTAGGGAGCAAAAATGTAAATTTAATTGCAATGTTATTTGCTGAAATAAAATTCATTCATTTTTAAATACATTTAATGTTGACCCACATGCAGCACTGCAAATTTTGTCTGGTGTTGACATCCCAAATTGATCTATCTGTATAAATGCTTAATAGAAAACTAAACTGCTTCGTTTACAAATACTAACACAAAAAATAACTTTAAGCTGTTTCGTAGGACTAATTCAATTATCTTGATAACTGTGATATTGCTGTATAGATTTTGAAAATGTACAAATCTTCCAGTTTGCTTTGGCTTCTCATTTTATTCATGTTTGAAGTGACAATTTCCATTATTGTAATTTAATTTGTTGCTTCTTCCATAAGGAAATTAAAGCAGAGTAGCTTAATTCATGTTTAATTGAACTATCTTAATACTACCAAAAATAATTGTCACTTCTAAGTGTAACAATCACAGAATTGGCCTTGAGATGAATTTGTGCTTGCCTTACAGATATTTACCAAATATGAAAAACATCGGAGGTTACTTTTAGATGACATTTTGGCATCAATAGCAAGATTACCTAGCAGCAAAAGAAGTCTGAGATCCTACAGATTAAATTCAGAAGAACACATTCAGATGTTGACAGCATTAGTCCTTCAGTTAATACAGTGTGTAGTTGTGCTGCCTGAGAGATTACAGTTAGAGCCAAAGGAAGAGGGGAAGGAAAATGAAGAGGAAAATAAGGATAAACTTGTGAATGTAAGTATTTTTGTTTCTTTCTCTCAGTAAATGTAATAGTATTTGTGATAGTGGTAACCAGTTCAGGTCAGAGAAAGTCACTGAAGGTCATTATACAGTTTGTAGGTTTCCTCTGTAATATATAGTAAAGGCTTAACTTCTTCTTCTTCTTCTTCTTCTTCTTCTTCTTCTTCTTCTTCTTCTTCTTCTTCTTCCCTATGGAGGAGGAGTTTGTATGGTGGCCTCTAATGGGCCTATATTGAGATGGAAGATACCATATGTGGCCAGGAATTCAAGGAGGCAATGCACATGCATGGGCAGGGTCTCTAACTTTCCCATAGATAATAACTCCCAGATGCCAGCAGGCTCACACGAGAACCACCTGGAGTTCACCAAGGTTTCACTCCAGTTTTGCAGCACCCCCCCAGACAGAACTCATTGGGCGCTAGGACAGGAATTTTTCCTGAGTGCAAAGCACAAGGCATCATTCCACCTTGCCTGACACTTCTAACTCTGTAACTGATGTCATGGAATGAATTCAGTAGTCTTAGTGGTCTTCATTGTAAATAGAGTTGTGCAATAAGTTTTGACTTTGTACAGTTTGCAGCATAATTACAATCCTATCACATAGACCTTCAGCACTTTAACCCCCAGGTGGCAACATATTGTTTTCATAGCTTGGATAGAAATGTAATTAACAATAGTCTTGTCTGTCAATAATCTAATGATTTATTTAGCATATGCCACTAAAATTCAGTGCTGAAGAAAAAAAGAAATTGGATCAGAATGTAGGAATCAAACCAAGTACTCCCTCTTCAGTGCAATTCCATTCTTTTTTTTATGTAGCTAATCTGCTAGTTGATATATATCTTGGTTTACAGAAATATGTTATGCACAATAATTATACTTATAGAATTTTCCATTTCATTCAAACTTTACTAAATTTATTTGCATTAAGGTGGTTTTAATGATATTTGTATTAAAAATTATTCTATTTGCTTTCTACTAATGCATTCCATTTTACATAGTTCTTCCAAGAGCTCTTGAAGTTTTGTTATTAGAATGCTAAGGACTTGTCAATAAAAGTTCTCCCTTCCCTCCTGGCAATTGAAATTACTCATATATTTTGCTTTATTAATATTCTGCTTCATCCTAAAATGTTTCTCAGCTCGCACTTTGCAAATAGAACCATACCATAAATACAAAGTTATATTTGCAAAATTCTTTAATGATCTTCCATGAGTTTACCCGTAAGACAGTTTTTCCATTAGCAGTGTGACAAGTCATGATGACAAGTACGCATGTTCTTTCTGAGAAATAAGTACTAAATTACTGGTCTTTTGTACTTGTTGCAATTGCATTATTAATGATTTTACATTTTTAAAAGCTTTTTATGTTATATAAATTCATTTATTATAATGTGAACATAAAAGATTATTAATAACCAAAGCATAACAAAAGTGAAATTGTTTAATACTGGAAATGATATGAGTGCCATGCAATAATTAATTCTTCTGAAAAGATATGAGTGCCAGGAGTTAGTATGCATTCCAATATTACCAATGAGTGCCAGGAGTCAGTATGCATTTCAATATTACCAAAAGGAGTATCATTATTAATAAACACAAGTGAATATTATATATTATGAATAAAGGAATAGAGTATTTTTACTTTCTATAAGGTCTAAAATCATTGCATAATTTAACTTCATGCACAAATTTATTCATAAAATAGTTACTTGCAAATAGAATTTATGATATTTACATTCATGAACTCTTATCACCAATAGAAGAATCTTCTTCTCTGCAGAAACTTCTTTCTTAGCATTTATTTAGCAATTTGAATTTGCCGATATTTGAAAGATTCTAAAGGTTGGCACTTTTTCTAATCACATAGATATTATCCCAATCCTGAATATCTCATCACAACTGTTTTTTATTACATCAGGACTGACAGAATTGACCGTTATCCAATATATTTTGCTGGCCTGGAACTTGGAGATTCCCAATTGATTTGTCTTTGTTATTACAGTATCCATTATAATAATTAAAAACATAACACTTTCCAAGTATCAACAATACCAGATTTACACAAAAATTTGTTTATGGCATAGCGCTTATAGCATTCCTTTGGAAACTACTTTTGAAACTTAAATAAAGTGTCATCTAATGAACCATTTTTTTAACCTAAAGGAGTAAAAGTAGGGCCCAGATATTCTTTACCAAAACATAGCAATGGCCCATATAGCAATCTCCATTAAAGAACAAAAATAATAATTTTGTGGTATTTATACCACTTTCCATAAATAGTTCACAATTTACCATTTAAAATTCAGGAATTCCTAGTTTAATTCTTCTTCAGGCAAAATTTGCTTGGAAAGTAAGAAATGAGGAGTTTTGTAAGTTAATTCACTTACCCTCACATTAATTAAGGTTTGTCTTTTTGTGCCTTAATGACATGTGCTGTTCCTGGGCCTAATATTAGTTTTTTCTTTCATATTAAAATGCTTTGCAAAGAAGAATACTGGCAGTTGGGGTTGGCAGAAATGTGCACACATTTTTAGTCTAGTAGTAAGCACTAGTAAGGAAGACAACTCTTTAAAAATTCATGTAACTAGAGCTTGGAATTTTAGATTGATTCAGATTAAACAGCAACAACTGTTGACAATTTCTCTAAATTGTAGATAAAATGTGAACAGAGATGTACTGTTTTTGTGTAGCAAATGTGTTGCCTTCTGCCTAATAACCATGGGACTCTCTAAAATAAGATGAGATATAAAGATATACAATATCTCACACTGTTTGGCTTAGAATCATGCAATAAACCCCATTGACATTCTGTTCTCAATTAGTTCTATTTTCTTGAAGTCTCTTGGTATTGTTCCATTTAAAAATGTTAGATTATGATAGAAATACACTTTTTAACAATTGTTGGAATCTTTGTAAAAATTGCATTGATGAGCTTTTGTCTGAATTTCAGTTTGGTGAAAATAGCTCATGTAATAAATATTCAAGGTGGTAGCCCAGGTGATTCATCCTGTACTACGTAATTATATAATTTTCCTTCAGCATAATCATTGCAAATTAAACTATTTTTCAGGTTGACCGAGATGTCCTTATAACAAACAAATATGAAACTGCCTACAAAACTGCAGCAAATTTCCTCTCTGTATTTCTGAGTAAATGTGGCAGTAAAACAGAGGAAATAGATTACAGACCTCTTTTTGAAAATTTTGTGCAAGATCTTTTGACAACTGTGAATAAACCAGAGTGGCCAGCAACAGAACTACTGTTAAGTTTACTGGGTAAACTGCTGGTAAGTTGTCATGTTTTCATAAATGTATACATAATTTTTCATATTTTAAATTTTTTTAAAAACTTCTGTTTAAAAAATATATTCAACTAACACAGTGAATATGATTGTATGAATATGATTATATGATTTTAATCATAATTTTTCGTGTTCCCCACCATTTTACCTTTTGTATTTATGTTGACAATGGAAACTATGTTGAATGTCTCCAAATGTTTTTCTTTCAAATTATGTTTGTAAGAAATTAACCATTAATGGAATTCTCAGATTTATGCACATCTTTGATTCCAGCTAGATGTGGAAATATAGTGAAGGGCAACATTACAGTAATTGTATTCTTGGCTACAGGGAACATTTTATAATTATTTATTGACAAATGAAATTTTTATTGCCATCATCTGTAATTTTTGGTATTAGTCTGCCTGTACTATATAAAAAGACACTACTCTATGTTTAAATGACAAGCTATGGACTAAGCATACATCATTATCACTTACTCTTGTGACTTATCAGAATTAATTCAGTGCATTCCTCATCAAAGAATGAGATATCAATGTCATATTTATACATCAGAAGGACATTCTTTACAGTCCAGAACTTAATTACTATATTACAATCATTCAATGCACATAAAAATATTCACTTCTAAATTAGAGGCCTTGGTGAAAAAATTGTAACTTCGTATCAGAGAAGGGCAAAAGGTTAATGGTTAGTTTTTCCTGATCAGAAATTATGAAGATTGTTCTGAAAGTAATACCTCAAATTTATCATGGGAACTACAATGATTAGAGAGAACACAATTACACAGTTAAATATAGCAGAATACATGCAGTTTCTTTTCCTGAAAGTCACCATTATTCATTATCCATTTTTACCAGCAACAAACAAAAGCCTGTAAGCCTGGCTCATAAAAATTAGATATGCCACTCCATAGAAACCACATCTCATTCCCAGTAATGATTCTGTCCATGAAATTGTCACCTTCAGCCTCAAACTGATGCAGCAGGTCCTGACAGACTTTCATTCAATTATTTTTCTAGTACTGTGTAAGCATCCATAAAATCTAAAACCCACCTGGCACAATCTATGCCAGTCTCAATCAGCTCATCTATACTGATCAGCAGATTACAACCTAGGAACTGTATATAAAGCTTAATTAATGTCTGCTGTAATGTATTGAAAACAATTTGACAACAGTGGATTATCACATTGTTTGTTACAAGTGGGTCCCATGGATACATACATAGGACCAGAAAAATCATAGAATGAAAGTCTGTCAGGACCTACTGCACCAGTTTGAGACTGATGGTAACAATTTCATGGACAGCATCATCACCAGGGATGAACTGAGATCCAAAAGACAATCTATGGAATGGCAGTCTCTGACTTTTACAAGCAAGGCTTACAGTCCTTTGTTTATCACTGGCAAAAGTGCATAACAAATGGTGGTGACTGTGTGGAAAAGTAACTGTATGTATGTGAAATTGTTTCGCTTAATCTGTGTAATTGTTTTTTCTATATCTGTTGTAGTCTTCATGAAAATGAATAGGAGGAATTACTTTTGGAATATTCCTCATAAAAAAAATAATAATTAGTCAGCAGTTCTTTCCAGTAATTCTTCTAAAACATTGAATTGCACTTTTGTAATGTTTCTGCTAGTTTAAATTACAATCTTTTGAACTGAAATTGCAAAAATGGATTTAGTTGGTAGTAGTAACTTCATGAAAGTGCGTATTTAATACAAAGTACTATTGAATTACTCCAAATACAATAGGATCCCAATATTATTGAAAGCATTTGTTAAAATATGCTTTCGTTATAATGCTTATGCTCAGGTGCCAACTATTACAGATTATCCATAATTATATTGGATTTCCTGAATTATTACAGAATTAGTCAAACAGAAAATTATAAGGGCTGTTCAATAAAAAATGATAATTTTCTTCTTCTTCTTCTTCTTCTTCTTCTTCTTCTTCTTCTTCTTCCCCTTCACTTGATGATCTTTCTCAAAGTATACCCTGTTGGATGCTCTTCAAAGTCTTGCCGGAAACAACTTTTAACAGGTCCTTCAGAATTGCCTCTGCAGCCTTCCCGGCTGCTTTTAATGATGGAAAATGCCTCCCATAAAGGTGATTCTTCAATTTGTGGAAAAGGTCATGTGGGGCTAAATCTGGGCTATTGTCAGGATGAGGGACATACTTCACATTGGTTTTTGCGAGATATTCAGCAACAGTGTTTGTGATGTAAGGTCATGTATTATTGTGGTGCAGCATCTAACTTGTTGCATGGGAATGTGACCTTTTGCATTTGATATGGCCTTGCAGAGTTTTCAGGGCATCTTTGTATTATGGTCCAGTTACAGCTGTGTGAGCAAGTACAACATGCTAGTAAATAATTCCTTGAATATTGAAAAATGAGATGACCATAACTTGCCCAGCAGAAGCAAACACTTTTGTCTTTTCTGGTGTTGGTGACCACACAGAGCTTTGCTGTTTGCTCTTGAGATCAAAATTATGGCAGTGAAGTTTCATCAGCAGTGATTACCTTTAAGAGAAACTCTGTATCTTCTTGTAACATCTTCATGAACTGCATGCAAATGCCCTTTTGTTTGGAAATCATGGTCTTGGAAATCATCATGCACAAACATGTCTCGTGTGCAGTTTTTCAATTACCAGTATTTGAAATTTTCAGAATTTCTGAAAGTGTTCTTAATCTTATATAATAGTCCTCTCTCACAATGACAGCAGTGGCATTAATGTTTTCTTCCATTAGACCACAAACTAGAGTGCCAGATCCACCTTACTTTGAAATTTATTTTCTCCCCTCTTTAAGGATTTAAACTATCTTCAGGTTGTGCTATAGGGATGAACAAACTCTTCATAGGCCTCCTGTAACATTGCATAGCCTTAACTGAAGATTTGTTGAGATGAATGCAGAATTCCAGAGCGGCATATTGTTTGTCATATGTCATCTCCATTTTACTCTAGGTGGAACTGAACATATCTGAACGAAATTCTGGTGAGAAACTTCTCGAATCAGATATTAGTAAATTTCCTTTTTTGTGGATTTTCATTTCCTGTTAGATGTTTCAACTTTCAGAATGACTGTAATTTGAAATATTTAATGTTTTAATCTTTAATTTATTGGTTTAATAAAATGAAGCATGTTAATTTTCAAGCTGCTTCCACTAGCAAAAATATAGTATAGTTACAAATATCAAGACTCTTACATGAAGGATGGCCATGTTTACTTCGTGCTTTAAATCTCAATTTTTGGAATGGCCTATTGTTCACACTATAGGATTATAGAAAGCCCACCTGGAAGATTGGCACCTCTATATGGTTATGTCAACTGGTCAACTATTGTATAATTGAGAATGCTATTCTTAAGTATTAAATGTGTGACTCTATTTCATCTGATTTTTAGTTAGAGATTGTCCTTGCAAAGCATTAAATAGCTATACAGTTAACTATAATTTAAACTGCAGATAAATTTAATATTTATCGAACAATTTCTTTACAAAGCATTCAACATTCTGGAAACTTTCGTACAAGCATTCTTAAAGGAAAACTGAAAGTTTTGAGAGTGGTAACAATGAGTTGTTGTGACAAGCCAGTGCAGATTTCCTAGTTTTAGATTGAAGTTTAGATAGCAGTATGTGCAAGTCTGATACACTCCTACAATATGTGTTGTCAGCACTTCTGTGTATGTGTACGTGGGTGTTGCTGCACCAGATTAACCATGCAAGAGTATTTCCATTTTATATCATGGGTTCAGTCCCAGCCAGGATCGATGGATTTTTTCATGCATAAAAATCCTAAGTATGCCTTCCTTCCAAAGGAAAGTAAAGCAAAGCCGTGGGTCCCATGTCGTAGATTTACAGCATATAAAAGAATCTCAAGCCTGAGCGAAGAGGCCTCTGAGCAAAATTTATTGGCCATTTCACACCCTGAATTGAATGGGACACTGGTGACCTGAGATGTTAAAGAGCATCTGCAAATATACTAAATCAACAACAAATTTCCACATTATGATTTACTACAACTGTTAAGTAATTTTAGATGAGAGAATGCCTTTAAAGATTGCATTGTACATTTGGGGATCTTTGCCATTCACAGTGCCCTTTTTATCAATGGTTTGCAGATTTTAGGAGAGGAAGACTGCAGGACAGCGCACTGCAGCAACAAATAAAAATGTAATGAAAATAAAGCATATTTTGTGGGGAGATTCAAAAAGTCCTGAACATTGGATTGACAGCAATGAAAACAATCTTCAAATAAAAATTTCATGTTAGGAAGCTCTACAGTCATTGGATCCCCCCCTCACAGATGAGCAGAAAAAAGTGTGTGGTTTGGTGCCAGAAAATGTTGGAGGATCTAAAAATATATTTAACATAACAGTTAGGAAAGTGTGCTATACCAGTATGATCCAGAAACTGAGTGATAATCATCAGTCTGGTCTTCCCAGGAGAGGATCACCCACCAAAAATTAAAACAAGGCAAGCAAAAATTGTTTGCAAAAAAATCTGTTCTTTCTTCTTAGCTAGTAACCACTTTGCGACAGTTCCACTTGAGAAACAAAAAACTCTCACTGCTAGATGGTAAGCCACAAAATACCTGCCCAAAATCTTCATTGTACTCGGAACAAAACATTCTAAGACTGGTCTACATAGAATCCTATTGCATCACAACTATGTCTCTACCCATACAGCACTGGTAACAACTTCAGCAGGAGTCTGCAGTCAGATATTTGCCCCATTCTCCCTACAGTCCAGGTCTGGCCCCATACAATTTTTTTCTATTTTATGAAATAAAAGAAAGTTTTATGGTCATTGATTTGAACCACTGAAGCCCCAGTGGCTGCATACAAAGGATGTGTTTACACGCTATCCAAAGAAGCATGACATTCAGCATTTACAAAATGGTTTGAATGGATGGGCATTGTATAGATCGTAATGGAGAATATTTTTAAAAATGAAATAATCAGATCACATTTTTTTAAAATTTTATTGCTTTCATTCTCACAACTTTATAGTGACCCTCTTATGTTTCCAAGCATATAAATTGCACTTCAAATAGGTCCTCTTTGCAATGCTGCTCAGGGACCAGCACTAATGCACGGGAACATCTATTCTAATCATCTGGCAGTGTTTAAAGCTCCTTTTGAGTGAAATTGCAGAGGAACTGCCTCTGTAGTAATGTTATTTTCCTGTGAGGCCAGGGACAGAGTAGCTTTAGATGTGTCATGGAAACCTGACCATCTATTTTAAATTTAATTCAGTTGTTAATCCTCTATCCTTTATGCAGAAGTTGCTATGCTTAGTGTGGGGATTTAAAAAATGGAGAGAATGTGGTAAAATGAAATATTACAATTTAAAGCATGGCGGCGACAGAGTAACTTTTAAAACAATACTGGTAGATACATTGGAATGTGCTAGTCATGTGTGAATAGCATTTATGGTGTCAGGACATTTTTTATTAAATTATATACAAAGTAACATACTTAAATATAGCTGGTAACTTGATCTAATATTTTTATACTCCATTTACCTTTAAGAAATTCAGAACATGTTTCACATGCCCTTGCCTGCTTCATCGCCTACGAGTGAACTTGTTTTGAATAATTTAATGGTAAGTGGAGCATGAGTATTAAATCAACTCATCAACAAATTAAGAATACATGCTACTTCACTGTATTATTCGAACACAAGTTGATGTTAAATTTGAGTTAACATTATTGCTGAATGAATTAGATCAGTTATTGTCTTGGTAAGCAACCCTATTAAAATTGTTCTACAATTCCAGGTCAGTAATTTTGTGAATAAGAGCATTGATATGTCATTACGAGTGGCTTCTTTGGATTACCTTGGAGTAATAGCAGCAAGGCTGAGGAAGGATGCTGTGATATCTCAGTTGAAATTAAACACAATAGATCAAATTATTAGTGAGATTAAGGCTGAGGAGCAAAAGGAACTGGAAGAAAGTGGTGCTTTGGAAAAGAAAGTGGTATGTGTTCTGATGCTAATAAACATGTTAGATATCAGTATTGATGTGTCTTGCAATTGCTGACATTTGTCAAGTACATATTTTTGTTATGCTCTCTTTTTTGTCTTTTCATTTAGTTTATTCCTTCAGTGATTTGCTTGTTCAATTGTGCCTGCCTTTCTTAAACTTTTATGCATACTATTAATATTTTTGTCATCCATTGTTAATAATTGCAGCATATATTACATGTTTAAAGATAATATGAAAATATTTGGTTAAGTAAATTTTTATATTAAGGAATGTAAAGTCCTGTGTTTGCATCACTATCTAGTTGATCATATACAATATATGGCATGATTATTCTTTATTAATAACTTATTGGTATCTGAAATTAAGCTCTTGGTTTTAATATGTTAATCATTAGATTTATTTGATTTGATTTTATGTAAAAACTTAATTTTCACTCACTACTGATAAACTTTTTGGAGCCTCAAAAATAATTCCTGAGCGTGTATAAAAACAATGATCTATGCAATCATTGTAATAGAATTAAAAATAATTTATGTTTCTAATGTTTTCCTACATGCCAAATAGTAGAAAAGGTGCATTGCCATTAAATGAGTGAGAAAGAAAGAAAATTATTAATGATACTAGGTGGAGAATAGAAGAATAGGTTCTTTGCCATGGTCATTTCTGCATGGAAATCCTTAGTAACATTATGAAATCAATAATCTTTAAATTATAAAACGTTACTAAACTCCTCTTATACTAAAAATATAATAATAATCAGTATCAATTAATCAAGTATACACTGTAACCAAAATATTGAATCAAGGGAAGCACAATAACAGCAGTAATACTTTTAACAACAGAGGCTCAAGCATTGTTAACTATAATGTGGCAATGCTGTAAACTTACTTGTCAAACAAGGGCAAATAAAAAATTTTCTCACTGGCTCTGATTGGCAGAGATGTGGTGTACCTCCAAACCAGCAGGTAGCTGTCACAAAACTGAAGTTCAAAATCAACTGTAATGATTCTAAAAGTTATTACATTTAGTCATATTTTTTCTAAGTGATAAAAATAGTCATTACTTTGAATTAGATTTTGTATGTAGATTTTAGTCACATGTCGTGAATCCAGGAATCAAGGAAAGTTGCATTTTTATTTGTATGTAGATGATAGTATAAAGAGCAGGACATGGCTTAATATTTGCAAGATTGTGATTCATTGTGGAATGACAAATTGCCAGACAACTTATAATTGTGCAGGACTGCAGGCTCCATGACTGCTTGAGGTGTTCAGAAAGTTTTTATGTAAAAAGATCATTTCCATTTGTAAGCAGCCTGAAAGAGCTACATGTGGTTTCCTTCATTTTCTCAAGTTTGAAAAAAAAAAAAAAAAAAAATATTGCTGTAAATAATTCTTATTATAAACCATTGTTCTCAAGTTTGAAAAAAAAAAAAAAAAAAAATATTGCTGTAAATAATTCTTATTATAAACCATTGTTCCTTCCTGCACATTTTTGAGGATTTTGTAAAATGTGGCTCTCCTTCATTAGGTGCATGTAATTTCATGATTAATAACATGTTTAATTTTTCTTAACTCAGAAAAAAGTCTTTAGAAGCAAATCTCATATAAATGTATGGCTTTTTCCTATCCTGTATCATAGGAAAAAGGAAGTGATGAACTGGACTCTGAGGAGGAGAGAACACAATTTCTACAGAGAATGCTTCTTGACTATTTGGCAGTAAACGGTCAGAATGACCAAGCCCTGACATATGCAAGGCATTTTTATCTAGCTCAGTGGTATTGGGATGTTGACTCTGAGAAGAGACGTCCGTCCTCTGGTGGGAAACTTTCCCCCAACAAATTAATGTCAAGAAAGAACAAAAAAGCAAGAAGAAAACGTAAAGGTGAGTCATAAGTTTATAATCTAGTAAAATATTTTAACTTTAGTTTCTATCTGCACATCATAAAATGATCAATGTAAAAGTGTGTATGTGTGCGTGTGTAATGACTCTCTTTGTACCTGTAAGCCAGTTAAATTTTTTAGCACAAAATTTTTAATATTGCTGAGTTTTACCAGCTACTCATCTCTCGATACAACAAAATACACACACACACACACACACACACACACACACACACACACACACACACACACACACACACACACACACACACACACACACACACACACACACACACACACACACACACACACACACACACACACACACACACACACACACACACACACACACACACACACACACACACACACACACACACACACACACACACACACACACACACACACACACACACACACACACACACACACACACACACACACACACACACACACACACACACACACACACACACACACACACACACACACACACACACACACACACACACACACACACACACACACACACACACACACACACACACACACACACACACACACACACACACACACACACACACACACACACACACACACACACACACACACACACACACACACACACACACACACACACACACACACACACACACACACACACACACACACACACACACACACACACACACACACACACACACACACACACACACACACACACACACACACACACACACACACACACACACACACACACACACACACACACACACACACACACACACACACACACACACACACACACACACACACACACACACACACACACACACACACACACACACACACACACACACACACACACACACACACACACACACACACACACACACACACACACACACACACACACACACACACACACACACACACACACACACACACACACACACACACACACACACACACACACACACACACACACACACACACACACACACACACACACACACACACACACACACACACACACACACACACACACACACACACACACACACACACACACACACACACACACACACACACACACACACACACACACACACACACACACACACACACACACACACACACACACACACACACACACACACACACACACACACACACACACACACACACACACACACACACACACACACACACACACACACACACACACACACACACACACACACACACACACACACACACACACACACACACACACACACACACACACACACACACACACACACACACACACACACACACACACACACACACACACACACACACACACACACACACACACACACACACACACACACACACACACACACACACACACACACACACACACACACACACACACACACACACACACACACACACACACACACACACACACACACACACACACACACACACACACACACACACACACACACACACACACACACACACACACACACACACACACACACACACACACACACACACACACACACACACACACACACACACACACACACACACACACACACACACACACACACACACACACACACACACACACACACACACACACACACACACACACACACACACACACACACACACACACACACACACACACACACACACACACACACACACACACACACACACACACACACACACACACACACACACACACACACACACACACACACACACACACACACACACACACACACACACACACACACACACACACACACACACACACACACACACACACACACACACACACACACACACACACACACACACACACACACACACACACACACACACACACACACACACACACACACACACACACACACACACACACACACACACACACACACACACACACACACACACACACACACACACACACACACACACACACACACACACACACACACACACACACACACACACACACACACACACACACACACACACACACACACACACACACACACACACACACACACACACACACACACACACACACACACACACACACACACACACACACACACACACACACACACACACACACACACACACACACACACACACACACACACACACACACACACACACACACACACACACACACACACACACACACACACACACACACACACACACACACACACACACACACACACACACACACACACACACACACACACACACACACACACACAGAGATTATATGGTTATAAATGAATAAAATAAAATAAGATAGGTAGCAGAACTACAAAAAGATACAATGAAAATTAGACCATAGTACGCCATCATTAGTTTATGAAGGGTTTTGCAGTCGTATTGGCTGTTATATTAAGCATGAATGCAGCAAAATGCTAGATGAGCTTTGTAAGATTTACTGGACAGATTCTTTTGGGACATTTCTAATTATCTTTAAATACAGTCACAAAACTTTTTGAACTGATAAATTGAATTGTTAGTGGTGTATTCAAGGGTTGGAATTTTAATGGTGGCAACTATTTATTTACTGCAGACATGGAATACATTCCTGTTTCTAAGATTTATTGCATGTGGAAGTTGTAAGTCAAGGATGCCTTTAGCAGTGCCTGTTCTGTTGTTAGTTTGAAAAGTGTGGTATATATGAAGCATCTATGGCACAGCTCTGAAGCAAACAAAACAAATTGAGTTCATCTTAGAAATCAAGTCAAAGCCTCAAGGGTAGTTTGGGAATATTGTATAAATTTCTGATATTTCATATAAAATATGCTAACTGTTATTAGTTGGTAAATAATAAGATTTTTCCATTTTTTATTTTATTTTTTCCCTTCCTTTTTTATATATATAATGTCAGACGTTCTCAATTTAATTTTTAATACTTTTAACTCACTTTTAATTATTAATTTAATTTTTAATAGCACCCCTAAAAAGGTATTGATTTCCAAAATAACATTTACATTAACTGTATTAAGACTCCTCATTAGTGGCAGCAGTTACAGATCTGTTTTTATGTAAGCTTCCCTCTTAACTGAAATCAGAGATTGTTGTGAATATGTTATACTTATTATTTACTTCATTGTATTCCTACATCAAATGTAACTTTGGATTCCTTCCTGCTGCTATAACTATTTGGAACAGTCTGATGTGCCACAGCAACAGGTGGTGGAACTTGTTAATAAAACTGTGTGGAGGTTAAATGGTGTTTCTGGTAAAGTGAGGAAAGGATCTCAACGAAAACAATGGATTTTCTACACTGTGTTCAATTGCAAAGATTTTATAAGGAGAATGGTGAATTGGAGTTAGATTCAAATGATATTGTTTATTTCAAATTTTCACCAGTTGTGCCTGTCAGAGTAGAAAGAAGTTTTTCAAGGCTTTGTTAGCTGATTATAGGTAATCATTCAAATTTGAAAATATGTTCGCCATTGCAACTGGAGACTCATAAAGTGAATAGAAGGTGTTTTTAAAAACTTTTCAGCCACAATGAATAATCAAAATTATTGTACAGTAGACTTTCAATGAATGTCCTGTCTGTTCTATTATAAAACAAGCAATTACACTAAGATATTTTAAAAAGCTTTCCCTGTATTTTAGGACAAATTGTAAAGCCAAATCAGAACATGGGAAGAGGAAATTTTGACTATATATAAAGGGACTGACCTGCACTCGATATAAATAAATAATGTTCTACAAACCAGGGTGTGAACTTGCTGTTGATGAAGCTATGAGAAGTTTCAAAGGGAGATTTCATCTGAAGTGGTGTATATCTGCTAAACCCAAAAAATGGGAAGTAAAAGCATGGTAATTGCTAATAAAGGACAGTACCTTCTTAAATTATAGAGAAGTAAAATAGCACATTTCTTTTTTAGGGAACAGATGGTTGTGTATACATACACTATAGGGAATCTAAAACTTTTCTGCTTTAGGGTTTTGAAATATAATTCAAACACAGATTTTAACCATAATTGGTGTATATATTTATACATATATTTGCTGGAATGCTCTACTTTATATACAAAATAACAAAAATTAGAGAAGCAAAAATATATAAAATACTTAATTAGTTACACAATATATATAAAATAAAAATTAAAAATAAAGTAACTCTTGGAGCAAAGTAACCAAAATAGCAAGAACTAAGAGGAAAAAATATAGGTAGATAAATCTCTTGTGAACAATTTTCTCTATATTATGAGAAGCGTGTGTTCTTCAAACGTGGAAGACAACTCTACAGTGTATATATTTTATTTTGTATGTATTCTGATAGTGCTTAGAGAAAGTGGTTGTTGAGATAACTAGTTCTATTTAAATGGCATTAGAATGACAAAAGCTGATATATGTTGCTCTGAATGTCATCTTAGGATGGATGGATGGATGGATGGATGGATGGATGGATGGATGGATGGATGGATGGATGGGTAAGTGGGTGTGTTGGGCTGGTGGGTGGATGGATGGATACTTTAGGTACTTCAGCCTTGTTCATGGCTGATCCTTTGTGCATATGCCCCCCATGGAGACATCTGGGAGGAAGGGATGGGGTCACGGTGACAGGATCTATAGGTGGTGACTGTGTGGAAGCAGATGGTGTTCCAATTATGTTTCCAGATAGAACACCCCAGTGCCAATGAAAGCCGTCCCACATTGTTTAAGCCCCTCGGAAGATCCACATCCATTCCAAACACCAGGGCAGAAATCTTTCCAAAGTACAAGCCCCCCTCAACCTGGCACTTTTGACCCTGTAATAAAACCAGCAATGTGAAATGGGAGAGTGGAAAATTCGTGGAATGTAAATATTCATCCTAGCATTAGCCTAAATAAGACCAGGGGAAACCAGGGAAGGTAGACTTGGAACGTCCTGAATGCAAGTCTTATGCATTACTGATTGAGCCACCCTGTTCAGTGTCATCTCACTAAGACCAAGTTTGTTTAAATGCTTAGAGAATAGAAAAAAGAAACATAGGAATAAATGGAAAATTTGTCATAACATTTGCATATAATGCATATATATTTCATGATACAGTGTATAGTTCTTATAAAAATCAAAAGAGTTATCCACTAACAAATGACTGTGAATGATAATTGTGAAAACTTATAATTAGGTTTTGGTTCAGAATTTTTAGAGTTCCAAAATCTATAATTGCAAAAGTGCAGCATTTAAGTCTTGGTTAGTTTTTCCAAAATTAATGGAAGTGTAAATTGATATAGTAATACTGAATATTCCATAATGGCCATTGCTGGGAGGGGGAAGTTTGTCACAGAAACTTTTGCTGCAACATAATATAAAATATATATTCACTATTCGGAATTGCAGGGGAGGAATGTAAGTATATGCAATAATGTTTTTCATATGTAATATATAACTCTGTCTTTCCCTGTTTGCATTTAAGCTACTCTTTGTTAATCTTTATGTCTTTGTATACAGAAAGAAACAACAGATATCATAAAACTGGCAAAATGTTGCTCTACAGAGTAAAAAATAAAGGATAAATGGAAAGTGCCCATGTAATGCATTGATGTGTGTTTATAGATGAAAGCAGTGAAGAAGAGTCTTCAGGGTGCTCAGAATTAGAAGAAGAAGATGACTCCAAAATACCCTGGCAAAATGAACACAAAAATGCAGCCTTGTACAGACTAATAGAAATTCGGAAACAGTTCCTGGTGAGCAAGATACGACCTTTTCAAGACAATGTAGGTGCAGGAAACAGGACTCAGGTTCTGCAGACATATATAGATTATGAGAGCGCAGAGCTCATTTCACGATATTTGGCATCAAAGAGGCCTTTCTCACAAAGTTTTGATAGATATCTTCAAAGGGTGAGTTATTTGTACATATTTTAATGTTCTTATTGCCTTCAAGAGTTGAAAATTAAATTAAGTAAGAAAACATTTGTCTTTCAGATATTATTTGTGCTGACAGAAAGCTCAATAGCTATTCGAACCAAAGCAATGAAATGTTTGACAATGGTTGTGGAGGCAGATCCAGCAGTATTAGGAAGAAATGACATGCAGAGAGGAGTTCGGCATTCATTTCTAGATCAGTCTACATCTGTACGTGAGGCTGCTGTGGATTTAGTTGGGAAATTTGTTCTCAGTAGACCAGATCTCATTGACAAATATTATGACATGCTTTCAACCAGAATATTGGTATGCCACCACTATTGCTTATTTATATTAAGTATACATATATCTATAGATGACCTTCTCCTTGGCCTAGTGTTCAACATTTCTGACTGCTGGCCAGGAGACCCAGGTTCACTTCCTGGTACCTACTTAGGAATTTTTCTGAGTTAGGGAGGTCTGAAATAAGGTCTATCCAGCCTTATGAGGACAATTGGGAAGCTGCCTGATGGTGGCATTCTTTGATATAGGGAGCCACATAATAGGCAACTTGCAGGGTGCAAGTATGATGATCACATGCCCCTCTGCAATAATGCCCTATACAATGAAGTTGTGGGATGGAGGTAGAGGAAGCAGAGGTCACTGCGGCAAGCCAAGGCCCACTCTGTGCTGTAGAATGCCAAGAAGAAAATAACTATAGATATCTTGATATTAAGTATGTAGAATATAAACAAAGATATAGATCAGTAATTAAACGTAGTTTAATTGTACTGTATACATCTAACGAAATGATAATTACATATTTAACATTTTAAAGGTAATTGCAAGTAATCAGTAAATATATACTTACCATACCATGAGGCAGATTAATGTATTAATCTGACAAAAACTACTATAATCAGGTTTGGGGGTTTGAATCCCTCAGCTAATAATTCTGTCATTTTATTGATCTCCCTTTAAATTTGCGTATGTTTAATGCATATATTGTAATTATGAAAATATATATATATCTGTATGTAGATTATAATGTGCTTTTATTCCCATTTTGCAGGACACAGGTGTTAGTGTAAGGAAAAGAGTAATCAAAATTTTGAAAGATATTTGTATGGAGTGTCCAGAATTCCCTAAGATACCTGAAATATGCGTGAAAATGATACGGCGGGTGAATGATGAAGAAGGTAATTACTAATTTTCTGTAATGTTTGCTGTGCAGATTTAATTTAAAAGTTTGTGATGGAATAAAAAACTTTATAGCCTTAAAATGGCCATATGGTTCGTGAAATGAATCTAATTATACTTCAAATATTTTTATTCTTACCTATCAGAAAGAACAGGGTTAATTTTTCGTATTCATTTCCAACATGCAAAAGATCCAAAATTCTCTCTCCTACCCATTTCCTTAGATACATGTTTATATGTTAACTATGTTTGCTTTTGTTCTGTTTGTAGAAGTGGGAATCGTGTTGTTCCTGCACTGAATAAACCCAATTGACACTAAATTATTTTGACTCCATGTCATTGCTATGCAGCATCTTGAGTACTTACAACATTTTATGATTTTTGTTACTTCTCATGGTTTAATGAAACTTGCATTGAATTTCTTCTTCTCTTTTGTTTTCCCTCCTCCCCTTCCCCCTCTGGATTCTCTTTAACATCTCAGGTCATCAGCATCCCATTCAAATTCAGGGCGTGAAACAGCTGACAAATTTTGCTCAGAGGCCTCTTTTTTCAGACTTGAGGTTCTTTATCATGCTGCAAATGTACGACATGGGACCCACTTCCCTTCCGAAGGAAGCTATACTTAGATTTTTACACCAGAAAAAATCCATCGGTTTTGGCCGGGATCAAACCCATGATCTTGGATGTAGGAGACAAAAATGGTTACCACTACACCACCAGGACCGACATTCTGCTCTGCAGTTTATTAGCAAATGTCCATATAGTCTGCTACAAAAAAATTTATGTATTCATTGACATGTAGTTATGAATACTTTAATTATTGAAAGATAATATAAACATCATATATAAGTTAGTTGATCATCAGTATTGGTACAGTGTTGATAATAAAGGCATTTCTTGTAAACTATTATGAATATGTGCTCTCCACTACTCCCAAATTTAATGGGGTTAAGTAGCTAGGGAAAATGATCTTTGCATTAACCAAAGCAGATATAAATTGAAAGATTTATTTGTTAGCTTATTAGATGAACCGGTAGCTATAATTACAGATTTTACAAACTCAGCTGTAGATTGCATTAGTTGCATATTATGAAAGAATTTATTTCTAAAATGATTAAACCATGCCCAATGGCCATTTAAACTCCTCATTGATTGTTTCCAGATAACGAATAAACACATCTAGGTATTTAAATGGTCCGCAATATAAATTTCTACATTACATAACAAACTTTTATATTTTGCTTGTTTTTTATCATATTTTAATGCAACAAAACTGAATTAAAGGACATTAAATGGAGCATGAGCCAACTACAGCAAATATTATAGTATTTATTTGTTAAATTCAAAAAAAAAAAAAAAAAAAAAAAAAATTGGAGTGTATTTTGCTTTTCTGATTGGGATTTCCAGAACTAAAAGAATTCACTGCTTTTTTTTCTCTCGAACTCTACTACCATTCAACACTAATGTTTATAAGCATTGCAAGTTTTTAGCTGAGCCAACACAGAGCAGTAATAATTATTGAAATGTTTGACGTTATGTAAAAGTAGCTGAGCACACACTTCTTTTCATTCATACAACACTTGTGTGGCTGTAGGCGAAGAGGTTGAATCCAATAATTGCATTTGCATGATGCAATAAGCTTAGCCTGTATGTTCAGGTTAGCTATACAACAATTTTCTGTTGCTGAGATAGGTAAATTAGCAATTTGATACTGGAATCTGTTCTTGGCACCACATGTTTGGGTTTGTTTGTTGGGAATATTTTCATTTCAACTAAATTCTTCATTGCTGCTAGGCAAGGAATTACAAGGTTACAAACTTGTTATTCTCAGTTCGAATTATGGTTTCAACTTGTGAGACAGGGTTGTGGATTCAGAAAACCAATGCAGCACAAAAAGACGTTTTTCAGAGTACAACCTGTAGTGTACAGCCTCATACACAGCTCACAAGTATCAGTCAACCAATTGAATTTTACTAAGATTTTTACTGTAGATTTTGTAGCTCTCATAGTTACTGAAATAAATGTATATGATCATAAAGTGCAAGATGATCTCACCTTAAAAGGCAAATATGTTCAAATCGTGTTGGATTGCCAAAGTACAAGCTCCTAAGAGAGGGAAAGAGGAGGTACGTCAGCTTCCACCTTTGACTTTATTGCTTGGCATAATAGAAATGTAGTCACTGCTTTTCTAATTGCAGCCCCAAAATTTTGATGCACAATATAGGAAAGCCAGAGCTGAAACTAAAATGACAATTTTCTAATCTGATATTATACACAATACATTATGCATATGAATGGTGTTGATTTAGTAGATTAGGTATTGCAGGCATATCCCTCTATGAAAAACTGTAAAATGGTACAAAAAACTATTTTTCACATGTTGGATATCACCTATAGAATTTTTTGGTTATTTAGGGAACTCTAAACCCACAAAAAAACAATGACATCTGGGCTTTTGCCTATCAATTGCTCACTGCGTAATTACAAGCTACCAAATCTGTGAGAGAAAAAAGTTGCATCCATTTTGGAAATATGCAGTATGCAGCAAAAGGGACACAGCAAGGAAACCAATATGATTCATGGTGAATAAGATGTGCCCTTATGTCATTACCCATGCTGTGAGGTGTATCATTGAAAATGCAAATTTTAAAGGCAAGGTTGAACTATTTTATAGAATTTATTTTTTCAGTTTATTTATTTAAAGGAATTTTAAAATAATTATGGGTTGAAAATCATTCGATTTGCAGCGCTTGTTGGATGCATGCCCACTTTTTTGTCTTTTTTTCTTTTTCTTTTTCTTCTTTCTTTTCTTTTTCTCTTTTTTTTTCTTTTTTCTTTCTTTTCTTTTCTTTTTCTTTTTCTTTTCTTTTTTTTTTCCTTTTTTTCCTTTTTTCCCTCTTTTTTTTTTTTTTTTTTTTTTTTTTTTTTTTTTTTTTTTTTTTTTTTTTTTGCTCAGGCCCATTTGCATCTATTCATGTCTATATCCGGGAAGAGGTTAAGTCTCATCATGCTTATTCATTACATTGCTAGTATATTGCATCATTGTACCTAGTATTTTATAAAGACAATATCTTATCATAAAATGAATTAAGAATTTATGCAAAATGAATAAGCTACATTCACATCTCTTTTTATATATACTGAGTGTGCCAAAAAAATGTATACACATTTTCACAGTACATATCTATTTAATATATTTCAAAGTTGGATTGAAAAACAACAGTAATGTGTAACATGATCTGTAAACAGATGTGACTCACATTATTATAGCATTGCTATGTGACGAGTAAACCAACAATGAACAAATAAAACCAAAATTATCGTAAATTAACAATGAACAAATGAAGCCAAGATTATCGAATGATGTGCTATATACAGATCTGACTCACATTACATTATGCTAGCATTGCTACAACTAAATGGAGCCAAGATTATCGTTTGAACAGCGGAAAGCAATTTCGAAGTGGTATTGGAGAACTGAGAATTTTGTTGAAGTTCAAAGGCAATGGAGACTTGTACAGAACAGAACTGCCAGTAACAATTGCACACATTTGAGACTTATGGTAACATATACCATAGAACCCCAGCTACACTGGGAGCACTTCTGGAAGAAATTGAAATGGTATGTGCTGCAATCGCTGAGGACACTTTGGCAAACATTACTCAATCAGTAATTTAATGTACTCAGAAGTGTATCAGTGCTGATGGTGGGGATTTTGAGCAACTGTTGTAACTGTAAAAGTCTAAGATGATTAGTGCTCATCATTTTCTGTTTGTGTGAATTCAGTTTTGTTATGTTAATAGTTTTTTCTTTGCTTGAAGTATGTATAAATTTTTTGGCACCCTCTGTATTTAGTCAATGCATTGCAATATTGGAAGCTTGTTACCAATCATTTGGTTTACCATGATGCTTTACTGACCTTATTTAATAATTGCAAGTTAAACTGAAATTGTTTGACATGTTAAAATGTTGCAGAAATAAAAAAAATAGTTTTGGTGTACAAGGGTGGTGGTTGTGAAGCAAAGCTTAATTTAAGATGCAGAGTTGATTTTTCTTTGCTCTGCCATTAGCGAGGAGTTTCCTGCATGAATATGTAGTGAAAAGTTTTTTTTAATATTTGAGTAATATTTTCAAATCCAGTTATATACTTGGTATAGTAGTTAGTACTTCTGGCTGCTGCCTTGAAGGTCCTAGCTTGATTCCCGGAGTGTATTCAGAAATTTTCTGTCAGAGAAGTCTGTTTATGGAGTCTATTCAGCCTTTTAAATACAGTTTTGAAATTGCCTGATAAGGTGGCAACCTCTACATCTGAAAAGCCACATAATGGTGACTGGCAGAGTGCCAGTTTGCTGATCACAGGCCCCTCTGCATCACTGCCCTTTCTGAATGAAGTTGCACCATACAGACAGAGTATGCATCATTTGCCATAGCAGGTCTTTATCATTTTAAGTCTGTCATGTCAGAAATTTTGAAATCCATGCATTATTAGAAATATTCTCAGAAGGTTCCAATACTACTCACAAATGATGGTGCTCTTTTTGCATAGTTTGTCATAGTAACACCTTGCCAAACCCAAAACACGCTCAACATCACCTTTTTTGGTGATGACTGGGACCCAGCCCTCTTTGGTGCAGGCAACTCTGCACATTTCCACTGCTTGCTCATTTCTTTTGTTTCAGGATCATAATAATAAACTCAGCACTTATCCATGGTAGTTATGTAATCAAAAACCTACAGTTATTACCTTGACACAATTGTGAAAGTTCCCTTGCCACATTCTTACAGAGCTGTTTTTGTACTTGTGTTAACAGTCAAGTGCAATCAGTTGTAGATGATGTTAAAAACAAATCTATATTATTGGAACTTCTTCAACAATAGCTTCAATGGTTATGCACCTATAAAAAAAAATCAAAGCTTCCACCTGTGCCACAAATCCTAGATCCTCTGTTAGAGATGATCTTCCAATTTGAGATTCACTTAAAGGGTCATCTGTCCAATTAAAAGCACTTTTTCCACTTACAATTATGCCATATAACGCATACCTTGCTGAAGCACAGTGGTCATTCTGATCATGGAAGTATGTATCTTTGCTGAAATTGACTCCTCAGTCGTCGTTTTGGTTGACAATGTGAGGAATGTACCTCACGAAACATGTACCAAAATTACTTTTATAAGTGTGTTTGTGAAACTTAAAGAGAGTTTTAATGTGACGACATGATTTTTAGTGTTTTACTTTAAATCAAAATAAGACTTACTTCTATATTCTTAATTAGCTGGTGAATCGATTTAACACTCTTATGCTCCACATACCATTGAATTAATCAGAGGCTCTTGCCTGCATCATCAGCTCTGAGTTGACTGCCAGATTCGTTGATGGTTGGATGGACTTGGTGTAGCTCTTATGGAGCTACACCCACCAAGTCCAACCATCGACGAACCCAACAATAGACTCATAGCTGATGATGCAGACAAGGGCCTGTAAAACATGCTCTGTTTAATTCAATGGTAAGTGGAGCATAAGAGTATTAAATTGACTAACCAGTTAATTAAGAATATATAAGTTGCTTCACTGTATTTTTGTTCTGATACAAATTTAGTTTTAAATTTAAACACTGCTTCCCTTAACAAATTATTTATGAGGATGTGTTTATATGATATTATATTTCACTGTGAAAATCCCAAATTATTCAAATTTATACTACTTCCTTTGTTTTAGGATTTAGCCATTGTAACAATTTAAGTTTCTGTTTCTATGGAGGTAAGCCTCTTTAAAAATAAGCTTTTCTAATTAATATAAGCAATTTTAACATTCTAGCAATTAATGCATTTTCATTTAATCAGGTTAGTTATTATGGTTGAAAAAATGAATGCATGATTAAATCCTCAGAAAGTATTACAAAAACTTCAATATAGTTATATTACAATTAATGATGAATGTAGAAATCCACAAAGTGACACAATCTTAAAATTTTAGGTAGATTAAAAGTAAAACTACTTAAAATCATGTTAACACATTAAAAACACTCTTGAAGTTCCACTCTTAAAACTTTTAAAATTAAAATTGGGATATCTACCTATTAATTTTAACACTGCTTCCCTTAACAAATTATTTATGAGGATGTGTTATATGATGTACTTCACTGTGAAAATCCCAAACTATTCAAATTTATACTACTTCCTTTGTTTTTGGATTTAGCCATTGTAACAATTTATATTTCTATGGAGGTAAGCCTCTTTAAAAATAAGATTTCTAATTAATATAAGCAATTTTAACATTCTAGCAATTAATGCATTTTCATTTAAACAGGTTAGTTATTATGGTTGAAAAAAATGAATGCATGATTAAATCCTCAGAAAGTATTACAAAAATTTCAATATAGTTATATTATAATTAATGATGAATGTAGGAATCCACAAAGTGAAACAATCATAAAATCTTAGGTAGATTAAAAGTAAAACTACTTAAAATCATGTTAAAACATTAAAAACGTTCCACTCTTAAAACTTTTAAAATTAAAACTGGGACATCTACCTAAGATAGTTGTATTAGTTCATAAAGAAAGGAAGAAAAAGAAACATTGCTCAATATGAATCCTGTGGATTTTTCATTGCATACTTAACTATATTTAACATAATTTACCTATAATTTGATCCTGTTCATTCCTGTTTACCTATCTATCTTTTGCTTTACTTGCAGGTATCAGAAAACTTGTAATGGAAGTTTTTCAAAATATGTGGTTTACACCAGTTCGTGAACGCCCTTCATTGGATTCTTCAGCTCTGTTGCGAAAAGTTATGAACATTACAGATGTAGTAGCAGCCTCACGAGATATGGGTCTAGAGTGGTTTGAGCAACTGTTACTCAGTGTAAGTTATATGAATTTTATACTAATTTTATATTAAAAGAAATGTGAAAGAATTTTTTAAGATTTTGCATGATCATTGCTTAAAGGACTAAACTTTTCAGTGTCTAATGGAATGTTTAAAGGAAAAAACATGCAAAAAGGTAACGCTAGTGTATTCTGGGATTAATCATAATCATAATATGGTAGAAAAGCATAAAAACAAAAGTAATTTATAAACTAAGTCGTGATATTTTTTAATTTTAATATCAGTAGAAATAAGTAACTGTGAATTAGAAACCTTTTTCACAGTGAAAACATCAATAAATTGTAACACTCTCTTCACTTTAATTTAGTTGCTCAGAACATATTTCGAAAGCCCTTGCTATGATTGTTAGCTGTGAACTTGACTCTGCGAGACTGTGGCTCTCAAAATAAGAGAAGTCCAATTTTACTGCAGTGTTATGTTTTGAAATAATTTCATTGATCTGATCCTTATTACAAATAACTTACAGAAAAATACAACATTTTTAATCAAAGGTTCCTAGAAACTCTTGCCTGATCCCAAGGATACTACACATTTTTTTGTTAATTATATCTGATGTATAGGTGTATATTTGGTAATAACAATCTATAGTGTATGCACTCATAATATCATGAATGTATTTAATTTTTGATAATGCATCGTGTAAAGTGTGATGCAATAATTGATCAAGTGAATTAATAAGCCTGTTGTAAACACACTTTAAGTAGTGGTATAGACATAAACTGATCATAATGTTGAGCTGTTCTTTTATGGGGAAAAAAGAGAATAAAATTAATATATCTCTGTTTCTTTTTCCAGCTTTTCAAGCCAAAGGAGGACAAAGAAGATTCAACAAAATTAAATGTGGAACCACCAAGGGCTCTCCTAACAGCCTGTAAGCAAATAGTCGATTGCTTGATCGAGAATGTTCTCAGGTTGGAGGAAACAAGCTTCTCAGATAAAGAGAGTAGAGGTTCATCACAGCGTCTTGTGGCATGCCTAACAACACTATATCTTTTTGCAAAAATTCGACCACAGCTTCTTGTGAATCATGCTATCACGTTACAACCCTACCTCAGTCTCAAATGTCAGGTAAACAAGACAGTCTTAGACTGCCCCAAAATTTCTACAGTTCTTTTCTTAAGTAATTACAGAATATTAATTCTGCAGAATGTGAAACTGGAGCTATTGATTAAAATAGCAAAGATGATTTAAAATTGCCAGTTAATTATTGACACTTTGAAAGCACGTTATGTTGAGCAGATTAAAAGGGTCACTTGAATAGTTAATAGCCTAAATACAAAAGATATAAATATTATACTTACGAATCTGTTGACAATGGAGTGATACCTAAGTTTAGGTTACAAAAGATATGTTTCATTTTTAAATAGTTTCATATTTAAACCTCTTGCATATGCATACTTTTGAGTGATGCTCCAAAGTCTGTTCTGAATATTGTCTAATGGTTGTTTATGGTTACTACCAGTTTATCTGATACATTTTTTTGTATATATGGAAATAATTAGGAGTATGATGTAGCTAAATCTAATGAATAGGTTGAATCATTACATAAAATGAAACCTATCCCTTAGAAAATTATTCAAATTATTCAGTAATTTTGAGGAAATTTACTTTCAGATGACAAAAGGTCTGCACCCTATCCTTTTCTATCAGCTGTAGGAGCAATTGAGTGCTTTTCCATTCCATTTCTTACATTTGTGTAAGACAACAGGGTGATTTAACAAATCTTGAGAGATTATTTCAACCTTGGCTGACATAATTTTGTTGACACAAATAAAGATAAATTTGAAACCATGTATCAGTTTATTGATGAAGAAGAACAGACATTTGCTCTTGGAGTTTGTTATTGTGTAAAAAAGAACACTGTCAGTGAGAGAGAGGGAAAGATATGCACATTTACAGCCTTCTTCTGGTAGCAGCTGTCTTTTCTAAGCAAGCATAAGTTATGTGCTAGAGTGAGAAAAGTATGCTTGTGGCATAAGTGAAAGTTTTGTATGTCATTTTTAGTTCATGTAATTATTTTAAGATAATAGGCATTGAAATATTTCATTAGAATGCAATGTGCCCTGCAGCTCACTGAAATTTTATATAAATAATTAAAATTCTTAAATCATTTTAATCTAGGTGTTAAGTGCTTTCTTGCAACTGGATTGCCCTCTCTTCTTCCATAGGTTTTGTTTTCCATCTCTGAAATGATGCACAAAGATTCTGTTATTCCTTATATTTAAGTATAAGTCTAGCCTTCTATGATTAGAAGCTCTCATGTGTAGTTCCAAATCCATTTTTATCCTTAAATCTTTCTCTTTGCAATTCTTTCATTATGTAAAATATAGTGAACTTTCATTGTGGTTGATAGGAAAACACATTGAAATATTATGTTTATCTTCCAAGTGCAAGATAACAGCTTATGCTTTATTAGACAGCGAGTCGATTTAATACTCATATGCTCCACTTACCATTGAATTATACTGAACATGTTTTACAGGCCTTCGCCTACATTATCAAATGTGTGTCTAATGTAAGCATAAGAATATGAAATCGACTCACTGTCTAATTAAGAATAAATTAATTGCTTCGCTGTATTAGTTCTGACAAAAAATATATTTTGAATTTAATAGCTTATACTTTATTAAATCTTCATAAAGATCAAAGACTTTTTGAACACAGAAAATTTTAAAGTTGTGCCATCTTATTCTGTTAGAACTGATAAAGGTCATACAAATTCTAGGGAAATACAGTCATCCATTGTTCTTGTGAACTAAACATCTAAATTGTATTAATATTGTAAAATGCTCATTTAAAGTCTATTATAGTGCAACAAATTGCTCTTTTTGAATAAGTAACATCATTGCAGATCTGTATGCTTCAAGTAATTTTTAAATAAAACATTTTTTGTATCAGTGATTAATAATTGTAATCTTAAAAGAAGTTGGGAACTGTGAAGTTGTTAAATATATAAATGAGTCGGTGTTAGGTGACATTAATACTGACTGAAGAATTGTTCTGAAGAATTAACCAGTTAGTGAAGTTTTAGTGTCACCTAATACTGACTCATTTGTATAAAGATTAATAAGTTTAATATTTCCAGACATAAGACATTGTCCATTCAATTCACTTACTTAGCAGTTTACATGACTTAAAGTAAATTATATGCTAACTAGTATTATTGATTTGAAGCTCATGTTCGTTTTTAGGGGGAGTTTAAAAATAATATTTCACAAAACTTATTTCAACTGATCAAAATAAAGATAGTATTTAAGTTCTTGGGTTCTAAAGAAGCACTTTGCTAGTAGTGAAATAATGCGAAGGAAATGATCCATAGGATATTTTCCATTGCAAATATTTCTTATATATATCTTGTACAGTAATTTTTAATTCTTTCCACAGACCCAGGGTGATTATCAGATCATCAGTAGTGTTGCTCGTACCTTGGAGTTGGTTGTGCCATTAATGGAACATCCCAGTGAAACATTCCTTGCTCAGTTAGAAGAAGATTCAGTTAAATTAATTTTGCAACATGATCGAACAGTTGTTGCAAGCTGTTTGTCTTGTCTTGGTTCGGTTGTTAATAATGTAACCAGAAATTTCAAACTTATTCGAGACTGCTTTCTGAAGTACTATGGTAAGCATTAAAACTTATAATTGAAACCCTTATTTTTCACTTCTGTGTTCATGTATTCTATTTATGTTCATAGGCATACATTTTTCACTAATCTTTTGTATCAGCATTAGTAAGGACTACTGTTTAAATGTACTTAAAGTAAATATAAGTGATTTGCAAAGAAAAGAAAATTCAGGGATATACATGTATTCTTATAATATTAATGAAGCTAAATACAAGTTTTGCTTCATGCCTTAACCCACTTTGCCACATAGTGAACTTGGGCATTTAACCACTTATACCAAAAGTCAGTTTAAGTATTTCCTTGCAATAAAAATGGTTGCTTATTGATTCATTCAGTCCACAACAGCATTCTTTTAGTTCTGATCATTTTCAAATAATTTTCTAAAAAGGTGCTCCTCTTTTGAAACATAAAAATCTGACAGTGCCAAGTCAAGACTGTAGGATAGATGTTCAAAGTTTCCAAAGGAATTTCAGTTTGAATCGTCAGTAATTCTATAGTTGACAAAGTGAAACATCAAGAGTGTTTTTAATGTGTTAACATGATTTTAAGTAGTTTTACTTTTAATCTACCTAAGATTTCCAAATGAAATTTATCACGCAGTAAGTCCTTTGACTAGATAGCTGTAAATAAACAAAGTTTTTTTGTTTGTTTGTTTATTTATGATGTTTATTTACTGATGCTCTTGAACATCTCAGGTGATCAGCATCCCATACCAATCAGGGCTTAAAACGGCTGACAAATTTTGCTCAGAGGCCTCTTTTTTTCAGGCTTGAGGTTCCTTATCGTGCCTTAAATGTACAACACGGGACTCAGAGCTTCACTTCTCTTCTGAAGCAAGCCATACTTAGAATTTTTGCGCCCAAAAAATCCATCAATCAATGCCCAGATCGAACTCCCGATCTTGGGTTTAGGAGGCAAGTGTGGTTACCTCTATACCACCAGGATTGACCACAACAAAGATTAAGTGTAACAAAATAGCCATCAGCTCATATGATTGAGATTCTTTGTAGGAACTGAATGAGTAGAACCCCTTTACAGTTCCAGAAAATAGATGGCATATGTTTCTACAAAGACAGAAGACAGGCGAAAGGATTAGAATGGCAAAGGCAAAATTAGAGCTTGTCATATGGAAGAATTAGGAAATAAGAAGTAATTAGATGTGAAATTCATGAGTGTAGGAAATTTTAATGCTAGAGTAGAAGAGCAGAGTCAATTGGCCAATAATTGTAACAAAAGGTGAAGGGAAGAACTTGCTGGGGGTAGAGCAGGAAAATAGGGCTAATTCGATTAAAAGTGAAAAAGGAAGTGCAAAAAATAGATAAGGGTTTACAGTGTGTCATTGAATGCACAGAAATAAAAACATGTAGAGAAGAAGTGTGGATTAGAAAATGTAATAAATTATTGATAGCAATTTTGACATATTACAATTTTTTTGGAAATGTCAGTAAGGAGTTTTGGAGGAGAGAGTGGTGGAAGTAAGTGATCAATTTATGGAAGAGGACATTTATGAAATCATATTGAAAGGGGTATTCAGTGGAAAATAGAATCTATTACATATAGAACCAGGGTGTTGATTGATTCCTAAGCGGGGTGGGGGGGGAACAAATGCTCCTAGATCAGTTGTACTATTTGTAAAAGTTAAATGTAAATTTAATTGTAATGTTGTTGAAATAAAATTTATTCATTCATAAAATGATAGAAATTGTTTGAACTTAGTTGGTATTGCCAATGCTTGTTTCTTATTTCAGGGTTTTTTGTGTGAAATCTGTATTTCATCCCCTGTAACAGTTTGATGAACTCACCATATGATGATAATGCTTCAAAAAAAGTCAGAGCTGCGCACCATTCACTGAAACTTGTGCCCATCTGTTAGCATTCATGGTACTCATATTGCACAAATTTTGTAGTACTGAAAATGTCCAATGACAGTTTCATACATTAGTATGAGAAACTTTCAGACATTGTATAGCACTTTGCAAATTGTAAAGCATCAATTTGTTTAAATGATGTGAGCATTTTTTTCAATTCATTTGTGATAATAGGGGTCATCTAATCTCTCTTTCAGAAGTAATTATTATATACATTACTTCCTGGCATTTGCCTCGTAACATTTTCTGTATTGACAGCAACAAGTCGGTCCTGGTGGTGTAGTGGTAACCATACTTGCTTGCCTTTTAAACCCAAGGTCGCAGGTTCAAACCCGGCCAGGATCGATGGATTTTTTCGGGCATAAAAATCATAAGTATAGCTTTCTTTGGAAGTGAAGTAAAGCCATGGGTCCCATGTTGTACATTTACGGCAGGAAAAAGAACCTCAAGCCTGAAAGAAGAGGTCTCTAAGTAAAATTTGTCAGCCATTTCACACCCTGAATAGAATGGGATGCTGATGACCTGTGATTTTAAACAGCATCCGTAAATAAATCAAATCAATCGACAGCAACAAGTCTATAATCTAAGTAAATATATCTAACATATCTAGCATTCAAAGAGTGACCATCTTTTAAATATTCATTTGACAGAATTATCAATATACACATTCATATTTAAAGATTGCTATACTGAACAATCAACAAATAATATTGCTTATCAACTACCAGGGAAAGTCTGCATCACACTAAAGATTACCAGCATCAACATAACACTAATGCAGTCATTATGCACAATCATTCTTTACTTTATGAATTACCCTCATAAATATCCATTAATACTTACGCGAAAATGCTGACATCTCCCATTTCAATACATGTCCCTCCCATAGAACAAAAATGAGCTAAATACTTGATGGGCCAGCAATTCGGTAAATGTAGAATATACAGCATAGAACTGTAAATAGTTAATAGATGATGTCATACTGTAAATGAAACAGAAAATGGTTCCCCCCCTTCCTTCCAAATTCATGTCGTATGAGAAAATAATTTATTTAGGAAGTTTGTAACGTTCACCAAGCCAAAAGAAAAACCTAGCTCTCTCTGATGATCAATAATAGATAGAAATCATGTTTGATGGATCATTTCTTAAAACTGTTGTATGATATTCAGTTAAAAGGGAGAAAAAGATCAGTATGTTTCACTTTGTTATCATGTAATAGAAGTATGAAACAAATAATATTAGAAATGTAATTTCATCAGAATTTCAGTTTTTTCAGAATGTTTTAATTTTGTTTAATATCTGGTTGTTGACTATGGATGGTTTCTTAAATGTTGCAGGCTTTTTGAGAGATTATAGAAGGGATTACGAGAAAGACCCAACACTCCCTGTGCTAGTAAAAAGCCGTCCATTTTTTCGAAGAGCTCTTTTTACTGTTGGACTTCTCCTCAGACATTTTGATTTTACTGATAAAGATGTAATTAAAGGTTTGGATGTAAGTATATTCTTGATTGTACAAAAAATTTAGATCCAGGTTCATAGTGTTACTGTTAAGAAAAAGTATTTTAATTATCTTTGTTTTATAAACATGTAACAAAATTCCTGTGAGTCTCTCTTGTTTATTTCCTTCCTTCATAACTTATTTCTTTCTCTTTTGGGTTGTTTACACCACCACGGGTGGCCGAGGTCGTTAAGGCACGGACTCGTGAGCGGGAGGTCTGCAGTTCGAATCCTGCCAGGACCGTCCTCCCTGACTGGGGTTTTTTCCAGGTATACCTCAGTCTTCATAACTGGCAAATGCTGGGGAGGTACCTAAACTTAGGCCTGGAACGCTTCCTTCCTTTAAAAAAAAAAAAAAAATCCTTTCCCAATATATCATTTCATCTCATTTATCATCAGAGTCCACCGTCTGTGGTGCCTCAGTAGTGAAAACTGGCGTTAAACACTACTCAAAAAATGGGGGGGGGTTGTTTACTTATTACTTTGTCATACTCTTTACACTGCCTAAAGTACACACTAATTATAAAATATAAATTTTAATTTCTTGTTGGAAACTATACAATTATAGTTTATATAAGATGCAATTTTCAACATTATGATTTTTTTTAAATGCTGACATAATCCAAATTCTAACCCCACACCATGTACTAATTGTTTATGAAATATATGCTTCAGTTTTCTGATAAGATATAACTTTTACTACAAAATTATGGAAAGTTAATGATTTTATTAATATAATATAGTTAATGGGTTTAAGAGGAATTAAGAGATTATATAAACTCTTTCTGTATTTTCTATTTAAATTCATGGAATATCACATTTTTTTTTAATCAAGGCATAGTAACCGATACAAACCTTCCAGTTAATTAGTCTTCTTTATTTAATCCATTGATGTTTTGGCAATGATAAAAAATTTGGGAAAGAAGCAATGCAATTGGAAAACCAAAATATATTTCTTTGAATTTTAACCATATTAATTTTTTAGGTCAATAAGGCATGAACTCAAGAACAGCAGATCTGGATTTTGAATTCCATCTGGACCATTCTGAATAACTGAGGTTCTTTCTTCTTTCTTTTCTCTCCCCCAAGATTTAACAGTCTTCGTCAGTGGCAAATGCAAGGGAATTAATGTAAACTTTGACAATGAATGCTTCTTCCCCTCCAGAAAAAAAGTCTTTCCCAAATTATCATTTTGTCTATTGTATTATCAGTGATGCCACAATAGTAAAAACTTGCATTATATACCATTTAGGAAAAAAAAAATCAGTTTATACTTTCTAAAAATAATGCAAAGGAGTACACATTTTCTTTGATAATATACAACGAACATTGTAATTGTTCTCAGCTGACCAAGAAAACACAAGATTTAAGGGTTTTTTTCCCTCCACCTCCGAATATAGTCACCTTCTAAATACATTTAGTCCAATGACTTTCCAACTTTTTAATACCCTCAGTAAAAATTAGATTTATCAAACTCTGAAAAATAACCATCTGTCTTGGCTTCAATCTCATCATTTGATGTGAATCTTTGTCCACCTGGTCATTTCTTCAGGTTTGGGAACAAAAAGTAATCATTGAGAGCCAAATCCAGTAAATATGGCAGATGTGAAAACACTTGGAAGCAAAGGTCATGCTGATTTTCAGCAACAATCCTATATGTGTGCGTGTGAAGATGCATTATCTTGATGAAAGAGAACTTTCTTTTTTTGCAAGATAAATAATATTTCCCAGTTCTGCCCTTGTGGATGTAGTCTACAAACATCACACCACGAGAATCCCAAAAAACTGTAACCTTGACTTTTCATGCAGATAGAATTGTTTTTGCTATCTTTGGTGCACTTTCAACTTCACACCCAGTTTGCACTGCACCTTCATCTCTGGCATGTAGTTATGAATCCATATTTCATCTGTTATGAAATGCCAGAGAAACTCAAATTGCATTGAAACAATTCAAAACACTCTTGAGTTATGTAAGCTTTGAGGGGAATGTGATAATGTTCAAACCCCAAAAGGGAAGAAATCTGACTCTTAAGAATAATTAATAAATATGGTGCAGCATATCATTGAATAAAATAGTTATTTTACCATGCCACTTACTGGCAATTAGACAACATATATATGTACTTTTTAGCTATTAAATTTTACTTATGACAATAATTGTAGCTATTCTTTAGGACATATACTCAGCATTTTTGGATGTTTCCCAAATTAATTTTAATCCTGCTTTAGTAATGTTGCATGAAATCTATAGCAGCATAAAATGTTATTAGTTCATGATTTTATGGATAGGCAATAAAGTGCAGCAAACCTTGTTTGAAACTCCTTAGCATTCAGAATAAAATAATGCATTGAATAAAAAAAGACATTGCTAGAAACTTGATAGTTTTTCTTGCCTTTGAATAAAGTATTCTATTTTGATACATGGGTATGACTTGAAACAGTTTCCTAAGCAAAGATTATGTTCTCTTAAACACACTTGATAGGACCTGCATAGCCATGAGTGTTATTGAGAGTAATCATGTTGCATCATTCACAAAAGGACATCTTTGAAATAGAACTCCTTCTGCTGCACTTCTTTATCTGTCCAGTGCACTCGTAATCAAAAGAATTTCCAAAAGATTTATAATGTGTATGAATAAAATTTTTAGAACCTATCCTATATTTATCTGTTCATGGTTTTAGTGAACATTTTTGCTAATTCCTCATTGTATTTCTTAAAGGACGACATCAAGGACCAAGTGTGTGATACCTTGGCATATTTTGTCCGTCAACCTAATGAAGATATTCAGTTATTCACTCTGAAGGCAATTGGCTCGCTTTGTATTAGGCATTATGATTTCATGTTGGGAAGTGAGCTGAAGACACTGTACCATCGTCTTCTTACTGAAGATGATGCTCCTTTGAATATGAGGATGCAGGTGAGTTGGATTTGTTTGCTTTGTGGTTTTAAATAACAATCATGTGCTTGTTGTTATTTTTATAAAAATTCAACAGTTGCTGTTTTCAAAATTATTTTTCTTGTTACAAAGTCTTATGAACATCATGCATTAAAATTTTTCAAAGTGCAGCAATAGCTTTAGGCTGTATCTACAAGCTGTATATAGTTGCTGTATATTGAGATCAGTAAACTTTCAGCATCCAATATATGTAATGCAGTGCTGCATGAAGCTTCATTCAAGACTGGCCTGATTGTTGGAAAACATAAGAGCAAGGAGGAGCGCAAGTTTTATGGCTGACTCCACTATGTTTATTGCCATATTTATAGAAAGATATAATTAAGTATACCATCTTTCAAATTAATAAGTGTTCATGTTTTAAGGGGTTACTGTCTTCCAGGCTTGCTTTCATGGAGGGCATGAAAATTAACCCTTTGTTTTCTGAGCACTTGTTGATATGTTGTCTTCTGAATTTCCTTGTCTTTGTTCTATTTTCCACAGAAAAGTTCAATAACAGTAATAATCATAGTTAAAATTAACTTGTAGTTTAAGATATGTATTTTACTTAATAATGAAATAAACTGAGAAAAACACCCTAAAATTACAAGTAATTGTTTTTCAAAATAAGTATATGTCTGCAACAAACAAAGGATTGTATCAGTCAACAGATAGGTCTAGCTGTTAAAAGTGATTGTGGGAGCTAATTTTGTTTACTTAAATTTTTTTAATGTCTGATTTGTGTGCAGTAACTTCATATTATTTACAAACCAAACTATCTTTAATGCCATTTCTTGTGACACTGCATCAAAGGCAGGAAGTATGCTTAACTTTGAAGGATGTAGCTCAATGGGGATTTGGTCATGCTGTCCAAGGTCAAATTGCCAGGGAGTGAGGTTCTAACTGAAGCACATAAAAAACACTAGGATGAGTGAAATCTGAACCCAGTTGATATGTGGACATAATGGTTCAGGAATGAGGAACAATGAGAAGACTTCAAGAGGTTTGAAGCCCTTATAATGAAGGTGTGGCAGCTACATCATAACTCAGCTCCTGTTCTGCACTTGCTGAAAACTACTGCAGAGGCTGTAAGGCATCTTAGAGCTCAAAACGATTACAGCAAGTTTTAAAATAAATGATTTTATTATAGCTCACTTATTTTGTAAATTTTGCAACAGAAAAATTGCATTTCCTTCCTTTTATCATTTTTATTTCAAAAATGTTTTAAGAGCCTTCTATTTATTTATACATTAATGGTCCTAGCAGTGACTTTACTTGCAGCTAAGCAGTTTTTAACTTTTGTAAATTGATAAGGTTAACATTGATTTCATTTTATTTTCATCTTTCTGTTTAATACTTCACATCAAATTACATTCGCATCTATAGTATCAATGTTTTATTGCCACTAGGAGTGTATGTAGTGACTTTTTGTGTTAATGATTCTGTTAAAATGAATGATTTCAAGTTGCTTATAACTCATTTCCATGTATGAAAATGAACATGTTTTGTTAATATAGGTTTTAACACAGCTATACCAATTAAACACAGAAGTAAAATAAATACAGCATAATTTTTCTTTTACACTGTTCAAAATATATTGTGTTCATTGATGAAAAATATAAATTGTGATATTTACTATATTTACTTGAGTATAAGATGACCCTTTTTTCCTAATTTTTCAATCCAAATATCTGAAGTCAACTTAAAATCACAGATTAAAGAATAACATTACACCCATTTGAGATCAATATTTTTATGTTGCATAGTATTTGACCACCTGTTTGGTAATAATTACTGAAGTAAGAATGACTGCATATGCAGCTGAAAATTAAATTACAATAGGGAATAGGAATGGTAGCCTCAATAATCGCTTTAAAATTTAATCACATGTAACTTTCAAGCCATTTGTATATCGGTAAAAGCAGTAGCAGTAAAATGTAAAGAATCTTTTGAACATTCTGTGATCTAAAATGAATGTGAATCAAACCATTCATGATTATGTTGGAAGATATGTTTCTACAAGGTTGCATTTTCCAACAGGTTCTCATAAATGCTATGAAGCACACTTTAAATTAATGTTATAAATAAAGCAGAGGCCATAAACAACTGTATGATAGGAGGTAAATTTAATGTCTCTGAAGCAAACATTCATACATGGAATCAAATGAAAAGAAGTAAAAAATGCCAATTCATCATGAAAATCTTTCAACAGATGTATAAAGAGATGGTTTCATGATATGGAGCAGCAAGTTATTTAGTATGTGTGAGAGAAACAAAATAAAGGCTTCTACATCACATGGAAGATAATATAAATGAAGGTGCTTGAGTTCATCTAGCAAGTACCATGCTGTGCATGAGATCAAAGAAAGCAGGGCTTTCATTGCAACATTGAACAATCCTGGCACAGTGTCTTCCCACAGCACATGCAGGAAAACTTGTTATATTGCAGCATCATGTCATAAAATTTAAAAAAGAGCGACTATATAACAAATTTTTTATGAGGAAATCACTCAAATTTCACTATTTTTGTTCCACTTACTTGGACATGACTGCAATAATAAACATATTGATAAAACAAAAAGGAACATTATCATACGGTTTAAGGAACACATGAGAAATGTAAAATATAAACATGCAGAAAAATCAGCAGTAGCATACCATTTCTGGCAAAAAAAACCAAAACTCTTTAAAAGCTCTTCAAAAACCCATAGAATTACCAGTGTGGGAAAATATATTCTTGAGTGAAAAAAAAGAAAATTTAGTTAATTTTGATCTTACAAACAACAGTAACTTCATCAAAAAGTTTATAAAATCCAAAGAGCAACATCTGAATACCATGCTGGAAAGTTGGCGGTGGAACCTAGCTGACGATAAAGGAAGTTTGCCTTTGAAACATGTCCAAGTAAGTGGAACAAAACTAGTGAAATTTGAGTGATTTCCTCATAAATAATATGGAATATTTCACTGTGAAAATCCCAAACTATTCAAATCTATATTAAGAGCATGACTACTTGCTCAGCCAGATTGGTAATGCAACTTAAACACCCATCTATTTTGATGTGCTGTCCAATCTAATAGTTGATGCAAAAGACACAAAGAGCATCCCAATTAAAACTACTAGCAATAAGAAAACAAAAAATTATGATCATGCTGTGTGCACTGGCCAATGGCTACCTCCTTATGTGATGCTGCAACCTAGGGTTAATTGTATTAGGGTATGGAAGGAATGCAACTCCATAAAGTCGGGGTAGGCAAGTGGGAAATTTAAAAGTTTGTTAATAGTATTATTTCATTTAAGCGTTTTCAAAAAATAAGATATTTTTAAATGTAAATTATAATTAATCTGTCGTCTAACACACCCTTATGCTTCACTTACTTTTAAATACGGTGGGACCGGTTTCGAAGAGACATCCTCTCCATCTTCAACCAACTTGACGACTGGTCGTCAATGACTTGACGAGTCCTCAAGTTGGTTGAAGATGGAGAGGATGTCTCTTCGAAACCGGTCCCACCGTATTTAAAAGTAAGTGAAGCATAAGGGTGTGTTAGACGACAGATTAATTTTAATTTACATATAATAGTAGTATGTTTTCCTGAACAGAGAACTGGAAAGGAAGATTTGGTTATTTTCATTTTAATATGTTTACTTTGTTTGTGTATAAGGTCCAAAGTAATAAGCAACTCTCAAGGATAGATTAGCTGAATGGGTTTAATTTGAAAGGGAGAAAGGTTCATTATTGCATGAAATATAATGTAATATTGTATTGAATGTATAAATTATTTATAGTATTTTGTTCTTTAGTTGGATCAGAGCCTCTGGATATTCCAGTAGTAGCTGCTGATGAACTGGGGACTGGGGGGCTAAGCCAATCAAATTCAAATAAATTGGAGTTTGTGCCTTCTGGAATTGCCAAATGCACTGATCATACTAGTTATATTTAAAATTAATAGTGGTTTTTTTTTTTTCCTCCCTGCGCTATCCTTTACTTCTGTTCATTTTGTTAAAAAGTTTTGTATATATGAGAAATAAAATTCATATTTAATTCAAATTCATATGTGATACTGTGGAAAAAAAAATGCCAAAAGAGAAACTGCTTGCTAGCCTCATCTTGAATACCAGGGAAACGAATGGATGATGAATGACTTGATGCTAGACTGGTTGAAAGTTGTTTGGAATCAAAAATAAGGCTCATTAGTTAACTAAAGGAGCATGTTTATGCTGGATTCTTTTAGAGGACACATCCCTCAAAAAGTAAAGGACCTTATCTCAAAACTCAGCTCAAACCTTGTTATAATACCTTGCTGGAAACTGCAAATAATGTATGTTGTTGTGAACAAGCCCTTTAAGCCCAATAACTGGACTTCTTTGAAGAGAATATACCATCACTAAAGGTGGGAAATCAAAGAAGCCATCAATATCCTCCTGGAGGATTGGATATTTATAGCTTGGAGAAGGTTCTCCAGTTAATCTATTATGAACGGGTTGAAAAAATGTTGCATATCCAATGGATGGGTCTGAAACTGACATTTTAAGGGAAAAGTGTTCACATAAAGAAAGCAGCAGCACTAGATAAGACAGTGGTGATGATTGTAGTGACAAAGATAGTGGTGGCATGGAATAGTACCAATAAATGAATAAAGAAAATTATTAGGAAGAATCTTCAAAATATATCATCTTATATTCAGGGTCGACTTAAAATCAGGTAAATATGGTACTTTTGCAAATATATAGGTATTAGTTTATAGAGCACCAATATATCATTCTGTTAGTTTTTTATTAATACTGTAACTGCTAATTTGCAATTCTTATACAATGGTAGGATTGACACTTAAAATTATACAGTACTTCCTACTTTTTTACAAAAGAAAAATCTGGTTTTGTTGTGTGCTTTGACTTCTAAATAATAATATGTGCTCTGGGTCTTGGTCTTAAAATTGCAGGCTTGGGACACCAGCAATTGCTAAGTACCATAGACATAGGCAATGTTGCTACCATTAATATCAATCAAACAGCAATTCTCTTCACTGATTCTGCAAGAAACCTTGGAGATACTATAGACAGTAATCTCTGTTTGGAAAATCATATTGCTGAAATCTCAGGAAGATAAGTTCTCTAATGCACACTTTTAAAAGTTAAAAATGCCCCTTACCCAGAATCTTGAAAAAGACCTTGGTGCAATCCCTGGTGGTGCCTCAATTTGACATTACGATTTTCTGATTACAGACTTAAACTCAAATCTAACACAAAAAATGCAGCATGTTCATAATATGTGAATACATTACATCTGCGATGTGCATTTGTTCGATCATATTACATCCTCCCTAGTTATGCTGTCTTGGTTCCGCCTGAAAGACTGAAGAAATATACGTTGTTTCACACTTATGTATAAATTATCCATATCCTCTCCATCTTATCTATCTTCATTTTTCAAAATCTGTCTTCCTCTCATAACCTTAAATCAAGTTCTGAATCCCAGCACGTACTATTATTACCATTGCAACGAACATCACTTTACTCATCATCATTCACCTTAACCATAACCCATCTCTGAAATGCATTGCCACAGAATATCAGAAACTGCCAAACCTTAGGAGCATTTCATAAGAAATTGTTTAATAATTAAAGAAATAATTTTGAATACCCTAGATTCATGTTCCTTTTGTTGCAATACATGTATTTATTTGTTTTATGCTGCTGTAGAATTATTTATTCTATTATTTTTATTATGATCATAAATGTTCCTATCTCCTTCATAATATTGTTGGGGATTTTAATTTTATGCTTTGCTGATATATTTATTTCCACTTTTCAGGATTTACATAGATTGAAATATGTATAATTGTCATTGCTGGTGTTTGTTGTATTAGTCTTTTATTTTCTTATTTTTTCATCATCTTAAGTTAACATTTTTCATTATCCATATTTATGCATTCACATACATTTATTTACATTGGATTATGTATGTACAAGTATTGTCAATGTGATTGTAATATTATTGCATAACTTCATGTAATTATTATTAGATTGGCAGAGCAGAGCAAATGGCCTTAGCTCTACCAAAATAAATAAGTAATTATATTACTTAAATGTAAATTGGAACTTGCACAGTGAAGCCAATCATATTAATTGATATCATAGTATGATTCAGTTGAACTACACATTCTTAAAGCTTCACTTACTTTTCATAAATGTATGGAACCGGTTTCGAGAACATTTATGAAAAGTAAGTGAAGCTTTAAGAGTGTGTAGTTCAACTGAATCATACTATGATATCAATTAATTAAAGTAATTATATGTTTTTCTAGTGTGTAAAATCTTTTGATATCTTCATCTTCAACATAATTACATCTTTTTATTCAATTTATTGCTGCAGTTATGGCTGCTCTACTGCAGTATTTAACATCACAACCACTTTCATTTCCTTCACTTTCACCTTCTCCTTAAACATGTGAATCCATTATATCCCCCCCCCCCACACAAACATGCTCTCTCTCTGAACTGTGAGAACATGAAGGAAATCTGCTGGATGATCAATCTGCAACTTCTCCAATGCATAAGTAAACACACCATCTTCCTCTTCTTGTACTAATCTACTTCCTTCTGCCTCATCTAGCTGGAAGAAGCCAGCTATCAGTAAACAGTTAGAAATGGTGAATGCTTTAATCTCCCTCCATCCTTTAGCATTAAAATAAAGGCATGAAAATCAAAACTTTAAAGAAGGCTAAGTCCTTTCCAGCTTCTATCAAATTTAATGCTTTCTGTATTTTTTTCCCCCTATATAGATTTAAAAGCATGCATAATTACCAAATCCATTGGCTGTAACTTATTGTATAGTTAGCTAGAAAGAACTTCAATCTCCTTATTTCTTTAGTGAAGATTTTTTCAATGTGCAGGAAAGCAATCTACAAAAAGAACCTTCCAATTCTGTGCTCTATCGTTGAATCAAGAGTATGCATTTCCTTTTAAGTTCAGATGTCATGTATGTCTTTTATTTGCATCATAATTGATGAGCAGTGCTCTGACATTTTTGAAATAACATGGCTTCTTGGACTTAGCAATCACAAATGGATGAAGTTTTTCAGAGCCATCAGTATGTGCATCCAATATTATAATAAGATAAAATTTATTGTGCTTGTCCCATGGCATTTTTCACCTTTGAAACCTAATATTTTGTTTGAAAGAACAGTTTCTTCTTTTATACTACTTTCTTCACCATTGATTTATACACTGCATTATAGTGCTTTTTTAATGTCTCAATTCATCCATTTGACAGAAAAGATTTCAATGTCAAGCTTAACAGCCACTTTACATGCTTTTTCACACAGCAATGTGCCACTTACAGGGATGTTTGAGTACATGCAGTTTGGAACCAATTTTTACAAATTTCTTTAAATTCCATGCATTTAGGGTAAGTGTAAACGACAGGAAACGACAGAAAATTCAAAATAAGTGTAAAAGTATATATAAGTTTTCATTCTGAACATGGGGAAATTGAGCAAGAAAAAGTGTTATTTAAATGTAATTTCTGGAAATGTAAAAGTGGATCTATACTGAAATTCAGTGTTACACATAGCATAAATCCTTTCTGTTTTTGCAAACTGAAATGAAGCCCCTTTTAAAATAATGAACATCTTTTGTTAGTTAATTTTAACTTATGAGATACATTCAAGTTATAGCACCTCCGATTTTTTTTCTCACTAACTAATTGCACAAAAACTATGAAACATAATGTCACTTCTTGACATAATCTCGCTGCAGCCATACACATTTTTCACATTGGCGCCATGATTCCATGGCAGCTGCTCTGTAGGAGTCTGTTTTGACCACAGAATGTGCTACCACAGAGATGTCTTTTATCGTTGAAAACTGCCAAAAGTCACTAAGAGCCAAGTCAGGTAAGTGGAAGCATGAGGATCACTTTAAAGTTGTTTTAATGAAGAAACTACTGCTTCACTTTCACCTGATGAGCTGAGGCATTGTCTTCGTGAAAGAGCATACATACAGCCTTTTCTGGCTGTTTTTTATACAATGCTGGAAGAGCTTCTTCTTCAAAACATCTTTGTAGGATGCACCTGTCACCTTAGTGCCCTTTGGAACTCAAGGAGTAAGGATTACTCCATCACTGTCCCAGAACATGGCCACCATAATATTTTTTGGCGCTTACCTGAAAATTTTTGGTGTCGAATATGAGGCTTCCATTGAGTATACTGGAACTTTGTTTTAGGATTAAAAATGACATCCATGTCTCACCCATTGTCACAATCGATGAAAAGAATGTCCCATTCATGCTGTCATCACATGTCAACATTGCCTGGCAACATCACAAGCACAGCCTTCTGGTCATGCATCAGCATTCGTGGCACCCACCTGGAAGATATTTTTCACATTTTCAAGTCTTCATGTAGGATTTGTGCACAGATCCCACAGTAATACCAACTTTGGAGGCAGTGTGTTTCACACTCATTCAGCAATCTTCCAAAACAACTTTCTCCACTTGTTTGATCATGTCGTCAGACCAGCTTGTGCTAGGCCTAGATTGCCTTGGTTTGTTGTCACACTCATGAACACACATTAGACACATCCATTACACCATCACCACATGTCTGACTTAACTGGCAATGAATTTCAATCTGTGCCAAACCACACAAAGGTAGAAAACGAATGATTACACACTGTTCTTGTAATGAAAATGTCGCCATTTTGAAGTATCAAAAATGGTCCTTGCTGCTGCAGCAAGAGTTCTGTGTGTATTGTAGTGCTGTCATCTCTGTCGCACATTGACAACAAGTACCTGCATATTTGAAAACAAATCGCATGCTTCTTATCTGTTTCCAGTCCTGAGAAAAAAATCGGAGGTGTTATAACTTGAATGCACCTCGTACTTCAACAAAATGCAGAGTTAATTAAAATACTTTTAATAAGATTATAGTAATATACTCAGAGATTAATGAAAATGATCCTTTACTTTAAATTTAATATTTGGAATGAGTAAAATAGATATACGGGTTTGAATCATAGATATTTAATGATATTGAATACTGCTTGTGTACTTTGCTAATCATATTGTGATGTAATTTATCTTGAAATGCTGCTTCTCATTTCTTTCACTTACAAATGCAAGTGTTCAGCATGTAAAAGAATTTTAGTAAAATAAAAAAATAATAAATAAATAAATAAAATAAGATAAAATCTGAAATAAAGTCAAGTAAATTCAAAAGATAGAAACCACCATGATTGTTAAGTTAATTTGATGACAAGTTTTATTTTTATATCCTCAACAAAATTGTAAAAGATGGCCATCCATAAAACATATGCATTACTTTTTGGAAATGGCACTACACGTAGTAACAAATTGATTATTTTGCTTAATGGTCAGATTAGTAGCTCTTTACCCACATAACCAGTGAATGATCCTATTAGTAGATCTGGAATTTTTCCGTAATAAAACAGCAGATTTGCTCCAAATCTTTTTATTACCTTTGCCATTCATTATGCCAGTTGCTGTGTATTTGTCCTGCTGTTGCTGCTATCCAATCATCCTGAAAACTGATCAACATTGTTTGTTTAACAATTACTAATACTTGTTAACAAATTCTAATCTTTTTCCATAGCATCAATAAAATATCATCTTACCTGATTTGCAAGTGATGAAGATGAACATTAATGTGAACAGTTTGTAACAGGTCACGTTTCTATGTTGTGCGTATTTGCTTTGTAGCTTTAAAACTTTTTTTTTAATCACTGTGCCTCAGAAACCACTATGTACATCTTAACAAATTTTTCAGGGGAGACAAAAGAGCTGTAATTTTTAATTTCCTGCATTTGTAATGTTTTTTTACTACCATTCCTTTGCATTTCTTGAAATACTTTATTGTTGATGCATTCTACAGAATGTTATCACTTAAAGACTGAAAATTATAACAATTGCAGATTTTACTGTATGTACAGTGTTTTAGCTGTGCCAATTCTGACACTTAGCATATTTTGCTGTGCATAGTATTAGTACTGAAACGCATCTTATGATTAAAATAAAAATTTGCACAAAATGCATAGAAATAAATTTTGCTGTGCATAGTATTAGTACTGAAATGCATCTTATGATTAAAATAAAAATTTGCACAAAATGCATAGAAATTTAATCACTTACATGAAAGACATGGTGTATAACATGATACATAGCATGTATGAAAGTATGTGTACTTTCAATTCCCACACTGTCGGATGACTGCACAGATGTCTTGTCTGCATTTTCTGCCACATTTCAATTATTGCATCTAGAATCATAGTGATACAATATGCATTGATACTATTATTTGTTTTTATCATTAATATTGTCATTGTTTTAACAAATAATAGAAATTAGATTGCCAATCTGAATTAGAATAATGGTAATTCATGTGGTAACTGTGAAATGAATGAATTCAGCCAATTATGTCCCATCCAGGGTTAGGGCCTCTGCAAGCTGGGGGCTCATTAGTTTCTGATAAGGTGAGCTAGACCATATGAGCTATTGTTCCTATGAGCTTGTTAAGTCTATAATGTTTCTTACAGTAAAAGTACAGATGATTTAACATATGTACTGCATAACTTCTCAATCTGCAGGATGAGAAGATTCACATGGTATAAATGTATATATCTTATACTAACTTCTAATTATGTTACAAATATATTATTGAGTTTTCTTTTAGAATAGTATTACTTAGCATTTACCAGTTTGCTTGTTCTTTTGACTGGAAATTGTGGAATAATGTGTAAATATAAACACATACAGATAGTGTCCCAGATTAATAAGTTACTTTCTAAGCATTAGTTTCTGCATCATTGCATTGCAGTAAATTATACCAAATTTCAGCTATGCGCTTTATAAAATCATGCAAATTTAGAAGTGTTTGTTAGAATATGTTCAAAAGTAAATTAAAGAAATTAGAACACATAGTATTTTAAGTGTGTGAGCAAATAAAATGATAATTTCTGTATGCTTTTTAAGTAGATAATAGGAAATGTGTATGCGCATATGATATTTCTTAGAGAAATAATGAATTGCTGAAGGAAGTAATTGTAAGGGTTGTCCAAATTAAACTAAGATTTCATCGTAGCATCATAGATTGCCTATGCAGAATTTTATATTTGCTCTTATAGGTAGTGTTGTATGTAAGATAGCATCATAGATTACCTATGCAAAGCTTTATATTTGCTCTTATAGGTAGTGTTGTATGTAAGAAAGACTAATATGGTCTGATGGCATTGTTTACATGTGCAGAAGCACTTTGAACATTCATAAGGGGGATTCGTCCAAATGGACCCAGTGAACAGTAATTCCGTTTTTGAAGGAAGATTGTGTTAGTGGAACCAAAATTTATTGCCATATACACACTGTATGGCAATGTATATCTTGTCACATAGCACAGTGTTCAGATGGTGTGTTGTGATGGATGTGTGCACTTAAGACATGCCTTGACTGGATTGAGCTCACTAAACCATCACCAAGAAATCAATTGCAGCCATAGACAAACTTTGTTAGATCAAATCACTGTAAGAGAGATTGCAAAAACATTGTTTTTGACAAGGGAACTAACTGTTCACACCATTCTCCATTGATAGTTCTGATATCGCAAAGTTTGCAGTGGGTCCCCAAGCATCTTTCTGAGGAGCAGAAAGCTTGGCAAATGGGAGCTTGCATGATGCATCTGCTGTGTTATCAAGTAGAGTGGAGTCCAATTCTTTAAGGTTGGTTTCACAGAAAACCACAGATATTCTTCGCTCAAGGTATCCATAAACTTGTGATATACTAAGACACTTGTTTATTGCTTGAACAGACGAGCTATATGTAGCACATGTCACCCATGTATCACTGTTACTTCCTCTTTGTTCATATATTGCAGCCAATAATCATTGCAGAAAAAAAGTCTCTCACTTTAATTTGGGCAAACTATATAAAAAAATACATTGAAGAAGTGGTTCTTAAACTTTCCTTGGACTGTGGATCCCCTTTTAACATTTTCCCCAGATATGGACATCTGACTAGTGCTACAAACCTAATGATTTTCAACCCTTAATTGTCTTAACATTTCTTAAAAAAATAAAAAATAAATTCTATAAATTAGTTCAATCTTACCTTTAAAAGTTGCATTTTGAATACTACAACTCGAAGCATGGGTAGTGACATAAGGGCACAAATCATGTTTTTTTCTTTGCATCTACCCCTTTTGCAACATACCACAAACTTTCAAAATGAACGCAACATTTTTTCCTCTTCATAGGTGGTATCCCTTTAGAGAAGTGTTTTTCCATCAATCTGAGGGTGACATATCCCCACTGTGTACATGCATCTGATTTTGGTAGATTGCAATTAGGCTGCAAGCAATTGATATGGGAAAATCCAGATGTGTCATTGATTTTTGTAGATTAGAGCTTTCCATATTACCAAGCAATTGTATATGATGTACAACATGTGGAAAAACATATATATATATGTATATATATATATATAGAGAGAGAGAGAGAGAGAGAGAGACACACACACACACTCTCTCTCTCTCTCTCTCTCTCTCTCTTTTCTTAAAGGAAGTTATGCCTGCAATACCTGATCTACTAAATCAACATAACTCATATGCATATTGAAAGTTGTCATTTTGATTATGGCATCAAGCTTTCCTGTATCATTCATCAAAATTTTGGAACTGCAATTAGACAAAGACATAACCTCTTTTCTATCTTGCCAAGCAATGTACAGCAAAGGTGGAAGCTGATGCACCTCCATTTCCCCTCTCTTTAGGGCCTGTACATTCATATCCTTTGGTAATCCAATACAATTTAAATGTACTGTTCAAATGACATTTGTCATTCTTTTATATAAAACAATAAATAACTTGGGCAACTGTACCAATCTTATAGACACACAGTCCTATCCTGATCCAGCATGGATTTCATGAGGTGTATGACTATGGAGCAAGATAACTCCAAGTCTTTATCTCCTGTTTTGTTAGTTCCTTTGCTAGTGTAAATTCAGTTATTGTAGACATACCGTGATTTACTTTCATAAAGATCCAAACTTTTTATGCCAAATCTGATCCTTTTGGTATTGATATATTGCTTCCAACCCAAGTAACGGATCCCGAGCATCAAGCCTTCATCAACAGTAACCTTTTCATCAGGAATGTAATTTTCTTTGAAATTTTGAATAAGGTAGTCAAAAATAGCCTAATTTTGCGTAAATTTATCACTAATATTTTCTGTGCATATGAAATGAAGAAACCACAATATAGATGAAAACATGTTGTTTGACATGCATTTTACAAAAAATGCAGTGGATAGCCTGTCATCTGTAGACCAGCATATGTCTAATGTATTTTTGAATAACGCCCATGAGAATAATTATGCCAAGTAGGGTGTAAATCTAATTCTATGCTATATCTGACCACTTTTGTATCCTGATCTTCCTTTTGAAATCAAATCTTCTTTACAGTCATAATAATTTGTTTTAGAAATTGTGAGAGCTACTAAATCTGTTGTAAAAAACTTGTTAATAATAAACTGATTGGGTCTTAATTGTGAGCTGGGTATGAGGCTTTACACCACAGGTTGTATTCTGGGAAATGTATATATTGGTGCTGCAATGATTTTCAAAACTCCATAGCTCTGTCTCTGCACTAATACCTGCAGGAACGAAGTCGCTTTCATCTTCACAACTGCTCACATCCTCAACATCAATTTCAAAATCTGAAAACTCCCAGTCAATACCCTAATCACTGTTGCACATCAAAAGTTCTGCAAAGTTATTTCAGAAGCTTGAACAATTCCTAAATGAGCTAAAGCTACACCAATAGTTGAAGCTATGATTCGAACTGGGAATAGCAAGTTTGTAACTTTGTAATTTCTTTCCAAGTGAACCCTTGCCTCATTAGTATTTAGGTAAAGTGAAAATATTCTCTTATAAACAAACCCAAACATGTGCTTTTATAGAACAGATTCTAGTATCAAGTTGCATATTTATATACCCCAGCTGCTGAAAATTGTATAGCTGACCTGAGCATAACAAACTAAGCTTACTGTGTCATGCAAATGCAATAATATTTAGTTTCAACCTCGTCTATAGGCATTCACATGTATATGTATAAAAATCGTACTCTCATGGTACAGGAATACAGGAAGAACATAAGAAATGTATGTGTGTGCAGCTATTTTGTGTAAGGTCAAACACTTCTCCCCTTACAAAATTCATCACCTGCTGTGTGCTGGGTTAGTTAGAAACAGAAAACTTGAACTTTAAATGCAAAACAAGAGTTTTAAATCATGATAGCATTTGAGAAAAAAAATAGAAAAGTTTTTGCTCCATAAATCAGAATCAGACACACAAAATACACTCCCAAAATTTAAAGTTCTTTATTTTTTTTTTTCTTTTTCTTTCCAATTTTGTAAATAAATACAGTATTATTTGGAGCTGGCTCATATTGCATTTAATGGCCTTTTAATTCATTTTTTGTTTCATTAAAATATGATAAAAAAATTAGCAAAGTATAAAGGTTTGTTCTGCAAAGCAGGAATTTAAATTGCAGGCCAATTTAATGCTAGAATGCCCAATGGCAGTTAATTGACCGCTTTTGATTTTCAAATGCTGATTTTGTTGCCATTATATGAAGTATTTTTCTGTGGTTTTACAACTTTTAATCCCTTTAAAAGATGTTTAGCTCACCAATTTTTTTTGTATTTCAGGCATAACTTTTTAAAATAATAGCAAATTTACCATCTGCTCCTGCAAGTGGTGAATTGACTGCTTCCTTATCCACATTTCATATAATGTGTATTACATAGTTGTAATTGACAACAAATATGGTTCAAACTCATTGTAATGTAGTATGTGAGTCATAGTTTATCAGCTCTTGATCCACATCTAAAATTTTGCTTTGCTTTTCATTGTCACATAGCTTTCATTTTTCACCCGAGCTTCGTCTTGACATTCATAGAGGGGCAGGCTATTTACTAAGTGCACACAATACACCTCTTTCATAATCGTGGCCTTTCTAAAGCTGAAATTCTGGAAGCTCTTTGGAATATATCTCCAGTGCAATCTGAAGTGGATGAATTTAATCTAGAGTGCATTTACAAAAGTGAGAGTCCTATAATGAGTGTAGTGCAACTTCTCACAACAGTGTTTGGCCTCTTATATCTGGACCAAATTCATTGACAATTGCATCACATGCTACAGACCATATGAATCCATGACTGTGAATGGACAACTTTTCTGTCGAAATGTTGATTCCCTTTTACTCAGTACATGAATAGCAAGCCTGACAAGTACGGCATGAAATACTGGTTGCTTACCGATGATAAAGTTCGTTGTTTGCTAATGGCCATTGGGCATGCTGATATTTATCATTTTTTCCCTAGCTTCCCAATAAAGAGCTTCCAATTATTTTTCATTTGTTTTTTTGCTATCTAGTTGGCTGCATTTCAGTAGATGTTCTTTATTTAAGATAGTATTCATGTTCTTACACAGTGGGCAGTGGCTGTCCTTGATTAATTTCATCCTGAAGAGATGTTCTGACAGGCAATCATGCCCAACAATTAAGCAGATTGGGCAACTCCAATTTTTCTTGGTTTCAATAAAAGATCTGTGAAAGTATTTAGATCTTAATATGGTTTTCCTTTAAGTCTTTGTTTGATATTTTGTGTTCTTCTTAAGATATTAATTTTTTCATGAGTTTCAATTTAGAGGGAAGTTCTAGTTCAAAAGGTGGTTTTAATTTATGATGGCTCCTTTATTTTGCTTAAAGTATTTGCAATCTCAATCCCCTTCAATGCCAGATGGCTCGGGATTCATTATAAAACTATTTCTGTATTTTTTATCTGCTTTGTATGATAGACTTTTCTTATTTCATTTGTAGTGTATGTCGGTGGTTAACTGTAATTCATTATACTTTGTATTGCTGCTTTAGAGTCACTTAAGATACAACAATCCCTTTATTTAGTTTAGGTCTATACAGTAGATTTTGTAAAGTTGCTCTAATAGCCATTATTTCACCATCAAAATTGTTAGCATATTGTCCCAAAGATGTATATTGAGAGAATTCTTCACATTATATTCGAAAGCCTGCTTCTCCATTTTTAAGAGATCCATCTGTATACACTCTACACCATGTATTAGTTGGATATTGTTGTTTAGTGTACTAAGTGCTATCAATCTTAAACCTCAGGCGGGTTGTTTGTGTTAAAGACCACTGTATCCAGATTTAGTTCAGTTAATGTTTATATACTGTAAAGGATCAGTTGGTGAAGGACAGGTTTAGTGCTTATTTTTAAAAATTTGTCCAAATCTTCTTTGTGTATGTAAATTTTGAAAGTCTGTTGGGTTTTTAATTGTGTGCTGTCAGGAATTTGAAACCATTTATTCCTGTGTTGATTTCTGTCCCAGTATAGCCGTTTTAATATCTAGTTCTATCTTAATTGGCAGATTGTTAGTTATGCTCTGCATTGCAGCAATTGTTGTTTTAACAGGTCCTGGTATTATACTTAAGGACCTAGATTGTATTGTATCCAATTTAGTTATAAGTTGGTTGTTTATTTTGGACATTATCACACTTCCATAGAGGAAATTGAGCTTTATGTATCTTTTGTACATGTTATTTAGGAGACCTATGGATCCTCCTTATTTGACTCCTACTAGTCTTCTTAATATGTTCTTATTAACTTTTTTGGTTATATTGTTGATCTGTTCAGAGAAAGAAATTTTTTTGTCAAGTGTTATGCCAAGTTATTTAGTAAGTTCTTTCTCTTATAGTAGTTCATTATTGATTTTAAGCTCTAAGTCATCTGTAGTGTGTGGAAGACTGAAAAGCTGTCGTTTTAGTGTTTATTTCCATATTGTTGGTGGATGCCCATGTTTCTATCCTATTGATAATTTTTTGCATTTCATTTTCTATTTTTTTGTAGTTTTGTCTATTCTGCTTATTTTAGATTCCAGATAGTAAGCTAATTTTGTAGTGACCATTTTGTTCATTGTTTTAGCAAGTACTGAGGTTAAGGATATAGGCCTATAATTGTCTAACTGGCCTGCTGGTATGTCTTTCTTCTTAATTGGTATGATTATTACTTTTTTCCATATAGCAGGAATGCTATCCTAACTGTTCCAGATCTTGTTGAATATGTTCAGTAGTACCTGCTCCCTATATTCTTGATGTATTCAATATGAATTTTGTCTGGTCCAGGGATCTTTTTGTTCTTAAGAGATAATATTGCTTGGTTGAGTTCTTGAATTTTAAAGTTATCATAAAATAGATGTTGTTGGCCTGCAAGTACCTCAGGCTTATGCCTTTTTAATATTTTGTTTAATTTCCTATTGTCTCTATTTAACTAATGTCCAAGTTTGTAGCATAATTGAAGACTTTCTTGTTAGTAATAAGAAGTTCTTGTTTTGTTTCTGGAACATTGTTTAGTGTATTAATATATTTGTGTACCTTTGCACTATTACTTCTATAGTCCAGGAAACTCAGGAATTTATTAAATGACTCCTTAGTATTTTTTATTTCCTTGTTTAGAAATGCAGTTTTCTTTCTCCAATCTCTCACTAAGTTGGGATCTTTTGTTTGCTCTACTATATTTCTGATATTATCTCTTTTTAATGCAGATAATCTCTGATTCCCAAAAGGTTTGTACCTAATACCCTTTCCTCTGGGTATTGTTATTTTTGCAGCATTAAACAGTTTTTTGTTAACTTCGTCAATTAGTTTCAGAACTTTTCTCCATGTCAATATCTTCAAATTTTTTGTTAATGAGTTTCTGAAAAGTTATCCAGTTTGGTTTTAGGAAGTTCCATCTCTTCAGTCGACTAGTTTTTAAAAGACTGATTTGTAGGTGGATGGTTTCAGTTATGATGACTCTATGGCCACTACCTACATCTTCCATTCTCTTCTAGTGATGTGATTTGCAATATCTGAAGAGGCAATAACCATATCAGGATTTGTTGAGTCCCCAGTATAGTGAATAAAAGTTTTGAGTTGTTTTTGTATATTAAATTGACTGCATTCGCTTCCAAAAATTTCTTCAATTGTTTTTCTGCATTGGAGGAATTGTACCTCCACTGTTTTTAATGTTCTTTCAGATCTCCTATTATTAGGGTATTTTGTTTAACTTTTGTTATGTCAATATTTAATTTAGTTGGTGGTTATTGGGGGGACTGTATATACAAAAATTGTATATTTTACATTCTATAACTACTTCTGATTCAGTGATATGAGCATGGTCTGTGGAGTTCATGGTTTTCAGTGTAGTTGTTTTACTCAAAAGGGAGTACCAATGATAAAATCAGGTACACTGAATGTATTTTTGTACCTGGATAAAGATGACGCTAGAACTATAAATACCATTCTGGGAAAGCATGTTACTCTACATATCATGGAACTCTTTTTTAGAAAGGGACGAAATGTCACAACTGATAGTTTCTTCACATCTATCAAACTGGCAAGAGAAATCAAAAAGAGAAGTACAAGCATTGTTGGTACCTTGAATAGGGCTAGACAAGAAGTGCCACCTTCTGTGAAAAATGGCCAATATGTACTTCATTCAAGCATTATTTATAAAGTTGATTATATTACTCTCACGTCTTACCAAGGGAAGGTCAAGAAAAATGTACTTATTCTTATCACTGTGTATTCCATTGTGACTATAGATGAATCTTCTAATAAGAAAACCCCTGAAACGGTCAGCTTTTACAATTACACCAAATGCAAAGTAGATGATTAGATCAGATGTTTCCCAAATGCAGTGTTAGAGCCCTGATGAGACTCTGCTCTATTTGTGTGTTCTGTAACATTCTAGACCTAGCAATGATCAATACTGATACCTTGTATAAACTGATAACTGACTCTACAATGTCTAGACAGTCTTTCATAATGAAAGTTGTGGAAGAACTGGCTATGCCATATAGGAATTCACACTCACATTGACTACCATCACTATCATTCGTGGTTGATGATAGGAATAAAGAAACATCAAACATCACTAAATGTAAGATGTGGCAAATAGGATTATGCAAGAATAACAAAACCAAAGACAGTTGTTCGGCATGTATAAAAATTCTTATGTGGTTCTTGTACAAACAAAAATCTCTATAAAAATTGTAATTCAATTATCTCTGAGAATGTTTAGCAAATTTCTATGTATTTATAACCTGTATTTGTATAACATGTCTTTTATACACACAATTTGTTACTACATATCATGGAATAAAACCAATTTGTATAATAAAATGTTTGTAATTTTCGAGGAAAATGTGCACTGGTGCTTGAAATAAAAAATAAATAAACCCCTTTTACTTAAAACCATTTACCCTCAGATGCCATATAATAGATGAACCAAAACAATTAATAAACAAATATAGTGAATGCACCATTGAATTACATGAGTAAAAACCATGAACATAAAAATATCTGAAACCAGAAGCTCTACTCAAACTAGATTCGAACCTGTCTTGCAGATCAGAAGCCATGTTGTTCCCTATACATTGCTACAATGGTCTGGCAAGCAATAAGTAAAAAATTTCATCAAACTGGGTCAGAATTTCACTTATTGATGTGATACTGAGGAGAAACCAAGTATACACAAATTCAAGTTAATGCAAACTGGATTCAAACCTGGCTTGTTCTTCAGAAGCAAAAACGTTCTCTCTATACCACCACAATAGGCTGGAAGGTGATAAGCAACAAATTTCAAAGTTTTTGGTGAGAAAAATTATTAAAAATGCATAAGAAACTTGTAGCACTTAATTTAGCGGGCATTTTAGGTGGTGCTTGAAGCTCGGGAATTCTAGTGTTAAATATCTAAATCTGTTTATTGGGTATTCAAGAATAGCCAGTGTGGGATTTAAATGGCCATCTGGCAATGGGATGTCTGCATTTTTATTTACAGTATAAAAATCGTAATAGCAAACCATGTATGAGGGACAACATTACACATTAATTTTAATTCCTGAAAGAGAAGAAATTACTGCATAATTTCTGCTTCTACATTTTCAAATGTAAGATACTTATTTGTTAGATAAATGAGTGCCAAGCATGATTTTTCACACAAGTAAATGTAACGAATTTGATTTAATTTATGGACGCTCTTTAACATCTGAGGTCAAATGTAACGAAAGGTGTCACTATTTTCATCACTTTTCTTTCATAGTCTAGGAAAATCTGAAGAGGCAAATAAGCCTTTGCAGTTCACTTCTGAAAGATGCTTGCTGTTATCAGGGTAGCTATGAAGGTATATATGAGTATTCTGCCTGGTCCACATTTTTGACTTAAGTATTTGAAGACTTCCTCCGAAACAAAGTTCACGTTCATTTTAATTCTAATTTAATTTACATCAATAAATACACATTGTAAATTTGTATCACCTTTCATTTTCTCATAATTCATATACTTTGTACCTATATATTCAAGAATAAATGCTAGTAATAGTACTCAAATGCTTTGTGGATTCCCTGGGAAGGCCTTGCAGACCCTGAAATTCCACTGTCCAAAGTGTCAGAATCACTACATTGAGGGGAAAAAATGAAAAGTTGCCTGGAAAAGTATTTTGCGGATGTTGCAGGCTTGAATCCTGTTATGTTTTCCCCATTCCACAGAAAAAATATCTGGTAGTAGAAATATTTATTAATTTCAGAATAAGCATAAAAAGCATTCATTTTCCATAATCAGGAATGTATTATCCAAGAGATTTTATTGGTGTAGGATCTTAATGGTGGGATGAAAGAGAAGACTCCCTCCTCAGCTTTTTCCCCTTTCCATAATCTGGCAGTGCTCCTGAAATTATTTATGCATTATAAAGTACTAACTTAGTGTATAGCACTAGTATGGGTCATTAATGTTTAAAACAAGTAAAATTTTACTTTACTTCAGGTGCTGAATAATATTGAGCTTTATCTGCAAGAAGAAGAACAAAGGATGATCAAGCAAGACCAAGAATGTAAGTGAAAAGAAACAGATTTTCTTAATTTTATTTTCTAAATAGTACTCTGTTTCATCATACCTGCTTCAATATAGCAAAGTAAATGAGAAAGAGATTTCTTCCATTAAACTTTGTAACATTTTCAGCATAAAGCAAATGTAATGTTAGCATTTTGATTCACCAGAGTAAACATGATCAGCCTATATTAAAGCAACTAAAATTTACACATCTAAAAATGGTTTGGTTCTTTGTTAACTAAGACATTTCCTTTATGACTAATTTGGCCATAGACATTTTGTGACTGGCTAATTTAACATATTTTATGCTTGAATTCTACAGACAGACCCTCTGTTTAAGGGGAGAGATGTATTCTCTTTAATATTCTAACATAGTCATATGTGATGTCCAGTAATACTGTAAAATTTTTCTTAGTCATTGTTGCATTCTCACTGGATATATCACAAAAATCTTGGATCAATGGCATTACATGATAATTTCAAACAACATATTAAAACAGTGCTTTAACAAGCAACGAGTTGAAAGTATAAGTGATAATGTGGGTAGGAGGAGGTTGAGTGTAGGTATTTAGAATTTTGTCCTATGATGCTTATTCTCTGAATTAGATAAGTGAAATATTTACCAGGATTTACAGGTGTGCTACCTCTTCAAGCTCCTGAGTTCATGTTTACTTTTGATTAGTAGTAAAAAAGCCCTCTTAATGGGAACCTTTTTTATTTTTTTCTTATTCTTTTCTGATATTGGCAACAGGAGAAAAGCTCCAGAATCTCGCTTAGTAGAAAGGTAAAATCATTATTGTCTTTTTGAAATCTGAGAGGGAGATGTTTGTTAAATTAGGTGAATTAATATGAGCATATGTGTTGACTGAATTTCAAATTTATCTCAAGTGCCATTAAAGTAAATTTTTTCTCTTATGTTTGTATTTCTTGTTAAGAGTGCAAATGACTAATCCAGTTGAATGCTTTGAAATTTTATTTGTACTATCACTGGGCCAGTACATTAGGCAGGGGACTTCACTTTGCCTGCACTGAGCTTGGATCATTTGAGTACCCATATGAAATTGGTGAATTCATTCCTATGAGATCATTAAATTGAATATCTAAAAAATTATGTCTTAACTTAAACCTAAATAAGTAATGAGATTAACTCATAACTTCAATATTTTTATATTTGATCATATTAGGAGGGAGGAAAAATGTACACATAAATTCTACATTTATGCTTAGGTAAGAAATAATGAAAATAGGGACATTTTTTATGCAGTGACAAGAAAGAAACATTGCAATTCAATAGTCTTTCAGTAGACATTTCGCTATTTGGTGCAGCTGAGCTCGTGTGACTGTAACAACAATTTGGCATTTCACCAGGTTTTAAAATGCTATGTTTGCTGATAAAAACTTCAAAATGTATATATAGTCAAAGGATCAAAAGCATTTTACCTCTTACAAAAAGCAGAGGTTTAGAAACCCCTTGTGTCTGTATAAAATGGATAAGTATAGGAAATTGTTCTGATTTTATTAGTTTCTCCTTCAAATATGGATGGCCCACGAAATACCAACTTGGCCACAGCAAGCCAGCCAAGAGGGTGCATATAGTTAGGCAGCAATGAGCCAGATAATGGAGTACAATAAAGGAAAAGGAAGGAATTTGGGTTGCCGCAACCTAGAGCTAATAGCTATTTCTATGTCACTATGAGGAAGTGGTTGGTGCCAAGAGGAAATGTTAACAATATGCTTTACAAGATGTATTCTTTGCAACAAAGAAATGCAATACTGGAGGCATATGTATATATTGATTGCTTAAGTAATCATGGGAGATTTTGCTGCCTAATTTCATGGTATTGATGTTCCTGCAAAGAGCATCATACAGGATTAGAAAATGTGGTATATAGTGGGACCAGTTGCAAATATGAAATAAAACTGAGCGCCATCTGCTCTTATGCCTGCTCTAGTCATGGATATTGAAGCACACAGATCCACAGGAGTCCTACTACACCTAAATTGACACAATAGGTACTAGCTTCTTTTATTTTAAGGGCAGAGGGCAGTTTTTTGTGGACCATTCTGTGTAATAGAACTTGTGATAGAAATTCTTTGTATATAGTATAAGAGTAGCTGACAGAATAATGAAAGTTCATATCTACATGCTTTTAATTTATTGAGTGTAACCCATTTGCATTATATGTTGAGACACAGAAAACATTTATCTGCTGCTGGTCTAACAAGAATTGGTCATTGAAGAAATGTGCCATTAGAGCAGATATACTCCCATAAAGTCCCAGACAGTTAACATAGCTTAACTGATGGGTATGGTGTTGCAATGGATGGTTACTTTGATGATTGGTCAAGCTCTTAGATGTCCTGTAAAGCGTTGTCTGCTTTCAGTAGGCTGCATGCATCCATCCTAGAGTGCAGTCATATTCAGTCATTGTTGAATCATCGCTTTCCATATCACTACTGCTGCCATTAAGAGTAAACACTAATCTTGAAGTTCTTTAATCAATTTTTGAACGAATGGACAACATAATACAGTTTATTGCTCTGCATATACATGCAAATAATTATTTTTTGATAAAGAAATGCTAACCACTTTTACTTGTATAGAAGTGGAAATGCACTGTCTACTGTGCATACAGATGTAGACTCTTAATAAAAGGTTCACCCAATATACCGGCCAGCTTTGCCAGGGACTTCATGCAAGAGTGCCTGCTATATGCTATAGCAACTATACACCAGAAGCTAAGTCATGAGAGTGATCAATTGAAGAGAATGTCAAAATGATATGAAGCCCTTCAGCTGCAAGTGATTGTTTGGGGGCAAGCCTACAATAAGTCTACCAAAGTAATTTTTGTGAAAAGGGGTCAAAAGAAATGCAAGGGTGTACAAAAAGATGTCCCTCAATCAAACCATGTTCAACAACCAACATTCAATCTTTCACCAAGACTCTGATTCACCTCACAAGCAAAACTATGACAAAAGTGACTTAAAGACAATGAAACTTAATGATCTCCAACACATTGTGTAATGTAAAATGAGCTACATAGGACAGTTGATTGCAAATAACTTCATACCATCATAAATTATTTTTGTGCCATATATAGTTAGGTTATTTGAGTTATGGGTACCTGAGCATGGCTGCTTAATTGGGAAGTGAAACTGACATAACCAAAAAAAAATGGAGATAGAGTTTCCATGGATAAAATTTATTTTTATCTTAGTATTTATATTTTTACTAAAAGCATAACATGATTCTATATTTAAAACTGATAATATAATCTGTGCATATGATATGTTGTAAATAATGCCCCTCAGCAACAATATATTGCTGGCATATGCATAGCAAATTCTTGTATTTCATGTAACTTTTTTTCCATAAAAATATCCACTTGGGACATTTTCCTGTCATTGAGAGATCCGGTCTCTCATAACATTTAACCAGTTAGCAAAAAGTTTTTCTACCTCGAACACAATTGCCAGGATATTTCCTTACAAATCACCTTACCAATTCTCTGCTAGAGTGAATTTTTGCATATGTATTGTACATAAAAACCGTCTTTAAGACTTATCTTTATGTAGTGGCAACTAACAAAGAACAATTTAGACAGAATGAAGGCATCAAGTAATACTGGAATACACAACCACTCAATGGCAAAACCTCCCTCAACATAACTGCAAGCTGCTACCTGCACATGCATTATATGGGCTAAACTGCTGGTCTCTTCCAGTATATACCCATACTCTGTTGGCTCAAAATTCAAATAACCTTACTGTAGAAATCTGAAAGTCAATTTATTAACAAATTGTTATCCTTAAAGTTATCATTCTAATAGCATTGTGAGAAAAATGTTTATATAGTTCACATATTGATATGAATATTAAACAAGGAAACTTTAGGGGCTGACTTTTACTCAAGATTGGAGCAAATTCTACCTTTGATTTCATAGCAATAGTAACCTAAAAAGAAAACTATTTGAGAACTGTTAACAGTTTTTGAGAATTCCAATGAAGATTTTAATGTGAAAAACAATCTAGATTACCTTGATTCAGAATTTCTCACATTCATCATGGGAGAGAACATAGAACCCACTAGGGATTAATTTTTATGGTCACATAAAAACCACAGTGTTAAATTAACAGTCAAATGTTTACCAACACTTTCATGGTCATAGATGAGTCAGCACATTCATAGAACAATTGTTAGTTTTGCAAGAATTAGTCAACAAGTAGAAGAAATTCACATAGAAATGTTTTGCAGCCAGCATAATGTCTTTATTTTCATTGGTTGATTCTTAACCTGATCTATGATAATTCTAGTTCATTGTATTACTGAGATAGTTACCAATTTTTTATCATCATCCTTTTCCTAGAAGATATCTGTGAATTTGGTTTTTGATGGAAAGTAGCGTGTGCAAAGTTTATAGAGTAAATAAGCAAATATTGAAGTATCCAATGTGTAGCAATTCTTCCAATTAGAGTTAAGCATGAGGCATTGTCAAGGCCAAGGGGTTAGACTGCTTACCTCTCACCAAGGCATCCTGGATTCCATCCCAACTGCCATAAGTGCAATTTGTGGTGGACAAAGCAATGCCTGGGCAGGTTTTCTCCAGGTACTACAGTTTCCCCTGCCACTCAATCCATCATTGCTTCATCATTTCAAAGCTATCTTCACTATCATCATTCAGCATAATGTAGTCTGCCAATTCATTGGTATGCACATAACAAATGGACTATGATAATGTCCTCTATGCCTGTGTGCAGAATCCAGTGCACTGATGCGGCAAGCAAGTTAACATTAGAGCTCATAGAGTTAACCATGAATCACTCAGTTATTGACAAGTAGAACGAAATAGACTCCATTGAATATGTAATTCAGAATATGTTTCAACAAAGGGTTAGAAAATATTAGAAGCATTAGTAAACCTAATTGATTTACTTTTCTGGGTTTCTTAAATGCATAACTGGCTAAGAAGGAGCAAACATTTGTTGCTTCATGTCAGTGACTCCAGTCATTGTTTCCAAATATGTGTTTCTGCAAATAGAACTCCTTGGTCTAGTAGTTAAGTGTTGTTGGCTGCTGGCCAGGAAATCTCAGGTTTGATCCCTGGTACATGCTTGGTAATTTTCTAAGCTAGAGAGATCTGAAACATTTTTAATTTTTTTTATTATTCTGTTTACATGTTAAATTTTGGACTTTTTTATTGTATTGGTTTGATGCATAAGTTTGTAACATTTTTGTTCATCATCACAATGCTGGTTGCTAAGATATTGTTTACCATTTGTCATCTATTATTCATAGCATTTTTCTTGTAAATGTGCCTTGGATTTTACAGATTTGAAGAAAGTTTACACTATTTGAGAGCTAAAGAATATGGAGTGTAAAGTGGTAAAAAACAAACACTTCCGATATATTCTTTTTGAATTTAATAGATAAGCAAAGGCACCGCGAAACATTTATGCTATCTATGGGGAGAAAGCATTGGCAAGAAAATAGTTCTGTCATTTCAAAGTGGGCCACTTTGATATAAGTGATTTACCACATCCAGAAAGACTATCAATCTTTGATGAAGACCTTATGAATTATTCCACATCAGCCTGAAAATTAGCAGATGTGATGAATTGTGACAGTCAGCCTTCATACTACATTTACATTCCAAGAGCAAGCTTTAAAAATCATGTATGGTTCGCATGCTTTAAGTGAAAACAACAAACATCAGCAGTTTGGCTATTTGAGCATCTCTAGTTGCTCATCATTGGTTAGATCGTGAACATAACCAACCATTTCTGTCCAGGATCATTACTGGTAACAAAACTAGTGCCTGTATGTCAACATCAACAAAAGAAAGGAATGGCTGAGTCCTAATAAAAAAGCAGCACAAGTTCCTGTTTATTCACAGAAGATGATATGCACCTGGTGGGATAAAGAAGGTTTGTGCACTACGAATTGCTTCCAGGGATGTAACCATAATCGCTGAAATTTATTTTCAACAATGCTGACACCTTGCAGCTGTAATTGAAGAAAAAAGAGCAAGAAGACTGCATCAAGTGCTGCTGCAACATAATAATGTATGCCCACACTACTCTAACATGATGAAAGAAGCTATCCAGGAGCTTGGTTGGGAGGTGATTCCAAATCCCCCATATTCTGCTGATCTTGCACGCTCAGACTTCCACCTTTTCCATTCTCAATCCAACAATCTTCATGGGAATGTCTTCAATAATGAAGATGCTTTACAAACATGACTTGATGACTTCTTCAGTTCCAAACCAGCAGATTTCTTCAGACATGGAGTCAAGAAATACCCCAGCATTTGGAGAGAGTCATAGATAATGGAGGAAAAAAATTTAATCACAGCCAAAAAAAAAAGTACAAGCTTATGCATCAACCTGATACATCTTATATTTTGTGCTGTTTTTTTTTTTTTTTTCTCTCTCCTTTAGTCATATAATGGGATTTCTTTTGTAATTTTATTATTGCAGTTTCCTGAATGCCTCTGATTTCTAGTCATAGTAACCAGCAAACCATTGGTCATATGGGGGTGTCATTAAGATTGGAACAGTGTTCTTATTGAAATTTTCACCTCCAATCCCCAAAGCAGTGTTATCAAAGTCATAAACTTGCTGTATGTAATCTTTGTCTTTCCAATGAAATAAGTAAAGGAACTGGCAGCAAACATTTACAGATGGAACATATCCATGCTATCATTGTTATTTCCACAGTCAGTTTTTGATTTAACAGATGAAAAATTAAACTTCTTTGACTCCAGTGATGTGAAAATACTTAGAAGCTCATCTTTCATAATGTTGCACAAACTGAAAGTTTGCCATTTCAGATTATACTGGGGTGCTGCACTTCCACATGGTGAACAAGTGCGTTTGCGTCCAGTACCATTAATAATATTTCTGCACACATCACCCAAGAATAGACGTTGTCTTATATCTAAAATAAAGGTGTAGCGAAGAAATGACGCTGTAAATCACCGCAGAATGAATGCTCTATAGCAATGGGTTACAAAGGTACAGCATTTAAAAGTTTTAGTTTCATTCAAGTATACTTGATCTTAGCACCACAGCAGCATAAATGTCAGGCCAAGTTAACTAGGTCTCAGCAATGAAATGGTTAATGAGCTGAAATGGTATGGGATTATTACAGACTTAATGTTTTAGAATGGAATAGGAATTTTTTAATGTTAATACAAAGAACTGCACTATTTGTGCACTAAACTTGTCATTAAGAAAGCTAATGGAATCACCTCCAAATGCTAGCCAATAAATGAAAGAGAGTACTTCACATTTCCAAGTTACTCTTTGCTTATTAAGGTTCAGTCTGAATAGCATCTTTGCATCCATCACGTAAGCCAACCCCAAAGCACATTTGTTCAGGGTTTTGGTATAAAATTTAGTTATAAAGCTTCTGATTCTTGAGATCATAATGCGTTAATACCATTTATTTGACACAATCACCAAACATTACTGAAAAATCAGACCAGTGTCATAGGAACTCTATCTATCTATGTAAGTAGTAACCCCATGAGTGGCCAAGGTCGTTGAAGCATTGACTCGTGAGCAGGAGGTCTGGTCAAATCTTGCCAGGACCGTCCTTCCTGACTGAGGTTTTTTCCAGATTTTCTGCAGTCCTCATAAATGGCAAATGCCAGGGAGGTACCCTAAACTTAAGCCTGGAACGTTTCCTTCCTTTAAAAAAAATCCTTTCCCAATTTATCATTTCATCTGATATATCATCAGTATGTCCACAGCCTTTTGTGCCTCAGTAGTGTAAATGTGCATTAAGCACTACTCAAAAAAAAAGTATGTAGTAATTGGTAAAAAATATATCCACCAAATACCTCAGCCTTGCCAACTTCTGAACTTCAACCAAGACATTGTGAAAGATTACACTCTTTGCGTACAAAAGGAATGAGGAAGTTGTTTTCTTGAAGTACTAGAGATGGGGTAACCTTGATAACTATTTAAAAATACATATGATTTCAGTTTTTAAGTGTGTGGGTGTGTGAGAGAGAAAGAGAGCCAGTCAGTCCAAACTTCACCAAAATTTCACAAGTTGTTCAAGGATGTTTTCTGAGTGTGTTGATATAAGGAACCCATGGTCTGCAGTGACCCATTACTGGGTAATTTCATTGCTTTCATTTTGTTTAACTCAACTACCTTGTATCTGTTTACTCAGAATATGATTGTTTCCAAACAAAACACAACTTTTCATTGCTGTGGTAGAGCATAGTAGTGTGTATTTTCAATGCAATCTGCCACCAGACTTGAACTTCTGCTCTTTTCTGTCTCAACCTTTGTTTCCTGCAGTATATTACTTTTTATTATGTTATGATATAGTATGGATACTTTTACTTATGCAGAATTAGTTGATATGCATCTCACCTGCTGTTTCACTCAGTATGATGGAAGAGTGGCATAACGACGCTATCCAGCGGTGTTCCTGCAGTGACAGCTACCTCATCATACCACATTTGCATTTGTACACAGGCAACAGCAAGAAACCGGGTCCTTCACTGCTTGTATGTTAGATACTGGCAATGAGAGTAATGTCAGAACACCCATTCTTGAAGGGGATGTTTTATGTAACAACCCTGCAAGCAGTAGTTAAGTTGCATAAGAGGTGAATGTAAGCCAAGCAACTGTTTTGAGGGTCTTACATGAGCATTAATTGAACCCATATCATCTACAGTGGCAAGGCATTGCAACCAGCAGACTTTCTACGTCAAGTGCTATTTGCTAATTGGTTGTGAGAGTGATGTGTAGACAACCAAAATGTTCCTGCTATGATATTGCATACAGACGAGGCAAGGTATACTAGAGAAGATATGTTCAACAGTCTGAATAGCCATATCTGGGAGAATAAAAATCCAGATGCTGTGGTGAATTGAGCCTACAAACAGGCATTCTCTGTGAATGTATGAGCTGAGCTGGTATCATTAATGGTTCTGTGATTGGGCCTTACATACTATCCAACAGACTGAATCCAGTAGTCTACAAAATGTTCTTTCAACATGTCCTCCCACATTTTCTGATAGATGTGCCTGCTGATAATTTGCAGGCATATGTGATTTCAACATGATGGGGTGCCAGCATTTTGTAGCAACCTTAGGAAATACCTTGGTGAACAGTTTGGTCACAGATGGATTGGTCATGGTGGTCTTGTTCCATGGCCACCTCGATCACCATATCTGACATCCATGGACTTTTCTTCTGGGGCCATGTGAAGAGCCTAGTGTATGTGACACCTGGTAAAACAGCTAATATGGACCTGTTTGCTAGGATTGTAGTAGCCTCTGATAATGGTGCCAATCTCCTGGGATGCTAGAGTGTGTGTAACAGTCCATAAGGCGTTACTGTGAAGTTTGTAATGATCGTATGATATTTTGAACATTTACTTTAAACAGTGTAATTTAGGTTTTTTCATGCCATTTTTGTAATGTTTTCATCTACCCTTACAAATAAATAATTAAAACTGTCAGGAGGTGATGAATAGTTGATTAATTGGTGGCAGATTGTAATGTAAACATGCTCACAGCAGTCAAATGTTTTGTGTATGTGTTTTTGTTTTCTTCTTTTTTTTTTTCAATCATATTCAGAGAGTAAGCAGATATAACTTGGGTGTAGTTATTACAAAAGGAAAACTGAAATACCTAGTAATGAGCCATCAGAGACCATGAGTTCCGTATATCAAAACACGCAAAAACAATCTCTGAACAACTTGTGAAAGTTTGTCTGTAGAGTTCGGATTAACTTTATGTGTGTTTGTGCATACATGTGGGTGATAGAGAGAGATATCCCCTGCAGTGAGGGTTTTTCCTAGTCCCCACTCATATGCCATACTGGAGGAGGTAGCCACCTGCTTGCTTACTTGTTGACTTTGCTGACTGTTGCAGTTATAGCGTAACTGTTCCCAGGTGTGTGTGGTCTTAATTGTTTCTTAATTAAACAATATACAATACAGTGTATTGTGCCTCATATGTTTACAATGGCACAGCATGCCTTGATGTACAATTCATAACTCGGTGGTGAAAGAATTATAGCACCAATTTTTTTTTTTTTTTTTAGCATACAACTGATTTTGTGACTTATTTGGATATCATACTAATCCTTTTTTTTTTTTCTTCATAGAATTAATTAATGGGAGCATGATCATGCATTTTTTCAACAGGACTCTTGACACTACTCACACTACGAACAATTCCATGAGAGAATTCACAATGTGTTTCCACAAAACAGTAGAAGGGATTTGTGGTCCCTTTGGTTTCCAGATTTAACAGCTTGCAATGATTATCTCATGGGTAATTAGAAAATTTTGTGTACAAAACAAACCCATACACCATACAAGAACTCAAAGATAATATCTGTTAGGAAATTGTCTGACTTTCTCAAAATGAACTAAAGCTATTGATGAACAATTCCCTAAAGAGATGTCAAAAATGTTTTGAGAATGAAGGCATGCAATTTCAACACCTTGTTTGATAATTTGGTAAGTAATGAGCCTTTTAAATTGGTTTGTGTATTGTTGGTTACTTTTAATATTTTACCTGCCTGCTAATCACCGAGACCTGGTTAATGAGTGGCAAGCTTGCCCATAAGCAAAACACTCCAGGGAGAAAACAAAACTGATCGCACAGCACATATACTTGGGGCATTCAGTAATGACTGACACTCCCTCCATAACTCTGGAAAAGACATTTTGAAATGTGTGCCAGAGAGAACAAGTGGCTGCTCAGACATATGCACAAGCGCACCAAGTCACAGAACGGTGTTACTTTGGATGTCACAGTTCAAAGATGGCAGGTACTGTGCCAAAATTAAAAGCACTGAGTGTCCAGCAACAGTACATAAAAGCAAAAACGAACTCCCATCTGATTTGATAATGGAGAACAGCCGAATCTTGGATGAAATCTTATCATGGGGAACTCTTCACACCATTATCTATGAGGACAAGATGAAAAAGGTGTGCGAGCAATGGGTGCCTCATTCTCTCACTATTGTGCAGAAACAGAAGCATGTGTAGAAATGCCAATGGTTGGTGCAATTGTACAGCACAAACCTGGCAGGGTTTTATGAACATTCATTCACCATAGATAAGCTTCAAACAGATGTCCTCTAGTGGCCCCAGGATATCCCCAAAGAATGGTTTAATGTGTAAATTTGGAAATTACAAGAATGATGGCAAAGGTGCATAGGCATTGGAAGGGAATAGCTCTAAATATATTCTATATTCATCTTGCAATAAATTCCTACTGTGGAAAAAGAATTGTAGTGCCAGTCATTTTTAATACAGTACATATAATAAATCATATTCACCTTATTTTGTGTATTATTATACTTGCTTTGTTTAGTGTTTGTTTTTTAGTTATAGTTCATAATCAGAAACTTGGCACAGTTTCAAGCATAGAGAACAACAAACTCCCAATTGTATCCTTTAAGCCTACGTTTGCTCTTGTAGACAGATGTTAGAAATATTAGTTAGTAAAAATCTATGGGAAGCATTAAGTTTAGGGCAGAGTATTTTCTTAACTTCTTATATTACATTCAGTTCTTCATTGAAAAATTTGCTGGTTTTATCAAAAATCTTTGTATGCATAGGTAAATCCAAATTAAAATAAGTAATGTCAATTCTTTGTTTTTCAGGGGCAAAACTGTCTAAGCAAGAAAATTTGAAGGAAATGGGTGATGTATCATCAGGCATGGCAAGTACAGTTATTCAGTTGTACCTGAAAGAAATCCTCGAGTCTTTCCTCCATCCTAATGTGGGAGTGCGACAGGCTGCCCTGAAGGTCATTCAGCTTATCTTACAGCAGGGTCTTGTGCATCCTGTACAGGTAAACTTTTAACTACTTTATATGATAACACACAATACCTCAGCTGTCTAGGCAGTTCAGGAGTATATAAGCAGGTTTTACAATGTAGTTACACAAATTTGCTTTGAAATTTAAAACTAGTAATTAAGGTTAATTCATATGTGTGCTTTTGGTTTACTAAATAAAGAAGAGAACAACTAGAAGTTTCCATAATTTCACATTTTTTGGACTATGAGATTCAAATTCCCATTTATTCGCCATGTGTAGTAAAATTTATAAATGCTTCATTCAAATATTTAACTTTAAAAATTACATGAAATTAGTTATAAAAAGGATTAGTAACAATAAACATATATAAAATTATCAAAGTAAACTATTTGCATTTAAATTTCCTACTTTATACTATTCTAAGAATAAAAAGTATTTTTAATAAGGTACAAGGACTTAATTTCTTTCTTTCATTTTTTGTTTCCTCTTTTATTTATGTGTGTTCCCCCCTTTCCCCCCCATTTATATATATCTCTCTTTTATGTATTCTACAAATTGTATACATTCATATAATGTATGAATATGTGCACTAAGTTTGCAATGGCAGAGGAAGAATGTTTCTATCAGAGCTCCTGTTTTACAGAAGAAGGAAATAAAACACATTGGAGTGGATATGATATAGTGTATAGATCAAGAACTGAGCCGTTTGCACCTAAGTATGATAAACCAAAGGGACTTAGAAGATGAAAGCAAGAAATCAAGAATGCCTTAATTATTGAAATTATTGTGTTAATTGTATTAATTATTGGTGAGGTCAAAATAAACCTTGGCCAAATTGATTCAGGGAATATGGTGGAAAAGATTCTAGGCAGAATGGATGGTTTAGAATGTCTTAGCAATAAGATAAATGCAATTTCCCAAAATATCAAGCAAGACATATGGGAAGAAGTTCAGGTACTAAAAAGGGAGACAGAAGAATTTAAACAAAGAATGAAAAAGCCTGAGAACAAGAATCATAAGTTTAATTTGATGTTTAGTGGAATTTAAGAAATGAAAGGAGTTTAGGCCCAAACATAGTTGCAAATATTTTAGAATGAAAGCTGGAGTTGAAAACTAGGAGGATGGCAAATTGCGGGTGCTTTTTGGGTGGGAAGACAAGTAAGCAAGGGAGCAATAATAGTAAAGTTCGCTACTATGAATATTGCGTGTGAGATTGTATATACAGCAAAGAAACTTAGAGGAACTAATATTTTCTTCAATAGGGACTTGTCAATGGAAGAGAGGGAAATAAAGAGGAACATTATACTAGAAATGAAAGATGCCAGGACAAATGGAATAAAGCTTACATATGAAGTATACAACTTTGGATTGATAGAAAGGTGGTAACTGCAGTACTGGTGATAGAAGTGGGCACAAGTAATGAGTCAGCAGTTTGGTGTAACTGGAGTGGGAAGCAGAAGATAAAGGTTTGATTCGGCCATGTGTGGGACAAGCTGAGAGATGGGGGAAGGCAACACAAGAGAGTGCTTTGGAGCTTCAAGGTCAAGTAGGAGGAGTCATGTTGACATCGCGTAACAAGATATCACTGGGCAGGTGATTGTCATTCAATAGCTGGCAAAATGAGAGATGGTGGGAAGAAGAAGGGGAGAAAAAGTCATTATTATGGATTCCAATATTTTATCAACACCATGTAGAAGTATTTTAGAATTTCGACAGTATGGTATATCCGTATGCAGGAAGACATGTGAATCTGCAGCAACAAGAGTATGCAGCAGGAGAAATCCAGCTCAGAAGTAGGAAGAAATTGCAGGAGTTCAGATATAGAGTGGATTTAGAATAGGGTGAAAAGGAGATCAGGTCTCAGGCTGGGTTTTTGGAAATTCAAAAGTTTGAAAAGTAGTTTGTCCTATGGTTTTGGAGGTTCGTTGGTTGAAAAGATGCATTTATTAGCATTAGTTGAGATATGATTAGAGGATAAGGATGAAATTAGAATGACAAGAGTTTGAATTTATAGGAAAAAAGGGTTTAAGAAGGAATATTAAAGGAAGAGCTTCAATGGCTTGGGGCTGTTTAGAAAGGAAGGAAAAGATAAGATTAAAGAATGGAGCTCTAGGGTGGAGGGTGTAATGTGGGTAATACTGGGAAGTTAACATTGTATTCAGAGATAGTTTATAACCTGCCAAGAAACTCCAGTTTCATAGCCAAAATATCTTCCACCAGTTAGGAAACGAGATGGAAGAAATTAGACAGAAATTTCCTGATAGAATTGTATTGCTGGAAGGTTTCACTGTGAGAAATGGGAATTTGCAAATAAAGGATTAGGCCTTACTAAATGATTTAGCATAGAGGAAGATAGGGAAGTGATAAAGCAGGAGTAAGGATAAAAAAGTAAATGAATAAGGTATGACATTTGATCAGGTTGGTGACATCAGTGGTTTGGTGATTTTAAATATTCAGTAAAGTAGTGATTTTAAATAGGGTCAGTAAATTGATGAATTCCAAATAAAAGGGTTTTTTGGGGGGGAATGGTGTTTAATGCCCATTTTTACTACTAAGGCACCACAGGTGGTGAACACTGGTGATACATGAAATGATATATTCGGAAAGACTTTTTTTAAGGAAGGAAACGTTCCATGCCTAAGTTTAGGGTACCTCCCCAGCATTTGCCATTTATGAGGACTGAGGAAAACCTGGAAAAAACCTCAGTCAGGGAGGACGATCCTTGTGGGATTTGAACCCCAGACCTGCTGCTCACGAGTCTGCACCTTAATGGCCTCGTCCAGCCATGGCGGTGCAAAAGGGAATTTAGTGAGCAAGTAAACAAATGAAATCTGGCCCGTGCTGTCGTGTTTTAGTTTATATTGAATTCTGCAACAGTAAAGGTTGTATGTTCATGGGATTCATTTGTACAATCAGTAACACAAGTGTGGGGAGCCATTATTTTATTTCATTTGAATGTTAGGGAAGAAGTTGATATAGATAACATGCAATACATGGTAAATGGTTGAAATTAAATGAACAAATTATTGTTATAGATTAAGAACAAATGGTTAGGCTCAGTGGGGAGATATGATTGGTGAGTTCAATTGTGCTTGCCATGTGTAATTGGTCAGTTGTGGTATTTTGATGTATGTGCAGCAGATTAAAAGTTTAAGTGTGTAACTGAGGACTGGGGCTCAGCTAACATTGTTAATATATAGTTAGCGAAAATGTTGGTGTTAATAATTAGACTAATTTGCCTAGAACAGAACCAGACCACATTGTAATAGTATTTGTGAACTCATTGCTGTTAATTAAATAAATATATACATATAGACAGAGGAGTGTTCCTATATTAAGTTTTGCATCCTTGCAAGTTTTTTATTGCTATTTTTAATAATTGTTATTGCTTCCTATAGAATTAGTTCTTAATTTAAATATAAATGGATAAATGCATAGTAAACTTATACTAACTTTCTCATCATAATTTGGCAGACATTTATAGAATATATAATGAATAGTCTTTTTAAAAAATGTATCCAACTTCTTATCTTGAAAGTAACACATTAACTAAACAATTTATGGCAAATATTTCTTCATTTGAAGGGGGAAAACAATGATGTTAAATATAAATTACTCGGTTTTAACGAACTTTACAGTTCCTAACCTCTTTTAATTTTACAACAATGATGTTAGTTGTAACTATTATGTTTAGTGAAGGAATAAGTGTCAACCCAATTTTTTTTTTAAATGGGAACCCAGTGTGTGTGTGTGTATGTGTGTGCGCGTGTGTGTATATATATATATATATATATATATATATCATATTCTGGTTTTATGCTAAAAGGCAAACAATTTTTGTCTGAAACATATTTTTAATTGAGTCATCCTTTATTTTATTAAATATTTAAGAAGAATGAAAAACATTATATCCTAACACTTAAAGACTTAACTTAGATTTCATTTCTTTGCCTTTAACAAAACACAAATGCAGTTTGAACAGAACTTTAGTTTCTTTCGTTTACCTTTTTCAGATAAACACACATTTAAAGCTTAACAACTGTGTAGAATTAAGTCACAAGTTGGTACTTATTGAAATACTTTAGCTAGAGGATATTCAATTGCTCATCATGGTATACACTTCACAAGACAAGAGTTGAAATTATTTTTATTTATGGGTGCACGAATCAATGTGCAAGACAAGACAGCTTGCATACTCAACAAAAGAGCTCCTGGTACAAATTTAAGTCATACTCAGGTATGACTTAGTTCAGAAATTTAGACAAACAGGATCTATTACTAATAGAAAAAGAAAGTAGCTTTCTATACTGGATGAATTGAATACAATCGAAGTCCTGGGATGTATTTCGCTAATCTAACACATTAATTTGTAAAGCATCTACTCACATCAAATGTTTTATGAGTTCAGTATGTAAAATTCTCAAACTGCAGAAGATTCATCCTTATAAACTTGAAATACATAAAAAAAAATTACTGAAAAATGACTTTATTGAAGAGTCAAATTTTGCAAGATAATGTTTGAGGGACTAAATGAATCACCTGAATTACTAAGAAATATTTGCTTTTCTGATGAGTGTACATTTTACCTTAATGATTCAATAAATTTACATAATTATAGGTACTGGAGTGATGATAAACAATGTATTTTAAGAGAAGATCCCGCACAGTGGCAGAGGAAAGTAAATATTTGGGCAGGTATTCTAGGTGATACAATGATTGGTTCATTATTTTTTGAGGAAAAGCTCATTGATAATATATCTAGAAATGTTTAATCCTCTCATTAATGAAAAAGTTGAAAATCATGAAGATGAGAATAATAGAGTTGCTTTAAATGAAAACTTGCATACATGCCAGCATGATGGAGCACAACCACATTATGTGCAGAATATTCAACAGTGGTTCAATAATACATTCTCAAATAGATGAATTGGTAGAAGGGGGAATACTGAATAGCCTGCAAGCTCCCCTGATTTAAATCCCTTCGATCTCTTTTTATAAGGGCATTTAAAGTCAGTTGCTTTTAACAAGCCTCTATTATTGAAAAACTAACCGCAGCTTGCAGAAATATTCCTAAATGTGTGTTTCAGAATGTTAGATGAGCTTTTGAAAATAGACTCTAATTTTGTATAGAACAAACAACTCATGAATTATGAACAGCTATTATTTTTAAAAGCAATTTCCATTTTATGTATTACAATTATGATTTTATATACATAAATCATTGGTTTAGTAAAATAATGTTTCAGATAAAAGTTGTTTGCATTTGGAGTAAAACCAGTATCTAATTTTTAAAAAAATGAGGTTCCCATTTTAAAACATATGAGTTCACCTTGAAAACTTTCCCTACATAAAATGTAACTGATATGGTTTTTCCCCCTAAAATGAATAACCATTTGACATAAATTGTTTTTCTTCAAAAACCTGTTCAAGATAAGCATGTGGAAAGTACGTACACAAACACATGACTAAAAGATAATTTTTATTAAACACATGTAATTAAATTTGTTTCTGATTTTGTTCAATAGTATGCTTTCTTGAACGTTTTGCATTCTTTTACCTCTTTTGTAGATTGTCCCATATTTAATATGCATGAGTACAGATGTGGAGAAAGTTGTGAGCCATAGTGCCGATAAGCAGTTACAAGATATTGAAAAGAAATACCCAGGTTTCATTCACATGAAGGCTCAAACTGGAATTAAGCTGTCATATAAGCTACAAAGGATTCTGCAAGCAGATCCTTCAGGAATTGTTAGAGGCTACCGAGCACGAGAAGGAGAGTTTCCTGGTGCACTAAATGGATTCCTGTACTCCATTCTTAGAAGCACCAAGCAGCAGAGAAGGGCACTGGTTCTTTCCATCTTAAAACAATTTGATGAACAGGTGGTAAGTTTGATTTGTAAGATGGGTATGTCTTTTACATATTATGTAGTGTCTCATTGTCTCTCTCTCTTTATTTTCATAATTACTGGTTGCCTTTTCCTTCTCTATAATGGGAACTTATCCTAAACCACAGTTTCTATAAACTTCGAGAGTAAGGATAACTTATTAATTTTACATATCAGTTACAAGAAAACACACACAAAGAGCATATGTGGGACGATATATTAAAGTGCATTTCATGCATATTTCCAGAAATAAAATGAAAAGCTGCATGACATGTTGTGTAGAACTTCTAAAATTTTATTCTTTTTATTTTGGCCAACCTTGTGCTTGCTTTCCATTTATCCTTGTAATGTACTTTATGTTAATTTCCATGGTAAACCATTATATTATGAATTTAATGTTAAATATACCCCAAAAGTGAATTTTTATCTTTGGTTAAAAAACAAAAACCAGTTGCTCTAACTGAGCAAATCTTTATTACTAAACAAATGAATCCTTTTAATTTTTTAATTTTCTATTATGGGTTAGCACATTTGACCGAGATGGCCACAAATGAGAAAGTGTGAGTTAAAATGCTGCTAATCAACTGGATGTTTAATGGGTTTTTTTTCCAGAGTTTTCACATAGTCAGGTTGGAATCTTGGTACCTACTACACAATAGTTTATATAAAATTATCACTATTTGATAATAACCAATGAATGATGCATCATTTCAAAATTTGAACATTTAGCATTGAAAAAATAGTAATGTTTTAACAGGTTGTATATGGTTTGATTTTCATATCTGAAACTATCATTTGTTCTTTTTTGGGAGGGGGGCATGCTAAGAGCTTTGAAATGAACAGAATGATTATGCAAATAATCCTCGAGTTTGTTGGCATTTTAAGTACTTGGGCATTTGCATCTTCAGAGCGAGTGAAAGCTCTGGAAAAAAATCTAACCCAGGCAACTTGACTGAATAAAGATGTAAACCTGCATCCTCCTCCTCCTCCCCCCCCCTTTTTTTTTCCATCACAGGAGATGGACACTGATGCATGAGAGGAAATAAATTAGAGGAGTTTTTTAAAGGAAGGAAACATTACAGGCTTGAGTTTAGGGCACCACCCCAGCATTTGCCATTTATGGGGACTGAAGATAACCTGGGGGAAAAACATCGGTCTGAAATGATTATCCTGGGAGGAATCAAACTCCAGACTTCTCTACTATCAAGTCAGTGCCTCAATGACCCCAGGCACCTGTGGCAGTTTAGCTGCAGAATATTAGCATATAGTAGTTATTAATAATTTTATTTTAATATTTAAATTTAAGATGTTCTTTTTCTATATCTGTAAAAAAACTGCAATATTAACAGAACATTTGTTTTCTAAGTGATGTTGAAACCATAACATGTTGAGTAGCACTTAATGCATGAAAATATAAATATAGCAGAGAACTATAATGAGTAAATAATACAAGGTTGTATAAATTTTTAAATTGTTAATAAGAAGGCACAATAAGGGATGGTTTTGAATTTGTAATATTAGGAAATACTTCATTAACTAAGAAAGCCTTTATTTTTGTATGTTAAACAGAAGACAAGCCTGTCACAGATGCTGTACCTGTCTGACAACTTGGCATATTTTCCATACCAGGTTCAAGATGAGCCTTTATTCATCATTCATCACATAGACATCATGATTTCTGTATCTGGCACAAATCTTCTTCAATCTTTCCGTGAGGTGAGAGGCTGATTAATAACTACTTATAAAGAGAAAAATGCACAGCTGAGGAAGGAAATCACAAAACACCATTTTGGCACAGCTATTTTTATGGAACATGATATGTAGGCTGCCTAGTAGCAATGTTCTCTAGTGGTAACAACTGTCATTAATCTCATCCAAAAACTAATTTTGGTGATCAAATGAGAGCATTAGTAGCAAAGGAGTGTACTGTAATCATTAACACACAGAAAGGGCATACATGCATTACATGGAAGAACTCGTGAGCAGTACTAAATTGAAAAAGCAAAACGGTAAATTCCATTGAACAGCTGACAGCTTTGTACTTAATGTTGACAATCCTGGAATTGTCAACTATTTCATAACCTCAACAATGTCCATTTTACACTCTGCTATAAAATAGCATTGTTATAATTTACAGAATTCACAACTGGTAAATACTTCATTTAAATTTATACATGTTGTAAAAGAATTAATAATATTAGTATTAAAGGAATTTTGTTATTGTATCCTCCATTCCCAGATCAAATAATTATAATGTGAAATATATAATCAAATTGTTTATGCAAGTTAAGTGAAGAGTGGAAATAGTGTCAACTGAAGATAAGTACACATTATTCTAAAGTTGCATAATGTATGCAAATAAAGTTAAGTATAACAGTCTCTTTTAGGGAAGCATGCATGGAAGGGTTAGATGGTAAGCCATGTAGAAAGAAATGTGACCTGCTCACAACTAATTGAGTGTGGTGCAGTGCACTGTAAGATGCCTTCCTCCCAAATATGTTATAGGAATAGAAATTCCCCAGCCACTTATTAGGTCAGCAGGCTGGCCAATATGAATGGAAACTGGCAGAGAATAAAGAAAACTCTCTATTGCTTACATGAATTTAACTACAAATTATCCAGTCAGTGGTCAGGCACTATACCACCTGAGCTGTTCCAGCTACAAATTTATTCAAATATTATTCTTATTGTTAACTTTGACTAAAAACTGTGAAGAAAAATCCTTAAAAAATAGGAGGTTTTATGCTTGATTTAAAATTGTGCTAAAAATGATTGACTCTTGCATTTTCTATAGGACCAAAGTTGAAACATAAATAGATAAATCTAACAATTTACTGTGTATAATGTAATCCAGAACTGTAATTGCATTTAGGAAAGAAATATAGGACTAATGATTTTAAGTATCTTTGTTTATACTCATTAGAGATTAAGAATAAAAAGCAACATAAACATTCTCTGTAAGCATTGTGATGTAACATTGACATAACTGCAAAACTTAAAGAATATGTTACTCTTAAATCAATTTTTACACAGTTACAGCAATTGATAAAGGGTATATGCTTTTTCAGTAATTTTACATTGTAAATTTTCATCTTAGATTCCAAGCAGCAAATATACTGATATAAAAGTAATGATTTTTATGGCAAAATTATCGGAAATGTTTAAAAAAGTAGAAATAAAAGGAAACTTGTTAGTACATGATGTAGCAGATATAAGGTCAAAACTTTGGATTTGGGAACAATTTGTAATGCAGTCTTACAGATTGGGTTTAGTTAGTAACTAAATACATCTTGTCACTTGCATTATAACAGAAAACAAAACATGTAATTGAGGTAGCTGGTCTTAAAATCCCTTTTATCCATTGTAATAAAATAGATATAAAAAAAAAGCATTTCCCACCTTACAGTATAAAATATTTAAAGTATACCTTAATTTTCACATATATATGAAAAATCTGTTTAAACACAAATAAATTAAATAATATTTAATTAATATAGTGAGGTGTGAATGTCATACAGCTTAGATGACCCCTTAGGGGCCCAATTTTTGGGTATGGGGCATAGCGACTCTGATGCACCCGAGCTGATCCTGCATGTCCATGCTTTTAGTCTGAAGAATGCCCCTGTGTTTGACACGGTAAAATGTGACTGTGTAACGGCGTGACTCCCAGCACTGGGTCATCATGTAGGGCGGGAGCGTATCCCATGGTAAAGGCCAGGCCCAGGGAGGAGCAATTGCATGTGCTGTTCACTTCCTGCAGGCGATTGGGTCCCTTTGTCTGTACCCAGGAAGGTGTGACCCTGAGGTTACTTAGTCCAAGCCAGGGCAAGTAACCTAAGCCGGGGTGGCGCCCAGGAAGCAGTCTGCCATCAGAAACAGGTGTAATGGTGGAGGATGAAATGGCTAGTGTGCAAGAAAATCTTCACATAAATACCAAACGTAAAAGAGTGGACGTAAGAGAGGTAACTGAGGTGTCTTTCCCTCGTTTCCTGATAATTAGCAGAACCGAGGAATGTCAGTCCTTTACGCACGTGAACCCTTTCATTATTCATAAAGGTTTGGATAGTATTTCTGGCCCTGTTAAATCGTGCACGCAGCTACGCAATGGGTCATTGGTTGAGACAGTGAGTGCGTCTCAAACTAGTGCGCTTCTTAAGGCGATCTTACTCCACGGTTACCCGATTCGTGTCGAGTCACATCGCACCCTGAATTCCTCCCGAGAAGTAATAACCACCTCTGTACTCGACGGCATGACAGATACAGAAATTCAGGGTTATTTGGCCGAACAGAATGTCACCTCAGTTTATCGTGTGCAGGCTAAGAGAGATGGCGAGCTACAGCCAACGCTTACATTACTCCTCACCTTCAATACGGTTGAGTTACCACAGAAGATCATGGGCAGGGTATGAGGTAATATCGGTCCGCCCTTTTGCGGTGTTTCCAATGTCAGCGTTTCGGTTACACCCTCCTGTCTTGTAAAAGCCCTAAACCAATTTGTGCTACATGTGCCTTAGAAAGTCACAAAGGAGCATGATCTGCTCCTGTATGTGTGAACTGCCGTGGTCCTCATCCAGCAACATCCCGTGACTGCCCTCGATATCGAGAAGAGCGTTCCTTAAAGGAAATCCGGGTCAAAGAGAAACTTTCGTTCTCTGAGGCCCGGAAACGCTATCAAGCTTGTCTACCTCCTGTACGTAAGTTCGGTACGTAGCCGCCACTGCGATATCGAGACGTGACAGTACTACACAAATGTGTGACCTGGTTTTCATAAAAACACCCACTGTGCCTGCCAGTGCCAAGCGCTCTACTACAGCAGCCAAGCCAGTTTTTTTTTTTTTTTTTTTTTTTTTTTGCCACTAATCCTATTAAGTTTAAGACGGCCTATACAAGGGCTGACTTTTAAAATGTCCACAAGTGAGGGTAAGACTGAGAAGAAAAACCAAAGCCCCTCACCTCCTCTGAGGTCGAGCTCCCACGATGGCTCTGGGAGCAAGCCTGCAAGGCGGTCACCGTCACCGCATCTCTCTCCACCTCAAACCATTTCCAGGTGTTGAAATCGGCTGGTTTATCTCTGCGGGAGAGCCCTCCCTCCGAGGATTTTATGGAGCAGAATGCATCTGCTCCTGATAAACCACCAACTCCCACGCGTTTAAAGAAGGGACGGTTGATTCGTCCTGGTCCGACCAAAAAGTAAGGTGGTCTTTTATTTATTTTACCGAATTATAAAAATGGCTATCCTTTTGTGGAATGTGCATGGGCTCCGCAGCCGTAGACCAGACCTGGAGTTGCTTTTACGATCGACTGATACTGCGCTTTTATGCCTCGAGGAGACCTCAGGATACGTTCAACATTCGCGGTTACTCTTCGGTGAGATTCGATCTTCCTCCCGAAGATGGCACTCCCGCGCATGGCGGAGTCTTAATATTAATCAGAGACGACGTGTATAGTTCTCCCCTGTGCCTCCAATCTACTCTACAGTCTGCAGCGGCTACGGTTTCCTTTTCTGGCCTTAGTTTCACGGTCTGCAACATTTACCTATTACATCTGTTCTTGTCTCAGCCCGTCTCTCTGGATCAACTTTTATCCCAGCTGCTGCCACCCCTATACTGCTTTTGGGGGACTTCAACGCGCACCATCTCTTATGGGGTTCATCCGTAGAGTGTGCGAGAGGTAGCTTGGTTAATTTTTCAGATAGCTACAATCCTACTTTATTGAATACAGTCGAGCCCTCTTTTCTCTCTCACAGTACTCACAGTTTTTCACATCTGGACTTATCTTTATGTTCCGCCTCACTTTCTGTACACTTTAACTGGCAGGTTCTCTCTGACTTGTATTCCAATGACCGTTTCCCGTGTCACATTCATATCCTGTCTCACCAGGTACATTTTCAGCGCGCGCCGAAGTGGCTTCTCGACAAAGCAAATTGGAATCTCTTCCGTTCTCTGGTCACATTTTCAGGGGGTGTTTATTGATCAATTGATGTCATGATTGGGCACCTAAACCAGGTCCTTATTGCTGCCGCAAATCAGGCTATTTCCCGGTCGTCTTCCCACCTCAGATTCTTTCCGGTTCCTTGGTGGACCGATGGATGCCGGGACATGTTGCGTGCACACCGTGGTGCTTTGCGAAATTTTCGCCGATACCCTACCTTAGAAAACATGATTCGTTACAAACAACTGCGCGCCAAATGCCGTCGAGTTATAAAGGATAGCAAGAAGGCGTCCTGGATTGCTTTCGCCTCATCTTGTAACCGTTTAACGTCTCCATCTGTTGTTTGGGGCAAAATACGCCGGGTTGCAGGCAAACTTGGTTTTATGCCTATACCCGGTCTCAAAGTATCACATCGTGTACTTACTACCACTACGGATATAGCAAATACCTTAGGTCGCTGCAGGCTGCTGCCGTGGAAGTTGATGGCGCAGAGTTTCCACCTGGATGAGCCCTGCGGCTGTTGCTGTTGATAATTCGCAACCTTGTGGGGCACCTTCCATAGCAGGCCACGTGATCCCCTTTACAATTTGTGCAAGTTGGGGTCTCCGTGGGAGCTCGCTGACAGGCCTTGCGGGGATGGGGGCCACCGCATCTAAGGCATCGAGGGTTCCGGGAACAGAACTCGCTCGAGTGGTTAAAGCCCAAAAGCAGTGGCATTGTGCGGGGCCGCCAGGGTGTCGGGGAGTTTCGACCTTTACACTGAGGTAGCATATTGACGATAGCTTGTCTATCGCCAACTCAGGGTTGTCGGCCCGCTCAACTATCACCAAGAAGAGGGGATGGGGATTCTCGGCGAAGGGTTTTCACCTTGAGCGGGCTTTGAAAGTTGTTTCATAAAATTGGAGTGTATGCCCTGGCATTGGAGGTCGTCAGCAATATCTCCCACCGGAGTATCCGCTAGCAACCCTCTAATGATGCGCCGGATATCGCGTGCTTTGTCAACAGCGAAGGAAGAGTGTTGAATCCCTCGCTTCTTGAGGTTGCTTAGCAGTCTCTGGTGGCCCTCAGCACACCTTGACTGAAACCTGCATGTATTGCACTTACGAATTATCTTGCATTCAGCAATCAGGGACGGCATTACTTCCTTGAGGAAGCCAGTAACACCCTGAAAGGAATCCACGATAATCGGAGGAATATGGCGTCTCAAAGGTCTAAATGAAGATTTGCTACTATAGGTAGCGTCTGCTGAGTTAGTTGGCTTTCCAACTACTCTGGAGCCATCTGCCTCAAAATGAGGACGGGATCGCCGCTTACTCTTTCCGGCTACAACTTGAAATTCAGCGTCGTCCGCCTCAGAAGCTAAGGCGGACGAGCTGTCGTCTTCCTCCATATAAGAGTGGACCGAGAACGTGGATGTCTTCTCGGAATCAGAGGAAAAACCTGTGAGTGAATCCTCACTGGCGGTAGTGGAATTAGATTCCTTCTTTTTGCCTGATCATATAGATGACCGTTCTCGCGAGGGGCTGTCGTCCTTGTGCAGGGCAGCTATGGGGACTTCCTCGCCTTCTACATGCCGTGGTCGGCGAGGTTTACGGTTTTTAGTGGAGCCAGATAGGTGGCTTTTCACCTTCCCGGTAGAAATTGAGGCCACCGCGGAGCTCTGGCTGCCAGAAACTCCCGCATCTGCATTGGTTTTCACAGCACTGGGGTTCATGGTACACAGATATCACTATTTTTACACAGAAATAGGTACTGTGCACTGCACAGACAGCTAATGTGCAGTGCACTGCACTTCTTACACAGTTGTGCACTAACCTGTTTTGTGGTGATATGTCTCAAATGGAAGAAATTTGCGAAAATATGCTGGTAAAGGAACACCAATTCGCTGTTTCTCGCGCAAGCTGCGCTGCGGCGGAAGTGAAAGAGCGCGCCACCAATTGCTTCCTTTATTACCACGCAGTTAATTTATCACTGTCAACCAATCATAAAAGGTAATTCCAACACACCCACCTAGGAGAGCTCAACGCTTGCATAAGAACCGAACTGCGCACCAACATCCGAAGTGGCGCCTTAAACTGGAGCCCGCCCGAAGAGAACTGGCAGGCTGAGGTTTGTGTGAAGTTGCTGCATACCTACCCTGTGCTGAGGTAGTATATTGATGGTAGCTTGTCTATCGCCGCCACAGGGTCGTCGGCCCGCTCAACTATCACCAAGAAAAGGGGGATGGGAATTCTCGCCCAAGGGTTTTCACCTTGAGCGGGCTTAGAAAGTTGTTTCACAAGTTTGGGATGTAAGCCCTGGCGTTGGAGATCGTCAGCGATATCTCCCACCGGAGTATCCGCTGGCAGCCCTCTAATGATGCGCCGGATATCGCGTGCTTTGTCAACAGCGAAGGAAAAGTGTTGAATCCCTCGCTTCTTGAGGTTGCTTAACAGCCTCTGGTGGTCCTCAACACACCTTGCCTGAAACCTGTATGTATTTCCCTTCCGAATTACCTTGTATTCGGCAATCAGGGACGGCATTACTTCCTTAAGGAAGCAAGTAACACCCTGAAAGGAATCCACGATAATCGGTGGAATGTGGCATCTCAAAGGTCTAAATGAAAAGTTGCTACTGGTGGTAGCGTCTGCTGAATGCTGAATTGGTTGGCTTTCCAGCTGCACTGGAGCCTTCTGCCTCAAAATGAGGACGGGATCGCCGCTTTCTCTTGCCGGCTACCACTTGAAATTCAGCGTCGTCCGCCTCGGAAGCCAGGGCGAACGAGCTGTCGTCTTCCTCCATATAAAAGGAGTGGACGGAGAGATAGAGGTCTTCTCTGAATCTGAAGAATAATCTGAGTGAATCCTCACAGGAGTTGCCAGAATTGGTTTCCAGCTTTTTGCCTGAGTGTATCGGAGAACGTTCCCGCGAGAGGCTGTCTTCCTTGCACAGGGCAGCTTTAAGGGTATCCTCACCTTCTACATGGTGTGGTCGGCGAGGTTTTCGTTTCTTCTTGGGGCCCGACAGCTATCTTTACACTTTCACAGATGAAGTTGAGGCCATCGCGGAGTTCTGGCTGCAAGAACTCCCGCTACAACGGTGCTTTGCATAGCACTGGGGTTCATGGGAGAGCAATATTTCAGTTTTTAGCAAAGAATAGGTACTGTGTGCAGTGCAGAACACTCTTCACACAGTTGTGCACCAACCTGTTTTTGTAGTGGTTTGATGCTTCAAGTGAAGAATAACCGAGAAAATGAGCTGCTGAAGAAACACAAGTTTTCTGGTTATCACGCGAACTGCGCTGAGGCGGACGCGAGCGAAAACCCCACCTGTTGATTCTTCTGTTACTACGCAGTAATTTTTTGTTGTTAGCCAATCACAACACGTAAAACTGACACTCCCACCGAGGAGAGCTCAACGCTCGTATAAGAACCAACCTTCGGAGTCGGAATCCAACCTCCAAAGTGACATTAAGCAACGAACCAGAAAGCGCCAGCCAGCTGGAGGTGTTATATTTATATACGGGCTGCTCGAAGGGGATTGGTTCGGCTGGAGCAGGGGGTGTGTACCAGGAGAGCAGGACATTTCGCGAATCATGCGAACCAATCACCTATCAGAGCGGAGATGCCCTGCCCTCCCAGTACACACCCCCTGCTCCAGCCGAACCAATTCCCTTCAAGCATCCCGTATATAAATATAACACATCCAGCTGTCAGACCGCGCCACTGAAGATGTCCTCCGCGGGTGGGGATGAAACGTTTGGACACCTTAACTCCAACAGACCACGGCTTCCAAGTCCGGAAGAAACATTTAAATCTGACTCCGGCCGTGAAAGCTTCCGACTACTGAAAGTGCCAAACTGTTGCTGTCTTTTTGATTTGGAGAGAGCTTACGATACCTGTTGGAGGGGCGATATCCTTCATGCGCTTCATGAATGGCTTATATGCGGTCGGTTGTCGGTTTTTATTCGGGAGTTTATGAAAGACCGGGTTTTTAATGTTCGCGTGGGATCTGCTTTATCATCTCGTTATACTTAAGAGAACGGTGTACCTCAGAGCTCGGTATTTAGTTGCACACTATTTGCCATCGCCATCAATTGCATTGCTGAGTGTTTACCGCCAGGAATCCAATCGTCGTTGCTTGTCGACGATTTTGCCATCTTTCTTTCCTCGCGGAGAACATGTCTTTTGGAACGCCGCCTCCAATGCTGTCTCGACCGCCTTTACGCTTGCAGTTGACACCACGGGTTCCGATTCTCCGCAGAGAAGACCGTCTGTATGAATTTCTGGCTCCATAAGGTGTATCCTTCACCATCTCTCCATATAGGCCCAGATGCTCTTGCTTTCTCAGACGAAGTTAGATTCCTTGGTTTAATGTTTGATAGGAAATTATGCTGGTCATTGCATATTGCACAACTCAAGAGGCAGGCGTGAACGTTCTTCTTGTCTTTTACGTGTTTGAAGTGGCACATCCTGGGGAACTGACCGGACAGTTCTTTTACGTTTTTACGGATCCCTAATCCGGTCCAAACTGGATTTTGGCTGTGTTCCGTTCTTCGTCGCCTAAACCCCATTCATCACCGTGGTATACGTGTCGCCACTGAAGCATTCCCAAGTCCTGTGTCAAGTTGATATGCAGAATCTGGAGAACCTCCTTTGTTTTATCGTAGGGATCTTTTACTTGCAGCTTATGGTTGTCGATTCGCTGCGCAACCGCGTCATCCCATGAATGAGCCGTTTTTTGTGTCTCGCTCCATTTTATGCTGCTCGATCTTTTACTCCTAAGCCTCCTGGGTTTCGTTTTCAGGAGCTGCTAAGAACTTTGGACGTGGAGTTGCCTGCTTTTTTCCTAGCCGGGGAAACATTAATCTCCCCCTTGGCTTTTAGCAGAGGCCCCCGTTCACCTTGGGCTTACGTCCTGTCCGAAGTCTTCGACCGCAGCACCTATTATTCGTCGTCATTTTAGAGAGATCGTTTTTTCTTTTGCTAAATGCAATTTTATATAAACAGACGGCTCGAAATCTGACACAGACATTGCATGTGCTTTTGTTTTTAACGGAGGTAATTTTACGTTTGGTCTTAACGCTGCAACATCTATTTTTATGGCGGAGCTTTATGCTATTTATCGGGCGATTTTTTTTTTTTTTTTTTTTTGTTTCTGAACAGTGGCTGGTAGACAGTGCTATTTGTTCCGATTCTCTGAGTGCCCTTTTATCTATTAAACACTTGTACAACTACCACCCTCTTGTACAAAAGATCCAGGATGCAGTGTTTACGCTTCAGGACGCTGGCGTCAGGGTAGCACTGCTGTGGGTACCTGCACATGTGGGACTTCCAGACAACGAGGCCGCAAATGTCGCAGCTAAATCCGCCCTTTTAGACCCTGCTGAATATGAGCAACGTTTTTACTTGGGGGATTTTAATCATTCTTTACGTCGAAGTGTTCTCTCGTGTTGGCGCGAGGAATGGAGTTTACTCCAAGATAACAAGCTTCGACAATGTAAATCAGCCCCTTTTAACTGGTCATTATATCTTTTTAATGCGGATCCAGCTCCAGTATGTCTCAATTGTGACCCCCCTATATTGTACATCACATTTTAATTGAATGCCATCATCTAGTGCCTTTTAGACCTTTGCTAGGTTTGCCGTCCTCTATGGAGGACTTACTTGCAGATGATGAGGTTGCTGTTGAGCAAGTGCTCCGTTTTATCCATGTTTGTGGTTTTTGGAGCAAGGTGTGAGGTTATATCATTTTATTCATGACAGCTTTTTTTTAGACTATTTTAGGATAGTTGTGTTTTCAGCTCTTGCTGAAGCATTTTTGTATACCAGTCTTTATTTGTGGCCCTTGTTATTTGTTTTATAGTTTTACTGTTACCATTTTAGACCATTATAACACTAGTGTTTTCAGCTCTTGCAGCGGAGTTTTAGTATGGGTCTTGTTTTTTGTTGTGTATATAACCCTTGTTATTTGTTATGGGGTTTTTATTTTATTGCCCAAAGTGCTACTGTTACTTATCTTATTCACTAATTTTGTGTAGATTACTTATTTATTTTGATCTGGCACAATTTTTACTGTGTTTGGGCACTAATGACCTTATCAGTTTTGCGCCATTAAACAATCATCAGCTTAATTGAAGAACGTGACTAGTCATAATTCTTACAGGCACATGTATATTCTTTATTTTTGAATTCCAGGCACTTCTTCCAGGAGCAAATACAAATCAAGAAGCAAGATTGAATCCTGAAACTGGAGCCACAGAAATGGTGTATGTGGAAGAGGAAGATGAAGATGAAGATGAAGATATTTTGCTTGGGCGGGTACCAGAAGACACCACTGTATTGCAGGAGTGTATCACAGCTTCTCAAGGATGCCTTCTTCTCCTAGTGCTGAAGCAACACCTGAAGGATCTCTATGGAATAAGTGACGCGTATGTGCCATGTCATTCCAATTGATTAATGGGATTCTTCAGTTTGAAAATTCCTATTTTGAGTTTTTTATTATAATATTAGGTGGAAGATGTATGTATTTTTAACTGTGGGGATAAGAGTCAGCTGTTAACCTTAAATGCTTATTTGCATTTTAATTTTACTTTGTCAAAATTATTGTAAATAACATGTGAAGTCAAACCTAGCAATGCTGCTGGTAGTGCTGGTACTTTTTAAAACAAAATACAATTGGAACTGTCACAGTGAAGCAAATCATATAATTATTAATATATAGTGATGAGTCAAACTAAATACTCTTCAGTGCACTAACTTACATTCCATTAGAACATGTTTTGCAGACCTTGTGTTCATCATAAGCTACTCTAAGTACACTTTCAGCTTCACTAACTTACTTTTCATTAGAACTCAAGGATGATGTGGACAGTGGTCCACAAATATGTTTTAATGAAAAGTAAATTAGTGAAGCTGGAAGAAGGTTTAATTTGACTAATCCCAACATATTAATAATTTTGTTTATCAGCTTCTATCTCCAAAAGGGGAATCGGATTAAGGTTATAAGGTACCAACCTAATGGAAATTGCTGTTAAAAAGGCTCATCCAGTCGCATAGTACTTAGTCACATAGCCAATAGGAATGGTCATTCTTGGTATTGCTACACCTGTCCTGATATTCTCATAGTTTGTCTTCTATAACTATTGTTGTTCTTTATTCAAGGGATGTGGTTAGCATTGGCCTGCTGCTCCAGGGCTTGCTAACAATGGAGTCAGTCCCTTTGTATTTGTCATAAAGCTGAACTTGAGAAACTTTTGAAATAAATAACACTCCAGGAAAACAATCTAACTGGAGATGCTGAAATTTTCAGAACCAGTTTAGACTTAGCATTGGGCATAGTTACCATATTGAATGTGTGAGCTATCTAAGTTCTAATGGGTATATTTTTAAGGAATTTGTAAGTTGTTTTTAAAAACACATTTACTGGGTGATTATGAATTATGCTTGAGCTCATTATACGTAAACTATGGAAGATAAAAAGAACAGGATTGTGCATACATGGAAATGGGTAAAATGTGTTCATGCAGGGATACTTTGCACAATTCGATGTTTACTTACCTTAAGGTTACGACATCTAACTTTTTTTTTAATGCTTTATGCTGCATTATTTTACTTTGTTAGAAACAACCTTGCTAGAAAATACACTGCCTTTTCAATGAGATTTCTGCTTCTATTAGTTTACAAGATACAGAAGTGTGAAACTTTAACTTTGGTACTGTTTAATGAGTGTCCCATTCTAATGTTGCACCTTTCATTCTCAACCTCAAGGCCTTTCCACAACCAACTGCTATGGTTATCTTGTTAAGAGTAGTGATATCATTACACCTATACATTTTCATATGTATCATGATAATGAGCATGAGCTCTGATTATTGGAATTATTATAAATATCTTGCAATTAAATGCATTTAGCTTCTAGCAGTCATTAATTAACTTGGTTTACATTATCAAAACAAAACCCATACAATTTTTTAATACTGAAATGTGTAAGCCACACCTTCCAATGGACTGTATTAATAGCCTTGTTTACCTCACAATCGCCACGGGTGGCTGAGGTTGTTATGGTGCAGGCTCGTGAGCGGGTGGTCTGGGGTTCGAATCCCACCAGGGCCTCCATCCTTCCTGACTTTTTTTTTCCCCCAGGTGTTCCTCAGTCCCTATAAATGGCAAATGCTGGGCAGGTACCCTAAACTTAGGCCTGGAACGTTTCCTTCCTTAAAAAATCCTTTCCCAATATATCATTTCATCTCATGTATCAGTGTATGCCCTGCCTGTGGTGCCTCAGTAGTAAAAACAGGCATTAAATACCACTCAAAAAAAAGTTTATCTCACTGTAGGTAGGGCATTTGAGTGAAGAGAAAAATTGTGGGGAGCAGTGCATTTAAAGTGTCTGCAGAGCGACATCCCAACAACTTGCAAAAAATATCTTAAAAAATGGTGCTTGATTAGGTTATTGTCTAACTAGCTTATTCTGAATTCCACTCTTGCATTATCTCCTCATTCTGCATGCATGGTACAAGCTGGGACTTGGAAGAGTGAGGGAGTTGCTAACTGCTGATCTATACATGGGCATGTAGTCTGGGTGCATAGAGGACTGCATCTGCTCCTGAAATTTCAACATTTAATAGCAATCTTAAAAATGAAGATAAATTCAAATTCAACTCCAAACCACATAAGGAATCCATTCATCCTGTTACAAATAAAGATGTGAATAGAGAATATTTTAAAAAATTTTATAGCCGATGGATGATACTGAATGGGCTACAAAAAATTTTAAGAATATTCTTAAAGATTTTAATACCAGGTTGGCACCGGTTAACAGATTTAATACTAAAACCTACTGATAGACAATGTTAATGACTGTATTCCACAAGAGAAAAAAAAAATCAGGTATTTACAAAATAAATTGTGCAGAATGTGAAAAATTTACATTGGAAAAACAAAGAGAAACATAGGCACATGGTTAAAGGAACATTTCTGCAACATAAAGTACAAGCAAGTAGAGAAATCAGCAGTAGCATATCATTTTTGGACAGAAAATCACTACATGGTGAATAAAGCAAAATTATTAAAATCAGTACAAGGACCTACAGAACTAGCAACTTGGAGAAAATCTACGTCTACAAATACAAGGACAGTCTAATGAACTTCGACACTACTGGGGTGAAAACATAAACTGCAAGTTTATCACACTGCCACCAGAGCAGAATACACATTCCCACAGCTTAAAGAATTATCAGACAGTTGAATTTTAGCCTAACTGATGATGTGAACAAAATGTTCCAGAAACCAGTTATATATATTATGGCAAGTAAGTGAAGCTTTAAGAGTGTGTAGTTCAACTAAACCATACAATAATATCAATTATATTAGAGTTTATTACTTTGAAATAGTGTTTTCCTTAAAATATTTTGTTAACTGACAATTTTTATAAAAATTTAAAAAAGTGATAATGGGGTTTAAATGAAACATGTAAAAATCATGCACTTATGTCATATGTAGAGAAATGGACATGACGTTTTCATATACTTTAACTTAGTAAGCAGTTTATCAGTTAACAGATTACATGTACTTTCTTAATACATTAAATATATGTACTCAAAAACCCTATCTGATTAAAATATGGCATGTGTTCAAATCACCAACACAACAAATATTTTTCCTTGGTCAGTATCAAAGCTAAATATGATTTTTTAACTTTTAATAGCAAAGACAAAATATATGGCATTGAATGTAAAACATTTTGGTAAACTAAAATTGTATGTTGTGCCTTTTTACTTGCTTTTACCAGTGCTGAAATATACCTTTAGCCCACTACTTTGACTTGGTTCATAGTTCAGCTTACCAGGAGTAATGATTTCACTTTCAAGTTGAGAAAATCTGAATGGCTAAGATTATTTCCATCGTTTCCTTCTCATATGTAATAGTAAATATAGGTAATTTGGGTGTCTATGTACCCTTTATTGATTTATATCATAATTAATTTCCATTTATTGTCGCAACAATGGTAGTTGAGGTCGCTAAGACAGGTAGTGATGAACAGGGGATCTGCAGTTTGAATTGTACCAGTACTGTGCTCCCTGGCAAAGGGTTTTTTTCAAGTTTCCCTCAATTCTCATCATGCAAATGCTGAGGGAATACCTAAATTTGGGCTGAAATACTTCCTTCTTCAATCCCCAAAAAATATTTCCAAGCTTTTATCATTTCATGTCATATACTATCAGCATATGTTGATGACCTAAAAGTGCCTTAAAAATGATCTATAAAATCAACTTAAAAATTATAAGGGGTATCGCAAAATAATAAGACAAAATGAACAAAACTCACCATGTAAATATAAAAACTGAAATCAAATATGTTTTAACCTAAGTACATCAATTGTATAATCTTCATCATATGATTAGTTACAAACAATGCATTCCTTTCACAGACTGCCAAATACAAAAAACAGTCTGTTGCAAAATGATAAAACCACTTGTCATTAATATCCTATAAATGAGCTCTTTTTGGCAACAACCCCAAATCACAGGATCCATCATGCTATCTCCAAGCTTCTTTAACCCTGGCATCTCAAGTTTGTTAGGTTTTTATTTCCTGCACACTGTCATATTGCCTCCCATTGCAATAAACTGACTGATCTTCATAAGATTTCCCATACATTCTCTATAGGGTTTAGGTTTGGGGTATTGGCAGTTCATTCCATGACACTAAAACTTTTGCAGCTAAACCACTCCCTTGTGAATCTGGCATTGTGGATGGTTACATTATCCCACTGAATATTCAGTTCTCTGTTCTAATCCATTTACAGCAAATAAAAGATGCTCTTCAAGCAGTGGTTGATGGTGTATGGCTTTCATATGATCTGCAAGGAATACTAAATATGCTTTCCCTCCATACCGAAATCCACTCCAGAACAACAGAGACTATCCTCTTTGCTGTATCTTTGAAATCATTTCCTCTGCTTTTCTAAGATTATGCAAGTAGTATGCCCAACCATCAGTACTATCCAAGTTTAATTTCTTTTCATGACTGAATATTATACTCTTCCATCTTCCTTCCAGGTGATGTATCTTAGCCCAGTCGCCCGCCTCTATTTAAGGTGAACCATCATACGGGATTGTTTCTTCTTTTTCATCTATTTCAGTATGTTTGTCTGACCAGCCTATATGTGAACATTAACTATGGAATCATGAAACAAGTCCCAGCAATATTCCATAAGCTATGAGCTTTCTGATTACTTGCCTCTTTTTTCTTCTTCTTCTTCTTCTTCTTCTTTTTTTTTTTTTTTTTTTTTTTTTTTTTTTTGTCAAGGTTCAAGTTTTTAAGGTTTTCCAGTGACTTTTTTTATAACATAATTATTTCCTAGCTTCAGTAAGCCACTTAGCACACATGGTCACCTGCCAAATCTTCTTGCTATTACCAGAGATGAAAATTCTTCTTTGTGAGCTTTAACCTGGTCTTATTCGAAGCTGGATAACTCTACTTTCCAAATCATACTTAATCATGCACTCTTCACAAATGCAGTAGACACAAGGCTACTCATTCCACAGCTGCAGAAAAGCCTATGTGTATGAAGGTCAGTAAGTATTCAGCTTCTGTCTTGGAACCTGTTTGCGATGAGTGCATATGTGTGTAACTAGCCCTACAATAAATGTAATATAATTTGATGTGCTTAGGTTCACAGATATTTCACTTAATTTTTTCTCTATATATGACAATTTCAACAGTTGGTTTTATCACTATGCAATACACCTTATAGTGATCTAAATTTTTTTAAAATCCATGAAAAGTAATGTAGGTTAATGAGTATCATTGTTTAATTAAATGTAACTTACACTTTAAAAGCATATATTTTACATTCACATGCTGTAAACAAAAAGGAACTGAAAAATCACACTGTAAAAGTATAGCCATCATAATTTGCATTTGCATAAATTGCAGTGTGCATGTGCAGATTCTCAAATGAAGAAATGTACATTATCAGCATGAATGTTTTTATATTTGAAAGCCTCATTTCAACATTGGCACTTAACAACCAGAACATATTTAAATAATGCTAAGTCACTACATTTCATCTTTGAAATCTATTGTAGTAAATGGAGCACAGAGAATGGTATCCCAGATTTTATTTAGCACATTTTTAATTTTGTTTTTCACCATTTCATCAACTTCACAATGCACATTGCCAAGTGCAACTTAAGTATTGATGACAAATTCAATGGAAATTTCAAGCTTCATACCTCTTTCTTGAAGTTTTGCCATTGTAGAGGGTAGTTTAGAGCTCTCCAGATTACCAAGGTATTTTATAGGGTGATATCCAACATGTGAAAAAATAGTTTTTTGTACCGTTTAACAGTTTTTCGTAAAGAGGGATATGCCCACAATACATGATCCACTAAATCATCAGTACCCATATGCATATTATATTCATGTATAATATAAGGCTTGAAAGTAATCATTTTGATTTCAACATTTAGCTTTCCTGTATCGTGCATAAAAATTTTGGAACTGCAATTAGATAAAACCATAAACATACTGTTCCAATGGCATTTGTCATTTCTTATATAAAACAATAAATAATTTGGGTTCAAGCACAGGTTCCATGAAGTGTGTAACTATGGAACCAGATAGCCCGAAGTCTTTTTCTCCTGTGTTATCACTCCCTTTGCTAGTATAAATACAGCTGTTCTAGACATACCCTGATTTACTTTCAAAAAAATCCAAACTTTTTATTTCAAATCTGGCCCTTTTTGTTTTGATATATTACTTTCAATTCAAGTAGTCCTCCCAGGGCATCAAGCTTTCATCAACAACCTTTTCAGCAGGAATATAATTTTCTTTGAATTTTGAAATAAGGAAATAAAAAATTGGCCTATTTTTGTGTAATTTATCACTTATGTTTTCTGTACTGGTGAAATAAAACTGCTGCAATGTAGACAAAAACTTGTTGTGTGACATGGATCTTTCATAATAATGGAGTTGCTAGCATGTCATCTATATACTAGTACATGTCTAATGTAGGTTTACGAATAACACAATGAGAATAGCTATGCCAAATAGCCTGTGAATATTTTTTTTTATTGCATGCTCCGTTGCTATATTAATTAGTAATGCTACATACATTGCTGTCATTTCATTGTTACACGTTATCCCCAATACTATTTTTTAACACTGTTACATTCTTATTCTAACCTAATCATATTTTGAAGAGTGTCGAAATTGGTACTATATATGCTTTTATATTGTTTACATTAACATTCTTAGTCACCAAATTTTCTAGACTATTAGTCAGTTTGTGTTAATTTAAAAACTGTCAGAATTGATACTGTTTACAAATTTGTTAAACTGTTTGTTATATTTTAGAACAAGTTCACTATTGTCTATTAGTCATCACCTAGTTACTTTTGCCACATCTTTCGGGAATATTTCTTACTCTTTCTTAAAGATTTTGCAAACCCACAAGATGTGTTCCACCATTTGTATACCCCCCAGACATATACATTATGGGTTCTCAGCTATTTTGAAGTGAGAAAGTAGGCTCCAAATTTCCCATGTCCTGAGAGGATCGCTGTAATATTGGGGCTTAGAAGGTGTTGGTTTTTAGCCTTTTAGCTACAGTCTGAAAATATGATTTTGTGGTTGCTCCCATTATTACATGTGCAATTCCAGTAACGATAGTCCTTTAAAAAATTGCCAACTTATACAACTTTACAGGAGGAATCGAAAGAAGATCAATTATAAATGGAGGACAAATGGTAGACAGTAAAACACCATAGAAGGAATGGCCTTACCCTGCTGATATACTTAAAATAGAGGAGGAACAAAATGACAAAGAGTATACACTGATGGCAGCAAAAGCAATGCAGGTGTAGGGGCATGAATAATACTGTATATTAACAATATGCCAGTTCATCAACTACAGTATAAGTTTTAAATCTTATTCTGTGTTATATCTGACCACTTCTGTATCCTACTTTTAAGTCTTAATGTGCATTTTGAGGTCAGATATTTGTGCGCTTAACACTGATATACATTTGTTTCAGTAACTACGAGAGCTTCTAAATCTGCAGTAAAAAACTTGATAAAAACATCAATTGGTTGGCTGTCATTTGTGAGCTGTGTGTGAGACTGTACACCACAAGTTGTACTCTGAAAGCATGTCTTTTTGTTCAGTAATGGTTATCGGAACTCCATATGCACTCTATGCACTAATACCTGCAGGAACAAGCTTGATGAGCTGAAGCTACATCATTAGTTGAAGCCATAATTCAAATTGGGAATAATAAGTAGTTTTGAATAGCTGGAATTTTCACAGTGAAATATATTATAATATAACAAGTTTGTAACTTTGTAATTACTTGCCTCATTAGTATTTAGCTGAAACGAAAATATTCTAAATAAACAAACCCAACAATGTGGTGCCAAGAAGAGATTCCACTATTAAGCTAAGCTTAGTGTATCATGCGAACTCAAACTTGTGATACAACTTAGTCTAAAGTCACACACATATATGTATATAAAACCTACATTCTTGGTAAAGGGCAAATGATGAAGTGTTATGTGCAACTGGTTTGCAGTACATCAAACATTTCTCCCCTTACAATATTCATTACATGCTGTGTGCTGGCTCAGCTAAGAGAACTTGCAATGCAAAACACGAGTGTTGAATGGTAGTAGCGTAAGAGAGAAAAAAGTACAGAACTCTTTAAATGCTGCAAATCATAATCAGACACATAAAATACACTCCAAAATTGAACTAACTAACTTCCTTTCTTTCTTTCTTTCTTTCTTTCTTTCTTTCTTTCTTCTCCTTCTCCTCTCTCTCCAAATAAATGCAGTAATACTTGTAGTTGCCTCATATTACATTTAATGTCCTTTAATTCAGTTTTTATTTCATTAAAGTATAAAAAAAATTAGCAAAATATAAAGGTTTGTTCTGCAAAGCAGAAATTTAATTTGCAGGCCTATTTAAATACCTAGATCTGTTTATTGGAAATCCAGGAAAGGTCAGGGTGGAGTTTAAATGTCCATTGATTGGGCAATGGGTTAAATGTGCCAGCTTTACCTGTATTTTATTGTTGGAAAACAGCTCCTATGCTTGCTGGATATTTTAGCATCTTGTATCTTCAGAACATCAAGAAATAGTTCACTGCTTGAAAGTTGTAGTAATACAGAGCAGCATCAATCCAGGAGTCCCACCATGTAATGATGAGTTCTGGTAACTCCTGGAGCTATGTATCTGAAGACATCTCTTCTTGATGGAGCTTTAACAAAGATTTTCTTTGTTTGAGACATAAACTAATACACTTTAGAAAATTGGGTGTGAACTTCTTCTGCAAACCTGTGCAAAGCATGTAAATGGCAAGTGAGATATACCATCTTTGAATAAAAGCCTTTAATAACTTTAGCATCCCTTGCCATGTATATTGCTGCTTTGGTGACAAACAGCAGGACTTCTTGTTGAATTCCTTAGGCCCAGTAGATGCATAGAGCAGTCAAACAGTCAACATATTGTTCAGTGGTTAACTGCTACCAAAACTTGGTGTTCAGCAGAAATACATGGCCTGGGCTGTTGATTCCTGTAGTCCTTACGGTGACATGGGTAATGGAACAGCCTTCAATGCCACTAGTTTCATCAATAAAGACCAAGATCTTGTTAGTTTCACATTTATCTGATTCTTTTTATGGCATCATCATAGTACTGAGGAGTATTATTTCTTCTGAAGTCATCTTATTAGAAATTGATTGGCCAGTGTAGCGTTGCATAGAGTCTCTTGGTTTTGCATTACTTAGATTCCATAGAGCAATATTCACTGAAACTAGAACATCTTGTCGTTCTTTGAAAATGCTGAAGTTTTACTGGTATTTGCTGCAGGTTGTGTTAACAGTAATTGTGTTGCTGTTCCCTTTTGGCACCATTCTCAAGAGTGTGATGTATTTGTATGTACTGTTGTATTATGAATCTTTCCTCTGCTGCCTCTTTAACTCACTAATGCACAATAATATTAAACCATCAGCTTGGAAAGTTCATTTTATTAGATTAAACCATCAGTCACAAATACATCTTTGCCAAATTCAGAAACCATTTGGTTTCAATGATAGTGTTCACATGTTTTATTTCAGCATTTTTAGAGTATAACTGAACTGCTCATTTGCAGGCCACCATAGTAACTATTTTTCCTAGGTTTGCTATTTGCCTGAAATTGCGGATGTAAGAACAATAGCTGTCCTGGAATGCAGTAAACCACAGTCCTCTGTAGTCAGTTAATGTTTACAACAGCTGCAGTCTGAACCAATGGTAATGTGTGAAAAGCTCTGATTTTCCATGTTGCATCTTACTCCCAGAATGTGTAGTATGTTTAAATAACACCCTGTGGCAAGTTATTAGGTAAAGCTATAACTTTTATATATATATATATGGTTGAATACATTTTCACTACTACAATTATTTCATGGTTTAGGCATGTCTCATTTAAAATTCTATCTTAGATTTGCTTAAGTCATGAAAGCAATAGTATTGCACAATAGAAAAATCAAATTAAATCAAAAAAAGAAATAAAGTATATCTCTAAAAATGCAATAAAAATTACCAATATTGCACTAAAATTATAAAAAAATTGCCAAAAAATGTCTGAAAATGTTTGACATCCACAAAGCCATAATAAGGCTTTATGTATGTTTTATATAAAACCTCTTTTTAAACCAGTTAAAATCTCTTTCCCATGGTAAGGGTTAAAATTCTTAAATGGTTAAAACTGCTAAAATATTCAACAATTTTAAGCATTTCACTCTTTAAACTGTTAAAATTCAGGACGTGTTTCATGACCTTTCAGTCACATTGTCAACTGATGAATTAATGTGTCATGCTGGATTTAGAGAAGCAGGTGCCTGTAAGGGGCTCTGGTGGTGTATGGAAGAACTTATACAGAATATTATCCGCTTTCAGAATTTCGAAGGTCATAAGCCTGTGTTCATTTTCGATAATAAAAAATTTTTCCTATATGCTCAGTACTCAATAAATTAACATTTTTGTCAATTTCATGGTGCTCATTCCAAAAATGTGCTGCTAAAGCTGATTTTTCTATTTGTTTATGTCTAATGTTTCTCATGCGTTCCTTCATTCTTATCCCAATGTTTCTCTTAGTTTTTCCTATGTATATCTTATCACAGTCCTTACAGTTTATCTGATATGTCCCTAACTTTTCTTCTTTGGGTCTGTCATCTATTTTGTTTAGTTTCAACAATTTCCCAATACCAAATCTATTCTGGGAACCTGTGTCATATTGTACTGATTAAAATTTTATTGAATTCATAACCGAAGATTGCAGGTTCAATCACAGCCAGGGTCAAGGATATTTTCCAGTGTAAAATTCAGTTTATCTGATATGTCCCTAACTTTTCTTCTTTGGGTCTGTCATCTATTTTGTTTAGTTTCAACAATTTCCCAATACCAAATCTATTCTGGGAACCTGTGTCATATTGTACTGATTAAAATTTTATTGAATTCATAACCGAAGATTGCAGGTTCAATCACAGCCAGGGTCAAGGATATTTTCCAGTGTAAAATTCATAAGTATGGCTTCCTTGGAAGGGAAGTAAAGCAATAGGTTCCATTCATAGATTTACTGCATGTGAAAGAACCTCAAGCCTGAAAAAAAATGGTCTCTGAGCAAAATTTATTGGTCATTTCACACCAGAATAGAATGGGATGTATCACCTGAGATGTTAAAGAGCATTCATATATAAACCAAATCAACCAATAAATAAATGATGACATAATATTTAACATTCAGGCCCTGATAATCAGTGTTTGCTGCCTGGGATACCATAGAAGTCAAAATGGTCATTAAACACTGTTTTAAAAAACTGGCAGTCAGCATGGAACACTCATCACATTAAAAAGAAGGAAAGAAAATTTGATCATTCAACCGGATATATAACCTCACTCTCTGACTTGCAATCTTACTCTCTAATTGTATATCTTGCAATCTTCCTTATATTTTCACATGTACAATGGATTTCAAAACTTGATTGAGAAAAGTTTCTGATGACATTAGATGTAAAATATATAATATTTTATGATTATTGTCTTGCTAGAATAAAAATAAGTCACTACACTTACTATTTTAGCACTATTGCATTTGCTTTCAAAGTTAACCATACATATTTTTCCACGAAAAATAAACTCTCCTGCATCAGTGAAGCTATGTAACCTTACATCGTTAACTACTTTTCCCATTATTAACTTGTTATTTACATATTTTGGGGTAATTTTCAGATTTTGGTTCTCGTATGCTTAAAAATAAGTATCACTGTGATTAAAATTAATTTATGTTTATCAGACATTGAAAGTATGTCCCAAAATAATGTGCTCTTTAGTTACATTATTTTACCACAATATGTATATTTTTTAATATGTCTTTCTTTTTTGTGATCTCTTTTAAGATGTTTCATTTGTTCTACATTGTTAAGTACTGTGTTTAAAACATTCCTTAGGCTTCTTTCATGGGCAACATTATTATTATTAAAATAGTTCATTACCGGTCAATTTTGTTGTCATTGCTTAAAATTAAATTTAAAATCAAAACTTTCAAGAACTCTTGAGTCATCACTGGACTGAAAGTATCTGGAGAGGCTGATGAACAGGATTATTAGAAGTGGGAGAGGTTAGGAATGGTGGAAGAGTGTAATGGTCAAACAAGTAAGACATGGAATCTGATTTAATAATAATTCATTTTGGAATCGAACACAGTGAAACACCCATTAGTAATCTTATGAGTCAGATATTTAAAACTCTCTTTATGGTGTCGCTTAAATGAGATTTACTCAGGACATATGTTTTGTGGAACTGTTGTCCACATCATCAGCTGTTAAACGACTCATTGTTAACAGCTGTATTTGAAATAGTTACCAGAGTTTTGCTTTATTGTACTGACAATTATTCTTTGTTGGTGCTGAGTTACAGTGGTCATCTATGCTTGATAATTCTATAATTGCTCAAAAGCTCTTCTGGTTTTGCTTCAATCTTTCTATAACATTTCTGATAATTTTTCTTTCATTGGTGGTGTTTCCTTGTTTCTTTGTCCTTTCACTCATCAATGGTGTTCCCAATTTCTTTGCCCAGTTTATCTGTTTAGTGCTAATGGCTAAAGTAACCAAACATTTTTGCTAAATAACAGGAGACAGGAGACACACTTGAGAAACATTTGATGAGTGTATGTGTACAATTGTTTGTGGCATTTTGCTCTTTTGCCATAAGCTACCTATTCAAATATTTGTTGTGGCACAAAATTTAGATACACAGAAAACAGATTTGTATTTTCTCAAGTGTGTGTTGTATCATAATACTTTGAATTTTAACATTGAGATGAGAGGAACAGCAAAACTGATATCTGTGATGCATAAAACGTAATATTGTAATTTGAATAAATAGTGGTACTGGATTTCATAAACCACTTCCAACAATATTGAGGATACTGCTTTCACCATATATGGCATTTAATTGCCTCGTATTTCAATGAGGTGTAGACCAGTCTTTTCCATTAAGATGTTTAACAGTTTATAGTCCAAAGGATTGAGAGCCAGTCAGCAGCAGTGATAAATTCAGGCTTCCAGCCAGCATTGTGTTGACTGCTTTGTGTGCTAACACTAAGTCCAACTGGAGTGTTAATTACTTCCACAAACAAAATGGTACATAAGGGCTTCATTACTTTCTTAAAATATCAGTTCGGAGTTGACTCACTCTTCACAAAATTGCAGTTATGTGAAACCCTGATATAAACTCCTCACTAAACAGCCACTGAAGCTGGGTGATGTTCTGTTTAAACTCTAGAAAAATTTTCCATGGCCTCCCAAGAGCTATAAGCATAAGTTGTAATCATTTTGCAGATTGTATTTTTCTTCCTTAGTTCTCTTTGAAGAGGATTTACCTATGGCAACATTTTTCTAATGCTAAAACAAGCTCAAACTCTACTCTTGTGGTTCTTGTGTGATGGAAAGTTTCTCTCAATTGCTCTCCAGTGCTTCTGTGATAGGTGCCAAGTCTAAGATTGCTTTTAATTGTGTGTGACAGGGTTCCTGGAGGGATTTTCATTTCTCTTATGATTTTCTACTTAGCAAATGTCTACAAATCCTTGCAGTTACAGTTTTATTGCTGCTGGTGTCCTTGTGATGCATGGCTTCATGGTCCTTCATTGACAGAACAAATCTCATTGTATCACTTTATGGCGCAATACACAAATGTGTATTAAGATCATTGTGTGAATGAGTCGAACTAGCACTCTTTTGCTCCACTTGTTTAAATATATAGAACTGGTTTCATGACCCTTCATTCACATTGTCATCCCCATTGTTGACTGAAGGATAAACCGTTATGCTGTTCGAATGTGTAATTTGCTCTGGTTGAGATGTGATGAACTTGGAAGTTTATGTTTTCATCACCAAAAGTGTCAAAGTTCATCAAACTGTCTTTGTACTTGTAAATGTAGATTTTCTTCCATGATGCTAATTCTGTAGGTCCTTGAACTGATTTTAATAAAAAAAAAAAATTCAATATGTCGTTTTCTGTCCAAAAATGTGATGCCACTGCTGATTTCTCTAACTGCTTGTATTTATGTTTCTGAAATATTCTTTTAACCATGTGCCTACGTTTCTCTTTGTTTTTCCAATATAGATTCTTTCACACTCTGTACAACTTATTTTACAAATACCTGTTTTTTTTTTTTTCTCTTGTGGAATACTGTCATTAACATCATCAATCAGGAGATTTTTAACATTGAATCTGTTTACCGGTGCTAACCTGATATTAAAATCTTTAAGAATATTCTGAACTTCTTTTGTAGCCCATGGATGATATTGTGATTTTTTAAAAATTAGCATCTCTCTCTCTCTCTCTCTCTCTCTCTCTTTTTTGAAAGTGTTATGATTTCTTTAATAATTTTGTGCATCTTTAATTTCTGTACTTTTTGTGTACTAGATCACAAATGATCTTAATATATGATTAACTTCACTGTGCAATGTTCCAATTAACAATTTTAGTTACATAAATAAATTATACTATGGCATTTTGTTACACATGTGTAATGCAATAACAGTGATATGGTCATCTTTGATTCCATACTCCATGTTTACTGCACGGCATGTGATCTTGAACTGAAAAAATTTCTAATAGATCAGGATCTTCTTCTCTTGTGCTGTGTATCCAGTGCTAACAGAGACAGAACTTGTGGCAAGACAGTGTACTCATTATGCAACATGTCACCAAAACTTCTACCAATAATGAACAGATTTCATGAAATCATCATCAACCAGAGATGAAAAAAAGGTCAATCTGTGGAGTATCTACACAAAACATGCCCCAGAAAAATAAATTCAAAATGTAGGCTTCAGATGAATATCTCATAACAGTTTTTGGAATGCCTAATGTTATCCATATTGGCATCCTGGAACATGAGACAGTAGTCAACTTAATTTTTATGTGTTACACATTAAAACCATGATTAAATAGTTTTCTAAGAGGAAAGAAATGATTCCTGCAGCATGACAATGGCAAGCTAAGTGTTTCACATGACATCAAAACAGCAACTGAATGAGAGGCTGAATTTCATCATTGTGGCATCCACAATATACATAGTACAGACTTGCCTCTGTGATTTCTATCTTTTTCGTAAACTTAAAAATGACCTTCATAGACATCACTATGCATTAATGAAGAAGTTGAGATACCTGTCAAGGTTTTTGTTATGGAAACAGAGGTGGACTTCTGTCCCCATGAATCTCATTTGTTGTTGGCAGAAGTTTGCTTAGTTACCTGGTGACTATGCTGAGCATTGAATACATGTAATTAAATCACACTGTCTGAGGTTAATTCTCTTTAATTTATTAAAATATTTTCATTCAGTTATGGCTAATGCCCACAGAAGCATTACTTTTTATTGATCACTGATGTGAAAGTACTTATTAGGAGAAAATGAATGTATTTGTAAATATAATTGAATAACCTTTATATACACCTGGAAGTAGCATCATAAACTGGCAAATTGAGAACTTGCTAGCAGAAACTGATGAAACTAGCATCTAAAGTATGTGTAAACTATGTAAAAACAAAACTATTATCCTGGTTTATATTTTATTCAGGAATATACAGTGAAAGTTTAAGGCATCACTTCAGTTACCTTCAGACAATTTTGTCAGCCTTGTTTGGACCTGAAATTAATGCATACAAATAATACCAATTTCTACCACCTACATCATTCCTCAGTTCAGCATTTTGTCACATTGGTCAAAGGAAAATTACATTCTTTAAATTTTTTCCACAGTGATGATTATTGGAAAACAGTAATGATGAAATGGTACATTATGAGAAATAAATTAATAATGATAGTGATTTAAAACTATGCAAATATACCCTTTGGCAAACACATATTTTCATCTTATCTCCATCTTTTTCTTTCCCTTCTTCTTCTGCAATTATTTAGTGTCCACATTCTGTGACATATCCCATTTGAAACAATAGTGGCTTGTGTTGATCTATAGAAGAAGTGTTTATATATTGGCATATAATGTAAATATCATCCTAGAACTCGTGCAGCACAATGGAGCAGCTCAGCTTTAAATAATTAATCTAGCTGTTGTCAGTTAAAAGAGAGGTGATGATTATAGATATTTCTACCATGATTGGCAAAAAATTTGTAGCCATTAACAAACAGAAGTAATTTATTAATTGATATCCTTGTATGATTCAGTTGAACTACACACTCTTAAAGCTTCACTTACTTTACTTTAAAAGTAAGTGAAGCTTTAAGAGTGTGTAGTTCAACTGAATCATGCAAGGATATCAATTAATATGATTAGCTTCACTGTGCAAGTTCCAATTTACATTTAAGAAGTAACTTAATTAAGATTATTTTGATAATGACATGGCAAACAGCAATATTATGGGGAGAAACCTTTAAAGAGCATTGTGGTGGGACATAAATGTGAAAGATGAAGATTATACTTTTAATAGTTGTCTAAAACTTGGAAAGGAAAATAATGAATAATGAACATATTTTTGAGTGTTTAAATCAAAGATTTATGAGCCCAACATCAATGACAATGATCATATTTAAAACTTTGAGAGATATTCTTTTAAACTTGGACATTAAATCTTTATAAAATAACTTTGAATTACAGATAGCTTACCTCAAGAATTAATTAGTTTAAATTATTAGTTGTAGCACAAAATAGCGAAAAATTAAATCTTGTCATCTTTGTCTGTAGTTTTTAGTATCTTCATGCAGCTATTGTTTTCCCATCCCCTTCTGAAATTATGCATTGGCATGTGACTGCAGTAAGAGTTTTCTGTAATTTGCCAAAAAATATTATACATAAATATTTTCTCATTTAATTTTACCAATAAGTATCAACATAAATAGAAGCATGGGAACAATTACAGTACCTACTAAAGAAAGGTATAAATGTTAAGAAAAATAATTCCTTAAGGTAACATCAAACGCATAATGCTAAAGTACACATATGTTGGAGCAAATTTAGTGTGTTAAGTTTTTAAATTGTAATTTTAATACTTTCATCTGGAGTGCCACAAAACATTTAAAAGCACTCTGCAATGTTTTAATTTTTAAGTTTTGCATTTCTTAACTAGAATATTTTTTTCTCTCTTTATAGGAAAATAACGCAGTATTCCCCATCAGAGTCTGCCAAAGTGTATGAAAAGACTGTTAATCGTCGCAGTAACTCGCATTTTGATCCAAAGGCCACATTGCAGAAACTTAGACTAGGTTCTCCAGCAAATGTATTGGATGAAAGTGCAAGGAGAGCACTTGTTGAGCAATATCTAGATGTAAGTATATATTAAGCTGCACCAGGAAGATATAAATTTTATTATTTTAGCCTGAAATTTTGAATGAAGTGAAAGATGATGTAGGATACAATTTCACCATCAAGTTTGGCTATAGAGATGAAAATTTTATTTTGAAAGTTCTGCATTAATAGAGGAGTTTGGGTTATATTTAAATGTTAAAAAATTATATTATTTTTATGTTAAGTGATATATAAAATGTTAGCAAAATTAGTCATACACTAATGGAGAAATGACAATTTTGCATAGTACATTTTCAGCTGTGTCCATGACTGTGACTCATGCATTAGAATTTTGCCTTATCACCCAGCAGGCCCAGCTCAGTTCTCATTTAGGAGACATTGCCTCAGTAAAGTTTCTCAAACCCTCCAGAATTCCGTTGTCTTTTCAGACAATAATGCACTCAGAACTCCTTGGCATAGGATATTACAAGCTCTTTCTCCCTTCACCCTTTTAAGATTATAGCTATAGACAAATGTAATAGACTCTTTTCATCTATGATTTGTTTTACTCTAGGCACTGAATAATGAGCAATTCTGCATTGGCCAGAATTGTCCATTGTCATCATTACATCTGTTCACAATATAGCTTACTACTCCTTTTGCTCACTATTTTCTATAATTTACCAGGGTGAATAAAATATAAACTGAAACTTTGATTTTACTACTTGGAAATAATACAGAGCGATGCACATTTGAAAAATTATACATGGGTGTTGCAGGAGTACTAGGGAAACTGGTTTACCTTGCACAGCCATTAGCATCATGTCTGAGCAAGAGGTAAGCTTGTCAATTGTGCAGTGCATTATTATTAAGTTTTTGGTGCAGGAGAGCATAAAATAGGCCAAAATTTTGTAAAGAGCCCTGTTTCTGGAAAAACACAAGTGTATGAGAGGCACAAAATTTTCACAGAAGGTTGAGAAACTATAGATAATGAGACCTTGAATGAGCATAATGAAACAAACATTTGGAACCTCATCAAGGTGACCAACATTTTATAATTTCTGAAATCACTATTAAAGTTGGGATTGCTATGTAAGTGTTCAGTTCATCATTTAGATGACTTAGATTACCAAAAAATCTTGGCAAGATGGTTCCCTTGAATTCTCACAAGGCTGCATATGTGGAAGTGTGTCAGAGACTTTTGACAGAATACCAGGATAAAGAAGAAATGTTTCTGCATCAAATTATAACCTTCAATGAAACATGGGTACATCACTGTGCTACTGAGTTAAAGTGAGCAAGCATGGAGTGGAGGAAAAGTGGGGAATCTGCTCTGATCAAAGCAAACTTTTGCCTGTCAAGTGGGAAGGTTCTCATAACAGATTTTTGGAACTCCCAAGTCATTTTGTTTATCAATTTTCTTTATGAATGTTGAACAGTCCATGCAACTTATTATTGCCAACTTGTGATTAATGCAAAATGTTATCCACAAAAAAGATGTCAACAGCCAATTTGAGAAATTCTCCAAGGTAGTGCAATTTGCATACAGCTACTTTGACAAAGGAAAAACTGAAGAAAATCTACTGGACAGCATTGGAACTTGCTATCTACAAATCAGACTTATCACCTGGTGATTACTATATGTTTGGAAAATAAAAGAAGTCGGTCCTGGTGGTGTAGTGGCTACCATACTTGCCTCCTAAACCCAAGACCGCAGGTTCGAACCCGGCCAGGGCCGATGGATTTTTTCGGGGCGTAAAAATCCTAAGTATGACTTCCTTCAGAAGGGAAGTAAAGCCGTGGGTCCCGTGTCGTACATTTACGGCACGAAAAAGAACCTCAAGCCTAAAAGAGAGGCCTCTGAGCAAAATTTGTTTGCCATTTCACGCCCTGAGTTGAATGGGACGCTGATGACCTGAGCTGTTAAAGAGCGTCCATAAATAAATCATAAAAAAAAAAATAAATAAAAGAAGCATTTAGAGCATTCAGCAGCATTGAAGGTGTGGAAGCATTCATATGTAACTGGCGGGAAACCCAACCCCACACTTTCTTTGATAATGTGATTAAGAAGCTTCCTATCCACTGTGTTTGTAAATCAGAAGAATACTTAGATAATTAAGATGTTTTCATTTTTTATTTCATTTGGTTTCATAAATTACAATACAAATTCAGATTTATATTTGATTCACCATCACATGGTCTCTTCAGGAAAAAACATTACAGCAAGAATTTTATAATGTGTGGTCAATTAAATTTTTCCTCATCTTTTTATTTTACTCATAGTTTGGATTAACCTACCTAAGTTTCATCCCCTTCTGTGGCCTACATCCAAAACATTACTGCATCACACTGCATTCTTACTCCTTACCAGCTAAGACAACTGTGTTTACAAGTGAAGATGGGATGTCACATGTTTTTAAGGGGATGGAACATTGCTATCTCTTCTTTGCTAACATACGAGTCATATAGTTAGGAAAAATTATAATTGCTAGAAATATTGTATTGGTCGTCTTCTATGCATTTGTCATAAATATCAGGTCAGCTACCAAACCTTCAGTATCTGGGTTTTGTTTTTAAGCTTTACCTCAACTGAATATCAGTGATTATCGTTGCCATCTCAAAAGAAAATATGTAGGCTGGAAACAGTAACACAGTAGCCTATATGCTAGCAAACAAAAATCTGACATATGCTCTTGCCTTTATATTTTTACCTTAAGGCAGTATAGGTGCTGGCATGTAAGTGAAATTACTTCATTGGTTAAAAATTACATATTAAACTGCTCATTTTTCTCTCTCTTCTTTTTTCCCCAGTTTAAGCAGCTGATGTTAAAGTTTGATCCAGATGATCCAGATGATGATGAACCTAATGGAACTCCACCGAAGATAACAATGAAATTAGGAGGTGAAGAAATTCGTCCATTGGAATCATCAGAAGGAGTAGTAGATAAAGACAAAGAAAAAGCTGCCTCTGAGAAACCTCGGCATGTTTTACCATCTAGTGATATGAAGGTAATTAAAATTATTTATTTGTATGCATTAAAAACAATATAATGAAGATCTTGCATGTGCACATGGTGGAGTTGCAATGTATCCTGTTAGAATTTTGAATATAAATAAGTAAGTGAAATTAGTGTGAACATATTTAATAAATTCTAATAGGACGGTCTAGTTCGATTAGGCTTCCTAAGGTCTCCCTGTTACACCATTTCCATCAGGAAAGTCCAAGAGGACCTTAGGGGATTGTGTTAATCAGTCTCTATGAACTTTTTCTGATATATAATCTTTTAGCTTATAAATGTTCATGAATTCAATTCAGATAATAAAGAAAGAGAGGGAGGGGTTAGCATGGTTTAGATTAGGAATATGGAGAATAAAGGGAATTACAAGAAATATGGAACAGAAAATTTGTCCAATGTGTAGGAGTAATGAAAATGCCATTCACATCTTATTTGAATGTCCAGAAACAAGAGAAGAGTCAGGCGATAAGTAAAATGGGTTTGTATAAGATCTGAGATAGAGTAATTTTTGCAGACATATCTCAATTAAGGAATGATGTAGGGGAATATTTGTATAGAGTTAAAAATGAACGAGTATATAAGATTAATAAGTAAATGAGCTTTGGTTTTAGCAATTTAGATTTATGACATGCAGTTGTTTGAATTATGTAATAATCAGGAACTGTATAGTATGTATTGTGAATTTACTATTTTAAGGTGTTGAATATAGCATTATAGTAGATATTTGAGAAATAAAGGAACTAGTAGTTTGTAGAGACTGTACCTAGCTGATAAAATAATGGTATAGGTAGAATAATTGAAATATTTTATTTTAGTCCCCCCTAGAATTCCAGTAGGCCACTGCTGATGAACCAGGGACTGGGGTCTGATGCAATTAAGGTGGAAATTTTGTACTTTGTTTAATTATTTAGAATTTAAATAAAGGGTTAGTATAAAATCATTATGTATAAATTTTTTGTAATTGTGAGAGGCTGCATCTAAAATGTCTTGGGCTGGATAGGTGAAAACCCCTTTGTAAATTGTGTTTTTCTTAGCATTTCAATAAATTTCAAATTTCCAAATTCAGATCATATGAAAGAACAAAATTAGTAAGGAAGCATTTCATTAAAAATGCATTTAGATTTCCTTATTACTAAGGAAAAGAATGAATTGGTATCATCTTCTGTTTTGCATGAAGATAAATTTGCATTTTGTAACATCTGTTCTGTGCACAGAAATGAAATCTGGTAATTTTATTTTTGCTAGAGGAAAAATAACCACCAGAAGGCCTTCCTTAACTGTAATTAGGATAGCAGAAGTCATAGAACTGGCCAGATGTGGGACAGCAGTACATCTTCCATGACATATTTTACCTACCTAAACCCAATTTTTACCAGTATCGATAGCTTACTGCTGTCAAATTGTCAAATGGCAGTAACATTACTAACGATGAAACATTTCATCCACTATAAATATATGAATATTGACACACATTTTGTTGCAGTTAGATATCTGTATAAAATAACATTTTTAGCGTGTAACTAGCACATAAAAAGAAAGGGGGTTAACATTTATAAAGAAACTATGATATATAAGACTATGCTTCATCCATTTTCATTTCATTGAACTGTTTACTCGCCGTGCTCATAACATTTACATGTATCATATCAAAGCTAGTGAAATCTAACCGCCTGTGGTGCCTCAGTAGTAAAAACGGCCGTTAAACACCATTAAAAAAAAAAAAGTGAAATCTAACCCGAACCACATCCTTATTCTGGTAAATACATAAGTGCTATTGCTGCAGTTTCAGATGAGAGGCATTCATACATAGCAATGGAAATCGCTAAATGTTACTTTTGTATGTCCATTCTGTAATTGTTCCCCTAGTAAAATTATTAGTTTCTTCTGCTATTATTTCTATTCCTATCAACCTAGGATTATAAAATGCATGAATAGTGAAATTAAGTTTCTATTTTACATATTTGCATTTTTATCCTCAATGTCACACTTATATTTTCATTCTAAAGATCCTGAACTGATATTGTCTCCGAACATGAACTGTCTTTTCAATACATTTTGTTTACAAATTTGCATCAATATCAACACATACTGATGCAAAATTTTGCACCTATCATCACTCACAGGAGTAGTCCCATTTTTTTTTTTCCTTGTTGATTTTTTTAGGCCAGCTCAAACCAGTTCAATTGTGTTTAAGTTGCAAGGAATGATATGTGAGTAATCTGAATACTTCATGACCACAAGACTTTGCAATTTCATCAAAGAAAAAGTTATAGATTTATTGGTTTACTGCTTTAATGATTTCTAAAAGTACCATCTTACTGGAAATGATTCAGAATGTCCAAATCGTAATATTGCACAAAACATATTAAGCCATCTTTTTGGTAGACCTAGTGAAGATCCTAACTATTAGTCGGCAGTGATAGTTTGCATTATCTAGAACTGTTGCACATTTGTTTTGTAGGAGATTCACCAACAAAGATTTAATAAACCAGCATTCAAAGATATCTGCATCATCTCATCACATGAGTCCACTGTTGAGTTGCCAGGGAAAAGATACAGATACTCAGAAACTCAGCCCTCACTGCTTGCTGTGTTAAGTATAATAATATGCTTCCAGTGGAAAATATATGCAAGATATTGCAACATGGTATTCTGCGCACATGGAGTTGAAATGTGTGTGTCAGTATTTGTTTTTTTGCATTGGAGCTGTGTGGTCCAGGTGGCCAAGTAGTAGCCATACTTACCCCATAGACCCAAGGTCACAGGTTCAAATCTGGCCCGGGTTGGTGAATTTTGGGGGTGTAAAAATCCTGAGTATGGCTTCCTTTCGAAGGGAAGTAATGCCATTGGCCCCATTTCATAGATTTACAGCATATATAAGAACTTCAAGTATGAAAAAAGAGCCCTCTGAGCAAAATTTATCATCTAGATTTCATAACATTCAAAAAACATATTGTTGCAACCTTAAACATCTGTAAAGTACTGAAAAATGGTATCATCCTTCTCTCCCTCTCCCCCTCCCCCTCCTTCTATCTCCCTCCAAATTTTGTAGCAGGATATAAAGCTCATTCAGTAAAAGGTCCACAGTACATGGTTAATCACATGATGACAGCCATCACAAGCAATATATACACTGCAGGAATAATACTGGGATATATTCTTGAATCTCTTGCTAATTAACAAATTTTCTGATTGCAGGAAGGAACTCCCAAGGTACCAAAATTGACCATTGTTCCACCAAGACCACCTGAAGTAAAAGATTCCAGACATCATCGTTCACACAAGACACACAAACCAGAACGACACAAAAAGCACAGACATAAAAGGAAGAGGAAGAAAGGGGAAGGTGGTGATAGTGATAATGAATACAGTGACCCTGAATTCCTCTTGTAATTTGTGGTTCTCCACAAAAATCAGCAAAGTGTGATATGAACAGCTATTCTTTCAGAGTTAGCTGAGGTGCTGATTCAAGCATCTTACTTGTAAAAAGTTCTGTCCTGTTAAGGGATGGTACATGAGGTTGAGAATTTGTGAGTGTAGTGACACTGAAGTATTGGTTTACTTCTTCGTGCAATGGATTGTTTTAATATTTATTTCTAGCACAAAAATGGAGCCCTTATGCTTGAAGAGTAATTTATTTGCCGTAAGATACTGGGAACCAAGAGATAAAATTAAAAATCATGGTGTATAATAAAGAAGTTTAAAGTCAGTATAGGAATCTCATCAGCCATTAAACTACATAAGCTACTGAAAAGTATTCAAAAATTGTTGGCATTGGATGTTTGAAACAGAAAATAAAATGATGAACTGATCGGTACAAAGAAAGATGGCTGCTGAGGCTATGAACAAAAGGAAATAATGATTGTGTATAATTCTGTGGGATGCATATACTGTACAATTTTGAGGGAATCATGTTGCATAATTCTGAAGTAAGCATATAATAAGGAAAATGATTGGCCGAGTTTGAACTTACTCTAAGAGCTCGGTATTTATTTTTAAAGCTTGCTAAAAATTTCTTTCTAGGAAAGAGAAAATGAATTTCAAAAGGGGAATCACTGTAGAGCTCCAGCAAGAGTTGTGACTGTTTTCTGTATGTTAATGTAAATGAAATTAATTCTACCCGGAGACCCCTATGAATTTATGAAAATAAATCATGTATAATGTTAATTACCTAATGTGTTAAAATCATAATTGCTGCATTGTTTCAGATTGGTTTAGGTTATATTGTTTTGATATGTAACATGTATTTATTTATTAGGCATTTTATCCTATAAATTAGACAGTTTCAAGTCAACAACTCTGCTTGTTTCAAGCATCTCATTTCTACTTGATGCATTTCATAAGACCCCGGAGAGTAAAAATTTAAAAATTTTATGTAGGGTGATTTTAAAAAAGTATATAAATATTGATATTCTTAATTTATTTGTCATAACCTTTTTTCTATAAAAACATTAATGAAAATAAATTGTGTTACAGTATTACTGTCTCCATGTTATTTCCACATTCCTTAAAGAAGTTGATAATCATGCAGGTATATTAATATTGATATATCATCAGTCTCTGAGCTTTGTTAATACATTGTAATTACATTAGTGGGTGATATTAGTATAGTTAAAATAATGTTTTGTCAAATACCTGCTTACATTTATATTCATATATTATGATTATGCATTGAAATATCTAATCAGTAAAGCCAAACTGAAGGGGAATTAAGTTTTGTTAAGTATTGGACTGTAAAGAACAGATAGGAGGTTACAATAGGTCATGAGCTACAAACCACTCTCCCTTTATGCCTGTCATTCATTAGTTCTTTGCCTGCTGGGAGTAGCTCATAGCCTGTGTTTGAGTGTACCTTACATGAAAGTGTTTAAGAATTTCAATACCTAATTATTATTATCATCATCATCATCATCATCATCATCATCATCATATTCCCTATGAGAGAATATCCTAATTCAGATAATTATTCAACTATGCCATTACATGCTGTTCAAGAATTTCTGGACAATTTACTCAAAGTAATGCAACAGTGCACAGAATTAGTCCCAGTTGTGAAGCTCAAGGACTTAACGTGACATTTGAAGAATGGAATAAACTAGATTACACAGCACGTGTCTAGATGAGAAAAATCACCCACATTTTAACACTAGAGGGTAATATTTCAACTTTATAGAACCATTAATATTAACTATAATCTGTTTTTAAGCTACTATCATAGATGCCTTAGATCTATGAAATATTTACTCAATCCATCAAAATTATAAATAGAAATAAAAAAAAACAGTGATATGAAAATGGATGGTTCTAGAGAATTGTGTCTTAATTGCTTAAGAACACAAAATTATAACTATTAAAAGCTGGTGGAATGCTGGATATTATTTCTAAATTAAATTTTCTTATAATACAAAAATAATGTTACTATTAGAATGTCCAAGTAAATAAATGCCAAATAAGGCCATTTAAATCATTCAAGTAACAAACAGATTCCTATTTCTGTGAAAAGGAACTCAGAACTAGCAGCTTAGCCTATGTCTAAAACCAGGTGTAAGCCAATTAAAAAAAAAAATGTGCTAAATGGTGAAACAAAATCAAGTCATTGCAGCAAGATTTTGCTGCAAATCCTTAAACAGAAAATAGCATGAGTGATTAAATGGCTGAAAGTAAAGTGCTGCTAATATAGATTATCTCAGAACTTCAAACTGTATAACATGCTAGAAATTTATAAATGTGCCTTGCAAGCAAAAATGTTGAAATTTAGACAATTTGAAACAAGTTTAATGTATTAGACTTTTATAACAATGATGTTTAATACTAAGAATTTAAAATGATATAGTCCAATTTGTAATTCACCATGGAGAGAATGTAACAGACAGCTACCCTTCTTGGATCTTAAAATAATTAAGAAAGAAAATCACTTAACATTTAGCATGTATAGAAAACATACTCACACTAATAGCTACATTTAATGTAATAGTCATAACCAGTTTCCCATGAACATAGAAGAGTATGATCAAGAACTGAGCAACATAATAAATATAGCTATAGAAAATGGTTTCAAACAAGAAGTGGTATATAAGAAAGTAAACAGCACTAAACAAAAAGAGAATCAAAGACATTTAGGTATTCATTTTATACCCTAAACTCCACTTACATAAAAATAAGAAGCGTTTCAAGAGAATCTCTCCCATCTTCAGTTGCTCACTGAACCACTGTTACTCAAAAAATTTTTTTTTTGAATAATGGCGATTCTGTGAGCAACTGAAGATGGGAGAAATTCTCTGGAAACACGTCATATTTTTATGGAAGTAAGTGGAGTTTAGTGTAAAAAATGAATACCTAAGTTTAGGATATATTACCACTCCATTGTCAACAGCTTTGTAAGTACAATAATCAGTACACTTATTCCTAACAAGGAAGAAAATAGAATGTACAAAAAATTCACATACCATCCATCAGCCTTCTATAAATTCCAAAAGATTTCAAAAAACAACATTATTTTAGCTCCAAAGAACGGTTACTCCATAAAAATATACTAAATTGTAAACTAAAAGAGTATATTCCACAAGAGAACAAATCAGGAATATATATATAGATGAATTGTAACGATTGTGAAAAATTTATTTTGGAAAGACTAAAAGAAACATAAAAACACGAGCAAAGGAACACATCAGGAACATAAATCAAAGACAGGAGGAAAAATCAGCAGTAGCTTGGCATTTTTGGAAGGAACAACATACTATTAACAGGATCCCAAACTGCGTAAAAATATTACAGAAAAACAGAACTTGCAGTCTGGGAAAACATTTATATCTGGAAGAACAAAAATCACACTTTCAACTTTGAAATCCCACCAATGACATCTTAATACAGAAGTTCATCCAACCACCACCAGAGACAAACCAAACCACCATGAAGAACAAGGCCGGCAATCGATCTGGAACTGAAGATGTGAGCAATTAGCTCCAGAAACATAGTTTTCCTTTTTTAAAATATTAGTGATGTAAGTGTTACAAATTCTACTCAATCATTTTAAATTCTTAGTTTGAAACAAACTATAAGAAAGGCTTGAATCAATGAGTGCAAAGGTTAATGGCATAGAAGAGACTAAAGACTATGGATTTGTATAAAGTTACTGGTGATCATTGTGAGTAAAGTTGTACCTTTTTTGTTTATAAGGGTAATAGAAGGACAGGGAAACAGTGATAGTATTTCAGGATTCCAGTGATGATTTCTTCCAAATATAAGAGCTCAGTATGATATAGACAGTATTTTTTCTGTAATATGTTATTCTAATACAATTAAATCAGAACACAGCAATAAGGTACTATAAATTTTATAAAAATGAAAAGCTTTTGATGACTTTTCTTTAAGCATTGGTCAACAGCGCATTTCACTTAAAAGTTACTAAAAGAGATATATAAAATTGCCCAGGATGACAACTTATATACAACTTCACAAAATTACCATAGGCATTCCTATTGTCGTATCCAAACTTAAACAGCCATGGTGAAATGAAAAGTAATCATAAATAGCCATTCCCTATAGTTCAGTAGCACACCAGTAGTCCGCAGTGAGCAACCTGTCACATACATGCTTCTTTTATCATAATGAAATAAATGTATGAACAATAGCAAGAAATACACCTTACATCTGAGTCAATTTTATAAGTTAACACTTTCTGTCTCAAAGTCACTTTCAGAGGAACTGCTGAAGTCTGCTAATTCATCAATCTCTTTAATCCTGGTAATAATAGGTCCTATCTGATTCATTAACCAATCAGTGTGCCAGTACATTTCTCTAATGTGTTATGTGTGCTCAAAGTATTCAATCCTTTCTTCATTGGTGATGGAGGCAAAAGTTTTGTTAATCAAATTTGGTAAGTCTGAAAATGATCTGTATATATTTCGAACTGTACATAGTTTCACTGAACTGCATACTAATTCTATTGGGTTTAGTTCTATGATAAGAGACTAATCTTAACGCTATGGCCATATCTCTACAGAAGCATATCCAGTTGGCTTGTAGAAGCTTTTTTTTTTTTTTTGACTATTGTTTAACACCCATTTTTACTACTGAGACACTTCAAGTGGTGGACACTGATTATACATGAAATGAATTATTGGGAAAGTATTTTTTTTTTTTTTTTAAGGAAGGAAATATTCCATGCCTAAGTTTAGGGTACCTCCCTGGCATTTGCCATTTATGAGGACTGAGGAAAACCTGGGAAAGGCCCCCTCAGGGGCCCAATTTATTGGGTACGGGGTGTAGCGACCCCGAGGCACCCGAGCTGTTCCCTCAGGTATGCGCTTAGCGCGTTTGATTCCTTTTTATTTTGCCTCCATTTTACTTTTATATTTTATACCTCCCTGCTTTTAGTCTGATGGATGCCCCCGTGTTTGACACGGTTAAAATGTGACTGGGTAATAGCGTGACCCCCAGCACTGGGCCATCATGTAGGGCAAGAGCGTATCCCCTGGTAAAGGCCAGGCCCGGGGAGGGGCCATTACACGCGCTGTAAACTTCCTGCAGGCGATTGGGTCCCTTTGTCAATATCCAGGAAGGTGTGACCCTGAGGTTACCTTGTCCAGGCCAGGGCAACTAACCTAAGCCGGGGTGGCGCCCAGGAAGCAGCCTGCCATCGGAGACAGGTGTAATGGTGGAGGATGAATGCGCTATGGTACATGAAAATAATTTTCATATGAAACGCAAAAGAGTGGATGTAAAGGAAGTAACCGAGCAGCCATTTGCTCGCTACTTGGTAATTAATCGTACCGAGGATGGTCAGTCATTCAGCAGAGTGAACCCGTTTGTTATTCAGCAGGGTATTGATGGCATTTCTGGACCAGTGAAGACATGTACACGTCTCCGTAATGGTTCTCTTTTGGTAGAGACACTTGGAATAGCGCAAACCAACTCATTGCTCAAGGCGACGATTCTCCACGGGTATCCGATCCGTGTAGAGCCACATAGAACTTTAAATTCGTCGCGAGGAGTTATTACTACGAATGTGTTAGACGGGATGTCCGACTCGGAAATCCAGAGTTGTCTGGAGGACCAGGGAGTCATATCGGTCTATCGTGTACAGGCTAGGAAGGAAGGTGAAACACAGCCCACCCGTACTCTCTTCCTCACCTTCAACCGGGTTGAGTTACCACAGAGGATCAAAGCTGGATATGAGGCAATTGAGGTTCGCCCATATATTCCCAGTCCCATGCGATGCTTCCAATGCCAACGTTTTGGCCATACTCGCGTGTCGTGCAAGAGTGCAAAGTCGATCTGTGCAACCTGTGGTACTGAAAGTCACGAGGGAGCTTGTGCAACTGCCCCTGTTTGCGTGAACTGTCAAGGTGACCATCCGGCTTCGTCCCGCGATTGTCCTCGTTTTCGCGATGAACGCTCTATCCAGGAGATCAGGGTTACAGAGAAACTTACATTCAGTGAAGCGCGGAAGCGATTCCAATCTCGCTTACCAGTGTTGCCTAAAACCGGGACATACAGCGCTGTGGCTTCTTCTGCTGTCCAGAAGCGCACTATTAGCACGCAGACTTGCGATCTTGTTTTTACTCGGGTGCCTTGTGCGCCAACTGCCGCCAACCGTTCTACTGAGAAGCCGAAGCCTATTGTTTTTGATGCTCCATCTATTAAGTTTAAGACCGCATATACCCGAACTGACTTCCTTAAATCATCCACTACCAGTAATACGAAGCAGAAATCGAGCCCTTCTCCTCGGAGGTCGAGCTCCTATAATGCATACGGGAGCAAGCCCGCTAGGCGGTCGCCGTCACCGCCTCTTTCCACCACCAACCGATTTCAGGTTTTGGAATCGGTTGATTCTACTCAGCGGGAGAACCCTCCCTCTGAGGATGTGATGGAGCAGGATGTGCCTGCTCCTTCAAAACCACCGAGTCCCACGCGACTAAAAAAAGGACGTCTTATTCGTCCTGGACCGTCCAAAAAGTAAGGTGGTTAAATTTTTTCATTATTTTATATAATTTTAAAAATGGCTATCCTTTCGTGGAATGTGCGTGGTCTCCGTAGTCGAAGACATGACCTCGAGTTAATTTTACGTTCTACTGACCCTCTGCTTGTGTGTCTCCAAGAAACCAAGCTTCGCCCAGGTGATTCTTTTAATTTACGCGGTTACTCTTCGGTGAGGTTTGATCTCCCTCCCTCAGATGGCGCTCCCGCTCACGGCGGAGTTCTAATTTTAATTAAAGATGACGTGTACAGTACTTCACTACAGCTCCATACTCCTTTGCAAGCTGCTGCAGCTACAGTTCACTTTTGCGGACTTACTTTTTCTATCTGCACTGTTTATTTGCCTCCTTCCGGCACTATCGCCATAGTTGATCTGGACGATCTTCTGTCTCAGGTACCACCCCCTGTCCTACTTTTGGGAGATTTTAATGCACACCATCCCCTGTGGTGTTCCAACTCGGAGTGTGCTAGGGGCAGCATGTTGGCAGAATTTCTCGACCGTCACCATCTCATTCTGCTCAACACTGGTCAACGTACTTTTCTTTCTGACAGCACTCACAGCTTTTCACACTTGGACTTATCGATGTGTTCTGCCTCACTTGCTGTACATTTCACCTGGAACGTCATCTCCGATTTATATTCCAGTGACCACTTTCCGTGTCAGATCCATGTACTCTCTTCGAACGCACATTCACAGCGCGCGCCAAAATGGCTCATTGAAAAGGCGAATTGGCCTCTCTATCGATCGTTGGCCGAATTTTCAGGGTATGAATTTCCATCTATCGACATCGCGATCGAGCACCTCCGTACGGTCATCATAACAGCCGCAGATAAGGCTATTCCCCGGTCGTCTTGTCACCCCAGACGGTTACCGGTTCCTTGGTGGACCGATGAATGCCGGGATGCATTGCGTGCACGCCGAGGTGCTCTGCGAGTTTTTCGTCGCCACCCTACTTCAGCGAATATGATTTGCTATAAACAACTTCGCGCCAAATGCCGCCGAGTCATCAAGGATAGCAAAAAGGCTTCTTGGATTTCTTTTACCTCTTCTTTTAACCGTACAACGCCTTCATCCGTAGTTTGGGAACGGCTACGCCGCGTTGCTGGCAAACCAAGGTTTACAACTATACCCGGTCTTAGGATTTTAAATCGAGTACTCACTACTCCGACTAACGTCGCCAATGTTTTAGGGCGAACCTTCGCTGATGTTTCGAGCTCCGCCAATTACCCGGCTTCATTTCGCGCAGTAAGGGCGCAGGTTGAGAGGAAAGGTTTCTCATTTGCCTCCGACCACCAGGAGAGCTACAACGTTCCTTTTACCGTCAGGGAAATGGAGCATGCCCTTTCCACCTCGACACTGCGCACCGGGGCCAGATAACATTAATGTTGCTATGTTGCAGCATTTATCAGCAGAAGGCAAAGCCTTTTTATTACGAACTTTTAATTTTATTTGGTGTCATGGCACATTTCCCAACGCTTGGCGATTGGCCACCGTCATTCCGATACCTAAGCCTGGAAAGGACCCACATCTTCCTTCCAGTTACCGTCCGATTTCCCTCACCAGCTGCGTCTGCAAAGTGTTGGAACGCATGATTAACGGACGGCTTATGTGGTTTTTGGAGTCGAGACATCTATTGACGAACGCTCAGTGCGGTTTCCGTCGTCACCGCTCCTCTGTCGACCATCTCGTATCTCTTTCGACCCACATAATGGACGGTTTTATTCGGAAGTGCCAAACGGTTGCTGTATTTTTTGATTTGGAGAAAGCGTATCCTCCGAACGCTTCAGGATTGGAACATACGTGGGCGTATGTCTGTTTTTATTCAGGAATTTATGAAAGACCGGGTTTTTAATGTTCGCGTGGGATCAGTTTTATCATCTAATTTTATTCAAGAGAACGGCGTACCTCAGGGCTCGGTACTTAGTTGCACACTGTTTGCCATTGCGATTAACTCTATCACCGAGTGTTTACCGCCAGGAATACAATCGTCGTTATTTGTGGACGATTTTGCCATCTATCTTTCCTCTCGGAGAACCTGTCTCTTGGAACGCCGCCTCCAATGCTGTCTCGACCGCCTTTACGCTTGGAGTGTATCACACGGGTTCCGTTTCTCCGCAGAGAAGACCGTCTGCATTGACTTCTGGCGCCACAAGGAGTATCCTCCACCTTCGCTCCATCTTGGCCCAGACGCACTCACTTTCGCAGACGAAGTTAGGTTCCTTGGCTTGGTGTTTGACAGGAAATTATGCTGGTCATCGCATATAGCGCAACTCAGAGGCAAGTGTGAACGTTCTCTTTGTATTTTACGTGTTTTAAATGGCACATCTTGGGGAGCTGACCGGACTATACTTTTACGTTTTTACCGCGCTCTTATCAGGTACAAATTGGATTATGGCAGTGTTGTTTATGGCTCTGCGCGGCCTTCTGTTCTGCGCCGCCTGAACCCGATTCATCACCGGGGTATCCGTGTCGCCATTGGGGCATTCCCCACCAGTCCTGTGTTGAGTTTATGTGCGGAGTCTGGAGAACCTCCGTTGTTTTATCGTAGGGATGTTTTACTAGCTGCGTACGGTTGTCGCTTAGCTGCGCAACCTCGTCATCCCACGAATGGGCCGTATTTTAATGTGTCCTTTGATCGTTTTTATGCTGCTCGGTCTTTTACTCCTAAGCCCGCTGGCTTTCGTTTTCGGGAGATTTTACGGACGTTGGACTTTGAGTTACCTGCTCTTTTCTTAGCCGGGGAAACTTCTTCTCCCCCCTGGATTTTAGCAGAGGCCCCCGTTCATCTCGGGCTTACGTCCTGTCCGAAATCATCGACCGCAGCACATATTATTCGTTGTTCTTTTAGCGAGGTCAAATCCTCTTTTAATGACTGGAATTTTATCTATACCGACGGCTCAAAATCTGACACAGGTGTAGGATGTGCTTTTGTTTTTAATGGGGCTAGTTTTACATATGGTCTTGACGTTGCGACATCTATTTTTATGGCGGGGCTTTATGCTATCTATCGGGCGGTTTTATTTATTTCTGATCACGGGCTGGGGAACAGTGTTATATGTTCCGATTCTTTGAGTGCCATTTTAAGTTTTAGAAACCTGTACAACCTCCACCCCCTTGTACAGATGGTCCAGAATGTAGTTTTAACCCTTTTCGACGCTGGCGTCAGGGTAACGCTGCTATGGGTGCCTGGACACGTCGGACTCCCAGGTAATGAGGCCGCAGATGTTGCAGCAAAATCCGCTCTTTTAGACCCTGCTGAGTACGAGCAGCGTTTTTATTTCGGGGATTTTATACATTCATTACGTAGAGCCATTTTTTCGCGCTGGCGCGAGGAGTGGGAATTACTCCCAAATAATAAGCTCCGTGAATGTAAATCCGCCCCTTTTAACTGGTCGACTTCTTCTCGCGCTGTCCGTCGCGAAGAAGTAATTTTAGCTCGTCTTAGAATTGGGCATTGCCGTTTTAGTCACTCTCACCTTTTTAATGATCAACCCGCTCCAGTTTGCCCTCACTGTGACCACCCCTTTACAGTGCGTCACATTTTAATTGAATGTCTTCATCTGACAGCTTTTAGAAATAGCCTAGGTTTGCCCTCCTCTATTGAGGAGTTACTTGCAGATGATGTGGTTGCTGTTGAGCGTGTGCTCCGTTTTATCCGTGTTTGTGGTTTTTGGAGCAAGGTGTGAGGTTTTATCTTTTACCATTGACGGCATTTTTAGACTCTTTTAAGACTGTTGTTTTTTCAGCTTTTGCTGAATCGTGTTAACTAGTCTTAAATTGTTGTTTTGCACATTACCCTTGTTCTTGGTTTTGGGGTTTTATTGTTACCATTTTAATCTTTTATAAGACTGGTTTGTTTTCAGCTCTTGCTGATTTGTTTTCCTACCTGTCTTTGTTTGTTGACCATATTGGCCTGTGTTGGCTTTGGGGTTTTATTGCTATGTGTTTAGTCCATTACAGGACTGTTATGTTTTTTCGCTCTTGCGACTAAGTTTTAGTAACACCCTTATATTTGTGGCGCCTTATACCCTTGTTATTTGTTTTTGGGTATACATTTTATTGCACCAGTACTACTGTCCGTTCATTAAGCGCGGGATTTGCTTTTTCTGACATAGTACTTGATGTGTTTGGGCGCTAATGACCACAGCAGTTTTGCGCCCTTAAGCAATAATCATCATCATCTGGGAAAGGCCTCAGTCGGGGAGGACGGTCCTGGCAGGATTTGAACCCCAGACCTCCCGTTCATGAGTCAGCACCTTAACGACCTCGGCTACCCATGGTAGTCTTATAGGAGCTGGTTTAATTGCTACACCTTTTGCAATTCAGGTCTTGTTAAACATTTATCGAACATTATAATTTTATAAATTCTATCTAATCTGTCATCTAACACACTCTTATGCTTCACTTACTTTTAAATATGGAGGGACTGGTTTTGAAGAGACATCCTCTCCATCTTCATTTGACAAGTCGTAAAATTGGTTAAAGATGGAGAGGATGTCTCTTCGAAACCGGTCCCACCGTATTTAAAAGTAATTGAAGCATAAGAGTGTGTTAGATAACAGATTAGCTAGAATTTATATTTAACAAGCTTTATTGGGTGAGTTCCAACAGAATTTTAAAAATTACTTATTTTTCGAAAGTTCTTAAATGAATTATAATTCTGTGTTATAGCTAGTCCGTCTTAGCTTCCTCCTTTGATGAAGAAGGAATAAGATTGATTAAAATGTTATCGTATCATGCCTTATCAATAACCACAAATTTAGAGCAAGGCCAGGTTATAATTGCTCCTCTATGAAAATTTATGGCATTCATATAATCTTGAAATTTGCCAGATTTAAGACCAACTTAAATATAATTGCAGCATTTGCCAGAAATCCTTCTTTTCAACCAGCATGCACTATAACAAGTCTGTCCTGGGTTTGCAGATTTGGATACCCCTGATTAAATTTTGCTTAGAATTTACAAATTTTTTGGGAATGTTCTATCAACATATATAACAGATCACTTTTCAATCTCATGTTTCATTGCACACAAATATCTAATCTTTGAAGCAAGAATATTTTCCCTTTTTCTCATATCCCTGCTCTTCTTGAATACATAAACCTTAAATCATTAAAAGTAATATACAACATAAGGAAGATGTACTCTCAGAAAATTAAGATTTGCTTTTCCATAAGTGAATGATTTCATTCAAATTGGAGGCTCACATTTCAACAGTATACATTGTATATAATTTCTGTGCACAGCATATTTGGAAAATATCTACATTTGTCACCTGTTTATGCATTTTCTTTTTCTTATAGAACTATACCCAGGGACATTTACCTTTTCATGCTTTATGCATTTCAAAGTACTGATACTCTTGGCTACAGCAGCTGGAAGCAAAGCAGTTCTAACATATGGTTGTGAATCTTGGACAATCAGAAAGAGGGAAGAAATCCACAATCAATCTGCAGAGATGAAATTTATTAGAAGGTTATTTCTGGATCATATTACATATATATGAGAAGAAGTAGGAATTTTCTCCTTAATGAAAAAATTAAGAGACTATAGAAGATTTGGGTGAAACATCTGGAAAGAATGCCACAAAGTAGATTACCTTACCAAGCTTCATGGTATATGCTGTGGAGGAAAAAGATACATTGGTCACCCCTGTCAAAGATGAAAAGCAAAAGACTGAAGAGGAATAATTCCTAATCCATGAAGGATGGTGACTCAGTTAAAGAAACAATACTTCTTTGTATTCATTTTCCTAGCAAATAATAGTGCACCACTGACGAGTATGCATATTGCTGTATTTCCGCTAATTAGAAAACCACAAATCATGAGACATGAATCTGACTTTCATCATATTAATATCAATTGTGATGAGTTCATCTGGCTAGTTAAAGTAACCCTATTCCCACCAGCGCAGCACTACAAAAACATAAACAAAGCTGATTGAGTTTGAATACAATAGCACAAGGCAAACCTGTATTATTGTTGTGCTGCAATAGTTTGGCATCATTTTAGCTCCTCACTTACTCAATTGCTGACTGCTGTAGCAAGATTTATATGGATTAGAAAAATGACTTGATATCAGAGGTATTTGGCAAAGAAAATAGAAAAATAATTCATCGAGGTGTTGTAATAGCACTATAAATCCAGAGACTCCTGTGCTGAAATTAAAACACATGCCACACACTAAGCTTCACAGAAAGTAATAATAATTTGTCCTTAAGGCACAAACAATATGGACACGAAAGCAGCAATGATGAAAGAGCATTATACTCTTAATGGACTGCTTTTAGAAACAAAATATTCAATTTTTCCTGAAAAATAAACTTGAGATTAATACAAAAAATCATACACAGACGAATTTAGATTTTGCATTTTCATGGAATTTTGCCAAAAATGTAAGTCCATAATGAAACTGCAGAAGATTTTTAAAATATAGTTCAATTCACATTTTCTGTATTACGCTGTTTCTCCAAAAATATTTTTTAATTTCAAAGTCCTGTTGCAAAGAATGGCAGCAATCTAATCCACTTTAAGTGTATTTTGATTCTTGCTGATGAGCCATCAATAACATCAAATGCATTCCCACTTTCGACAGTGATATTATTCATGCTCCACCATTGGTTCATCAGCTTGTAGGGATGATTGCTACATCAATCTGATTGATTCTTGTGAAGGGTGATAATTATTTGCAGGTTAGATATATAAAGCATTCTTTGCAATGTACTTATTGTAAAAATTTCAAATTTTACAAACTAGGCAAGAAGTACTAAAGGAAGAATTTTAGTCTTGTTAAAATGTATAACTTAGAAATACAAGCCATTCTATAGATATGGTAGCAACTGATCTGGGACAGGAGAAAAAAATTAAAAAGCATTAGGCAAATAATAAATTACACATCTATTTACATCCATTTCTAAATTAATAAACAAATTACAACTGATATTTGCAGAATATTCATCATGTGGAAGAATCTTTTTTGTTATTCTGAGTGTAGACATTACCAGAATCTATATAATTTATAAAATATGTTCTCTATTTATTCCCTATAATTTAAATTCTATGAATTTCACAGTTCATATTCTGATAGTGAAGCCATATTTGAAAGAGAGCCAGGCAAAACATTCTATATAGCACTATATATAGCAAGGTTGGATACCACATACCAAGAAAAATGATACACCAACTAAATTTATGTTTGTTTTACTTTTACTGAAACTGTTAATTTTAAAATTGCAATTGAAATCTAACCAATGAGTTTTATGTTGGATTAATGTAAATTAAAACATTTCAAGTTTTGAATCTCTACAGTCAGAACTTCTAATTTTATACATGATGTTCTAATGGGGCTTTAAATGGCATGTAGCGATTATCTATAAATTTGAATGTAGTGTTATTACACTTTAGTTTTAATTTCTAACATTCCTTGCAAGCATAACTAACGTGTTATTACATTTTAATAATAATTCAATTTGGAATTGAACACAGTGAATCACTCATTAATAATATCTTCTGAGTCGGATATTTTAAACACTTTATTATTTCACAATAAGTGAAACAATAAAGTGTTTTAAATATTCATGCCGCAGTAATGAGCTTGCTGTACTTCCAGCTAACAAGTGCTTTATGTAGAACTAAAGCAGTGAAAAGAAGTTGAGTCGGTCCTGGTGGTCTAATGGTAACCATATTTGCCTCATAGACCCAAGGCCGTGGGTTCAATGGTTTTTTTGGGCGTAAATTTCCTAAGTGTGGCTTCTTTTGGAAGGGAAGTAAGTTGTGCATCCCATATAATAAATTTACTCCGTGTAAAATAACCTGAAGCCTAAAAGAAAAGGTCTGACCAAATTTAGCAGCCATTTCATACCCTGAATTGAATGGGTTGCTAATGACCTGAAATGTTAAAGATTGTCTGTAAATAAACCAAATAAATAAATGAAAAAGTAAGTTAAAGTAAATATAGCAATTCTGAACATAAATTTGGATCATTTCATTAACCTGTTTCAAAAAACAAAAACTTAATTTAATAATGTCCTTAATATAAAGTTACAACATTTAAGCATTTTCTTGTTTCAGTCTTCATTTTAACTGATTCACCATACAGCATAATGTGAGATCTGTCATTCAGCATTCACATTGTTGGGTACCACAAACCTTGTAGAGATGTTGCTGTAAATACCCTGTTGTCTTACCTCAAGGAGCAAATACTTTTGAATTAACATAGCATTTATTCTTTGTGATGCATTACATGGCCTTCAAAGAAAACAACTTGAGCTGATTTGATATTTATATTTCAAATTGCTCAGCTCCCTTTCTACACTTTCAACTGCTACTGGCATGTACAGGTTTGAACAAATTGCTAACAGCCTCAAAGATTCATTGAGGTTTTACTAATAAATTGATTGATTTTAGTGAATCTCTTTCAGTGCAGTTTCTTCCAAGAGATTGATAACTTCAGTCCTCTAAAATATTGAGACTCAAAGAAATACACGAATCTGAGATGAAAATATTTCATTCATTGATAAACATAGGATACTGTGTAAGACCTTGAGGTTTGGGTGCAGAATGTAAGCTATTTGATAATTAGGGAATGGATATATTTTTCCCCTATAGATAGAAGACTGCAACAAAGACTGTAATTCTAAATGAGAACTTTGTATTGTATTTATGAAAATCTATTTCAAATAATTTCTATATATACATAAATTGTTATGTTTTCTTAATTCTAATTTTTATAATTCAAATGCAGAATCTCATTTCAAATACTGTATTGATGGAAACAAAATGTAAATGATTTTCTTTCCTATATCACATCATGACTTGACTCTTTCTCTCTATCTCTCCCTTTGAAAAGTAATCCCTTATCAATGAAATGAAGCAATGCATGGAACTCAAATTTACTACAGTCATTGGCATTGTCTTGATTAGTTCTGACCATTTATGCAGTGACCTACATAAGTGAAATGGTTGTAGATGAAATGCCAAAACCAAAAGTGCAGTCAAGTGTTTGTTTTCATTTATAGTATTATATCACTAAATATACTGGTTTTTACAATAAACGGAAAAATTCTACTATATCAAAAATATCAGAAATCTAAAAATTCCGATCATGAATCTCAAGTCATGCAGCATTTTACAGGTAGTAAGCATATCATGGCTGCTTCATGGGTAATTTTTAGATGAGTTCTTGTAGATGAAGCATCTTCTTCACGTATCCCTTATAAAAGTTCTTAATATTATACATATTTGTGCAAAACACTTCTTTCATTCCTTTTTATAAATTGAAAAATGCAAAGCTTTGAGAACTATTGTAAAATACATTTTGAAACCCCAGAAGAATCAACATTAAAATATTATATTTCCCTGCATGTTACAAAGAAGCAATGGGAAAAATCAGGGTCAAATGTGAAAATAAAATAATATGGATGATAAGCATGGACCAGTCACTGAACTCTAGCAGTAGGAAAATGGGAAACATTGTGGTAGGTGTGCTAGAAAATAATGAAATGGCTTCCAAGTGTGTTTTCTGTTAGTATGCAGAGAAATGTCGGCATCAAATCATGTAACAATGGCTCACTTATTCAACAAATCTCTGTATTTATTATGGTAGGGTGAAACCAAATTTGATGTTTTGCTGTTACATACTGATGATGACTATATGATGAAGGCAGCATAGGGCATTGTGCATGCTTCCTTACATGATATACATAACTTGCATAGTACATGGTTTACACAGAGTATGTGAGCAGGTACATTACCTTATATCCTAAAGGGGATAAATTAATTTCCAAAACCAAAAAAGTGTTAGTGAAATCCCCAACAAGAATTAATTTATTCAAAGTCAAAAAAGCAGATCTTGCTCTTCCATCTAGACACATAGTTACTTGTTGTGGAACATAGAAGCTGTAGTAAGTATTATGCAGACAATTTTGAAACATTTAAATTCAAACTAAATAAGAATGGCACTTCATCAACTGAAATTTCTCGAAACTTATTAAGACAGTTCATTAAAAAATTAATTATCTTCTCTGCATACTCTACCTCCATCTTACAACATAATTGATAGGAGGCAGTATTGTAGGGAGGCATGGCATTTTCCATGTGACTTTCAAGATCAGATACCACATCTCTATCAGGCAGCTTCCCAGTTTTCCTCATGAGATTGAATAGGCGTCATTTCAGACCTCACTAACTTTGAAAATTCCCAAGGATTGAATCTGGAACCTCCTGGCCAGCAGTCAGCAATGCTAACCACTAGACCAAGAAAGTTATAAAGAAACTAGAAACATCAACAACATTATACAATTAAGTCAGTATTAGGCGACACTGCAGTTTACTACCAATTTTTATTCTTCAGGACATGTTTCAAGAGCATTCACTCTCATCCTCAGCTGAGGGCCGACTAACACTGGCAGGTGATAGTGTGGCCTCTGGTGGTTCCAATAAGTACTGGAACAGGAAGTTTATAGGAGAGATGTCAAAGTTCATAACCCAGTACTTATTTTTTAAAATGTAAATCCTCTCCCATATTGCAAACTCCATGGGATTGTTCGTAGCTTTCAACAGTTCCGCTTCTTTTTTCATGGTCGGAAGTCCAAAAATGGTCTGCAACTGCTGATTTATGAGAACAAATGTTCTTGAAACATGTTCTGAAGAACAAAAATTTATAGTGAAGTGCATTATCACCTAATAGCGACTTAGTTGTATAATTTAACAAACTTCACTGTTCCTAACTTCTTAAGTTTACAATGAACTAACATATTAATCAAAACAGCTACATGACATTGAAAAAAAATTAATTTACTCTAATGTCCCAAAGTAAAAGCTCTTGAATAGAAATTTAAAAGCATGTTTTAAAAAATCATGGAATTTATACTATGTGTAAAGTTGCAAAGTTTTGGAAGGGCAAAAAGCATGAATGAAATTGAGAATCTATTCTCTTATGATGTTGAACAAGGCTTCTCCGAATGTCGTGCATTGTTGCATGACAACACATTGGTTTGTTATGGAAAACTTGGAAGCAATCTTTGTTGTCCACTGCACTGTCCACTGCAACACCAAGGTATTTTAGCCAACTTAACGTGATTGGTGAGTGATTGTTTCAAATTATAATAACTCACACACTGAAAATGTTGTAAGATTGAAACAAAATATTTTTGTGATTTTTATGCATTCAGTTTGTTACTACATAAGAAAGTAAATATTTTCAAGCTTTTAGCACATAAAAATCTGTTCCCTATTGATAACTTTTGCCTTTGAGAAAGATTTTATATCAACAATACAGTAGTAGTTAACAACTTAAAACATAAGTGTGCTCAAACAGTGATCAAAGTGTTGCTCATATCTTGAGACAGAACTTCATGGATGTTTTCAGTAATATCCTCCAAAAATTGTATAATATGGTGAATGGCCCATGAACATACAGTGCAGACTCAAACCATGAATTCTCTCTAGTCAGCATTGGCATGAACAACAGTTTTATTTTTTCCTGAAACTGGAGATCAAGTCTCTTATTCCTCTAGTATTGTGAAAGATTTGGGTTCACTGATAACTGTGCAGTTCATCAAAGTTATACTTCCACATTTCATTCTTTCAACTAACTAGGGGCCCATCAGTGGATGTGTAACCCCTACTAGATCTTTCACAGTGATGGTATGATAGTTACCATGTATAAGCTCAATAACGAGGTTTATACCATGCGATCAGTTTTATTTTCCCCAGAAGTGCATTGCCTATAGGCTAGTATGCCACTTGTTAGCCAGGTCTCAGGGATTACAGGGAGAGTAAAATAATAAAACAATACACAAACCAATTACTTGCTTACCAAATTATCAAATGAGATGTTGAAACTACCCACCTTCATTTTTTTATATCTCTTTAGGAAATTATTCATCAATTGATATAGTTCATTTTGAGAAATCCAGACAATTTCCTGATATATATTATCTTTGAATTCTTGTATGCTGTGCGGGCTGATCTTTTATATGGCATTTTTTAATTTACCCCTGAGATAATAATCACAGGCTGTTAAATCCCTACTAAAAACTCTTTCATAATGTGGAAACATGTTGTGAGTTACTCTCATATTATTCACAGTGTGAGCAGTAGCAAAGTCCTGTTAAAAAAATGCATGATTACACTCCCTTTCTGTTGGTTAATTCTCTGAAAAAGGGGTTAGTATGGCATTCACATAAGTAACAAAATCAACTATATGCTCAAAAAAATTGGTCCTATGATTATTTCACCACTGAGTTTACACACATTAATCACATATGAAGACATGCTGTGCTGTTATAAACACAAAAGACATAATACACTTTATGTATACTGTCAAATTAAGAAATGAACAACATACATGGAAGAACAGCTACGTTACGACTGTGACAGTCAGCAAGGTCAACAAGTTACTTGCCACCCCTTCCATGGTATGGCAAACGAGAACTGGCTCATGGAAATTCCCCATGCCATGGAGGAAAGCTTCACTGATTGTTCAATATTATTGTGGCATTGTACTTCATATATCCAAATGTATTCATACTAACAGTGCTTTATGCATGTGTTGTTCCAGTAACATTATCTACCTTGAAACAAGAAACCAAATAAACTACTTTGTGAAAGATCAAATTGTATGCTAAAATAGTGTATATTGAATTGATTTCGACTTAATAATGTAACAAGCTTCCACAGTACAATTTTACAATCACTCAGTTATACAAGCAAATACAATCATAATCACTCTAGTAATCTTCCAGGGTTGCTGTGTAACCTACTGGCCCAAATACTTTCAACCTTGCAGTTACTCAACTATCAGGCAACTTAACATAAAAGTTAACTCAATCGAAATCCAGCCTAAAATTATGTTTATACCTGCTTTGATTCCTCATTTTCGTTTATTTTCTTCAACTGTTTACCTTTAACCTTACCTAAGAAATTGCCAAATTCCAAGATTTTCTGCCTTTTTTTCATATTTACCAACTTATTTCCCCTTATTTCTATTGGTAGGTTAGCCCACTTCTTAGTCCTAAGTTTTGCTCTCATTTCTTTGGTTTCTCCACATTCCAAAATTGCATGCCAGTAACTGTCCTGCATTCCACACATCGGACATTCCTCTCCACTTAAACCTCCTCTTATTCCTTTCAGATTCACTATCCGTGTCCAGGCCCTTACAATCCCCTCCCTCATCCACCTGTCACCTTCATCTAATAATTCTCTCTGCCCCATATTTTCTTTAGCCCCCTATAAACCCTCAATGACTTTTTATTACTAAAACTATCTAATATTTCCTATCTTTCCATATCATCTATTCTTTTAATTTCTTTCAAAAACCTCTTTCTTTACTTTCTCTTTCATGTCACACCATGCCCAAACTGATTTTTTCCATAACCTGTTTGATTCTACTAGCCCAAGTATATTCTCCCCTACTTTCACTAGACAATGTTTCAAAATACAATTCTCTTCTAATCTTAATCCTAAACCAATATTTCAGAATTTTTGTCATTATTTTCCCTTTATTCACTGTTCTGCCTAATTCAGCTTCTGCTACCCCATTTGGTGAGCTTTTTGGTAGGCCCATAATTTGTTTATAGAAATTCCTGTAAATCAAATCTACATTTAATCATCCCTCATCACTACCCCAAACATTTCTTTTTTTTATTGATTTATTTATGGACGCTCTTTAACAGCTCAGGTCATAAGCGTCCCATTCAACTCAGGGCGTGAAACGGCCGACAAATTTTGCTCAGAGGCCTCTCTTTCAGGCTTGAGGTTCTTTACTTCCCTTCCGAAGGAAGCCATACTTAGGATTTTTACGCCCCGAAAAAATCCATCGGTCCTGGCCGGGTTCGAACCCGCGATCTTGGGTTTAGGAGGCAAGTATGGTAACCACTACACCACCAGAACCGACTACCCCAAACATCATTTTAGCCTCTACTACTATCATAAATAGTGTATATTGTAATATAAAGGTTGTATTGCACGTCAGAGTGTGATTAGTTGCAAGGATCGCAATGAACCTTTCAACAAGTATGTTACATACTGCTTATATACTACCATATCATAATGTAACTCATTTTTAATTTATGATAATTTATTTTAATTTGGAAGGTTAAAAATAACAAGAAATAGAAATATCAAATCAATTGGTATTTGTTCATATGTTTGTATAGTTACACGTTAGTGTATTGTACCTATTGTTGATTTTATTGAAAAATTTAGTAGCCCAATAATATGAGCATTAATTGAAAATTATAATGTAATTTGATGAAAGTGATAAAAGATTTTGATGGATCTCCACTTAAGGTGGTTGAAGTGGCAATGAGTATAAGGAAAGATTTGCAGCCTGAGACATCTAAAAAAACGCAATTATCGAGAACTTGTTTTATTCAATTTGATGCAAAAAGAAAAATGTGAGGACAATTAATAAAATGCTAGGAATTTACCTAGTGTACCGCGTGTAATATTACTATTCATATTAACAGCAGTAATTTGCATTGCTTGAATAATTTTTCAAATTTATTCAATTAAATTATGTGATATAGCAAAACTGCTACTTTCAATCGTAATTTATAAAACATTAATTTTATTTTGATTTAAAGTAAAACCACTAAAAGTCATGTCATCACATTAAAACTCTCTTAATAATTTCACAAACACACTTATAAAAGTAATTTTGGGACATATTTCGTGAGATAAATTCCTCGCATTGTCAACCAATCGACGACTGACGAATCACTTTCGGTAAGGTATGTGTGTGGCTATGTTCGCACTGGTGGTCTGTTAATGAATTTAAACATTATGCTGTCTGCTTCCGGTATATCAAAATTCATAAGTTTGTATTCATATTTTTTATGTAGATTTTTTCCCATATATTAGGTTCTTTCGGATGTTGAATTGCTTTTTGTAATATTATGTCCTACTCTATTTCATGATTTTCATTCAAAAAATGTGTAGCCACTGCTGATTTTTCTACTTAATTGTATCTAATATTTCTCCATTGTTCTACATCCGAAAGAACTTAATATATGGGGAAAAAATCTACATAAAAATATAAATACAAACTTAAGAATTTTTATATACCGGAAGCAGACAACGTATTGTTTAAGTTCATTAACAGACCACCAGAGCGAGCATAGCCACACACATACCTTACTAAAATTGACTCGTCAGTCGTCGATTGGTTGACAATGTGAGGAATTTACCTCACAAAACATGTCCCAAAATTACTTTTATAAGTGTGTTTGTGAAACTATTAAGAGAGTTTTAATGTGATGACATGATTTTTAGTGGTTTTACTTTTAATCAAATAAGATTAAAGAGAGTTTCGCTTTGTGGATTCCGACATTCGGTAAACATATTATAAAACATTGTTGCAAATTAGTGATGCAAAGTTATTTTGCAGCACTAATCTTCAAAAATTTTATACCAGTGCTGTAGACTGCTACTTTCAGTTCTAAAATTAGGTAGGCATTAGTTACATTACAATAAAGTAGTATAAAAATGTTTATCATACTTGTCCATGTTTTTATCGCACAGAATTAATGTAAATATTGTACTTACGAAGCTGTTGACAATGGAGTGGTAATATATCCTAAATTTAGGTATTCATTTTTTTACACTAACCTCCATTTACTTATATAAAAGTAAGACGCGTTTCGGGAGAATCTCTCCCATCTTCAGTTGCTCACCGAACCGCTGTTACTCGAAATGATGGCTGGACACCCGGATGTTTCTGTGGTGGCCTCTGTTGGTTGAAGTAGGAAATTGCTGAGTTCATCCATAGGAGGAAACTGGAAATTCATTAGGTTTTTTTCTATTTTTTAATATAATTTTTTTTCCCAAGTGGATAGCTCCAATGGGTTGTAAACCCCTCCCCCCCTTTTTTTTAGCATAAGCATTAGTTTCTGTGTGAATAAGGCTCGGAAATAAAGTTTTTACATCAAATGAAACCATTATATCTCTAGCCGTAGTTCTGCTATTTTTAAGTATTTTTACTAGATCAACTGAATGTTTAATGCTCAAACTTTGGAATCCCTTAAAAGAATTGAAGACTTTGATCAATTTTTTTGCTACCTGGTATGTGGGTGAATTGATATTGTTGATTATTGCCCTCATGCTGCTATCATTTTTATGTTTTTCAGTAGTGGATAGTGTTTTGACTTCATTTAATGTTTTGATTAACATTTTATTGCATTTATTGAGCGGATTCTTATCAGTTGGTTTGTAGTCTTGTCCTTTTAACATAGTTTCAACTCTATTTATGTATTCTTTTTCATCTAAAATGACTATTTTATTACCTTTGTCTGCTTTTATGTATATAACTGGTTTTTCTTTTAGTGTTTTTTTAATGTCGTTGTGTAGTTTATTGATTTCTGTCGGTTTTTTAGGTTCTCTAAAACTTTTTGCATATATTTTGACGAACGATTTTTCCTTCTCGTTTAGTAGTTGGGTGGCTATGTTTATGTTGGCTATGTAAAATTCTATATTATCTGAGAAATCTATACAAGTTTTTAGGCCATTATTTAGGAGCTTGATTTCATTTTCGGAAAATGTGGCACTCGAGTGAGGGTGGAACCGTTTTTATTCGATGTTTTTGTAAGTTCTGGAGTTTCTTTTTTAATTTCTGGTTTTTGTTTTTCATTTGTACGCTTAAATTTTGTGATGTAGGTGGTGTTGTAAATTTTCCCATATGTGAAATTTCTACTAGGATGACTCCAATTACAAGTTCTTTAGCCACGAAATTAAGATCCTGGATAACTATGGACAATGCTTTTACCACATAGTGTATTTTTTCTCAAGTGTGCGACAAAAAAAAAAAAAATAGACTATACTTTGAAATCTCAATTGGAACAGTACACAATAAGTGCACTTCACTACAAAAAATAAATGTTTACATTCAGTAAAAAAGGACTTTGTTGATGTAGATGCAGAAAGACTCCTCTCAAAACAAATTTCATAGTCATGTGAAGATGTAGTTAAAGCAAAATACCATGTTTTTCTTGAAAAGTACTTTAGTCATCAAGTACTTGATGAACCTACATTTGGAAGGGGTCATCTTGATTTGTACTAAGAGCAAGCTAGGAGCCCAATAGAATGAAGATAGGAGCTTTCCATGATTGTTGTGAATGAATTCACTGATGTCTTGGATCAATATACTGCAAACTTAGTCTTGGGAAGATAATTTGGATAGTATATTGAAACCATGTGTCTTTGCTAACAGAGTTCTAGAAGGCACAGATCACATTACAATTATCCAATTCATCAATGATGGGCTAAAATACTGTGGCCTAGAAGTAAAGGTTATTCTAATGTACACTGATAGAGCAGCCTATATTTTGAAACCTGCACCTGCACCTAAAGTATTCTATTTCCACTTTATTTTTGGCATATGGTATCCATCAAGTTACAGAAGAGCTACTAAGTCACTTTCCCCAAGTCAATAATCTTAGTTCTTCAACTATAAAGGTGTTTGTGAAGGCTTAGGACAGCATCAGAAGCTAATGTGACATATTGTAATGTGTATCAAATTAATATTTTTTGTCTTTAATTTAAATAAAACCATTTTTGGAACAATTTTAAGTCCCTGACAATTCTGATATTATATATTTAGAACATATTTTAAAGTTTTTTGTTACATACTCAGATATATATTCAGAATAATATTCCATAAAATCTGGACTCTAATTTGCATATTGAATTCTTTTATTAGAAAACCTTCACATTAGAATCATTTTTGGTTCACAGGAAAGCCTTTCTAGTTCAATTTATTAGCACAAATATGAACAGTTGTATTTGATTCCTCTTATTTCTTGTTTATTTAGGAATAAAAATATTAACAGTACCACCATGAAAGAAACAAATGGAATGAACACCATACAGCTCACAGCACAACTGCATGATAGTCATGGTATCTGCAAGAGCGATTTTAAAAATTCTGCACACCAAAGTCTGACTTATAAGCAAGTCATCTCAAATGAATGATTCCTGCTTTTGAGTGATTTTCCACTTTCTCTTCACAAAAGAGAGTCATTCACTACTCTGCTCTCCCCTCTCTTGGGATGGCAAGATTAGTTTTCTCATTCACTCAATATCCATGGTTCACTCCCCACAACTCAAAGCTCCATCCCACAAAATCAGCTTGCTTAGCTCCCAACTACATATCTATGTTGTCTTGGTTTGCACAATGGAACAATGCTTGCAGCAAAATTTAAAAGTTCATTGTACCCTGGTACAGAAGCATTTGTCACGTTAGGGTTTTTTTCTATCACTAATATTTCCATGTACTTTTTCAATTGTGCAAGTTATCTTCATGCACTATTTACAATATTTGTTTATGATTGTTTATTCTCTTATTAACATTTAAAAATAAAATCTATGAAGCATTTTTCAGTCAGACTACTACTTTTCTCCATGCTAGTTTGCCCTGCTTTAAGAAAACTTTCTCATATGGGATGAGAATCATTATTTCACACAAGATGTATAGAACCTGATATGCTTGCCCTCTTTCTGACCAACATATGAATGAATTACTTTATTTAATCAATGTACTTAAAAATTTATTATTCATTCTGTAATAGCAACCAACATAGGATGTGGATTTCTTATGAAGTTTGATACAGTTTCATCAAAAACATCCTCATACAATTGATTCCACTTCTGTAAATGAAAGGGGTGAAAGTACTCATGATCTAATTAATCATTGATCAAGAATACCACCACACTATTAACTGAAAAAGAGAGACCAGTTTTTAAAAAATTCACCTACTATCCAGTAGCTATGAATAAATTCCAAAAAAATTTTAAAGATATTAACATTAAATTGGCACCTATTACAGATACACTCTGAAAAATGCTTTAGTGGACAACAGTTTTAATAACATTCCACAGGAGAAAAAGTCAGGCATCTACAAAATAACATGTAAAGAATGTGATAAGATATACATTGGAAAAACTGAAAGGAACATAGGAACATGGTTAAAGGAGCATCTCAAGAATGTTAAGTACAAACAGATTGATAGGTCAGCAGTGGCACACTATTTTTGGAAAGATAATCACGACATAAAAAGAGAAATAAATAAACTTACGAATGTACAGAGTTGGACACATCAGAGAAGATTTACATTCATAAACATAGGGATCATCTTATGAATTTCGACATTATAGGAGAATGTAATACCAATTTCCAGGTTATAAAGAAAAAACACCACCAGGAAGGAGCCACAGGTCCTCATAGATGTTAGTTTCTCATACCAGTCATCAAGTTGGTTGAAGATGGAGAGGATGTCTCTTCAAAACCGGTCCCACAATATTTAAAAGTAAGTGAAGCATAAGAGTGTGTTAAATGACAGATTAATTATAATTACCTTTAATAAGCTTCACTGTGTGAGTTCTAACAGAATTTTTTTAAAAATGTCTTATTTTTCATAAGTTCTTAAATGAATTAATCACTAATGTTTTTTGTAGAAGGCATTTTAGATCTTTCTTTCATTTTTCAAAGCATGCTTTGTCCTTGAACCCATGTGTATTGTTCCACTTTGCTGTTAAAAAATAACAGCAGTTCCACTATTACTGGATAATCCAGATTTTTGTTTAAACTATTGATACTGGAAGAAGTTAAACATTCCATGGATAATGCATGCAAATTGCGGTTATGATGGGCTAGATAACTTTACTTTTCCCAGTATCAAAAATTATTAACAAATTTCAAAACTGACAGTTTTGTCTTAAAGCTATTATTAAACTGGGAAAAATTCACTGATGATATTCCAGAATCTTAGAAAAAACTGACAAAAGTATGGGGATTTTTTATTTAATATTACTGATGCCTATATAGAATATATTTATTTTCATTATTTATTAAAGCAAATGAAATAATTTTATAAGGGTGAATTTAGAAGAGCAGAAATTGAAATACTTGATAAATATGAATGAACTTTTTACTTAATCACAAGAAACAAAATATAGAAATTTACATGTGTTTAATATTTGAGTTTATTACTTTATTTATTAAAATATAGTACTGTTTTCTGTCCTATGTATGCAGCAAAAGTGTATTTTTTGCAAATAGGCTGCAATGGTGGGAGTAATGTATAAGCAGATTCCTCTAAAAGAGTGGAAGCGAAAGGGCCGCCACACATAATTTGAACAGCTTCAACAGTTTGATGCATTTCTATTTGTTATAAATAAATAATGTTAAGTTGGTAATATTTGTAAAGTTGGTACTCTTAGTATGTTAATAAAGGTTGATCACTTCTTGTTCACTTGTTAACAAACTGAAACTTGTATTATTTATTACTAGTAAAAATGCTGGTCCAATAATACTAAAATACATAGGTAATAACAAGGATTAAAAAATAACAGTTTATGGGCAAGGAATGGGTTATTACAAAGAGGAGAAGAGTACAAATCTGGAAAAAGTGAACGCATCAGTTACAAAAATAATGAGTGTGTGTTGGTGCTAACTAGGACAAACAATGATGAAAATGAACTACTAAATATCTCAAAACTTAAAAATGCTGAAACATCTCCACTGTGTGAATTTGAAATGAAAATTATGTTTCTTTAAAAACAACTTTATAAAATTATGAATGCTGATGATCTTTTGCCATAGTATGAAAAAGATGAAAAGGATAGGAAAGCCCGGAAAATGAAAGATGGCAAAGCTCGGTACTACATACTGAGAACAAATGATTTTCAAGTTAAACCATACATATTATTTTGTGAAACATCAAATGAAATGTATGATACATTAAAGAATATATATATATATATATATAAGTTGGAGTCAGCTGAACAGAAGCAAAGTTGCAAGTAAATTTCTTCAACTATAGCTATAACAGTTCAAAAATGTGATGGCTAACATAAACAATATGCATGGTGTTTAGACTGAGCTGTCTCAATGAAAAACTCAGTGATAATATGGTAATAACAAGAGTCCTGACTATTTTGCCTGGATAACTTAAACAGTTTCGAAGTGTTTGGGATTCAGTTCTAGCATCAGACAGAACCGTGTAAAATTTTGAATCAAGACTGTCAAAGGAAGAACAGTTTTGCACAGAGAACATCAAAGAAGAAAGCAATGCATTTAAAGCTTGCAGCCAAAAGGGTAAAAATTATGGTAATATAAAGAATAACAACAAAAGTAATTCAAACAGCTGTTATCAATTTGGGCATTTTAAGAATAAGTGCAAGAAGTGGAAGAGTGCAGGTCCTGTAACAGGACAAGTCATTCTGAAAAGAAATTCTTCTTTAAGAACAAAGAAACCACCATGGGTGGCCAAGGTTGTTGTTAAGGCACAGACTCATGAGTGGCAGATCTGGGGTTTCAATCCTGCCAGGACCATCCTTCCTGAATGAGGTTTTTCCAGGCTTTCCTCAGTCCTCATTAATGGCAAATGCTGGGAATGTACCCTAAACTTAGGCCTGGAACATTTCCTCCCTTAAAAAAACTTTCCGAATTTATCATATAATCTCATGTATCATCAGTGTCCACCATCTGTGGTACCTCAGTAGTTAAAATGGGCATTAAACACTATTAAAAAGAAAGAATGAAGAGTACCATTCCTGCAGTATCTGTAAGAAGACTAACCAACCACACAGAAGAAAAATGTTACTTCAAAAATAAATGTGAAGAAACTGTAGCGACAAGGCAACTTTTCTGTCAGAAGTATGCATCAGTGAGAAGAAAGTGAGTAAAAGTGTAAGAGAGTTTGTTTTGAATGGTTGTAATTCTTACATGACAAATGAAGAACATGTTTTAACAGAAATTAAGCAACAGGAAGATCCAATTGTGGCTAAAGTGGCCAAACAAGGCAATAAGAAATGTGAAGACTGACAAAATAGTATTACTGATGTAACTTATGTACCAGAGTTAAGTAGAAATTATCGTTCAGTTAATGCTGTTACTGAAAACATTGGAGAAATGCATTTTAAAAAAACTGCAGTGAATATGATTAAAGATAATGAAGTAGTGTTACAGGGACTCAAAAATGAAAAGGGTATGTATATTGTGGACCTAAACACTCAAAAAGAGGCCCTGACTTTGCAAACAAATGTTTATATGATATGGCACAAGTAATTAGGTCATAAGCTTTAAAAACTTAAGGAAAATCCCTAAACTATGCAGTAGTATACCTGATTCTAACAATATGTTCTCTGAAATTTAAAAATGTGAAATATGCATAATGGCAAAGTATATTAGAAACCCATTTTTGAAGTAAAGTACCAAGCCAAACAACCTTTGGAAATAATACAAACATCTGTGTTAAAATAGATCCACCTAAGCATAATGGCAACAGCTACTTTTTTAATATATTGATGATTATACTCTCTTTGTGTTAAGGTTTACCTATTAGAAGCAAAAACTGAAGCAAAAGAATACATAAAGGAATGTGTAAGTGAAGCAGAGGCTCATTTCAATTTAAAGATGTCAAAAATAATACGTAACAAGGGAGGAAAATATACAAGCAACGATTTAAAGATGTGGTGTAAAAATAAAGGAATTGTTTTGGATTACACTATTCCTCTTTTCCCCCACAGTTAAATGGAACTGCAGAGAGAATGAATAAAGCTTAGCAAGCAAGGTAAGAGCCATGTTATATGACTCCAATCTTGAAAATTATAGGGTGAAGCACTACATACAACAACCTACATCCAAAACAGTAACCCTGTGACAGCAACAAAAGTCACTCCAAAAGAACTATAGTATGGAGAAAAAAAAACAGATCTGTCAAGAATGGAAATATTTGAATCAACTGTAATTTGAATCAATCACTAAGTATTGGAACACCTGAAGAAGTTGACCCAAGAGCTATAAAAGGTGTATTCATTGGCTATGCAGAGGATGGATGCAGGATCTTGGATATAAAAATAGGAAAAATATTTGAATTTCAAGATATTGTGTTTCTGAAAGTACAGAGGAAAGAAAATTATGAAAAAAAAAAATCAGAAACTACATCACGATTGAGAACCTAAAAAAGGTAAAGAAATAGCTGTAAGAGAAAATGATAATGAACATACGGAAAGAGAAGGAAACAATGAAAATAAAGAAAGAGCAGAAAAAGAGAATGAAGAAGATGAAAACATCAAATATAAAGAAAGAGCAGAAAACATTGAGGGGGGAAAGAAAATGTACACTTAAGACCAAGAATAGATAGAAAAATGCCAAACAAATTTTAAAACTTTATTGTCTACAATAACAATGCAAATATTGATGATGCACTGTTAACCTATAATGACTGCATGAGAAGTCAAGATAAAAAAGAATGGATCAAGGTTATTAATGAAGAAAAGGAATCATTGAAGAAGAATGACACATGGAGATATTTAATTGAAGAGTGTGCAACAGAAAAAGAGATAATAAGAGGAAAATGGATTTTTAATATCAAGGAAAATGGTAGGTTTAGTTGGTAGCAAGAGGCTGTCAGCTAAAACAAGAAAATTTGGATTTCAAGGACATTTTCAGTTCCATAGTTCAAACAAGCACTTTAAGTTTGCAATTTGCTATAATTGCACAGAAAAATCTGAAAATGGTTGCAGTTAATGTGAAGACTGCATTTCTAAATTGAGAACTAGAAGAAAAAATTTAAATGAGGGTATATGAAGGATACCGTGACTCAGTAAAAATATGCTTGTTTTTAAAAAAAGACACTGCATGGCTTAAACAAGCTCTTTTAAAGTGATATAAATGTCTCAGAGAATCCTTTAAGAAAGAGAGAATCTGCAACTGAAATCTGATCAATGTGTTTTCAAAACTCAAAACACAGAAAAGAAAACGTTTCTTGCAATTCATGTTGATGATGGAATGCTGGTTGGAGAAGATGCTCAACAAATGAAAATGCTGCTTAAAAGGCTGAAGAAGAATTTTGAGATCATAGTAGTAGAAAATCCAACCCACTACCCATGGTTAGGGATAAAAAAAATGAAGATGGTGTACACATAAGTCAAGAAAAATACATTTCTCAAGTTTTGAACAGATACAGAATGGAAAATTCTAAACCAGTTAAGACATCTATTGAAAAAAATAATATATCAAAAGAAAATAAAAACAACTTTCCATATCAAAAAGCCATTGGAAGTTTACTCTATTTTATATATAGGACAAGACTGGCATGATATATGCAGTGAACTATGAAAGCAGATTCATGAGTAATCCTACCACTCAAGATATAAACAATGTGAAAGTAGCATTATGATATCTTAGTAGAACACAAGATAGTGGTTTAAATAACCATCCAAGAAAGAGGACAATCATGTGGAAACATTTCATGCTGGGATTTTGCTGATTGTAAAAATACTACTATTGGCTATGTAATACTATATGCTGGTGGACCAATAACTTGGTGCTCAAAGAAACAAAGTGTAGTAGCACAATCTACAACCAAAACAGAGTATGTTTCAGCAGCACATTATTGTAAAGAAATAAAGTATATTGAAAAATTTATGGAAGAGCTATTGAACAAATTAGTAAATATAACTCTGTATGTTGATAATCACAGTGCAACCAAGACAATCAACTCACAACAAATGTCAAGACGAAGCAGGCATGTTGATGTCAAATATTATTTCGTAAGTGATGAATTAAATAATGGTTGGTTCAAAATTAAGTACTGCCCAATAGAAGAACAAATAGCTGACATACTGATAAAACCACTTCTAAGACCAACTTTTGACAGACTTAAAACAAAACTAATGAATGTCTGATGTCAAATGTGATATTGTTTTGTTTTAATCTATTGTTTTACAAATACAACAAAGTAATTAAATGAATGCAAGTCACTACATTAAACAATTTCTTGTAGTTAAAAGCATTTTAAATGTAATAATGTCTAGAGCTCATTACTTCAATTGTTAAAATCTTTGAGGGAGTGTAACAATGCATTAATGCATATATATAATTTCTGAATACGTTTAATTGTTTTATTTAAGGGAGTATGTTAAAGTATTATAAATAAAATAATTAATATTTGTATTAGTACTAAATTTACAATCAATCACTTCTTGTTTAGTCGTTAACAAACGGACATTTGTGTTGTTCATTACTAATTAAAATACTGGTCCAAAAATATTAAAATACGTAAGTAATAACAAGGATTAAACATAACATCTAACCGTTGCAAAATCTGAATGATTACATCATATTACTTAGCAGCATACACTGTTTGTGTAACTTTCAAAATTACCTTCGTATACTCGCAGCGAGGTATCTGTCGTTTAAATACAGGATATTTTATAAGTCCCTCCCTATTTTAAATTGTTATAATTTCTTTATTTATTAATCAAATTGTTTATAACTAGTATTATTAGAAACAACACTCCTTGAGATTTTGTTTGGCATCCTGTTAAATTTTCACATTCTCAACGCATTTCCTTAAGCGAACTGGTATGTTCAATATTGCTGCCTGCAAAAGTTTTTCTGGAACATTGTCACATTGGATATTCTTGCTTCCAGTTCACCCAAATTCTGTGGTTTTTTCATGTACACTTCCTCCTTAGCTCACCCTCAGAGAAAAAAACCACAGGGCGTTAAATCAGGGTTGCGGTCAAACAATTCATGTGCACTACGTCTGCCAATCCAACAACTTGGGAAATAACCATGCAGCCAATCGCCAGTCGCGGACAACAGATGCAAAATGTTCCGTTGCTCCATCCTGCATAAAGTGAAACTGTGGGTTGTTGACTTCATTCTATTACAACAAAATATAGAAATTAAAGCTGTACCGGATCATTCCAACTGGCATTACAACTCCACCGTACCTCCAAACACCATAGACGTAGTCCTACTCAGAAGAGTTTTCATTCCATCCACCCTACAGATGTACTACATTCTGGGCTCGGACTATTTTCCAATTAAATTTAACACAGGAGGACGAGCGACTCTCGCCCACACAACAAGGAAATATGTAGACAATACAGACCGGCAAAAGGGCAAATTTATTATGCACCAAGTGGCCGAGCCCAGAAGAAGGTACACCAATAAACAGGAGCTTGAGAAAGGAATCCTTAACTTCACTGCCTCTGTAAAAACAACAAAAAGGAAATCTACCTTATTCTCCCAAGTTCCTTCCCCCTCCATCTGGTTGGTCCTGGTGGTGTAGCGGTAACCATGCTTGCCTTCTAAACCCAAGATCGCGGGTTCAAACCCGGCCAGGATCGATAGATTTTTTGGGCGTAAAAATCCTAAGTATCGCTTCCTTTGGAAGGGAAGTAAAGCCGTCCGTGGGTCCGTGTCGTACATTTACGGTACGAAAAAGAACCTCAGCCTGAAAGAGAGGCCTCTGAGCAAAATTTGTCGGCCAATTCACGCCGTGAATAGAATGGGACGCTGATAACCTGAGATGTTAAAGAGTGTTCATAAATCAATCAAATCAAACCAATCCCCTCCACCTGTCTCCCAGATGTGGAAAGATTAGTAGCCATCTGGAGAATGCCTTCATTAGTGGAGGAACACAAGACTCGCAGTGTTCAGAACACTAGCTCAATAGCTGAGGCCAGTTATTAAGCAAAATATATTTAGACAGACATGCACAATTTGAACAAAAATTACTGACAGTGACACAAAAAGACGCATCTCTTCGGGCATTACTGGCAGCCTCTAAGTCCTTCACTGAGGAAGGCTCAAAAGCAGATGCACTAAAGACACCACAAGGAAAAAATTTTCCCCAAAGGAAAAAGCAAACATCTTTGCTCAAATACTACAAAAAATTTCTCTGAAAATCCCACTCAAAACGCTGCTCATGACACACTAGTAAACAACTGCGCACAACACTGGAAGAACCAAATACCAACCACAACCCTACCAATGACAAATCCTCTCCAAATTTATAAGTCGGTCCTGGTGGTGTAGTGGTAACCATACTTGCCTTATAAACCCAAAATCGCGGGTTCAAACTCGGCCAGAATCGATGGATTTTTTCAGGCGTAAAAATTCTAAGTATGGCTTCCTTCGAAAGGGAAGTAAAGCCGTGGGTGCCGTGTCGTACATTCACGGCACGAAAAAGAACCTCAAGCCTGAAAGAAGAGGCCTCCGAGCAAAATTTGTCAGCCGTTTCACGCCCTGAACAGAATGGGACCTGAGATGTTAAAAAGCGTCCATAAATAAACCAAATCAACAATCCCCAACTTTATACTAAAATAAAATCACACACACACACCCAAAAAAAAAAAAAAAAAAAAAAAAAACCTCCTGGTCCAGATGGGATCAGAAAGAATATCTTAAGAATCGTCCTAGAAAAGCCCTGGTATAATTGGCACAAATTATGAACTCCTGCCTCCAATTTCATTACTTTCCCCAAGCTTGGAAGGAGACAAAAATAATTATGTAACCAAAACGGGGAAAAACCGGCAAGACCCTGAAAACTACAGACTAATCAGCTTCCTCCTCTGCATGGGGAAAGTACTGGAAAAACTCCTCAACCAGCAACTCAATGAAAGAATACCAGAGTACATTGCGCTGCCAAACCAGAGTTTGACTTTAGGCGAGGCCACTCCGCCGAGCTACAAATACTAAAACTAACTGATGACATAAGCACCGAATGCAACAATAACAGTAGCACCCTAGCCCTCTTCTTGGACGTGGAAGCAGCCTTTGACAGGAGCTGGCACAACTGGTTATCATACCAATTATATCACCAAATACAAGCTATAAGACGACATTTACCGATTCTAGCCAGTTACTTGGGAAATCGCTGCTTCCACGTTCAAATAGCCAAGGAGAAATCACAGTCCTTCACCATAACAGCTGGAGTCCCACAAGGAGCCATCTGTAGGCAGGGTGTACACTCGGGATGTACCCACAGACAAGTGCAAAACATTGCTGTATGCAGGCGACACAGCTATCTATAACCACAACCCCCACTACAAATACAACCCCCTAGAACTACAAATGCACGTTAACAAATTGTGCCCTGGGCAGCAAACTGGAAAATCTAATTAAACGCTGCAAAAAGTCAGCTCACATATTTTACTAAAACTCGTACAAACCACCAAATAAAACTAAAAATACTAAACCTACAACTGCAGCGTCAACCAACCGTCAAGTACCTAGTTACCACCTTAGAGAGCCGGCTCAACTGGAAGCATCACATCAAGGAAACGACAAGGAAAGTGAAACAGCGAATTTACGTCAGCTCACACATACTGAGGAGCAAATACAAATTTAAAAAAAAAAAAAAAAAAAAAAAAAACTTATTCTATTCAAAACCTTTATTCAGCAATTTCTTGTGTATCCTTGCACAGCATGGGCACACACATCCAGAACTAATCTGCTATCCCTACAAACTCAACAAAACACATGTCTGAGAAAAAATTTAAGGACCCCCATCCTTACCTCTAAAAGAAAAATACACAATGAACTCAATAACCCTACCTTCCTACAAACTCTCGAAAGCCGCTGCACAAGCACTTGGAGGAAAATACATTAACACAATAACCCACAGATAAAGCAAATTGGCCCAAAAGAGCCGCAACATCGAAAACACAAAAGAATACCTTTTAGAACAACCAAACATATTTTCATCAAATTTTCGCCCAAACAACCATGTAAATATTGCAAATAGTTAAAAATAGACATAAACTTTAGTATAAGAAAACTCTTGTTATTAGTTAAGACTTAAAATCGCTGTATCATAATTGTAACAGGCAAATGCAAATATTCTAATGAAACTGTATTCGTGGGCATCGTTTAATCGCACATGTATGGGATTCAAACTCACTGTGTTATATACAGACAATACAGACAATTTGTAATATATGCAAACATTATCCTGTAAGGCAGCGCATGTAACAGCCATAGGAAAAAACACTAAAAAAAATCCGAATCCGAATCCGCTGACAAATGCATTCCCGTGCTCTTCTCCCAGAACTGGAAATAAACATGCAAGGGTAACAAATACCGTTTCGTGGGAAAACACGCCACTTAAAGAGTGCATTGGACTCTAAAATGCGCTGGAAAGAACACATCATAAATAATGCCAAAGGAGGAAGGTGGCGCCTGAAGTTATGTGCCCCATTTTCCTAAGCAAACACGTAAACCTAAAGCAAAGTTTACACTATACAAAACCTTCATTATAAATTTTCTTATATACACCAGCGCAGCCTGGGCGCACATCCCAAGAACGGTGATATCGCCCCTCCAAACGATCCAAAATATGTCTTCGAAATTGACCACCTCCTCATAATCACCAGCAACGACACCATACATCGAGAGACAGGAATCAAGCCCGTAGCAGATATTATCGAATATAAAATTCACAAACTCTGGGCAAAAATTCAGATCCACCCGAATATGCTGATCAGAAATATTCATAGATGTGTATCACTACACCGAAAAAATAAAAGGATAAGAAAAGTTTATAACGTAGAACCTTATTATTGGTCAATATGGCCTCACGAGAAGAAACACACCACCATAAATTCCTCACAATCCAAAGATAGGGCTGTGTACGGGTTTCTCTTAGCAACCAACAAATTGTAAGAAATAATTACAGAAAACTGTATACCATTGTAAACTATTCCTGAAAGGCCAACACCTGTAAGGCCCAAAAGAATATTATACGAGGTACATTCAAGTTATAACACCTCCGAATTTTTCCTCACTAACTAATAACACGAAAATTATAAAACTTGTGTCACTTCTCGACGTAATCTCTCTGCAGCCATAAACATTTTTCACAACGTCGACGCCATGATTCCAGGGCCGCTGCGAACGCTTCTGTAGGAGTCTGTTTTGACTACTGGAAAATCGCTGATGCAATAGAGGAGCAGACTGGCGCTCCGTTTCAGGATTGAAAAACGGCATCCATGTCTCATCCATTGTCACAATGGATGAAAAGAACGTCCCATACATGCCGTCTTTACGCGTCAACATTGCCTGGCAACATGCCATGCACGCAGCCTTGTGATCGTCCGTCAGCATTCATGGCACCAATCTGGAGGACACTTTTCTCATTTTCAGATCTTCATGCAGAATTGTGTGTACAGATCCCACGGAAATGCTAACTTTGGAAGCGACGTGTTCCACACTTATTCGGCGATCCTCCAAAATAACTTTCTCCACACGTTAGATCATGTCGTTAGACCGGCCTTGTGCCAAGTCGAAATTGCCTTGGTTTGTTGTCACACGACTATCTGCCTTCCTTGAACTGTCGCATCCATGAACGCACATTAAACACATCCATGACACGACCACTACATGTCTGACTCAAATTGTAATGCATTTCAATCTGTGTCAAACCACGCAAATGGAGAAAACGAATGATTACACGCTGTTCTTGTAATGAAAACGTTGCCATTTTGAGGTATCAAAAACAGTTTTTATTCTTGCCGCTGCCGCTAGAGTTCTGTGTGCCATGCAGTGCTATAATTTCTGTCACGCAATGACGAGTGCTGGCATATTTTAATACAAACCGCTTGTTTGTGTCTGCTTCCAGTCCTGAGAAAAAATATCGGAGGTGTTATAACTTGAATGCACTCGTATAATGAACAATCTGAATCCACTCTGAAATCACTGGCCACACATTATCTTGCAAGATTTCTAGGTATCTTTCGGCATTCATTGTGTTTCTCAGAAGGAAAGAACCAACAACTGTGGATGACGTGATACCACATCATACTACCACCTTCAGACGACTCTGTGCTTTTTCAACACATTCGTGTGGTTTTACGGGTGACCAACAAGACAGTTGTGCAGTTGTGCCTGTTTACAGTCACTAATGTGAAATACTGTATCGTCAGACCACAGAATGTTTTCAAAAAGTTCAGACCATTCATCATTCCAATCCAAGAACATTTCTGCAAACTCCCATGTTTGTCACAGTCGTCAGGAAAAATTGCTGCACATAATGTGGCTTCCATAGCCTAAAAGAGAGATGTTTATTAAAAATGGTTGAAACTGCATAACTTGAAAGACCACTTTCTCGTGCCCCTTGACGCAGTGATTTCTTAGAAATTTTATAACTCTGTCAACATTCTCTGGTGTCCTAGAAGTTGATGGTCTTCCTGATCTCCGTACATCGCTGACACTGCTTGTTAGTAGCTTCCTATGGCAATTTGTAATTGTTTTTGCATCCACTGTTACATGGATTCCACGTTCAACCCTCACCACCTTTGTACTCGTACCACAGATCCCCAGATCTCATATAGAGCTGCTATTCTGGCTCGCTTTTCAACACTCAAAACAGGTGACATTTCAACTGAAGTAAAAAGTAAAAACCTCAATGAATGGAGAGCATAATGGCACCATTTTCAACAAAATCGAGCAGTAAATAGAGACATTATACCAGTTTAAAAATAGGGAGTGCCTTAACAGACAGTTTGTATAACAAATACTCCGGATAAAATATTAGTTACCCTTAGCAGAGGTTACTTAATAGTGGGTGAAACTGCCTCTGGTCTGGATAGCGGGTTAATCCTTAAGATTGTGGGATTGTACAGTATGCAATCAGATCGCAACCGTCTCATTAGAAAGTTTATTGTGGCAGAGGGAAGGGGGGATTAGAGGGTCCATCGAGATAAAAGGTGTTGCGGAACGATAGTCATGCCAAGGAAATTCATGAATGCAGCATTATCATCCCGAAAGACAGGTGCATCCATGTGGTGTGTATCAGCAATATTGGCCAATCATCTCTTAAATACATTATTTCATAGTAAACTACCTTGCAATGTAATGGGACAATTATTAGAACCAGAAATTACATAAACAAGTGAGTAAATAATATTAACAATGATTCTATGAACACTGATCATCATACCACAGCACATATGTATTCATCCCATACAAATTATTAAATTAACAAGTAACTGAAAGCTGTTGTAAATTATTAAATTAACCAGTTGCAGCTCCTTCTGCATTAAAATGTTTTAAAAATGCTAACGAATAAGGCACATCGACACGCATTCAACCAAAATGTATGTAAGTAGCTCACAAATGCAAAAATTGTAGCCTGAATGTTTCAAAATGAGATTCTTAATTATTTACTTAATACTATGGCAGTGTTGTCATGAAGGCAGAATTAGGACTTCGAAAATATTCTAAGCATATAATAAGCATATTGCTGCACAGTCTCAAACAAGGGTGTAAAAGAGTTTCAGTATCCGATACTTCTGCGTTCTCGCCGAGCGATCTAGAACTTGTACAGACAATGTTTTGATAAACTTAGAGGAAACCAAATGGAAAGCAATCATGATAAAAGCAGGAATAGGGGAACATTTTGGACAGGTCATAAAAGTAAATGTATATGAAGTTGTAATTCCAAATATATTTGAATATAAAAGGCACATAAATTATGAAAGTTTAAAACAATTAAGAGGCTTCCTGCAGCAACAAAACTAGAAAGAGGTTTATATAGCAGAAACCGTAAACGAAAAGTATAATAGCTTTATCATAATTTTACAAAAGGAAATGAATATAATGAGGGACTATACCTGTAAAAATGTAAAGTAAAAAACAGTAAAGGTATCATATCTACACAACGGATGACAAAGGGGATAAAGATCTCGTGGAGAAGAGTTAACTTTCTAAACTCAATAAAACATCCTAACATAAATTATCAATCTGTGGAGTATATAAAAATTATAACGATATTTTTAGAAAGGTAATAGAAAATGGAAAAATAAATACAATAGAGAACTTATACAGAACGCTGATAATAAAACAAAAACAATATGGAGTCTTGTAAATATAATCCACAAGGAAGGGAAAAAGAAAAATACGGAAAATATAGTGATACAAAACAATGACAACGAAATAAAAGGCCCAAAAAAATCTACGGAAGGTTCAATGAGCATTATATAAATGTAACCGCACGATTAAATTTAAACAAAAGCTCATCCGACAAAAATAACAACCTAATCAAACAAATAGGTCAATTAAATAGCATGGCAGTTTTGGAAGTGACAGAAGAAAGGGTAATAAATGAAATGAATAAGTTAAAATCAAAGAAACCAAGTGGTCAGGACGAAGTGTCAAATGAATTACTAAAACAGATTATATGCGAAACTGTTGGAATTCTAACACATATTACAAATGCTTCACTAATGCAGGAATCTTTCCAAATTCACTAAAAAAAAACGTTGTCAGACCTATATTTAAACCAAAAGGAAGTAAGAAAGAGGTAAAAAGTTATAGATCAACCACCCTACGTTCTGCCTTCTGAAAACTAATGGAAGAATTATATTTAAAACAGCTGGAAAATTATGTAAAAAGTCTGACTAAATATTATATCAAAATTTTAATATGATTCTCAAAAGCATAAATCTGAAATAAAAGCCATACAAAAGGCAAATGATATTGTAATAAAAGCTCAAAAATAACGGGAATCTGTGATTGCTATTTTCATAGATATATCAAAAACGTTCGACTAAATGAAAGTAAAATCGTTCATCAAGTTAGAAAAATGTGGAATTCACGACCTGGCTCAAAATTGGGTTTTGACATGTGTATAAAACAGAACACAGCGTGTAGAAATAAATCATCTGAATGTAAATGGCATGATAGAAAAAATAAAATCGGATTACAAACTATACACCAAAGAGTTCCGTAAGGCTCAAAATTAGGATCCTTCCTGTCCTTAATATACATAAATGAAATATTTGAACTAATAGAATCAAAGGGAGGCATAGCAATTGGGTACGCTGGTGATATGTCTATCATAATTAGGGGCCAGACAACTAAAAATGTAGATAATAGGGAAAACTCAATTTTAAAACTCGTAAAGAAATACTACTCTAACCTAGATATGGTAATAAATGTAAAAAGACAGCATGCATTACTTTTAAATTACCAAATCGCAATTCAAATAACATAAAATTAACAATAGAAGGTTAAGGTATAGGTGAAATAAATAATACAAACTTTCTAGGAATGATCATTGACAAAAATTCAAAATGAAAATCCCATATAGCACATTACCAGAAAAATAAATAAAGGCATATATGTAATGAGCAATAAGTAAGACAATGGACAGCAATCACAGGTTTATTATGCACTTATATGCTAACACATCAGCTATGGCATTACGTTATGGGGAAATATTACACAAAGAGAAATGGAAAAAGTGTTAAAATACAGAAAAGAATCATCAGAAAAATGGGTAAGGTAAATAATAAACAAACGTGAAGACGCTTGTTTAAGAACTGCTACACATACACACACACACACACACACACACACACACACACACACACACACACACACAAGAAAATATAAACACTATTGTACATAAAAGACACCAAAAGATTTGCAAATACGTTCATATGGTTTGAGAAATAATGGCGACTACTTCAGAACAACACTAAGGGGGACGTTGAATAATCGTTCAATGGAAAATGTAGGAAGGTAATTATTGAATAAACTATCACGTGAAATAAAGAACATAAACCAAGCAACAGAAATTATGAAAACCATAAAAATACTTAACTCATTTTATAGTATTGAAGAATATGGAAAAGCTATGTAAACCTTTGTATATAATTAAATAGATTATACTGACATGTTCCTTAAAATGTACATAAAAGGATGATAATGAACTGAATTGAATTGAGAGTCGAGGAGTGTGCTACGAATTTCTCGCAAAGTCCCTTCAATTACTGTTCGGGATTCTGGACTAACTCATCTTTCCATTTAGGATAACGTTTCGCGATAACTGCAATTCTTCATTCCTAGATAGTTCATGAGTGGACCATATTTTAACTGCATCAATCACTTTAATAAAGGTGATTTGTGAAAATGCACGTGTTGTATTGACATTTTTAAGCTAAAATATTTGTTACCCATAAAGAATTATATCCTCAGCAATAAAGGCTGAAAGAAAATTGACATAAATGTAATATATGCAGAAGAAGAAGAAGAAGAAGAAGAAGAAGAAGAAAAAGAAGAAGAAGAAGAAGAAGAAGAAGACGATGACACGCATATTACAGTGCATTAAATGCGCTGATATATTACCTTTGAGTTTTGATACTATTACATTTCCCTTAATTAATATTTATAAGTACCTGTTCATATCACTGTAAAATGTATAAATGGCAAAGTAAAATATTATCCATTCTATGAACTCGCGTATCAATTTAACCTTTTCATATACTAATAGTGATTATATTAACTTCATGAAAGGTTTCAAAATGTCTTCTGGTGTTACTCTTTTCACACAACAAACTCGTGTCACAAACCAAACACTTTATTTGCTTTTGGTTTAAATTTTTTTTCCCCAGCCATACTCAAAAACACAAGATCAAGTATACATCGTACTGAGCACAATGTTTGCGCTCCCCTTTCACATCTAGCATAATGCTGCAGTTAAAGAGAGGAATGGTAGCAGAGGCAAAGTTGAATGCATGCCTCTGTTGGACCGTAACTTCAGCACAATACGTAATAGCACGCAATAACATTCCTGCACTAGAAGAATGCTAACACTTAACGTTTATTCTTACATTGTATTATATCCTGTTATTTTTATTAGATAAGCATTTAGTTTCATGATGAATCCCGATTGTAGTCATCGGTTATACCTTTCGTTTGCTGTTGCCTCATCAACTTCAAGATGGCGACAACCAATCGCTTTTATTTATGGTATTTCATATCTTCTGCGTAACCAACTCGCAACAAACAGCTGCATATGTTTTGAGACGGAAGTAGCAGCATCTGTTTGCCATCATTTTGAGAACATGGAAAAGCGATAACAGACGAAACTCTGTTGTCAATGGAAACAGGCCTATAATATATTACGCCTTTACGAGGAAATAAAAGACATGAAAGAACAACTTTAAAGAACATGGACAAAATTTTAAAACTTAACAATACAATAAATCTTCAAATTCAAACAAATACAACAATTCTTCTAGTTTCATAAAAGGAAGGTTTCATTTAGATACTAGTAGGCAGTAATCCTGTCATCTATCTTTTTAGTTTCATAAATATTCGTTGAATCTTTACTGTACGGCCACCGACTTCCTGAAATTCTAGTAGTATTTTTATTTACGGACGATCTTTAACATCTCAGGGGATCAATGTCCCGTCAATTTAGGGCATGAAATAGACTTGAGGTTCTTTTGCGTGCCGTAAGTCGGGACCCACGGCTTAACTTCCCTTTCAAAGGAAGGCATACTTCTGAAATGCTGAGCAAATGTGATAGCAGTTGCAATTAAATTACTGCCCCCTTTTTTATCTGTTAAGTAGATATGAGCAATTCCACGTTTGAGAACTTCCGTTTACAATACATTTTTACAGTAAAACCTCTGCTTGATTGTGTGAGGCGTCAAACATATTCCTCCTTATTTTCTCTGAAAGGTTATTCCCAAAATAAATATTTTTAAAAAAACCGTTTGGAGAAAAGGATTTAAGCTAAATATAATGTTATAAAAATCGCCAAAACTTAATCATGAATGAATGGTTCTTTCGAACCAAAAAATAAATAATGTATTAGAGATCTGGTTGAAAATGTGCATTCGCTTTAAAATAAATAATATAACCTCATAGTATTTTATGTATATCGGTCTCCCAAAATAATTTTAATATTTTTGTTAAACACCTTTATCAGTTATCTGATGAAATTACTCAGTTTCATGAACAAATTTAATTGCTCCCTATTAATTAGCATGAGTTTACAAAAAAAAACATCATCGTAACTGCACTATCAATATTTATATATCTTATATGTAAAATATAAATAGAAATAAGTCACAAATAAGTCACACAAAACAATTAATAACTACTTGCCTCAGAAATCTAGCTTAGCACTGTGGTTATTTATACTGTATAGTGTATGTATGTATATATAGTGGAAGAGCAATATCACATAAAGCAGAATTAATATTATAGAAAGTTAACAACACACCAGTCTTCACTATATACAATCAGGACACTTTGGAAATAATGATAAATGAAACTGGAAATCAAACCGATAAGGGTTTTCAAACTTACATTTATATGAAATTAAAACAAATGTGAACACTTATCGTTGGGTACAAATATATCAAGAGATTGTGATCTGCAATTCTCTTAAAAACATCAATATTAATAACTCAAAATTAGTAAATATATCACCAGTTATAATGGATAAATATTATCACGTTGAAAACCAAGCTACAACAATTTCAAATGACCTCTACGTTCTTAGATATCTATCAAAACCATTCGCAATAACACTGCTAAATCAATAAAAATACTTTCCAGTTCCTCAATGAATGGAATTGAACTATGGGGCAGTACCTCTTCATAAACAAAATTTTCATTCTTCAAAAACGAGTCATAAGACATATAGCTAACCTTAAATTTAATGGAACTTCCAAATATGCTTTGAAGGAATTAAAATTAATGACTCTTGCATGAATACAAAAACATCACTATTTAACAAGAGTAATACTATATTTTATTAATAAGCATGCCATTCACCTGAATTACCATCACTTGTTAGTTAATATAATGCCTCTTCCAAATTTAAGAAATAATGACCTAGTCTAATAATACGATAACTTTATTAGTTGGGCTATAGTCAGGAAATTCACTTTCCAGAATAGAATAATTTATAAAATGCTACAAAATCCAGCAAGTATTTTGTTTCAATAACAGAGCTAATTCTTTCCATCTACGGAATTTTTATCAGGTAATAGTGAATTGTTGGTGGGATTAATAATTTCGTGTTCGCAATTGTCTTCCTTGGAGCATTGAAGTCGCAACTGACCAAATGAAGAACATCTGCACACTCCTACTGCAATGGAAAAGAATAGGAACAACTAGATAAACAAATTGATAACCAATGGTACTCAAGTTACTTACACGATTAAATACTCTTACGAAGATAAGGTTTGTTCATCTTGAAGAAGAACAACAAATATTTTCAACTGTTTCAGTAAGTATTTTGTCTCCCTATCTCCTATGAGAACGAAGATCTGATCCATTTACTGTTTCGAACTTAATCCTTCTGATTATTTATTTATTTATGGTGTGTGTCTTCAGTGTAATTCCACATATGCAACACTGGAAATATAAGCGTTAATGATTACTGTGAAAGAATAGAACGATTTAAAATATGTTATGCTGTATTTTTAATAGCCAATAAATGTGTTTTTATCATAAATTTTATGGAATGAACAAACGAAGGATTAACTCCATGTTTTACGGGACCTACAAATTCCTAACTTGAGAAAAAGTCAACGATAAAATTGGGGAACTTAAATGATAAACAAACCTATATTCGGAGAGAGCAGGCACATAATGGAACAGAGGACCAAAACTGTCAAACTACTTTACAAAAATGGTGAAAAGCAACAAAACTATTATTACAGTAAATAGATCCGCTGATAACTCGAAAAACTATACTATAATTGTCCAGTCACAAGCCAAGTACGAAAAGGATTCTCTGTCCATATCGCATAACTCCCGAAATTCTATAAAGCTGTAAGAGAAACTCTGGTGTTTTACCAAATGTCACATAATAAATGCCGAAAAAATATTTCTATATTATCTCTATTAGCATTTATTACATCCCCAGTTGATTTAAGAAAGAAAGCAGGAGAATGTATAATAATGATGATGATACTATTAATAATAATAATAATAATAATAATAATAATAATAATAATAATAATAATAATAGTAGTAGTAGTAGTAGTAGTAGTAGTAGTAGTAGTAGTAGTAGTAGTAATAGTGGTGCTATAGTGTTAGTAGTAGTAGCAGCAGCAGCAGTAGTAGCAGTAGTAGTGGTGGTAGTAGTAGTAGTAGTAGTAGTAGTAGTAGTAGTAGTAGTAGTAGTAGTAGTAGTAGTAGTAGTAGTAGTAGTAGTAGTAGTAGTAAGTACTTAGATCCTATGGTAAGCGAAACTCAAAAATATTTAACACGTTATAAATCTTATGAGGCATTCAAATATATAATATAATAATACAACAAATCATCACCATCTATAATATGTATAATAATATCCAGACTTTTCATTATAGCTGTAATTTATTATTTAATAAATCTCTCTTCACCAAATTTAGGAAATATTGACCTAATCTAAAAATGTGATAAATTCATTAATTAAGCTCTGTTGGATTTAAAATGTTCATCCATATTATCAAAGTGTGGCTATCTAAAAATGTCTTTATTTTTTCTTGAAATTGTTGCATTTCTGTGAATTACGTGGTAATATCAAGGAAGCTGGAAGATCCTTATATATTGCACTGCAAAGTAATAGCTGCCCTTTTGGAAAAGTTTCAGTGAATTTATTGGTCTATTCAAGTTAGTGTCTAGTATTATGCAGAAAATGCATTTTAAGTATCAAAGTTATTAGTGAAGAATCTCACCAAGAGTATGTGTATCAACTTCCCAGTAGAATAAGAATATTGAGCTTTTTAAATAGTGGTCTACATGATTGTCCAGCCGCCTGTGGTGCCTCAGTAGTAAAAACGGGCGTTAAACACTACTCAAAAAAAAAAATGATTGTCCAGAACGAACACTATAGAAAATTATTATAGGTTCTTTTGTAAGCTGAACACTTTCTTACTGTGAACAGGTGGTAAGATACTTAGAAAGATGGAGAGTAAAATGGATGCAGAACATGACTAGTGGGAGAAGGGGTAGAATAGCTGGTATGTATAACAATCAATAGCAAATGGAGATATTGTTGCCAATCCCTAGTCTCCAATAACTGAAATGTTAAGATGACATGGCATTGTGTAGGTTAAGAACTCAATTACTGACTCAAGATTGTAGGTATGCAGATTTATTGTGTAGGATTTGTTTACAATCTTTTCAGGTTTTATAATAGAAAATTATGTATTTTGTTTTGGATTAAGATGAAGATATCTCTTCCTTGTGGATTCTGAAGAGGGGGTCTGACCAGATCTGTAGATTAGAGCCAGTGCCTTCTGGGTAGCAGAAGACCTGAAACCCACTAATAACAGTACAATTTTATTTGTTTTCTTTCATGGTAAATTGAAAACTGTTATGATGATTTTCAATCAGTTATGTAATTATACTCAGAATCTGTGTAAACTATGTATCCTATATTAATTGCTCGAAATAAATGTCATAAATAACCTACTGTGGGATAATAATGAAAATGTACACAGTATACAAATCTTACTGCTTTTTAATTCACAGGATCATCCAAACATCCCAAAGCAAAGCGTGCCATTCTGGGCTTAGATACTGCAGTCTTTGTAGGTTTCTTCCAATTCAGTTCCTGACCAATTAACCGGGTGCTAATGACATTTGTAGTTCTGCTCTCTAAAACAATAATCATCATCATTTGACCAATTAGTTGTGCAACCTAAGTGCTTGAGCTCGAGTAGATTAGTGTATTAACAGATAATTATTGTGATTTAGTTGCTAAATATTAGTAAATTATACTTTTATACATCTAAGTTTTATTACTGTTAATTTTTTACGTATTAATGAATTGTATTTGTGCCATATTTTCTAAGTCCGACAGTTGAACCAAGCAGCCATATTTTTTCCAGGAATCAGCTGATTATTATAGCCCATGAACCTTATATTTTTATTCTCCAGTGTTTCGCCTAAATAGTATTACAAAAACGGGATTAGATCTTTAAGGGGTACGTTCAAAAAATGTGTAGCTGATGGTGTCCAGCTCGTTCGTTCAAATAAAAAGAATATTCCTGATGGAAATTGGTACCGTAAGCTGTATAGCATAAGAGCGGAAATAAACGAACTTAAACGCCTAATTCAATTGCTGCAGGATGATAAAAATGCGAATGGGCGGGGGGAGGGTGCGAGCAACACCAACATTTGGATTGCAAACGAGCCATATATAAGAAGAAGAGGAACTCGCTGGGATCAAAGAAAGCAGACGAGTGAGTGTGAACCTGATGATAACGTATTCTCTGTTTTAGGGGAATGATATCGTTGGCAGCAAGAAGAGCATATAAGAGCTGAAGACCCCTATCTGTTCGGTGAAAACTAGTAAGAAATATAACAACTCTAACGAAAGTAATGGCTTTAGGGTTTTTTTCTATGCGATTTAGCCAAGGCTTTTTATAAAATTTACCATAAATTTCTCCTGAAGAAGTTATCCTTTTATAGCCTAGAATAGCTTTGTTTGAGTTATACTTAACATACAATGATAAAGTAATGGTTGACATTATGGCGTGTGAGACATTGGAAAAAGCTAGATATTGCTGCCACGCAAATGGGGTATTATTGAATGAAAGAACAAAAAACACATGATATCAGATATGCTGTTTGGTATGACATTAAAATGTTAGTAAGGTTGCTTGAACTTCACCTAAACTCAAATTTGCCATGGAGTGCTCATATCAGTAATTTAACTCAAGGGATCTCTAATTTTTATAAGAAGATTGCAACAACGTATATCTAATTTTTGTTCATTTTCTACATTTTCATAGTTATTTAGCATGGATAGGATTTTGGAGTCACAGTACTGAAGCTAACAGTGTATTTATATTGCAAAAGAGAGCGACGAAGAGAATAATAGCAGGGATAAAATCAAATGAACCATATAGGTGACTATTTATACAATTTAACATTATGACACATTATAACCTTTATCTGTCTTTAAATCTAAAGCATACAAAAGCGTGTGTGTTTTAGCGGATTCAATGTACTTAATTATGAAACATAAAATAAATTGTCTAAATACTTACCGTTTTTTCGTATTAACAAAACTAAAAGTATTGTTCCGTGCAATGTAAATACATTATATGATGCTAATGAATTCATGGTTAAAGATCTGGCACAATTACAATTTAGGTATGTTTCGTTGGGTTGTCTACGCAAACTACTTAATTCGTGGATTGTATGGATTCTTTATTGGCTTTTGGAATTACTTAATAATTTATGGCATTGCCAATAGATTTACAGTAAGTTGAAATGAGGAAAATAATACAAGGTTACAAGTATATGAATATAAAAATATAAAAAAATGCATGAGTATAAAAAATTTAAATATTTATAAATATATACTGAAGCAGGAAATAAGGCTGCCTTTATTAATTTAATAACTAAAGGCTGCGGAGTTATATATATATAAAGGTATTAGATTTGATAAGGGTAATTGTTACGTATATGTATAAGGGAATAATTTAGAGATAGGTATAGCAGAAATTGAAATAATTTGCAACTTGTGCTTATGTGCATGTCATTTGACAGGTGATTGTAACTTACAAAAGGGTTTTGTATACATTTTGTGGTCAAAGATGTGAGAAAAAGAGAGATGTATACCTGACACCTCGATCGCTGACCGCTCCTTAGACAAGGCTGAGGAAAGGGTAAACTATCTTTTGTTAGGTTACGAACCTTCTGCCCAGGAAATACTTAGGAGTTCACAATAGGAAAACATGTGGCCGTAACGGAACAGTATTTGAACAAAGTCAGACGTAGCAACAATTTAAGAGAAAATGAAAATTTCAGAACGGAGACGAAAATGTTTTATTACAGGGAAGCCGAAAACAGCCCATAAACACGTGTGTTATCTCTGAGAACATTTGGAAATCTACAAACTAAAGGGAGGCAAAGATGTTTCAATAGAAATCAGCGTGTAAGGAAAGTGCCGAAATTTACAACAAGCTGTTCTTAGATAATTCAGGTTCGTGGGAGAGAATAATTCTAACCAGTGGTCATCGGATCAAAATCAATGAATAAGGAGAACCTAGATACAAATAAATATTTTTAGGATAGCCAATGATGAACATATAACACGGAAATAGGATAATATACAAGGGAATTTAATTTAGCGAAAGGCGTGGCGATGTGGTAGAAAAACTGGAGTACAGAAGTCAGAGACAATCATTAGACGACGTAACACACTACAAAAAGCACATTAAACCCCACGAAGATCTATAGACCACACAGGTAAAGCCGCAAGTGCGGCTAGGTACTGTGGCCTTCAACACCCGTTCGCAAGGACGGCTCGATTCTGCTCTGGCTCTGGCAGAGACAATCAGACATTCAGACGAGACAAGAGTCGCTGACGAGACACACGAGAGGATTCACTCAATAGATATACGGAAGCCGGCAGCCTAAGTCATACGAAAGCAATCAGTTTAAGTCATTTCTAAAGCCAGTCTAAGTGAGTAGTGAGGTCAGCGACGAGCAGTCAGGAAGTAATCTGCCAAGTTGTAAAATAAAGTAAAATTTCAACCAGTGCTGAACTTATTAATACAGTGAACAATCTCCTTCCCCCCCCCCTAATGACTTTCAAGTCGTTAAAAACAGTCCAAATTTACCCTGAGAACCCATCAATCCCCCCTGCATTGAAATCAAAAACCGTTTCAAATTGTCGACCAACAGTTGGGACATAATAAAATCCCGCTTCTATACACACAAACTTATGTATGGTTAATATTACAGTTTTTCATTTAGATAGTAATTTATTTATAATGCCATATGTGTCATTAATACGTTTTTAACTAATTTTAAACATACTTTGTTTACATGCTTTAATATGTGATGGAAGCTTATTATACAAACTGCTATCATTATGCTATATACCATTAAGGCTTCTGGTATTACTGTGGTAGTTTGGATGTACCATGTGGGAGGTCATTCTAGGGGCTTTCTAAAAGTTCTCGGCCTGGCCAAGAAAATACAATATTTAAGATAAATATTTTTTCAACATAATCCCTTATAAATAAATATGACTTTCCAACTTTTTAATGCCCTCAGTAAAATATGATTTGTCCAACTGTAAAAAATAAGTGTCTGTGTCAGCTTCAACCTCATCATTTGATGAGATGCTTCGTCCATCCAACCATCCCCTCCCCCCACATTTGAGAACAAAAGAAAAAATCCCTGGAAGCCAAATCCGGCGAATGGCCGAGTGAAAGTACTTGGATTCGATGGCCATGCATGCTTGCAGCAACAGCCCTAGAAGTGTGTGAAGGCGAATTATATTGATGAAACAGAACTATCTTTTTCACAGGGTGTGGACGTTTAACCTGAATGGCATCCTTCAGTTACTCCACCAGTGCAGCACAATGCTCCTCGGTGATATTGTGGAGGTAGTCTACGAGTTCCACACAATGAGAAACCCAGAAAACTGTAGCCATGACTTTTCCTGCAGATGGAACCGTTTTTGCTTTCTTTGGTGCACTTTCTCCTCTTGCCCCGCTCTGGCATGTAGTGATGAATACATGTTTCATCTAATATGTTAAAACATTGGAGAAACTAAAATAATTGCTTTTAAACCAGTCTAAACCCTCTTGCGAAATGTAATTAGAATGCGCTTTTGTCCATTATTAGCAAACGCGTCACCCATGGAGAAGAAATCTTTCCCATACCTAAAACTCGTGTGTAAATGTAATTGATACGGCCTGTTGACGCCTTTGCAATATCAACCAACTCGTGTACCTTCAACTGGTGATCACTGAGTACTGCATTGTGAATTGTCGCCACAATCTCGTCGTGTCACGTGCGCCATACGTCACTGACACCGCTGACTCACCCAAGCACTCAACCTTTCCCTTAGAATAAAAGACATCTTTGACCGCAATATCTGCTCTGCGACATATGTTTACGACTCAAGTGTTTCAATGGAAAATCATAACGAGGTCTAACCTCAATAACAATTGGAAATAATGCAATGAATTGACATGTTTATTATAGAAGAATAATTGAACCACTCTTTGGCAGCTTAATCCAATGAGGCTAATTTACGAGCTTCTTGCAACAAGAGCCAAAAGCTCGTTCATTAATTATCACATGCCTGTTTCCACACTTGAAGTTAAACGCCCAAGTGAAATCACCAGTGCTGCTGCTGCTGCTGCTAGTGCAGCGCCCGACCGATAGCGCAGAGAGCCGAGGGTAGTGACTTGCACGGCTATAGCTAGATAATAAGGCCTCATGAGCAACGGTTCGATAGCTCTTGCGGAAAGAGCGTCATGCTATGGCAGTGAAGACAGTGGATTCAAATTCTAATATCATATGCTTTTTTCCTGCCGGAGTTAAAGAAAATTTCCCAGAATTAAAATAATTTACTCCCTAAACCACTGGGTCCACCGGTTTCTAAAATTTATCTGAGGTTAGCGACAGATTAGATTAGATTAGATTAGATTAGTGTGTGTGTGTGTGTGTGTGTGTGTGTGTGTGTGTGTGTGTGTGTGTGTGTGTGTGTGTAAATGAATTATATGCGAATTGGAACAACAACAGATCTCCCACTATTACAATTTTTCATCCGCATAACAATGCCCTCATTACAGTGATTTACCCTCCCTTATCAATTTATATTTACGAAAAAGAGGCGAGTGTAAGTTAGTGTACACTAATTAATTTATATTTCACAGAACTACACATAGGTGACATTATTTAAAAAAATCCACTTGAGACTTAAGTGTTCGGAGTGAATAAGTACTTCTCTCTCCGCTGTCGCTCGGGACTGGCCGCTAGGACGTTGCACTAGCAGCAGGATTTATTTATTTATTTGTCTATTTACTTATTTAAGGACGCTCTTTAACATCACAGGTCATCAGCGTCCTATTCTATTCAGGGCGTGAAACGGCCGACAAACTTTGCCCAGAGGCCTCTTCTTTCATGCTTGAGGTTCTTTATCGTGCCGTAAATGTACGATACGGGACCCACGACTTTACTTCCCTTCCGAAGGAAGCCATACTTACGATTTTTACGCCCGAAAAAATCCATCGATCCTGGCCGGGTTTGAACCCGCAAGTATGGTTACCACTACACCACCAGGACCGACTCTCTACTAGCAGCGGAAGGAGCACTAGTGATTTCACTTAGGCGTATAACTTCAAGTTGTTTCGACCTCTTTAATCCCTCGAAAGACTATGTAAACCTCCAGACTCAATCTCTCAGGGCACACACTCCATGAAGCGTCACGGCTATGTTCATGCGTGTCTCTTGGTGCGGAGCATCCTTATTCCTGTTACTTTAATGCTTCAAGTATCTCATCCTGATTCCTCTCCTGGGGACTTAGAAACTCTCAGAGAATATATCATTTGACAAGGCAACTAATTTGGTAATTTTCATTATTAGTCTTCTGTAAATAAACTCCTTATTAGAAAGAACTCGATGTGTTTAACACTTAAGGGACCAACCTATACTTCCATTCCTTAGGCTTACCTCTCGGTCATCTCAACGTCCTTTTGCCACAACTAGACCTTTGCCGGTTCAGCCTCTACCAGCGTCTTCGTCGGCATTGGGACACGACAGTGGATCTTAGTAGTTTTGGAACACCCTGAGCGCTCATCTTGAATGGTATACGACCATTCTTAAATTTAGCAGCCCGCTTTTTAACCATCGAAAACGAAGAGGAAGAATTATTTTATGCGGATTCCAACTCTTTTGTGTTTCTGTTGGGGTTGAACCCTTCAAAACGAAGTATTTTATTACAGTTCTTATTTCAGGTTTATACATTTTGTAGAAAATGTAAACACCAGTTTGTTTACATGATCGTCACAACAAAAGATGACGCTTACGCTTCTGAAACTTTACAGTTCGCCATCTAGAGAAAAATATTTATCAACTATCATACTAATTTGCTCATCTTCACATCTATGAGTCAGGCCTAGAACTTTTAGACCATCCGTCGTAGTGATATATTCGTGATAATTGGCATTTAATGTTAAATGTTTGGTGTTGTTTTTTATTAATAAGACATACTGTTTCTGATGCAAACACATGATAATGGCAATATTTTTGGTTCTTTGAACGTGATTTGCTTTCAGCACATGGGGATACTCGCTTTATAGTTTTAATTATTCATCTCTGTAATATGAATACTTATGAAGATTTAGGATAATCCCCACACAATTATACCTTATGGAAAGACTGAATGTACATAACCAAAATAAACCCATAATAAGAATTCCATGGGAGCTATTTTGGACAAGACTCGAAAGAGATAACATAAACGAAATAACTTTTCAATCAGTTGTGTATATTTCCCCTCTCATATTTAAATCGACCCAGATACCTAAGAATTTTTATTACTTTCTTTATTATGTTAATATTCTGGATTATTTTCACAGGACCAAGTAACTTATGTTTTCTATAGTTCATGAAAATTGTTTTATTTGTGTTTAATTTTAGTTAATAATATCTCTGAGTAGGATACTTGTGTCAACATTAAGCTTTAGCTTGGGGAATGTTATGGGAAGGTCATATATGAAAATTTTGAACAAAGGATTCACCTCTAGGGTACTCCATGTTCTAAAAGGGTAAAACTTGATTTTTTAATTATTTACTTTTTCCTACTAAGATATGAAGATACACCATTTCCAGCCATTCTCCTACCGCCTAGGCTGTCTGATTTACTCACTAGAATCTCATGATTAACCCTGTCGAATGCTTTGCTGAGGTTCAAGAAGATACCAGTTGCTGACTCCTTGTTGTCTTTAACTTTCATAATGAATGCTATGAAGGAAAGCATAGCATTGTTGATTACCTCATCTTTCTGAAATCGAAATATGAAGTGCATAACAAGTCGTTGCAAGCCAGGAAGAGGTTTAGTTTGGTGTACATTACTTTTCGAGCAGCAGGGCAATGGATCATAATTTTCAATGCATCGTTAATAGTTTTTTTGAGCACGGAACATATTTTTACTTCTATCAAATGTTCAGGAAATTTACTAGTAATTAGGGAGCTGTTACATAAGTCAACTAGTGTAATTGTTAGGAGGTAAGCGCAATTTTTATGATAGAACGAGTATAAGTCATCAAATAAGTTACAAATATATATATATATATATATATAGAACTGAAGCAAATATGTGAAAAATATTTTTATATTTCAACATAATCTACCTACATATTGAAGAACTTGTCCAACGTTTCACAAGTCCCTGAGCATAAAATTATCCAGGCTGCTGTCGGAACCAGGCGGTGACTTCCCTTTCCATAGCTTCACCAGTGGGAAAATGTTTACCCGAAATATGATGTTTGAAAGGAACCGAGCAAACAGAAATCGCTTGGAGCAAGGTCGGGGCTATACGGAGGTTGCTAGAGGACTTTCCACTTGAAATTTTGCAGCGTCTCATTTGTTTTTGTTGGCAATAGGAGGACACGCGTTGCTATAACAAGAGCAATGCACATTTGTTGAGGAGTCCTGGTCTCTCCGTTGAATGATCTTACGAAGTTTCATGAGGATTTTACAGTAGGAGTCGGCATTTGAGATTTGTCCTTGAAGCTGGAATGCTGTGAACAGTATGCTTTCGTGATTGCAAAAGATTGTGAGCATCACTTTCCGAGAGGATGATATCACTTCAAACTTTCTTTTCCGCAGACGATGCAGGATGCATTGACGCACGCTTTGTCTCGGGCTGGTAATGGTGAATCCAAGACTCATATCATCTGTGACAATTCGGCTTGCATTTCGTATTCTTCATCGTGGTAGCTGTTGAGATTCTGTAATGTCAGACCCAATCTTTGAATTTTGCATTGATGATGATAATTGCTGAAAGGGGGCAAAACTTTTACGGTCATTAGCGCACAAACACACTAAAAACTGGGCCATAATTAAATAAATAAGTATTGCACACAAAATCAGTGTATAAGATAAGCAACAATAGCACTTGGGCCAATAAAAAAAAACCATAACAAATAACAAGGGTAATATAGACAACAAACAAGACCGGTACTAAACTCCGCTGCAAGCACTGAAAACACAACAGTCTCACAATGGTGTAAAAGTGTAACAATAAAAACCCCAAAACAAACAACAAGGGTAAAAATGGTCAACAAACAAAAGACTGGAACTAAAACACAGCCGCAAAAGCGGAAAAACGTAACAGTCTTATAATGATCTAACGTTGTAATAGTAAAACCCCAAAACTAACAACAAGGGTCAAAAAGTCAACAGCATATAAAGACGGGTAATAAAAAGAATCAGCAAGAGCTGAAAACACAACAGTCTTATAATAGTCCAAAATTGACATTAAAACCCCCAAGGCACATAAAAATGGCAATATGCATCACAAAAAATAAAGACTGGTACTAAAGCGCAACAGTAAGAGCTGAAAACACAACAGTGTTAAAATAGTCTAAAAAACGCCGTCGTGAATAAAATGATATAACCCCACACCTTGCTCCAAAAACCGCTAACACGGATAAACCGGAGCACTTGCTCAACAGTAAACACATCATCTGCAAGTAGGTTCTCAATAGAAGAGGGAAAACCTAGGGAAAGTCTAAAAGCTGCTACATAATGGCATTCAACTAAAATGTGACGCACTATAAAGGGGTGGCCACAGTGAGGACAAGCGGAGCCGTTTGACCATTAAAAAGGTGACGGCGACTAAAACGGCAATGCCCAATTCTCAAACGAACTAAAATTACTTCTTCGCGACGAACTGCGCGAGAAGAAGTCGACCTGTTAAAAGGGTTGGATTTACATTCTCGCAGCTTATTAGTGGTATTAAATTCCACTCCTCGCGCCAGTGCGAGAGAACGCCTCGACATAAAGAATGTTAAAATCCCCCGATTAAAAAGGTTGCTCATATTCAATTGGGTCTAAAAGGGCGGATTTAGCTGCGACATCTGCGGCCTCGTTGCACAAAAAAAAATTGTCACAAATTTCCATCAAACTAATGTTGCCTTCCAGTGACAATATCTTCATGTGCCCCGTTCAAACACGTAATACTCCACATCAACTTGTAACTTAATTAATGACTTACTTGTAGTTGGTAACTGGTCAACTACCGCCACGGGTGGCCGAGGTCGTTAAGGCACGGACTCGTGAGCGGGAGGTCTGTGGTTCGAATCCCGCCAGGACCGTCCTCCCTGACTGGGGTTTTTTCCAGGTTTTCCTCAGTCTTCATAACTGGCAAATGCCGGGGAGGTACCTAAACTTAGGCCTGGAACGCTCCCTTCCTTAAAAAAAATATCCTTTCCCAATTTATCATTTCATTTCATGTATCATCAGTGTCCACCGCCTGTGGTGCCTCAGTAGTAAAAACGGGCGTTAAACACTACTCAAAAAAAAAAAAAAACTGGTCAACTGCCATGCTAGCCTGTTATTCAAATGCTTATTCATTTAAGTAATTTCTCAAGAGTTATTGGCGTTAAAAACATAGAACTAGTATTTCTTGTGTGACTTAGAGATGGCTGTGGATCATGCAATTGTGGAACATCTTTACTTGTTACATTTGCAAAAATAATAGTTGACATTTTAGTACAATCAAATCGATGATTAGTTATTTCCCCATTGCTCAAAATTTCCATTTTCTTTTTAGTGATGACACGCCTGTTCCCTGTTTCTGTTTTCCTAAATCCCACATTGCTTCCCTATTTATTATTATTATTATTATTATTATTATTATTATTATTATTATTATTTCCTAATAATGACCCAATTGTATTTTCATTTAGTATTATAGATAACTTTCTATACAGTAAGGGTGTATGTTTTGTGATATTCCTTAATGTGCGTGTGGTTTAAGGCTTAGCTAAGTGCATGCAGGTTTTTTCCTTTCACATGTTGTTTTGCCTTTTGAAATCCACTTTTTAAATTATTTCTTTCATTAAACATAAATTTTATTAATATTTACAGTTCAATTTTGAAACAATTATTTAGCATACTTAGAATTCAGTGAATTTGCAACCACGTCAGATTTGTTTATAACTTCATTCGCATTTTCGTTCTCAAGTATACAAATAACATTTTTTATTTTCTTTGTAAAATTGTATTTTGTGACATGTAATTTTGTTGCCTTTGTATTTAGAGTTTACATTTATTTGCATGTGTAGAAGTACCCCATTGAGATCTGAAATTCCCACATTTAAGTTCTCAGTTTTTAAAGCAAAATATTCATTGTTTAGGATTATATGAACAAGACAAATTTTGGTTGTAGAAGCTTTTACAAGTAGACGTAACCATATTTGAAGTTACATTGGATAGGTTGATTAATGCCTAAAATTAAATTAAAGCATTACTGCTAACTGAGAAGTCTATGTTGAAATCACTACATAAAATTGCTGGTTTGCTTTTAATTTGAAATGACTTTAGATCTATTTCAAAGCTTTCGAAGAAGTTTTTAAGGCAACCTTCTGGTGAACTGTGTATGCAAACGACCATTATGAAAAGATGTAAATACTTTATTTAACTACTTAATGTTCGAGCGATTTGTCATATTTAGAAAGTAAATGTGAGTTATTTCTCTGTGTAACAAGACTTTCTTCAAACATATTGCAACCCCTCTATTTTTTTAAATATAAATATGCGACAGAAGTAATACACTATGTTGTCATTGTATATAAGTTGATTTCAAATTTGTTTTGCCAATGTTCAGTGCAGCAAAGATATACATTTCCAGTTCATTACTTAGTAATATTTATATTCCTTACAGTTTGTATCTAAGGCATTGAAACATAGTGCATGGACTCTCGTTTATAATATATATAATGGGAATTATCTGCGTTATGTATCATTTATTGCATATTTTATTGTACGTTTATTATTACGTGTATAATTACGATTATAAGTTTTAATATTATGTTTATATTTACTACACGCTTATGTTAAAAGTATAATTATAGAATTCTGTTGGTGTATAATATGTATGTTATTTGTTTGATGATGTGAACTTCTAAACCTAGTACAATTGTCATTTTCTGCATCCATGTTATGGTTATTTATTATGTTATGATAAACTTATTTTATTTATTTGGATTATTTACAGACGCTCTTTAACGTTTCAAGCAATCAGGTCATCCCATTCAATTAAAGGCTAAAATGGCCGATAAATTTTGCTCAGAGGTTTCTTCTTTCAGGCTTGAGGTTCTTTTTCGTGCTGTAAATCAAGGACATGGAACCCACGGCTTTACTTCCCTTCCTAAGGAAGCCACACTTAGAACCTTTACACCCGAAAAAATCCATCAACCCTGGCCAGGATTGAACCCGCTATCTTGGGTCTAAGAGGCAAATATGGTTACCACTAGACCACCAGGGCCGACTGTGATAACCTAACAATGTGCTTTTTACCCTGACGGATTATTGTAAATAAATAATAATTAAATAAAACACAACTTAAAAGATGGGGGGTTAACCAGTCTAAGTCAAACAAGAGATTCATTAAGAAGGCGTTCCACAGGAACTAGTGTTGGCATCCCTTCTTTTTCTGGTGTGCGTGTGTGTGTGTGTGTGTGTGTGTGTGTAAATGACTTACCTGGCAGTCTTAGTACTGAAACTATTGATACCCTGCAGATGATACCAATGCATTTATTCCAGGGAAATCACGTAAAATTTTATCAGTTAAATATATATAATAAACAAGCAGGTACCAGAATCACTACTAGTTACACCAATTACCCCACGAGAAATGTTCCCCATAACAAGTTCTTGAAACTAGAATTTGTTATGAGGAACCTTTTTCGTTATATAGAACAACAACAAACTAATCAGTTTCTAACTCCAAAAACTTATTATGAGGACCTTTTCTGTTGGGGTAATTGGAGTAACTAGTAGTCATTCTGGTACCTGCTTGTTTATAATTTTAAATTGAATAACATTTGTCTTGATTGATCAGCACGATGATTCAGATATTTTACAAGTTAAAGAATAGTGGATATAAATTAGTGAGATAGATGACATCCTTTAATATTTGTGTGGAGGATATAATACCATTTTTCTTTTAAACTCTTCTATGCCATCTGTCTGTAGACTTTGTAGTAAGTGTGTGCATAGTAATCTAAATATGTGTTAAATAAGACTGTTTTTTTTATTTATTTATTTATGGACGCTCTTTAACAGCTCAGGTCATCAGCGTCCCATTCAACCCAGGGCGTGAAACGGCCGACAAATTTTGCTCAGAGGCCTCTCTTTCAGGCTTGAGGTTCTTTTTCGTGCCGTAAATGTACGACACGGGACCCACGACTTTACTTCCCTTCCGAAGGAAGCCATACTTAGGATTTTTACACCCCGAAAAAATCCATCGGTACTGGCCGGGTTCGAACCCGCGAAATAAGACTTTCCCAGATGCACTTCCAAAATAATGTTTGATATTAGTATGTTAATAATTTATATCCCCAAATATGGCCCAAAGAGCTTAACGAACATAATCATTGCAGACTTTCATAACCTACACGTGAACAGTACAGAAAATGAACAAATCTTTTAATGTATTTAAAAGTTATATAAAACCTTACTTTGCAACATGACTTGTTTATTAAAAATAAATCGAACATAGTTTTTTGCGTAACTATAGTACATTATTAGTTATCTTTATTACGGTATATACATGTGCATAATGCGAGTACTGTTACTGCTATTGTTGTATTTATTTATTGCTTGTTTGTGGACTTGTATACAAGTATAAGTATTCAAATAATATAAGTGTTAAAAGAAAACTAATGTATCCAATAAGAACAAAACTAATGAGAAAAAACACTATGAAAATACAATTGTCCACAAAATTAGTAAAACGAATGAATATTTACAAAAAAAGTACTGTGAATAAATTGTCCCTGTTGTCTCTACTGTATTTATTTGGGATCTCTTATGATAAATAAATGTATTTGTGTGAACTTATTTTACATCTTGAACGAGCTTTTAATGAACATACATTTCAAATAAGTTAACATAACTTCATTTTATTGTTTATTTTTAAGAAGATTTTAGAATTTGGTTTTACATTCATTTTTCTCCTGCTATTACACGTCACTGAAAAATATATATATTATTCAGTTAAGGATTCATTCGACGTTAAATGCTTATAAAATACAAAGTAACGTTACTCCTCAATGAATATCTTACCAGAAATCCCAGTAGAGAGGTTTTTACTTCAATAGTCCCGCGGTATATTCAATAAAGTGAACAGTTGCCAGGTTCAATCATTCCGTGTAGAACGTACCCAAAGTGACGAGACATTTAAGGGTTTAAGAATGAGTTGAGACGTTCAAGTTTAAAAGTCAGTTGTATGTTCGTTTTTTGTTTGTCGCCAATGTCAAAAGTTTTATTCTAGAATGGTATCTAAATCCATGACATATATGTGACCCAAACGAAATCACAGTAATCTAGGCCGTTGGCCGTAGATTTTTGTTTTAAGTGTGTAAAGTGAGCACCAAGATGGCTAGCAATATGAACGCTTCTAAAGGCCCACAACCAGGACCATCTTCAAAATCTCCACAGCATCAACAAGGAGCTCAGGCTTCAAATTTTGAGCCCTTAGATAAGTCATCTAGCAATACGCTAAAGGTATTTGTATTAGTGTTACGAAATAATAGTTCTCTGTTTGTTGAAAGCAGCTGACGAGTCTAACCAAAGATCTGTCATTTTATGGTTAAAATGTTATGTTTGCGCGGATATGGTGAATATTTCATGTTTGCATAGGGACTTTTGTTGAAAGTTCCTGCATTTTATCTATTTAAGTTGGAGTCCCATGGGCAAATAAGTGAAACAGAGGGGAAATTCTTTAAATAGCTCCTTTCATTAGAGAGGTTAAACTCGTAAATGTTTAAAGTTGACGACATCAAAAGCAAAGTAACTGGATTAAATTCTTTACTTTGTTTTATGGTATTAATTACCACATTGTTATATAATAAGAGTTGAATGGGTTTTTAATTGAGAGATCTTAGCTTTTCATGATGTTCCCTTTGAATTTGAAATGCATATTCTAAACATGCCAATTTGGAATGTTGCCGGTGCATTTATTACTCATAATAGCACATCGGTAAATACATGCCTATATTCATTTGAATGAATCATAATTAAAACTGGATCTTACTCTTGGGACATGCTGAAAGTGTTTAACCTTGCTGCAAAATATTACACATTCTTATACATAACAAAATTAATGCTTCATTGTTTGGCATTAAAAGTGAAACAGTATTTCATGAATGTGAATTAAAATAAACTTTTTCTTGGATAATTGTAGGCCGAGCAAATTATACATCATTATTGCAGTTTCAAGTCATATGTATTAAGAAGTCTGATTTTTTTGGGGGGGGAACATTATTTACCCATTCTTTGAATGTTAATGTAATAATACTTTATATATTCAATGAAGTCACTATTGACATACTTCTCTTTAACATTTATTGAATGCAGAAATATTATCTTAAATTTGGCAGTGTTTAACAATTTTAGCACTGAAATGGCAATAATAAAATTCCAATGAATAAACATTCTTATGCTAGAGTTAACACAGTTTCTGGTATCTCAGGTGTAATAACTTCTGAATGCCAAACAATAACAAACTCCCATTTCATAGGCTTTACTCATTTAAGTATTAGAAGTATTTGTACACTGTGCAAATGTTGTTAATATCATTAACAAAATTTTGTGGAAGGTCAGAGAGAAACCTGCTTTAATTAAGACATTTATTTTTTGCTATCTCAAACTGGTCATAGGAACTTTGTGAACAAATGCTTATTTTATTGTTAGGTACATTCCACTGTACATTTTATATAATGCATACTGTGCATCAGGAACAAGAATTTAAAGTGACATTTTTTAAATTGGATACTTTAAATAAGATGTTATATGTCTTAGATTTCTCCATAACATGGTACTCAGAGCAACTATACTTGCATTGTGTATGGCATCTGCATCTGGCGCTAATGCAATACTATGTGCAATTCTGGTTAACTGCAAAGCTTTCATCTTTCTGTCATCTCCCGTGTTTTATCTGCTGATGTCTTATGCTAACTGTGGAAATGGTACGATTATAGCCCTAATTAACATGAAACTCATGAGTTCTGTAAAGTTCTTTGAAAAACTTGCAGAAGAATTAGCATATGGGCAAGAGTTAATCTGGATGGCAAAACCTGTTCATGCTTGGAATGCAGTCACTTAAAACATAAATGTAAGATGCAGTACATTTTGAAATGTAATTGGTTTCTAAAAGAAAATTTTATTATGGAATCAGATTCATATTAATTCTGATGTAATAGCTCAGAAAATGCTTGTTGGCATAGTTTCTTAAATACACTGCTTCAACACATCTTGTATCCTGCTCTTACCTTGCATGGAGTTTGTGGGTGGTAAATTAGCTTTTGTCATATTATTATTTGCTAAAGTACAGGAAAAATCTTAATAATCTCATCTCCTCCCACTGAGTTCTGAGTGTCTTAGTGATATCTCTTACATTTAAACAGCAACACACTGCAATAAGATGCCAAATAATTCTCCAGCATTGCCACTGTTACTCTTGAACATCAAAGATTGAGCAGAAATTATGAACATTTCCTGTTTCTCATTCTATAAAGAATATCTAAGGGTGCATTAATAAATAAATAATAAATTATTTATTGCCACTTGCACACTAATCTCTGTTAGCACTAAACTTGTACTGAAAGAGATTACAGAGACATGACAACATTGTTTTCCCAAGCATACTTTTGATACACATCATTCCTCATCCTGTTATATCAATGTAAAGTAAATAAGCAGTGGGAAAACTATTATTTCAGTTCCAGGTCAAAACAGTCACCAAGGCATGTCTGGTACTATACCTTAATAAGGCATTTCTTTATATTGCATACATTGCTGGTTATCAAAAGTTCAACTTCATTGCTATTGTTCACAAAAATTGGTAATTTGTAGACATGTACTAGTTTTAATAATAAAAGATGTGAAAGTGAGTAGGTCTCTGGATATTTGTGTACAATAGAGTAATTATTTAGAGTACATTAATATGGGCATATTCTTGAATTGCATGTGCATGCAAATGTGTGGTTTGAAGGAGTACTGAAGTGCTCTGCTTTTAAGTTTTCCTTATAGGTTTTTCCTTGGGATATTAGTAGTAAAACAGTAGCCTTAGTAACATTATATGTATGTTTTGGAAATAAAAGGCTGTCATTTATGGCTGTTGTACTACTTCTGTTCATTTATGGTAAAGTAATATAATGCTTCTAATAAAACACTTTTTTTGCTTTGTAATCAATTATGAATGTTTTGGTTTAATTACTATTTTTATAACTGGAAATCTGTGAATTTGAAAACATTTGCTGAAGCTGGTTTATGAAAGAAATCCATTTTGTTAACGATAGTGGTTATAATATAAGGTTGTGAGTGGTTTTAGAATTAAGCATACATGGAAGAAGTTCTTATGCATGTAAGACGGATGCTATAATTTTAGTGGAATTACAGTAATTTAGAAATAATGTTATTTTATACAATAACCATTGATTCTCTTGTATTACATTTTTCTGGTAGAAACTTATGCTTTGCTGTTATAAACGTTAGGCTGAAGGCTTATGAAGCCTTTTGTATGGAAAAGAACTGAATTTTAGTAAAGGAAATTGCTCAGAGTAGCAAGCAAAATCAGTTTAAAATATGCATTTCTAGGTTCTGGTGACTTAGAATACCTGTAGTTTCTGTGCATAATAAGAAGAAAGATATTTAAATATCTTTTTAATCTTACTGATAATACATGTTTGGATATAAATGTTTTGTTGAAAAAATGTATATATTATACACAATAAAAATGAAAAATAAAGTAATACTTAATGAATAATATAGCTAAAATAACTAGAGCATCAAAAATAAATGAAACACTGAATCGATTACACAAGTAGTGCCAGTATTTCAAACAGTTTGCATTCTTCTTCAAAGGTAGAAGACAAGTGAAGGTGGTGAAAATAAACATTGAATCTTAAAAGGTATCATAATGCATGAAAGCAGTGAAATAAGCCATCAGGGGAAAAAAGTGGAGAAATACAATAGTTGAAAATATAAACATTGAAAAATAACAAGTAATTAAAAAGGGTTATAACCATGTAACATTTAAACTTGGCAATATATGTGCTTTTGCTTTGCAAAATAAAATCTTGCCGTATATCTCTAAGACAACTTTTAGGGAATGAGCCAGTAATGCATCAGTAACTATTAACATATTGAGTACTGGTATGCTTTTGATTAATTTTATCCAGAGACACGTTGATTTTTTTCTGTGATTCAGTAAGGACACAAAATATTAACTTACTGTAACAATTAGTTCTTTTGGAAACATGTATAGGCAATTTTTATAAAAATAATTTGGGCAGTTTCTGGGGACCAGTATTACCCACAACAAGAAATTTTACCATGGGACCAGCAGGCTATGATAATCCAAGATATGTTTGAATTCTTTGATTTTGATTTGTTTCACTAATTATGAAGAATGTGATGGAAAACTGCACTTTTGCTTGCAATGCTTTCCTAATTTTCATCAATTAGTATTTAAAAATAACATTTGTCTGATAATTCATCTTTTAGTTTAATTTATGTATTAGAGCTAAATTCATTCTTTGATAGTAGTGATTATTAACATATTCCTCATTAGCATATCAGGTTTTTTATTGTAAAAGTGTATTTACTAATAATTCACAATATAGTTTGTTCATGGTAACAAGTATTTCAATATATTCAGAATTACATTTCAATGATGCACCAACTCTTAACCCAGTGGCAGTAGCATTTAGATACCGGCCATAGAAGTCCACTCTATAGGTAGATTTCAATTTGTAGTAGACTGCCATGGTTCAATGAAAATTGTGCCAGTGGTCCTCAAGGACTGCTTAACAAGTTAAATGTATCGTCAAAATCCTTATAGTGGGACTGAGCAGTCTAAGTAAGCGGAATTTGGTTTATAGACTGCCTATGATAGTTCATTGGGAATAAAGGATTATATAGTTAAAAATAATAAAAACTAGAGAAACAAAAATAAATAAAATACTGAAACAGTAACACATATAGCACTATATTTGAACAGCTTATATTCTTCTTTCAAGGCAGTGGACAAGATTCTTGTGCTATTAATGTGCCTGTATCAGTGTTTTATTTATTTTTGCTTTTCTAGTTTTTATTATTTTTAGCTATGTATGTAATATGTATAAAGTGAGTAAAGCTCTATTTAATTGGGTATTGATTTTTGCATCTAGTTACTGCATAAGTGGTGCACCACTTACCAAGGAAATTAACAATGCCAATGCAGTGTCACAATGTGAAATGCAATTTTGCTGAACTTTGTGTGTTTGTACATGTGTCAATGCAAAATTGGAGAGCTGCATTCAATGCAGGGGGGCCCCATAATATATATTAATATTTTGCAATGGGTCATCTTTATTAAAATATCTTCTTTTGAAAATCTTCAGCCTGAAAATATAACTTTAGGTCTTTTTTCTTGCAATTAGTTACAAATTCTTCATAACACTGAGGCATGTAATTCAGGCCTCTGAAAAATAGTTGATTAAGATATATCATCAATGCCAATTAGGCCAAAATTGACTTGTGATTTCAAATGTAATTAATTACATATGTTTAATTTAACAGACTGTACCACAGTGTTGATATTTAAACCAGAAAATTAAAACCACCCACGTACCTTAGTTTCATAAGAAATAATGTGCAACATGCTGGGAAACTGGAGATGCAAGTTTAAATGCTCTTTGATTGAGTAGCCAGGATGGGATATTGTTCTGGAGTATTCGCTTGCTCTGAAGAGCTGGGTAACTTTAGGAGGCTTTGAGCTCGTTTGCATCATCAATATGATCATTCCATTTATAATTTTGCAAATCTTTCCAGTTAGCATGGAATAAGTGAATATTCAGGTTTCTGGAAATCTGGTTATTTAAACCATTTCAAATAAATCTTGTATAAGCTTTCTAGTACTTCTACTGTTTTAATAAAAAAATATTTTTGGGTATTAACTTATAATACTCAAACAAAAACTGTCCTGAGCATACATCATACCTTCAATTATAAGGTAAATTAACTCAATAAATACAATAACAAAAATATATTTAATAAATCATTACAACATATGATAAAAATAACAACATAAAATTATTTGTATCAAACTAGACTAAATTGCACAATCATTATTTCAGTGTAAATGAAAATTTATCTAATATAGTTTGATTAATGTTAAATTGCTATTCACTTTCTATACTTAACACCTTTGTAAATTATAAACTAAATTAACATTAACCATATTTTGAATCCTGCTATAAAGTTAAATGGCAATATTGTTACCTAATCTCAGAATTTTGCAAAAAATTATGAACGTTAAAAGAATGAGATCCTTTTTAGATTATGCAGGTCAATAGAATGAAATCTTTTGTCTGTTAAAAGAGAAAGAATGGGTGGGTGATTCTTAGATATGTTTTCATGCTGCTTACAAATTTTTCATCACCCAAGGTTTTTGATTCATCACATGAGTTTCAAAATATACCCAATTTTAATGTTTCTAATGCAATATGTAATATCTGAGTTAAAATTTTATATATATATACACACACACACACACACACACCAAAAGTTTTACACACGCACGTGCGAGTGTACTCACACACACAAAGTTTAATATATATGTATGTGTGTGTACCAAAAGTGTATGTGAAGTAGATTTTTGACAATACTGTGCTTGAGAAACATCCATTTTGCTACATTTTCCCTGAAAGCACTGTTACCACTGTTTTGGTGGAAAAGCTCCCCATGTTCTTTACTCACAGTGCCAATACTGGTAGTTTCCTGCCCTGGAATGAGTGACATTCCTTTGGCGAGTTCTTTTTGATACATATTTTCTCTTATCTCTGCTATCCTACTTGCACAAAAAAGCAGTAGAATTTAATACAGCAAAATTGTAGTCCAAATAAGAGAGCAATCACTTTTAAATTCTCAGATTATGTGCGAGCTATACTTGAATCAATAGCATTTAACACCCATTTTTGCTACAGAGGCACCACAGGCGATGAACACTGATGATTCATTACATGAAATGATATATTGCGAGAGGATTTATTTTTAAGGAAGGAATCGTTCCAGGCCTAAGTTTAGGGTGCCTCCCCGACATTTGCCATTTATGAAGACTGAGGAAGACCTGGAAAAAACCTCAGTCAAGGAGGATGGCCCTGGAAGGATTCAAACCCCAAACCACCCACTCACAAGTCCACGCCCTTAATGACCTCGGCCACCTGTGGCGGTCCAGCTATACTTGTCATATTTGATAACTTATAACAAATTTCATGTTTTCATATAACACCTTCATTCCAGTTGCATAGGATACAGAAATAGATGAATATTTGTTTCCATTTTGTAGCAGAACTGCTTTCAAACATGCTTTTGAGGAATCTGTGAACAAATGCAAATTTCTGGTTTATGCTCCAGCCACAGAGATTCCAACAGAGGTTTCCTATTGTTACAGAATATTTAGTATTCCTGTATAGAAAAAAAATCTTCAAATTGTTTTCAATATTAGTAGGAAAAAAAACTTACTGTTATGTCATTCTCTATCAAATTCCAGCCCTTCAATCATGACGTGAGTAATGCTTTGCTTTTAGATATATCAAAATCATTAACCAAATCCTTGAGATTCTTCTGTAAAAGAAAATGAGGCTTGGAAGCATTAACACTGTCCATTAATTTTGAGTTATTCTAAGCTATTCAAGCTATTCATCACTTGATCATTCCAAATCTCAGCATTGTAATTCCAAATTTAAGGTATATAATGGAGTTGGTAAGGGAAGCTCTAATCCATGAGGCACAAACATAATTCATGTTTCCAGAGATAAAATGTAGATATGTAACAATATGTTTAGACCTTGTTTTCTTGCAGATACATTAATTAAGCAAAATTGGCAGTCATTTAAACGATATTTAAATTCCTGCCATATTATCAGAAAGAAAACTTATGATGCAATCCTTTGTGCTAGTTAATAAGAGTTATGCATGAGGCACAATAGATTTCATGGTTCAATTTTTATTTTTGTCTATATACCAATCAAAATAACATTCTAGTCTAAGCCCCTAATATTGAACCTCTATGCTTTTAAATGTAACCCACACAAATGTAAGTTGGTCCTAGTGATGTAGTGGTTACCATACTTGCCTCATAAACCCAAGATCGCGGGTTCGAATCCGGCCAGGACCGATGGATTTTTTTGGTCGTAAAAATCCTAAATATGGCTTCGTTCAGAAGGGAAGTAAAGCCGTGGATCCCATGTCGTACATTTACGGCACGAAAAAGAACCTGAAGCCTGAAAGAGAGGCCTCTGAGCAAAATTTGTCGGCCGTTTCACGCCCTGAGTTGATGGGACGCTGATGACCCAAGATATTAAAAAGTGTCCATAAATAAATCAATCAATCAAAAAAAATCACAAATGCAAAAAGAATTGTTTTCATCATTTACACAATTTTGAGGCCTATTTTACATTGTAAAACACATTCACACTTTAAATTAATACTCAAGAAAACACCGGCAATAATACTTGTTTCATAAAATAAAGTTTAAGTTCAACTGAGATAAGGTTGATATAGAGGTGATTTGGTGACACATTCCATTAGGTCATATAAGAAATAAGAATCAATCTAATGAGGAACAAAATTTACTGTTGTGAATTTGTACTTCATAGCCACAGTGATTAAAGCTATAAGTCAATTGTTAAAGCACTAAAATGGGAGGGGGAGAAAATATTAGTGTGTGAAGAACTCTGTATGCCAACAAAAATGAAAAAGTTACTTTTAATTTTATAAAAAGAGTGCTAGAAAATATTTGGCTTCATTTTTGGAATCAGAAGATTAAAGTGCATAAAAATGGCAGTAATTGTACACTTACAAATTACTGTTGAGCAACATTTTAAATAATAGAGAGTAGTAGATTATACTTAAACAAAATTAAATATATGTTGAAGTACATTTTATGACATAAATTAATTCTGCAATTTTTTATGAGGAAATCACTGAAATTTCATTAATTTTTTTTCACTTGGACATATTTTGAAGATTGTTGCCTTCTTCATCAGCATGGTCTCTCTGTCAACTTCCCAGCATATTATTCAGATGTTGCTCTGTAGATTTTACGAATTTGTTGGTGAGGTTATTGTTGTTTCGAAGATCAAAATTAATTAATTTTATTTATATATATATATATATTTATAGAAGTGACAGTATAGTAGAATATATATATTGTACTATACGGTCACTTCTATAAGTTTCTGAAGAGATTTGAAGAGTTTAAAACTTAATCTTGGAATTTGTGGTTTACTGTTGAAAATGGTAACTATTGCTGACTTCTCTGTATGCTTATATTTATAAATTTTTTATTTGTTCCTTAATTTGTAGGGTAATGTTTCTTTTCTAATATATTTCATATTGCAGGTTTTAGGACTGATTTTTTAAATGCCTACTTGTTTTCCTGGCAGAATTTTGTCTTTGGTGTAGGTTTTCAAACTATATTTATTTACTGGAACCAAAATAATGTTCATATTTTTAAATATTTTCTGGAATTTTTGGTGTGCCCATGGATGGAGTGTGAATTTCTGGCACATGTGATCTCCTTTGTAGATTTTCAGTGTGGTAATGTCTTTTATTTGTTTTTTGAATTTTTCTATTTTCGTATTTACCATCTATTGTGTAGCCATTTTTCTGTGCTACATATGCTTTTTTGGTACTTCAATTAATTTTTGGGCTTGCATATTTGTAGGTTATGTTTTTGGGCTTGCATATTTGTAGGTTAGTTAATCTGAATGTAAGACTGTTGATTATTAGAGTTTATATAGTTTTGGTTTATGGCTGTTGCTTTTGATGTAATAATTTGTATGGGTATCTTTTTTGAATATGCCAACTTCCAGTATAAAGCAGCAAGCAGTGATCTGCAGGGCAGTTGTCATATGAAGATGAATCTGTGGTCCTCTCCTATGCTCCCTTGTCCAAAAAAGATAGAACAGATGGAGTAGCATAAACCTAGCAAAGCACCACCTCTAAAGGCTAATGTCACTCATTCAACCAAGAAGATCATGGTCACAATCCACAATCTTTTGGGACTGTGAAGGAATACTCTTCATTGACTTCAAAGAGGTGAACACCACAGTACTGTGCTGGCCTACTGCACAGACTACGTGCTTCCATCAAAGAGAAAAGGCAAGGAAAGATGATTGGTGCTGTGCGCATTCTTGACCACAGCGAGCATGTGCACACAGGCTCTTGTTGCAGCTGTGAAGAAATGTGGCTTTAAGGAGATTAACCATCCACCCTACAGCCCAGATCTAGCTCCCAGTGACTATTTCCTCTTCTCAAAACTCAAGAAGAACCTTCGAGGAAGGAAATTTAAGACAAAGAAGTGATGGATGGTGTTTATGCCCATTTTGCAGACAAAACTTATATTGGGGGGGGGGGATTGAAATGTTAATTCAAAGATGTGAGGAGTGTATTGCAATAAAGGGTAGCTATATTGAAAAATGAAGTATAGTTTTTGTCTTTATCATACATAGAAAATGGTTAGGCTGGAAACTTAATAGACCTACCCTCGTCTATAGAATATGATCAATCTGACATCTTTTTATTGCTTTCATAGAATTTCATATATTTATTAATCAGAAGTTTAACTTTTGCTTGTTCTTTTAATTAGGCATTTAGAAGTGCAATTTCTAATGTCTCACGTTTACATTATACATTGACTTGGGATTGACCAATAGAGTAACCAAAGTTGTTGCTGAAGTAAAGGGTCATTCAGAAGTCACTCCCCAGCCATCGTATGGCTGAAATTTCACTAGGGAAAAAATTTGGATGGCAGCACTGACTGCATGCCTTGTGTATAGTTATTGTATTTACTTATCCACCAAGGCAAGCACACATTCCAAAGTCTAAACTTCAGCATACAATGAGCAGATTACCTGCTAAGAAATGCCAGAAATGTAAAAGTACCGACTTTCTTTAGTGCAGTGTACATCATCCGAGTGCAGAGGAACTTGTCGATGACCCATTAGTTTCTGTTATACAGATAGTTAATATTTATATCAAGGTGTATGTAGCAGAAGAGATCATATTTAATCCTAACATTAAACTCTGAGCTCATGAACTTTTATAACTTCTTAATGTGATGAAATTACAACCTAAGACAAAAAAATGAGCCTACTCTTTAAACAGTGATTTGTCTAAGCTCTGCTCAGCTCAGCGCTTGATTTATGCCTCTACAGCATTTAGCCTCATTCTTTTACAACCAGTCACATTGAGTTCATGTTAGACATACCCGATAGTAAATAAAACAACTATCTAGCAGTGGTAGCTACCAAAGTTCAAATCCTACCCAGGTGTGAATTGCTTTATTTATTATTTATTCAAGAAAAATAATGTTTAGTATACGCATGAATATAACTTCAAATTGCAAAGTCCCTTTTGAATTTTAAGGCATTTATCCTCTTAAAAAAAAAAAACCTAACAAGTAATCTTTGTTTTCAAAATAAATAGGAAATTTGTAATTATTTTTAAATTAAATAAAAGTCATTTATATTTTCTTTTTATTTTTCATTTTAGAATATTTATTAATTTAGCATTTATTTTGAAAACAAAGATGATTAATTTGTATTTTTGTTTTTGAGCTTAAATGCCTTAAAATTCAAACATATGTTGCCCATTAAAATATAATTTTATTGCCATATATTACAATTTTACTTCCAAAATATAACAAATAAAAATTTCAAGCATAATGAGGATTTGAACTGACATTCCTCTTTTTTATTTGGTACGTGTGTTTGTCTACTGAGCCATTAGAACAAATGGTATGAGCAAATGCATTTCCTGTTCATGGCATACTTGAGCAGGAACTGAAGGCAGCATTGTGAACCTAGTGTAGGCAACTACTTGTGATGTATTTGCAATTGGACATGGTTTCTGGCCATTGCTCATGTTTTGTCTAAGGTGTACATCTTAAGACAAAAATGTTTTGACTTGAGAATCCTGAATATATCTAAGTCCACTTCAGACAGGCCTTCTTCACCAAACTCTTCTTGTTAACAGGTCAGCTGATCAGCTGTAGTATGATAGATAAGTTATATGGGTACTAATGTGTGTGTGTGTGTGAGACACATGGCATTTACTGGAAACATGACATGACTTAGAATCAAGCTTTATTTAGTGCCACAATGATACCAGAAGTTGGACTTTTAACTCTAGAATTGGACCTTTTTTGGTGTACAGTAAAAGAGGGTATGAATGAATGAATGGGGTTTAAGGGCACCACAGGCGATGGACACTGATGGTACATGACATGAAATGATATATTGGAAAAGGATTATTTTTAAGGAAGGAATCGTTCCAGGACTAAGTTTTAGGGTACCTCCCCGGCATTTGCCATTTATGAGGACAGAGGAAAACCTGGAAAAAACCTCAGTCAGGAAGGACGGTCCTGGTGGTATTCGAACCGAGACCTCCCGCTCACGAGTCCGAGACTTAACGATCTCGGCCACCCGTGGCGGTGTAAAAGAGGGTAAAAATATATACATACATTAATAAAATTTTGAACTGTTTCAGGTTCTTTTTAATTCAGATTTGGATTATAATCCCCTAGAGATTAATGAGAGATAACCATTAGAATTAATTTGAAAATGCAGAACATTTTACATTATTCATGGTATGTAAACTCAAACTTCTCTATGTTGGTACCATATATTACAAAGTAATTGAAGGATGCCTCCTTACTTTCGCTGTCAAAGATGATTAGGAATAAATTACAGAAATTGCAGTCATAATAAATATATATTTAAAAAGTTGTCATTAATTATTATTAATAGTAATTGAAGAAATATTTTCAACATACAGGATGGTTCACTAGCCCCTTAAAATTTAGTTTTATGCAACCCATAATTTATAGACAACCTACGAATGTTGATCCCAGTTCCTATTCAGGATTAATACAGTGATATGTTTAATTTGGCACTCTCAAAGACAAAGAATTGTTAGTGCCAATTTAAATTCAGTGTTGAAACTCAAATTAACTTTAAAATGATCACAGATGAAAATAACACATTTCTCTAGAATGTATCCATGAACACTATGAGCAGATACCATACAGCTGTTAACTGCTGTCCATATGTTAAGCCAGTAGCTAAGTTGGAACAAGACTCAGAACTATGGTTCAGAAGCCAGGATGCATAAGACATGCAAATATGGGCAGTTTGTTTATTTTAAATTAAATTGAAATAATTTTATGTTTACACCCATTCTTATCACACTAGCATCATAGGTGGAGTAGGCAAATTAGTTTATTTTTTCATTATCAATTTATCACCATTATTATGAATATGCAATGTGTTCTTTTCTAAAGTATGCCTTTATATTTGGGTCTAGAATATTTTTTTCTTTTCCCATTATTTTATTAGCTACATTTATGATCAGTATATGAATAAAAAAATGTACTTGCATCAGTTAAGTTACAAACCACCAATCCATTTTAAGTCTTAATGGCAACTGTAAACATACTGTTTCAGCCACACTGACAACACTCCACAAAACCATAAAAGGTGCACTTAGTGTGCATTCCCTCTCACTTGACATTTATTATTATTATTATTATTATTATTATTATTATTATTATTATTATTATTATTATTATTATTATTATTATTATTATTAATACTTTATTCACCATTTGGATCATTTACTTGATATGGGGCTTCATCCAGAATATAATATAAGCAATATACAAGTTTAGTAATTATACTAGATTTACAATATGCCTTATTTAAAGTTCATATATTCACTTACTGAATAAAAGGTATGTTATAGTAGAAAGGCTTTTACTTCTTTATTAAATTGTTTTATATTAGTTATTTTTTAATATTTATTGGTAGATTGTTATATATTTTAATGCCTACATTTGTGACATTATTTTTTAAAATATTTCTCCTGCATATCCGAACATGGTCATTTTTCTCTCTTGTGTTATGAGAATGAATATCTATATTTGTACATAATTCTTCTTGATGTCTCTTATGTCATTTCGTGTCTATAATGATGTTTTCATTTAAGGTATTATAACACATCATGTGGAACAACCTCATATTACAGCCACAATCATTGTTAAGCAGCAATAATATCAACATTTTCGAATAGTATTTTTCTTTTGATGCAAAAAGGTTGCCGGTTTTTTTTAAGCTTGGTTGATCTTGCAAAATGGCAAGCACAGCAACATCAATCAATACATTGTATTATGGTTTATCTTCAAGAATTATAAGGGGTTAGTTAACCAGCCTGTATATGTGTCTGTGAAATACTTTTATAGGATAACACAGCTAGTTAACAAATATATTCTGAATAACTGCATATTCTTCATGGGCAGAAGAAATATGCATGTGTACATCAACACTATAAATATGTGTGCATTGTTATTTAGGTGCTACACTTTTATCATCAGTTATTAGTGATTTTGTTGATTATATTACTCCACTTAAGAGCAACATTTCATTTTAAGAGCCTTTGTTTTATAGTGGGGTGTGCTTATTTATTTTTATTTATTTATATCATTTAAATACAAAACGCATTTTTTTTAATTAAAGTAAATTTTACAAATAGCCCCAGTCCTCAGTTCATCAGCACATTTCTTCTGGTCATAGACACAAATAAAAGAAAAAAGAAAACCATTACTTTTAAATATAACAATTAGGAAGAGTGCCTTCGGCAATTCCAGAAGGCACTGAATCCATTCAAAATTTATTCCAATTTGATTGGCTCAGCCCCACAGTCCCCAGTTCATCAGCAGCTACCTACTGGAATATCCAGGGGACCGGGCTTCGATCCATCCAAAAACAAAACACAACATTAAAAGTAATTTATATATTCAATATATTAGGTTATATTTCTTACTATACTAAACCTTTCTTCTTCTTCTTCTTCTTCTTCTTCTTCTTCTTCTTCTTCTTCTTCTTCTTCTTCTGCTTCCTCTTCTTCTTCCGCTTCTTCTTCTTCTTCTTCTTCTTCTTCTTCTTCTTCTTCTTCTTCTTCTTCTTAATTAAACCCAATTGGCCAAATTTATATTCTTTAGAGTTGCTCATTCCTTTGGGCCTTATACACACTAACGCCTGGTTATTGGTGTATAAGGATCCTGTTTAACTAATATTAGAAAATTAGTCCCATACCCTCCTCTACTCATTCCATCCTCCTTTCACTATCAGACAGTTTTATTCTCAAGCACATTTCAAGTATTTTATACCCATAACCATTTTTATGTTGCCTTGCCTAAGTATTTTCCTTGTTCCTTAATGTTTTCATCTGATTTTAAATTTAAAATTCTTCTACATCTTATTTCATTTGGTAGGTTTTCCCATTTTCTTAATATGAATAGTTCCCTCCAAAACTTAGTTTGCTTACATTGTAGTATACAATGCCAAGTACTATCTGGTTTTGCACACATAGGACATTTCTCCATAGTGTGTCCATTTTTTAATCCACTTAAATATTTTACTCCTGTTCTAAACCATGCCAACCCTTCTCTTCCTATCTTATCACAAATTTCAATATACCTTTCTCTTCCCCACACATTTTTTAGTGTACTATATAATTTCAGAGATTTTTTGTGTTAAGATTTGCCCATATTTCCTGTTTTTCTATATCCTCAATTCTTATTGTTATCTCTTTCCAAAATCCTTTACCCAACCTTTCTCCCTTGTACCATACTAGTCCCATGCCCACTTCTTGTACAATATTTTGGATTTTAGATAACCAAGTTTCTCTCCCTTTGATTTTACCTTGTGCTACCAGACACTGCTTAATAATATTCTCGTCCTCTAGTCTCCCTATTCTATACCAGTATTTCAATACTCTTTCCCTGACCTTGCTTTTATAGCCCAATCTTCCTAGTTCACTTAGAGCAACCTCGTTAGGTAAAGATCTAAGTAAGCCTAGAACAATTCTACAAAATAATCTATTTATCATATTTATCCCTTTCCATCCTTCATCTGACCCCCAAATTTCTATTCCATACATCATTCCACTCTCCACGATTGAGCCATATATTCTCTCCAACCATTTTACCTGCATATTTGGTATTTTGTTAACACAAGATCTAATTACACTCATGGCTACTTTTCCTTCTGCTAATGCTTTCCTTTTTTGATCACTCCATTTCCCATTACTGGACAATCTAACACCTAAATAATCAATTTTCTTAACAACTTCAATTTCTGTGCCCTCCCACCACCATTTTTCCTGTTTTTTTAATTTGAAACCTTTTTTCATCACCATAATCTTAGATTTGTTTTTATTTATCATAAGCCCCCATTCTCTACAAAATGTGCCTATAGTTTCTAATGATCGTGTTAATCCTATACTTGTTAGAGTACCTGTTACCAAATCATCTGCAAAGAGCACATCCGGTATCTCTATATTATTTATAGTTGGCAAATGTACATTACCTTTGCTAATTTCTTCTAAAACATCATCGATAAACAGATTGAAGAGAACTGGACTTAATTTACATCCTTGTCTCAGACCTACATTGTTTGATATTTTTTCTGTAACTCTACCGCTCTCATATTTAACATAAAATTCGTTTTCCTTATAAATATTCTGAATTACCTTTATAAAATTCTGGCTTACCCCTTTCTTTCTCAGTTTAACCCAAAGTGCTTCTCTAGAAATTGTGTCAAAAGCTTTTTCCAAGTTCAGAAACAACAAATAAATTCTACCTCTTTTGTTACTAAGATATTTTTTGACTAATGTTCTAATTATAAACATATTGTCAAATGTTCTTTTACCTTTCTTGAAGCCTGATTGAAATGCTGAAATTTTCTTTTCTTTCTCTGTCCATTCTTGTAATCTCTTTGCTAACACTCCAGTGAAAACTTTCCCAATAATTGAAAGTAAACTAATTCCTCTATAATTTGCTGGGTTCCTAATATCACCTTTACCTTTATAAATTGGTGTTACAATTGCCACTCTCCAATTTTTTGGTACTTTTCCTTCTTCAAAGATTATGTTCAGTAATTGCCCAGCATGTTTAATCTGTTAAGGTCTTCTATCCAAGCTTTCCAATATTCCCCTGGTATTCCATCTATTCCACATGCTTTGTTAGGTCTTAACTTTTTAATTTGTTCCAAAACTTCTCTTGAAGTTATTTTGCTATCTAACAAGTCTATTTTCCATAAATTATCAATATTCAAATTATCCTGAATAATCAAAGTTTTTACTCCCAGAAGGCCCTGAAAAAACTTATATCACTCTGATGGTGGTACCACATAATTTCCTCCCTTTCATTTGCGCATTTTACTTATCATTGCCCAAATTGCCTTGTTGTCACTCTTCCTTGCTGCCTCGTTTAATTTCTGGCTAAGCTTCTCCCTCCACTCTTCCTTTTCCAATCTCTAATAAGCACCTGTATTCCCATCTTACTACAAGGTAATTGTCCCTATCTGTCTCCTCTCCTGTTTGTCTCCAGCCTTTTAGCTCCCTCTGTACCCTTCTTCTTGTATCTGCACATTCTTTATCATACCAGCTATCATTGGCTTTTAACTTCCCCTCAAGCACTTTCATTTTGTTTCCTGCTTTTTTAACGGACTCCTCTATACTAAAAATACATTCTTCAACTTTTCTATTCTCTAATAATGCTAACAAATATCTACCCCCAATACGCTCCACTTCTTGATTTAACTTTGTATGGAACATTTCAGCTAAATCATTTATCCATCTGTAGTGTTTTAATTGTCTACCTAACCAGAAATTTTTCTCCCTCCTACTATATTCTATCATTTGGATCTCCATTCTTAGTGGGAAGTGATTACTTGCACTTATCATATCCATAATCTCAAAGCCAACTATATACCTATCCAGACCTAAGGTATATAACATATAATCTATAACACTTTGCCCATTTTTATTTACAAAAGTGAATTCTCCCCTCTCATCATTCCCTTTCACTCCATTACACATTAAGAAGTTGTTCTCTTCACAGAACTCTATTAATTTTTTTTCCCTCATTATTGAAAACTTTATCATTACTACAACCCTTCTCTAAATTTGCTTCTTTTGGACCCCAGGTATTAAAATCTACCCTAATCTGTTCTTCCCCTATTCTTGCATTTAGATCCCCCACTAGCATTAATTCTACATCTGTATATTTGTCCTGTAGTTCTTCAATGTTTTGTCTCAATTTAATGAACAAATTTGAGTCATAAAAGCTTGAAGAGCTAGGTGGATTATAAACAATACCTAAACACACATGTACTCCTTCCACATACATCACTGAATTTACACCGCAGCAGTTTATCACCTCCTGAATTCTTTTCAACCTTAATTTTAAAACATTTATCTCTTTTCACAAATAACCCTATGCCATCTGACATCCGATCTTTTCATTTAACTTTCACCCCTTTTTTTCCATAATAATCATACTCCGTGACATTGATGACAGAATTGTTTAATAACCATGTCTCTACCACTGCTGTGTTTATTTAGTATTCATTGAACTGAAATTGTTTAGAAATAAAGAGAGTGTGTTTTATCTAACCCATGTTTGTTATATTTTGGAGGAGCATATTTATTCCCAAACTTAATGTTCTTATCAGCTATTATTAAGAAAGAAATTTACAAAATCAATGTGGTTGCTGAACAGAAAACAAATAATTAATATTGATCTTGTATGAATTGTAAACAGTTAAAAACAAAGGCTTCAGTTGCAGTTGCAGAATGAGTACAAATTGTACTGCAAAGGTTTTTTTTTCTTTTTTCTTCTTCTTTTTTTATTTTTTCCCTCTTCAGGTTTTGTAGAAATTGTAAACTTGGCTAGATTGTCTTTTTTTAAGAATAGGGAAAAGAAGAGCAAAGGTGAAAGCCATACCTGAAGTCAACAATCTAACTGCTTGTTCCTCATTTATTCTTAATATTGCCATTTGCTAACTTTTCGTTTTTGTATCTACCTATCCATTTTGTTGGTAAAACATATATGAACATAAAGGTTGGTAACACACCCACTTAATGTTTTTGTACATAAGTGAGGCACTGGATAGATTTTTGGCACTTCATTCACATGAATGAACATTGAAATAATATGCTAATTTTGCTACACAATCTGTGGAGTATTTTTAGTCATGTAATATTAAAAAAAGTCTTACCTAGCACAGTGGAGCATAGTCCCTTTCATTGAGACTCCATATCTATTCCAGTGTCCTCTTTATTTTTAAAAATAGACTGCAGAATTTTTTTTTCATATCACAGTGAGCTGCATTGTTGCATTATCTTTCTCATCCTCTGAAATTTAAATTTAACCTTTAAATGGTAAAAAGCCAGACTAAGAATTTGGCTTGTAAAAAGACCTGGATGATACTTGAACATTGGGTAATGTGACAGTTATACATAAATGAGTGAACTCACATACATCACCATCATATTATGCTGCATATTGAAGTTCCAAGTTCATGGTATTTGTGTGTGGTTTTATAATCCTTGCATATACAAGTTGCATTAAATGAACAAGTATTTTATAAACCTAAATGAAAAATATGAAACTTATTTATATAAGTAAAATATATGAGTGTAGTTTTGAAATTTTACAGTAAATTTTTATGCTTCACTGGAAGAAACGGGTCTCTTGTCCAAAGTTATCAACACAGTTGGTTGGCATGTGTGCATACAGTCTTAGTGAAATGTTCGTATAAAAACTGACATATATTATTTTGGGTTGTTGGTTGCCCATGAAGTTAAAACCAAGCATGGTCAGTGAAAAAAAGAATTGAGTCTGCTGATGTAATTATGTTATATTTCTGAACTACAAAATTCTATATAGTTTTAATTTATGAGGTTTTGTGGGTGCCTGCTCTATGACATTCCTGCCTCTTGTGACAAATGTATGAGATACTTCTGTGGAGAGTGCTGTAATTTTGCACCTCTCATCTAATTTTTCTGCAGAACATAATGCTTTTTATAACTAGAAATTTCTTCCAGGCTCCTAAGCCCGGAAGAAACTTCTAGTTTTAAGTCTGACTCCGGCCGTGAAAGCTTCCGACTACTCATAATGCTTTTTATTCCTTTTTTTTATGGAAAGAACTTAAGGTATGCTCTTTCTCTATGGATCTAATTATGGTACTGCTTGTTTGGACTGGCATATCAATTTTTTTTCTGTTCTACCACAAGTCATTTTAATGTACATATATAAAAAGAATACACTCTATTTTACTATCAGCATTATTAATCGGTCCTGGTGTTGTAGTGGTAAGCATACTTGCCTCCTAAACCCAAGGTTGCAGGTTCAAACCCAGTCAGGATCGATGGATTTTTTTCGGGTGTAAAAATCATAAGTATGGCTTCCTTTGGAAGGGAAGTAAAGCTGTGGGTTCCATGTCGTACATTTACGGCACAATAAAGAACCTTGAGCCGGAAAGAAGAGACCTCTGAGCAAAATTTGAGAGTCGTTTCACGCCCGGAATTAAATGGGTCGCTGATGACCTGAGATGTTAAAGAGCGTCCTTAAATAAAACAAATAAAAAAAAATCAGCATTATTAAACACATAGCACGCCTATATTCAAATCTAGGTGTAGCCCAGGGATGATAAGTAAATTACTTGTGACTTGTAGTTTCTTTTTTTGCTGTCAATGTTATAACCTGTTTTAAGCTCTTCCCTTGTTTGAGTTTCTTGATTTTCTTGTCTACAATTTCTTGGCTCTACCCATTGGCTTTTGCCATTGTATTATGTGAGAGTACTCTTCGTTGTATTCATCAAACTCATTCATGGGTATGTTAATGAGTCTATGCTAAACTGTTGAGAACTGCATGTTTGTGTGCTATGCTACCAAAAAATTCCAGAAAATACTCTGAGAGTTTGGGATTGCATGGTCCTCAGTGAACAAATTTAGACTAAATCTGTTCAACCCTGTTGATAATGATAGGGTACCTGATGAGAAGAAGCCAATTATATATCAAATCAACTGTTTGGAATGCAACAAGTGTGTATTGGCAAAACAAAAAGAAAAGCATTGGAATTAGGCTAAAGGAACACTGGAGAAACATCAGGTACGATCAGATAGATAAATCGGTGGTTGCACATTACTTTTGGATAGATAAACATGATATAGAAATGGAAGTCAAATTATTAAAATTCATAGATAAACCTTTGGAACTGGGAATATGGGAAAATTTTTTTATAATTATATATGAAGATAAGGTTATGAACTTTGAGATCCTAACAGAAGAGAAATTAATTCAAAAGTTCATAAATTGTCCATGAGAGCTATACCAAGTCCATCAAGCTACAATGAATCCCGCAGTCGACTTACAGCTGATGATGCGGACAAAAGCCTGTGAAACATGATCTGCATGATAAGTGGAGCATAAGAGTATTAAATTGACTCAAGTGCTAATAAAAAATAGTTAATTACTTCCCTGTATTAGTTTTGATAAGAAATCAAATTTAAATGTATAATTTATATTTATACATTACAAATTATAATAACTGTATATTTTTGTTTAAATATGTAAAATATTATGTTGCGTTTTCTTTCTGAGTTTAGTGAAAAGACGACTTGTTTCAGCTGATAAATGGGAAAAATTAAAAAAAAAATTCCAAACTGCAAATTACACATTCACTGTAAATCAAGGCTGCATGATCACATGATGGAGTTGTGGAAAGAAAAATTGCAAAAATAATTAATTTTGAATTATTTTATATCAATATAAACCGTATACATTACTCACCAATATAATTTGTGTTATGCCTCCCCAACTGCTGAAGAATAGCCATACTCAATCAGGCTCATCTTTAAGTTTTTCATCTGAAATTACTTGATGTTTACCGCATAACATTGACTTCTAGTGGGAAAAAAAACTTTCCATGTTACAAGAAATCACTCTAGCAATTTTATACCTGGGCATATCACTCACACTGCATCAATATCCTTTTCTTGTTGGCATCGAACACATCTGAAAATTTATACACAGTGTGAAAGCCACTCTTCTTTTCTTCTTCTTCTTCTTCTTCTTCTTCTTCTTCTTCTTCTTCTTCTTCTTCTTCTTCTTCTTCTTCTTCTTCTTCTCCTTCTCCTTCTTCTCCTCCTCCTCCTCCTCCTCTTCCTTCTCCTCCTCTTCCTCTTCTTCTTCTTCTTCTTCTTCTTCTTCTTCTTCTTCTTGTGCTGTAGATTCACTAAGATTGTGAAGCTTTTTCTGCACATCACAGACATTCTGTACTGCTTTTGTCAGAAGGATTCCTGCTGTTTGAAATGTTTCAAGTATACTACAGAGGAAAATCAAATTAGTGCAGGTTTATGCAAAGCTGTTTTTAATACTGTGTCAGTTAACATTTACTGAACTAAAAGTATCCTTAAATTCTGCAGCATATTGCTACAAATAACTTGTAGCTGCTTTTGCTTGGGTATCATTAAAGACACTAAAGAAAGATAACTGAAATATACCACCTCACAACACCGAAAATTAACTGCAACTAAGTGATCTCAGCTCAAAGCCCAAACAGTGTTGGTGGCAGAACACAATGACTCTCATACCATCACTCTATTGCATCATGTCTTTAACATGCATAATTAGTGTTAAGGTGCAAATACTACATTCCACTGCAATACAATGATTTGATATCTTAGTGTCCCCTTTAACATAGAACTAACACCAGGTTCATAAACATTTTCTATTAATAGAGATATAGAGGAAGTAGGGTGAATCCAAACATCAGTTATAGCTTCACGTTAAGTCAAGGTTGAAAAACAGATATTTCAAGCTGCACATCGCACACTTGCAACATAACAGTAAATGCACTTTTATGAACAGATAAAGTATACAAATTCCTTCCAGTGAGAACTGTGATAGTGTCTTGGAAAATATAAACAGAGCTGTCCATGATAGGCATAGTTTATTGTAATAATTAAAATAGGAAGCACTGGGATGTTTATATCAATATTACTGTTCTGTATTAGGCAATACTGCTGAGCTGGCTACATGGTATAAACACAAGAGAAAGAAAGGATAATACTGTTCTTGAAATAATAAGTCACAAATTCGGTTTCTATTAAAGATTAATTAAAGTTGAATTTTATGCATTTTCAGGCAAATATTTTAAAATATTTGTTTATATATTTTTTTAAAGAAATATGTATTTTAATATGTTATACAATTTAAAATATAAGATGAGTTTACCACATCCATATTATTAAATGTGCTTGCAAGTTCCTTTTGCAGTGCAAATAAAATATTATTTACCTAAGAACCTGAGCCCTAGTGATAAATAAACAGATAATATCTAAGCATACTGTAGCGTTTATTTTTTTAATTGATTTATTTACGGACGCTCTTTAACATCTCAGGTCATCAGCGTCCCATTCAACTCAGGGCGTGAAACGGCCGACAAATTTTGCTTAGAGGCCTCTTTTTTCAGGCTTGAGATTCTTTTTCGTGCCGTAAATGTACGACACGGGTCCCACGGCTTAACTTCCTTTCCGAAGGAAGCCATACTTAGGATTTTTACGCCCGAAAAAATTCATCGGTCCTGGCCGGGTTCGAACCCGCGATCTTGGGTTTAGGAGGCAAGTATGGTAACCACTACACCACCAGGACCGACTACTGTAGCGTGGAAATGAGAGTTCAAATTAGGAAACTACATTTCCATAGTGAAGTTATTTAGTGCAGTTTAGAAATAAGCCTCTCATATTACTTGACACTCTGGCAAAGAGTTTGTGAAACCATTTATACCTTAATGTTTTATATTTTCATCAGTAGTTTCTTGCAAATGTTAACATAATTTCTTGATCAACATGCTGCCCCTATATAATTGCAAACATACACTGCGCTCTATTTCCTCAAGATCACAATAAAAAATCACATGTATTTCTCTTGTTAGTGATTTTACAAGATACCAACTATTAAGCATGGCATTACGGTTCCCTATATGACTATCTTCCAAGTTGCATCACAGCTCTGCAACCAATTTTCAAATAATTTAAAATTGCTCGATAATTTCCAGTTAGTCCTTATGAATGAATTTAATTTCCTTTAACTGGGGCTCTACACCTTTACCTAATTATGAAAGAACTTGGTTAAACAAACTTGAAGTGAATTTGCAGATACATATGGTAGGAGGAAAAATGGCAACATAAGAAATTGTGCGCAAAATGTATATTATGTAAACTATGAACTTCTAATGACTTTTTTACAAACTTTCCAGCTTATTTCTGCATTCTCTGAAAAAATGTAGATTCAAAAATTGTACCTACATTTATTTCTGGTTCAGTCAGTTTGGGTGGTCTAGTGGTAACCATACTTGTTGCCTCATAGACCCAAGATCACTGGTTCATTCCTGGCCACTTAAAAATCATAAGTATAGCTTCCTTCAGAAGGGAAGTAAATCCATGGGTGAAGACACATAAAAGATTCCCCCCTGCACATTTTACATTCTTGGTTGTCTCGAACTATTATTTTCAAACAGTAATATGTAAATGGAGAAAATTTGGACATGAAAAAACAGGTTTTACCACCAAGTGTTTCAGTTGGAATTATATGCAAAATATACACAATCTTTTATAGATAAGCTGTCTCTGCCTGCTCTTGGCTATCTTGCAGGACACGAAATGCCATTCTTGAGCAATCTTGCATTGTTAAATCTCTGCAAGTGGACTTTCTAAAGGGAAGAATAAGAAGAAAATTCATGTTCAATTCCCTATTTTCTGGTAATGTCAGTTTTATATGTATGAAAAGTCTGCAGGTTGTAGAGAACAATTTCATTATTAGATAATCCTACACTAACCTTATTTTCCCAAGGTATATCTATGTTAATATGACACAGTGACTTAGCAGCTCTGATAAAACTGTGAAGTTGGTCCTTTTTTACACCAAATTTATGCACTACCAAAATTGTACAACTTATTACAATACAGTTATGTCATAATGGATAAAAATATGTATGAAATATGGAAATGGATAAAAATATGTATGAAATATGGAAATAAATAAACTATTTCCTTCATTAGTCAGGGTATCAGTTTAAGAATTATAAATAATTATGTGTTTCAGCAGTGGTTCAGTTTATCTGGCCATCTGTATATCAGTAGTATGTTGGGTGAATCCCTTATAACTACCACTGTTAATATTTCTGAAACTAGTTGTGCAGATGATGTGCGCTTTTGACAGAATGGAAGTACAGAAAATGACTTACAAAAGCATCTCGTACAGAGATTCCAACAATGATAAAGTGTTTTGCAATAAGTTTGTTTTTTAAATGGAACAGTGACTGTTGACGCTAAGAAAATAAAAAAGTAGATAAGATTAGAATTACACTGGTATTTTCCGTGACCCAAGTACAAATAATTAACGATGTATCGCGTTTGAATCTTTGAAACTATGTGTTGTCTGCTCTATTTGACAATCACTACTAGAGTATGCATCTTAGTTTACTACCAACCTCGGACGTATATTTTGTTAAAAATGATGGCCATTAACTGTAATGTAATCTTCCAGTCTTTCACACACAGATTCACTGCACAACTTATCATTTCAGAATGAATTTCGGTATAGACTGCTCCATTACCACGCGTCATATCTTTTGGTGTAGTCGGCGTGTCTTTTAGCTTGCCACAGAGAAAAGTCTGCTGGTTTCCAACTTAGGGAATAGGTCTACCAGCTTACAGGGTTTCTTCACGCAGCGCAACATCTTGAAATATATTATCAAGACACAGTATCAGCTGGGCAAAATCATGCTGATACCACATACTCCTTTTATTCAGCACGAAAATGTCGTTCAACATCGGTGGAAGTTCATGTGTTAACGCCGGTTTTTACTGCTGAGGCACCACAGGTGATGGAAACTGATGATACATGAGACCAAATAACAAACTAGAAAAAATTTTTATTTTTAAGGAAGAGGCGTTCCAGGCCTAAGTTTAGGGTACCTCCCCGGCATTTGTCATTTATGAGGACAGAGTAAAACCTGGAAAAAGCCTCAGTCAGGAAGGACGTCCTGGTGGAATTCGAACCCCAGACCCCCCCCCCCTCACGAGTCCGCGTCTTAACGACCATCTAATTAGATGGGACCCTCTATTCCGCACCACAGTGAACATGGACCTACCACTTGGCGAATCCAATAAATTGTTTACTGACCAAAAGTGCATGTTTCTGAGTTTGACTTGGCCATGATGTGTAAACGTTACTTCATCAGTAAACAAGATACATGATGATTCCAGTGTATAATCTGAATATCCATCTACAAAAATTGACACGATTCTGAAAATCATTTTCATTTAGCTCTTGATGGCGAGGGACATAATACTGATGGAACTTCACAACGATGCAGAATACTCTACATAGTACATTTGCTTTATTCATGCCACTTACCTTTGCAGTATCCAGGAAGCTAATGTAACAGCAGCTAGAATGTAAATTTCACCCTATTCTTCGGCCACTCTTTTGTTCCGGGAATATTTTTTTCTATTACACTTCTAGTTTCCCTTAGTTCTTTAAAGAGATTTCCAAATACTCGTTGAGATTGTTGAGTCTGCATGGATATATCTGGGTACACATTGCAAGAAGACGCGGCATTCTTGTACATTCTCCATACTCTAGGATCTTGATCATGTCGGCTCTTCAGCACTTGTCAATACCACCTTCCTTGTCCAATATGATTGACTTCTATGAAATACCACAAAGTACTGGCCAGGAACTTTCAATGGCATCCATGTAAAGCAGCAACCGCCAGCTTGACGATGCCACCGTCTTTAGCCTATCCAATATGATTTAATTTTACGAAATACCACAAAGTATTGACAATGTAACCTGTGTAAAGCAGTGACCGCCAACTGATGCTCTGTGACGTGAGCATTCAGGGCTTTTCTGCCCTCGACATAAGGAATGCATTGCATCGGGTTGCGGAGCGATCATGAAACAGGTATCTTCGTAATAATTCAGTGACGACATTCACATATATCAGGAATATGTTGCGGGCGTTTATTGTTTTATTTAGCATGGATCTTAGTAAATATTTTCAGAATTTTCATTTACGAGTAATATTGCAGATGGCATAATTGAAAATGCTTGCTTTTATTGACAATAATATGTATATATGACCCTAATGCTACATGTGTTACAAAACTGTTTAACGCAGTGGCTATTAATGTCACAGATTAATTTGTTTATTTTCAGTATTTATGATATAAACTAATCACATAAATTTAAATTTTACAAAACTTTGATTTCTACTTAAATGTAAAGTCTTTAATGTTTCCTACATTTCCTACATTTAATGTTTCCTACATTCAGGGTACAGTATATATGGTAGAATTATATGGGTGTTGGCAACTATGAAAAATAAAAGACGAACCACTGAATATAGTTCACAGAACTGCCCCAGAGGTGGGTAAAACGAAAGAGAAGTATGCGAATGTAATAATGTAGAACTTTTCTACTTTCATAATGCAACATCTAAGGGTACTACTGGAAACTTGCATCCACGAACTCCGAACTATAATAATAATAATAATAATAATAATAATAATAATAATAATAATAATAATACCTGCATTTATTCTATCGTATTTCAAGTAGGTGTAATGATGTGTACACTCATTTATCGTAAGTTTTTTATAATTTTTTGTATAAAAATTGTAAACCACTGCTCATACTATTTCCGTTCTTTGAAAATAAATCATGAATTGCACACCTCGTTTTGGAAATATTCGCGGATATAGTTTTAAGATATTCATCGGTATAATAATAAAGCCCCCCCCCTTTTTTTAAGTTCTTCTATGCTACTAGATTTCATATTGAATTCTACAGCACAACTTTCTAGCACTTTTAAGCTTATTATTATTTTAAAAATTAAAGCATTAAGATTTAGCAAGTTACTGATACATAGACTTGATTTCACGTGGTAGCGCCTCTGAAAATATCGCGTTTTTTTCATATGACATTCGATTTTCTCTTTTGGCAGTAGTAGTATATGCCCCAGCTTAGCGCACTCTTACTGGTGTGGCGTTGGCCAGTTTTAGGCAAACCACATTAAAAGGTGACATTGAGGGATAGGGTGTGGGATGGGTTAATGGAGTTTCCATGTTTTTCACGGAAGTGGGATGGGGGTTTTCACGTTCCTGTGTGGAAACTTTTTATCCAAACAACGTTTGGTGGCGAGTAGGGGCTGCCATGACATTCAAAGATCGGGAGCTTGTCGACCAGGGTTTTATTTGTATTAAATTTGTGTGTGAGCATTATTTTGGTGGATGTGAAACATGTAATTATGCAAACATATTAAAAGTGCAAAAAAGTAATAATGATGTAAAAACTTTGTTAAATAGCAAAACAATTGTTACGATGCAAAAACATTTTTAAAATGCCAAACATTTAATTACGATGCGAAAAATAATTTTTGGGTATACACTGTGTAACAAAGCTAAACTGCGTTAACTTAAAGGGGAAAAAATGTAAAATAGAACCCACTGGAGCGGAGATTATTCTAGCCCTGGCTCCGTCGACTTTACTGAGCATTGGTGAAAGTTGCCTGCCACCTCAATCAGATTTCAACTTGTTTAGGCGCCATGACGATCGTGGAAGCTTTCCACCTTCCCTGAAATCAGGTATTTTGTTTACCTGTTATTATTTCCCCTTGGGTCGCTGTGCTATTATTTTCTCTCCCCAGGATCGGACAAAAAAACAAACCAATACAACAAATGCATTTTCCATGTTTTGCGAATACATGATAAAAGATTTTTCATATCGGCGTTTGGGATCTGGTATTTCCCAGTCGAGAATGGGTACCGAGGTATTGCGCATGCGCAGTGGTGACTGAATCGTTTAAAATGTCAATCTTGAAGATATACAATATATAAACGTTATTATGGATTAAAGTGAACATTTTTACAAAAGTACGGTATTTTTATCCAAAATGTTTGGAGTGGCAAGCAATACGTACTTGTAACCTCCATAATATTACACTTCCGTTTTTACATATGTATGCAAGTGCAAACGCGTCTAGCGCCTTTCTTGTATTAGTATGTTTAATTACTAAAGCAACAATTATTGCTAAAATATGTTTTATGTAAAGAATATTGCCTTTGATCATATTTCCCCAATATGATTGGTTTTTAATGCATATTTCTACAAAATTCCGTAATTTTTTTATCCAAAATGTTTGTACTGTCAAGCAGTACGTACTCCTACCTAATATTGAACTACTATTTTTACGCATGTGTGCAAGTACAAACGCGTCTAGCGTATTTTTTAGTAAGTTTCATTTCTAAAGTTACAATTATTGTTAAAAAGTTTTATATAAAAATATAGCGTTTAATCATATTTTCCCAATATTTTGCTTTTAATGTATATCAATATTATAATTTTTAAATAATATAATCATTTTATATGTTACCAATACAGTGTATTAACCAATGTACTAATGTGTCAAGCTTATAAAATTTACTGTGCAAAGTACGTTAACAAGCAATGTCTACATTTGCTAGTCTATACAAAGGAATAACAGACAAGAAAGGTTCCTCATCAATAGTGAGTCAGATTGGGCAGGGGAAAAGTTCCACATTGTCTTGCCTGGCCACTAAATGTTTACGCAAAATCAAAATCGTTAAATTAACAAAACATTTTTCTTACAGCTCATAATTTCAATGTATGAGAAATGTTTGTTTACAGTCACACAATATGCCTATCTCCTTACCTTTTTAAATGCATTTTGCAGATAAACTCTTTTCATGCAATATAGCAAAGTCAAAGAGGGTTTTTTTTTCCGCTGCCGTGTAATAAAAGTGAATCGCGTAAGTAAATATCCTTTTTTTTTCTTCTTTGTAAGGTATACGATACGTTTTGACAAGTTTACTGAATTATTGTGATAGAAACACAAATGTTCTTTTATTGTGGGGGCTCTAGAGTTGTATGTATACTCAACAACCTTAAGTGCATCGAGATGAATCGGCAAGGACGGGGAAAAGAATAAAAGCAAGTAAAAAGAAAAAATTACACTATTGCAAATCGTACATAAGCATATTTTATTATAAAGCGTAGTGAAAATGCAGTACACCTTCTATTGCCTGTTATTCTAAATTTTTATAGACTTGCAAATGTAGACATTGCTTGATAACGTACTTTGCACAGTAAATTTTATAAGCTTGACAAATTAGTTCATTGGTTAATACACTGTATTGGTAACATAAAAGGATTACATTATTTAAAAATTATAATAAAATGAATATACATTAAAAGTAAAATTTGGGAAAATATGATTAAACGGTATATTTTTAGAGAAAACGCCCCCGCCCCTTTTTAGCAATAATTGTTACTTTAGAAATGAAACAAACGAAAACAAGAAATACGCTAGACGCGTTTGCACTTGCACACGTGTAAAAATAGTAGTTTAATATTATGGAGGTTACAAGTACGTTCTGCTTGACAGTACAAACATTTTGGATAAAAATACCGCACTTTGGTAGGAATATGCATTGAAGGGGAAAAAATGGAAAATATGATTAAACGCCTTATTCTTTACATAAAACTTTTAGCAATAATTCCTACTTTAATAATTAAACATACTAATACAAGAAATACACTAGACTCCTTTGTAGTTACACAATGTAAAATTGGTTTAATATTTTTAAGGTTACAAGTATGTAGTGCTTGACAGTACAAGTATTTTGGATAGAAAGAACTCGGTTTTTGTAGAATATGTTCATTTTGTAAATAATGCTTCTGATTTGTATATCTTTAAAAAAGTTGACAATTTCAACGATTCGGGCTCCATTGCGCATGCGCAATACCTCGGTCTCATCTTGTTTTTCGATTGGTTTTCCGCATCTCCTTGCCAGAGACATACCGGACACTAAGCGCCCGCGGAAAAAAAACAACTTTAAACAGGTATTCGCAAATCAGGGAAAATGTATTTAATAATTTTTTTAATCAGACCCTGGGGAAAAAATACAATAGATGGCAATCACGGGAGAACAATAACAGGTGAAAAATACATGACCCTAGAGAGGATGGAAAGCTTTCACTACCCTCATGGCTCCTAAACAGGTTGAAACCTGATTGAGATGGCAGGCAAATTTCACCAATGCTCAGTAAGTCGACGGAATCAGAACTAGAATAATCTCCGCTGCAGTTGATGCTATTTTATATTTTCCCTCGAAATTAACGCAGTTTAGCATTGCTACACTTCGGAGACCTAAAAATTACTTTTGGCTGCGTAACAATTATTATTCCATTTTAACAACTTTTTTGCATAACTACAACATTTTGCATTTTAACAACGTTTATGCATTATTACTGGGATTCATGAGGTGCCTTGGAACTGTTTGCATTGTTATTCACACACATATTCCATCTTTTGTAAGAGCTTTAAAAACGATAAAATAAATGAAGTCAGTTTATATATAACATTTTCTTGCGTATTATGTATAACTGGAAAATTCGATGTCATATTTGGTCTAAATTTTCACTACAGTGTCCTTTATGTTGTATTGCATTTTGAAATTTGACTTTTTACAACATTCGCACAGCAAATCAAGCTCAAGTTTACAGGGAAATATGCAAAGTACAAGTACTATTCAGAAAAGAAAAGAAATCCCAATATACGAGTTTTTTTCCCCCGTAGTAACTTGATTGTGTAGTTTCAAACTTATGAACAAAGCAAACGCGCACAGATTACAACAAGCTAATGTAACAGCTCTAAGCCCTGTGCAGATTTTAGATACAGTAAGTGTGTCGTAGCGTTAAACGGTTTTCTCACTCTTTTTACAGCACCATTAACGTACAATGCCAATATTGCATATATCGAGCACAAACACTAATGAAACATTTTTGTTCCATATGGTATTTGGATTAAAACATCTCTTACCTCGTCCTTTGATTTGATGAGAAAATCGATAAGAATAACTTAGTAGGCAGTTTGATTTGAACTTTAAACCTTCTGTATGTTCTGTGTTAAGATACGCATTCTAATATTTTACACGACTGCAGTAATATTCATGCAAGCTAATGCAGTTAACCTAATCATAATGCAGTTAACCTAGTAATCATAATTACATTCTTCTTTATCCCTTATGAGGGGTGTTCTAAAGATTCTCGACCTGGCTCGGGGGAAATACGTGAAGATGGCCAAATTACTATGATAGTTAAGTATCAGCATTTTGTTGGCACTTTGTAAAGTTTCAAACTCATATGTCCGTCTAGTTTGTGACGATCGTGTAAATAAACTGGTATACAAAATGGATAAAAATTTAGTATGAGCTGTGATCAGCAGAAATACAAAAGGAGTTAGATTTCACATAAAAGGATTCTTCCCCTTCGTTTTCTACAATTATAAAGTGGGCTTCTAATTTAAGCGTGTTTGTACATCCATTCAAGATGATGAGCGCTCAGGGCATCCCAAAACAGCTACGGCCGACTAGTTAGTGAGAAAAATTCACAATCCCGTTGTAAGTGATTGCCGATTGAACGTATGCGAGTTGGCTGACATTGCAAAGACTTGGATAGCCCTTATCAACTACATTTTACACGAATTTTTGGGTATGAGAAAGCTTTCGGCTCAATGGGTGGCGAGTTTAACATTGGACAAAAAACTCATTCGAATGAACATTTCGCAAGAGTGTTTAGACTTGTTTAAAAACATTTCCTTGAACTTCTCTGGTGTTTTATGACAGTGGATGAAAAATTGATTCATTAGTGGGCCAGAGACGAAGTAGCAATCCAAACAATGACCGGCAACAGGTGAAAGTGTACTAAAGAAAGCAAAAGCAAAAGGAAAAGTAATGACTACGGTTTTCTGGGATTTCATGTTGTGAAGCTCTTAGTCTAATCTCCCGAAGAACAGAACCATCAACGGAGAATTGCGCTTCCCTGCTAGACCAACTCGAGGATGATATTCAGGCTAAGCCCATCTTGCAAAAAAGAAAGTTCTCTTACGTCACAATAATGCGCCGTCACACACATATGTGATTATTGCTGCAAAACTGCATGACATGTACTTTCAGGTGCTTCCACGCCTGCTTATTCGCAGTATTAGGCCCCCAGCTATTACTTTTTGTTTTCAAACCTGATAAAAATGGCTGGGTGAGGAAGCTTCAAATCACCTGATACCGCCACGGGTGGCCGAAGTCGTTAAGGCGCGGATTCATAAGCGGGAGGTCTGGGGTTCGAATCCCGCCAGGACCGTCCGCCCTGACTGAGTTTTTTTTCCCAGGTTTTTCTCAGTCCTCAATAATGGAAAATGCCGCGGGGATACCCTAAATTTAGGCCTGGAACGCTTCCTTCCTTTAAAAATATATACTCGTTTCGAATTTATCATTTGATTTCATGTACCATTAGTATCCACCGAATGGTGCTTCAGTAGTAAAAACGGGCGTTAAACACTATTAAAAATCACCGGATGAGGTTGAAGTGGTGATAGACGCTTATTTTTCACAGTTCGACAAAACTTATTTTTCTGAGGGTGTTAGAGAGGTGCAAAGTTTTTTTTTTTTTGAGTAGTGTTTAACGCCCGTTTTTACTACTGAGGCACCACAGGCGGTGGACACTGATGATACATTAGATGAAATGATAAATTGGGAAAGAATTTTTTTTTTTAAGGAAGGAAGCGTTCCAGGCCTAAGTTTAGGTACCTCCCCGGCATTTGCCAGTTATGAAGACTGAGGAAAACCTGGAAAAAACCCCAGTCAGGGAGGACGGTCCTGGCGGGATTCGAACCGCAGACCTCCCGCTCACGAGTCCGTGCCTTAACGACCTCGGCCACCCGTGGCGGTGAGGTGCAAAGTGGTTGGCCTAAATATGTTGATTTACAAGGTGACAATGTAGGGAGGGGGGTTAGCACGGATTTTCCTCGTGCTCATTTTATACTCTTGATTATTGTCACAGATAATTTAAAATGAAAGGTAAAGGGCGTAAACTTGAAGGCAAGGCAAGAAGATCATCCCCTTTCCAGATATTTAATGTAATGGAATAACAATTGCAAAATGTTACGCAGGACGGGATGCAAATTATTCCAAGGTGCTCTTGGACCAACTTTAAATATATATATATATAATGCAAATTTAGTATCTTAAACTTGAGTTAAACTTTAGCGGCTCGCAACAGCGAAAGTCAAGGAAAGTGTGAGAAATCTTGAGGATTTCTGGTTACTCCCACCATGCTGAATGGCAGAGTATAGTATAGTTTATCTCTTAACCCTCTCAAATTTGAATTCTTTCTATTTTCTTCCTTAAACCCTTTATCCTTCCTCCCAAAAAGACTACCTCAAGGGCATTTCTGTGACTGATTCGCTGAAATACTTTGTTATTCTTTCTAAAGAGTGCTTTAATAATATGAAGGATGTTTTTTACATCAAAATAAATTAATGATATGAAGTGGAAATCTAAAGTAAAACCTCATAAGCTCTGGCACTCTTGATATTTGAAAATTTCTCTGGTCTTTATTTTTCTTTATTGCCCCATTATGATCACTTCACTTCTTAAGATGAAAGTGCACTCAGGAAACGAATACTAAACGTTTAACGAATGTGAGGATTGTTTTGTGTGGAAATTTGAAGCGAATTTTTGGTAAAGTGGTACCAGATATACGGAAATGTGATACTGCGCAACACTTTGATGTCATAGTTACCGGATTTGTTGATACTGAAAGGTAGAGGTGTTCTATGCTCACAAGTGCATTGTATAATACTTTATTGCCCTCTTTATATCTTTTCTGGTTTATTAATTTTTAATAATTTTGGAATTGCCAGTTCACAATTAAAAGGAAAGAGCATCGCATGAAAGAAATGTTCAGACAATACTGCTACTTGGACATGTGACCTTTTTCCTTTTGGAGTTGCTTCTGTTGGCTTATTGTTTAAGATATCACCCAACCTGCCGTCTTGGTTCTGAAAAAGTTTCTACCGTCCGCTGAACGGCAAGAAATAAGAGCACCAGATGATCATCCTTAGCGTTACCCAGAAGGAAACGAAATGCTATTGACTATTACAATCTTTGCGGTACTGAGCTATCCGTTGCAAGAATTTCGTACACTTTCGAGTAGGGTACTCCGTTGGATGTAATCGTGTCATCGTGACGTTTTTATTAGTAACATTAAGTAAGGAATTTAATGCACTTTTGAATTATTTAAGTTTTTTCAATCGCCTCGACATCTAAATGAATGACTACGAAATATAGTGGTTCAGTTGTCCGTACTCAGCGTGGTTAAGCTTGTGAGACTATATACTCATATGCAATATTTAATACATATTAAAAGTGAACTGCCATATAATGTTACCTATTCAGCTAGTATGGCTACTGGTGTGACAAAATATTTGGCAAAATTAATGAAAGAAGGCACACGTGCTTTCAAAAGTAAGACACAGTTATATTTTTCTACATCTAAGGGTAAATCTCGTGAGAGAAATAAGAATTGACATGGAGGAATTTCAGAGGGTCTCAAACACGACGTTTAATTCGTGAATTTTATACCATTAGGAATACCGCACCTACCATCAGTAAGTTGTTGATTTGATTTACTGAAGCTCTGTAACATCTCAAGTCTTCAGCGTCCCATTCAATGAAGGGCGTGAAACAGCCAATCACTTTTGCTCAGAGGCCTCTTCTTTCAGGCTTGAGATTCTTTTTCGTGCCGCAAATGTACGACACTGCTTTACTTCCCTTCACAAGGAAGCCATACTTAGGAATTATACACCCGAAAAAATCCATCGATCCTGGCCGGGATTGAACCCGCGATCTTGGATTTAGGAGGCAAGTATGATTACCACTACACACCTGAACCGACATCAATCAGTTCATTGATGCACTTAGAGAAAGGCAAGAACGTGGGAAAGAAGACCTCAAATTTAAAATAAAAAATGAAGTTTGAAAGGTGGAAAATGTTACTCAAGTGATTAGTTACTTGAATCTTCCCTAACCTTTTCATTACCACCACCGCTACCGCCACCCTTATGAATTTTCGCTGCCGAATTTGTAGGTTTTTTTTATTCAACAGTGTCTAACGCTCGCACCACAGGCGGTGCACGCTGATGATACATGAAATGAAATGATAAATTGGGAAAGGATTTTTTTTAAGGAAGGAATCGTTCCAGGCCTAAGCTTAGGGTACCTCCTCGGCATTTGTCATTTATGAGAACTGAGGAAAACCTGGAAAAAACTTCAGGGAGGAAGGTCGTGGCCGAATTCGAGCCGTCGATCTCCTACTCACAAGTCCGCGCCTTAAAGACCTTGGCCTCCCGTGGCGGTGAACTGTAGATGGAAGATAATCGTGTAGCTCTCTAATTTTAAGCCTCTTTACAACTTTTTTAAAGCATTTCACTTTCCATTTCGGTGCCTTTGGGGGAATAAAAAAATATATATAATTATACAAGTTAGCCAGCCCACGAGCAACAAAATAATATTGCATTAGGCTTTTTGAACTAAGGAAAAGCAAGGAAAACCTCACCCAAGAGGAAATTGAATTTTGGGTCTATTAATTATCGCGGTGGACAGACAATGAAAACAACGTTAAAAAAAAAAGAAGCGATTAAAGGAAGTTCACAGATTTGCCGGTTGTCAACAACAGAGTTCAAATTATAGTTATGCAAATATAATTTATAAAGTTAGTAGTACGGAAACAATCCCAGCATAAAATCCTCACTAATTTTGAGGTGTTGTAATAAATTAATAGGTACCTTCAGCGCCCAAACATATTGTTTACATTTTGTAGCGCTTATCTGTGCCCACCATTGCTTAAATGCTATGCACCTGCTTGTAATTTGGCGTGCCTGGGTGAAGTTCTTAACCGAAAAGACGGATGTCAGGTAAATCAGCAGTGAAATGTTGCGAGTTCAGTCTTGTCTTCGTTCTGAAGTGACATTCGGCAAAGAACTTTTGAAGTTTAATGACTAACCAGAAAGATGCAAACCGGGACAAATCACCTGATTCACTATTGAGTTTTTGCAACAGTACTATTTACACTAAAGTGCATGTACACTAGATCAAGTTTTTCCATGCTTCCGCGGTGAATCCCTGGCGAACAGAATCCAAAGTTTATTACAATAGGAGGATTCGTTCTCATCAACTGAAACTAATAGTAAGCCAGTCGTTCTGTTTTTACAATAACAACATGAAAATTAGCGATTAAGGGGAAAAATTGCCATAAATGTTTTCGTGTTCAGAGTTCTTGAATAATATCGGGCAGCTTTGCACAACATCGTGCACACTTTGCTTTCGCAAAATAATGTTACAATACGGGCATGGAAGTATGGCCGAAGATGCCACAGATGTCGTTAGAGAACAATAAAATATTTCTCAAGGTACCCCAAGTAATTCTCAAAGTTAAAAAATGCATATAATGACGTATAATTGAATATCTTAAAAAAGTTTACAATGGATTTTATTTAAATTTTTGTTTGTTACTTCCCGACTCTGATTTCTGATAAGTTTAAATACTGTAGCTCAAAGCAGTTATTACTATAAAAACGCAATTTTTACTAAAAATATAAAATCAACAACATTTATAAAACATTTAGGGACATTTTCCTAAGCAGCATGCATAAATATAGTTTAAAGATTTTTATCACCGTTTTAATTACGTTTATTTAACTTGGAAGGAAAAATCATGTACTTAACTGCAGTACATCATAGTATTTTTGTATTATTTGTGTTTGTGTGTAAAAATTCTGTTAATTAAGATAAAATAATATTTATTTTGTAATCGCTGTACTTAGATACAGGAGATTAAATCTAATGAATGTGGCCTAAAATTCAGTTTTCTATGTCCAACAGCTCCCGAAAAGTGTTCCTAAATGCTTAAACCCCTCATTTTTAGTATATTATTTAATAAAAACTACTTTCATTTACAATAGTGGAACTTTGCGGAAATGAAGAACGAGGTTTGAAAAATCACAAAACTAAATTTTTATAAATGCCATTGGAAACCTTTTAAGAAAATTAGTTGCACATTAATATATCCATTTCCCTTGAGCAAAGCTACATCAAATTTAATCATGTTACTTTAACATGTGTTACATCTTGAATTAATGCTAAAGAGCGTTGTCATCAATAACTAATATTAAAGTCATGCTCACAACAAAAACAATGACAGCATTCAACATTAAAATTGGAAATACAAAATTATGAATATTTTTACTTTTCAGATTCAGATAATCCAATCAGTAGGAATCAAAATATCGGGTGAGGGGCAGCGAAAAGTTTCACTCTTCTTTCCCAACATCCTGTTTGTAAGTCTGTGTCAGATGCACGCCATTTTCCTTTGAAGCTACTGTTTGGAAATGTGCAACAGACATGAGGAAATGCTAAACGTAGGTTGTGGCGGAAAAAACGGCCAGCATTTCCAAAACATTACCACAAACGGGATTGAATTTGGAGGCTTGTTTGGCTAAAAAGGAAACCACACCGAGTTGAAAGTCGAGTACGGTTATGACTTTTATCTGCATTCGTTTAATAATAACTATTTACCAGCGTCATATCTCTGTGGTAATGGCAACCATTATTCCAATGAGCTTAATAGTCTTATTACTGCACCGAATGCAGTAATGAACTAATAGCTACTTCAAAACTCCTGCAATAAAATCATTAAAAAAAAGACGCACGTGAACTTTGTTTCTTATTTATTATATGTATAAATATATATTTATAACACATTCCTAGCAATTAAATAACTTACCGTACGACAATTCTCGAAAATTCCCATATACATTTTTGATTCCTTGTTTATTAATATGTTCATTCCTTTCCAGACTAAGGATACTCTAAGCAATTTTCTTTTTATTCTCTACGTATCCATGTATACTCTGCTACACTATTTCATGTCCAGACTCCGTGTCCCTTGATGGTTTTTAGGTCAGCTCCTGAATGAATGCAGAGCACCTCCGGAAACTGTGTCCAGTGTATTCGGCAGTTTTAAGAATACAGCAATATTCCTCGCAATTTTCACAAACATGTTGATATATCATTGTTGTCTGGTACATATGCCGTTCCTGATCCCACAAAACATCTCTCATGATTAGTTCCATCAGGGTGAAGATATTTTCGGATAATCGCTAAAATACCCATACCATCAACATCGCCACTCGTGACAAAAACTCCCTTGTAATCTTGGTAGGAAAAATTGCATACATTGTCCTTCATCCCTTACATTCTCCACTAGCATATGCGTCAGTTCATCTCTTCTACCAGCTAATCCAATAATAAGTGTCACACACACACACACACAAAATCCAATTTCGCGAAGTAGAAATTTTACATTTCTTTGCTCTCTCTCTCTCGTTAAGAAAAACAATTAAAGTAGTACATTTACCAATATTGAAGTTTGTTTTCATAATATGACAGCCCGCAACATAGAAAAATACGCCCATATAAACGTAGACTTGTATGATTTTAATAAATACTTTGATGAAACAGCTATCGAAGAACCTAATTCAATATCTAAAGGTAAACTATCCTCAGAATCGCTCATTAAGGGGGGGGGGACTTTTACTTCCTCAAAAGATTTTCGTCTCTTTTATTTAATTGTTATCAGGAACAATTTAAAATCATTATGTTATTTACAACCAACTATAATCCATGGAATACTAAGCATACTTTACATTAAAGCATAGAGCATTAGAATAAAACAATGATGATGGTGTGAAAAGTAATCCGATATAAGATATTATTAAGCGAACGCGCATAAAATATTGTATACAACTGTGGAATGAGCTTCATTCGCATATAATGAAGCCACTTAAGCTGTAATAAAACTCATATCCCACCTGTGATTGATGAAGAAAGTACACATGCCCAGTGTGAAGCTCGAAATTGAAGGAGAAGCAGAGAGAGATGTAACTATTGATCAGTAATCGCAAACAGCAACGACGGTCAAGTCTCTAGTTCACCATGGAATATGTTTTTGGCATGGTTCAACCTCTAGATATGTATTTCTTCAGACCGTACAAAAGTCAAGTACACCCTTTGAAAAAAAAAAAAAACAAACAAACAAACAAGGAAAGAAAGAAAGAAAGAAAGAAAGGAGGGAGGGAGGGAGGGAGGGAAAAAAGGGGAAAAAAAACTTCGCCAGATTTTACGTGTCCATCGGCGAGCTCCAGGGACGCTCGTAAACGTATTCACAAGTGTGCACACTGCAGTGGACGCAATCATAATGTCCACAATCATTTGTTTATTATTATTATTATTATTATTATTATTATTATTATTATTATTATTATAAGTGTATATGTAGAGCATTATGTTGCCTTAATATTGTATTACATTTTAATGTATCATGAGTTTTGCGACAATACGTTTGCACACATGAAAACCTAACCCCAAACTAACGTATTCTTTACAAATAACTAAATACATGAACGGAAAAAATAATCGTCTAAAGTGAAAACACAGAAATTAACACAAACCGGTATCGTGTATGAACCCTCTGCATGTATAATTGTCCTCAATCCTCGGCATAAATGATGTCAGATTTCTACAGTTGCGTGGACGAGAAGCTCCATCTTCTTGAATTTGTGCCCGTAAGCCATTTTTAGCCCTTCTTGCATACGCAGGGAATGCGTGTGCAGCATATTGCATTTAGGTGGAATAAATACCGAAGAAAATATTATATATATTTTAATGAATATCTCTCACACGCATGCACAGCACAGATCATACTAATTGTGAAACCAGGACAGGAAATTAAAGCAGACGGCATCAAATTTAGACCCATCAGCCTTTTAAACGTTGCCGGGAAAGTACTTGAAAAACTCCTCATAAACAGAATAATGCACCATTTAAACACTAATGACCTGCTAAAATAGAACCAATTTGAGTTCATTCCGCAAACCGGAACTGACGCAATAATGACAGTGAAACACTTTATGGAAGAAGCTTTGAGAAACAAGCAACATGTAGCTATGATTAGCCTGGATGTTCAAGGTGCTTTTGATGCGACTTGGTGGCCCAGTATTCTTAAGTCCCTGAAGGATTTTCTATGTCCCAAGAACATTTACCTGTTAACAAAGAGTTATTTTAGTGGCAAAAGAAGCACGTTATCAGCAGGCTGTATAGAAATAGAAAGAACCGTGAGCAAAGGATGGCAGCATGGATCTTGTTGTGGACCTGGGTTGTGGAATATCCAGAATGATTCATTATTAAATCTCGGCTACAAACAATGCACAAAGGTGGTTTCTTTTGCAGACGATGTTGTTTTGATTAGGGGAGAACTAAACTGGAAATTGAAAATACGTCAATATAGAAATGTTAAAGATCTCAAAATGGACTACAAACAACAAAATAACATTCAATGAACAAAAATTGCAGGCTCTATACATATCAAGGGGGAAATCGAATACAAGACAACAGTTAAACATTTATGTAAATAACAGCAAAGTAGTACAAGTTAATACTATAAAATACCTTGGAGTGATCTTTGACAATAGACTGAAATTTAATCAGCACATATACTATGTAACCGAGAACTCTATCCATAACTGCCAAAATAAAATGGGGACTACGATCTGATGTGCTGAGAATAATATACAATGGAGCCATTTTGCCTCTTTCTTACGGGGCACCAGTGTGGATAGACGCTATACAGCGAACTTACAATGCAAGGAGTACAAAGTACAAAGAATTATAAACATCAAAATAGCCAAGGCGTTAAGGACATCATCAAACGAGGCTCACTGTATTATTGCAGGTATAATTCCAGTAACGATAGCACTTAAAAAAATCGCCTAATTATACAACTTCACAAGAGGAATCGAGAGAAGATCAATCATAAAAGGAGGACAAGCGGTAGACAGTAAAACACCGTACAGGGAATGGCCTCACCCTGCTGATATACCTAAAATAGTGGGGAAACAAAATGACAAAGAGTATACACTGAAGATATACACTGATGGCAGCAAAAGCGAAGTAGGTTTGGGGGGCAGGAATAATAATGTATATTAATAATATGGCAGTTCATCAGCTACGATATGAGCTGCATTAAAAATGCTCAAATAATCAAGAAGATAAAAAAAAAACCTCTCTCTCTCTCTGTTAAGGTTAAAACTTGCTGTGTATGGAAAATATTACGAAAATAATTTGTCACATGTTGTATAAAAAAGTGATTCATGCCGGGAGGTGAACCTGCGCTCTTAACCACCTCATCAGTGCGCACTCTGCCACAGAGCTAACAGAAAACACATACTAGACAGCGTTTTTGGTGCATGCTACACTGCCTTGCTGGCTACCTTGTGAACCACGCGCTGTAACTGACATAAGAATTTTGCGTTTAAGAGATGCCTCAATTCTTTTTTTTTTTTTTTTTTTTATGTCAATAGGGTGTACATTACGGATATGACTTACTCCTCACGCCTTACTACCAGATATGAACCGCACTACCTTCCTCAAGCTTAAAAATCATTTATTCATTTCCAATTCTCATCTGGCATTTTAATAACATGCGCAGAGCAGGTTGCATTGATGAAGAACCAGGTCCATTCCAAAGACTTATGCAGTTCTGCTTTAAGTGTTGAAGCTGACTTAAATCACGATGGATATGACAACAAAGAGAGGTATTGTGTCGGTATTTGAAACAGTTCATGATGCATGTATTTCTCGATGCATCTTATTGTACCGTTGCATAATAGTATCGTATGCATCCTTACCCTCACTGGTGGTCGAAGTCGTTAAGGCACGGGCTCGTGAGCGGCAGGTCTGAGGTTCGATTCCCACCAGAACCGTCATTCCTCACCGAGATGGGTTTTTTTTTTCCCCTGATTTTCCTCATTCCTCATAAATGGCAAATGCCGGGGAGGTACTCTAAACTTAGGCCTTGGACGTTTTTTTCCTTAAAAGTGCTTTTGCAATTTATAATTTTATCTCGCGTATCCTCAGTGTCCACCACCTGTGCTGCCTCAGCAGTAAAATGGGGCATTAAACAGTATTAAAAAAAAGCACCTGTTTGAATAACTTTTGCATTATCGCTGGTACCTTTTCGTTTCTATATGTCGGCGTGAGTTTCCGTAAGGTTCCTTATAAGTGCTTATGGTGTTAATACCACATACGAGGGCTGTTCAAAAAAGAACTATTATAATAATTTACAGGCATAATTTTTCGCGCTAAAAGTTAACGTTACAATACTATTTAGCTTAATGCATAATGTACATGTACGAGTTTCATTGTTGTCATTTCCGATTCCCGCCTGTAAGAGGTGTGCAAGTTGAGACGTGTTCAGAGCCGCCTAAAGCTGATTTGAAATTCGTCGTCTCAATATTTCTTCAGCTAAGGTCAATGCAATGTTACAGCAGACTGTTCTTCCCTATAACACAGTTCGGACATGGTTTAATTTTTTTAAAGAGGGGAGGCAAACAATTATGGACCCGGATTTTCCAGTTTGTGATCTAACAGAAGAAACTATTAAACACCACTGTGTAATTGAGAGAGAGATGATCGTCCAATAACATTAAAAACACTTTCAGAAATTCTGAAAATTTCAATGGCTCCACGCACACGTTAACTAAAAAGTTGCACATGAGAGGTGTTTGTGCACGGTGGGTTCCAAGACTGCTAATTCCCGAACTAAAGGACGTTCGCATGCAGGTTTGCACATGGTTGAAGATAATGTTACACGAAGATGCAGAGTTACTTTAAAAAGAATCACTGATGATAAAACTTTGCTATATCAATTCGATTCTGAGAGCAAAAAGCAAAGCTCTGTGTGCAAATCCCCATCATCAACACCAATAAAATCAAAATTGTTGCCTCTGTTGGGAAAGTTGTGGTCATCTTATTTTTTGTTATTGAAGGAATGGTTTATCAGAATGTCTTACCTACACACGCAACTGTACTGGGCCACACTGCAGAGATTTCCTGAAGGCCAAATCACATGCAAAAACACGATAATGCACGGTCGCATGCCGCAAATGATGTTGCTGAATATCTCATTAAAATACATGTAACGTATGTCTCTCATCCTGACTATAGTTCAGATACAGTCCCATGTGACTTTTTTCCTTTTCCCCAAATTAAAGAAAAAATTTCACGGGAGGTATTTTCCAACATCAGAAGCAGTAGTAAAGGCTGCGGAGACGATTCGGAAGAACCTGTCAAAAAGTGGTGTCCAGCAAATCCGAAGACTGGCAGAAACGCTGGGACAGTTGCATTGCTTCAAAAGATCGTCAAAATTTTAAGGACAAGTAAAGGCTTGTTAAAAAAAAAAAATAAAAAAAAAACACATGATTATTATTTATCGAACAGCCTGCGCATTTACTGCTACCAATTTCTGACAAGTACGCCTACACAATCTAGCGCATATTATAAAATTCCCAAAATAACTCGCAAAATTAGCTTGTTTGGTAAGAAAAGTGTTTTTAAAAGATCGGAAATTTGGTTTTGATTAGCGGATTTTATTCCATGTGAATTTTGCACCTGAGCAACTCTTTGGAACCTTGAGGAATATTAAACAACAAAGAAAAGAAAGAGAAAAAAAAAACACCGCAAGAGAACAACGTTCAGCCACAGGAGATTCAGTGTATCCAGGAACAGTATTTTTTTAAAGATAATCTAATAAACCTGTATTTGGGCAAGACGATTATGAAGTAGTTCAACCCTTTGACAAAGGAGAAACGGTTGTTTCCCATACCAGTGCCCCCTAGCTTCCCACAATGCACCTTACCAGAAAAAACAAAAAGCAATTCACTGTAGTGAACTGAATATTCGCTTCCGACTTTCACAATTGAAATTAATGGAAAATACTTCTTGTGTCCGTGTTTCGTAGTTACTGTATACCGGGTACCATAAATAAAGCTGATAATAGAACTTGATGAGCGCAACAAAACATTTGGCAATGGTGCTTAATGTCCCGCATGACTTTCTTATAATTTTTGCAGATACGCAGCATGTGTTTGCTTGCATAATCTTAATACAAAACAATATAATGGCTAGTGTTGATATTTCTTTAACTTTAGCATTAACTCTGATAATATTTACATGTCAAACTAATCTTTGCAAATTATTCACGTAAAAACGTTCTCGTGAAGTTACATCAAAACGCTTCCAGTAATGAAATAATCGTTAATGACGTTATTTGTTCAATTTACGTTGTTGTTTTTTTTTTTCATTATTATAAATGAAAAACATGAATTCCGACTAATTAATATATTACCGCACAAGAAAGAAGAGCAGAAGTTAATTATTTTCGGCCAACAGCACTTCAACGACCAAAATGGTGTTAGACAAATTTGTTCCATTTATAACATCGAATTGTTGCATAAAATTATGGTACTGCTTTTCTTTGTGTTCTATATGTCATTCCCGGTTGGGGTATAGTTTTCTGACCCTGCAAAGAAAAATTAATAAGTATGTGCCAAAAATCACGAATTCATTTGGGTAAAAAAATAATATATTTAATCCATTGTTCTGGAGGTCATTAAAGTCGGTTTGCACATTTTACAATTATAAATATCTGTCATGCCTATCCTTAGGTCTTAATAATAAATAAAGTTGCAGTTCAAGAAATACACAAGTTACTAGCTGTAGTACAGAGTTAATATGCACATGTTCCATTGCACTAGAATGTTAAGTGTTTATATGCATACACATTGGTAATATATACGTGTATATAAATTATAAAGGGCTTACCGAATTAGTATATCCTGCAGCATTCAGGAAGATCGTCTTTAAGTTTATCTGAGTAAATCTCATCGCTACTACAAAAGGCTTGCCAGAAAAATATGTCTATACAGAATGACATCGTGATAATCGCGCATTTTTTAAAAACACGTATCAAGTTTTAATTTCCACAGTTTGTTTACTGTTCTCAGTATTGCTTCCGAACAGCACTACAATAACATGAATCACATTTTAAAATAATTTAAATCTGCTATTTAACTTTATAGATCCTAAATTGTTTATGTAGTTAGTTGATTACCCGCAACAAACTACTGTAGGGTACACTCAAAATACGAAGCTTCTCGATACAACGCGCATAATAGAACAAACAAGCGAGCCTGACAAAACTGTTCCAGTCCTCTCTCGAGGTAGATGGAACGTTCAAGATATTTTCACCGGCGTGCTTCAGACAGTAGCTTTCTGACTGCAAGAAACTTCTGTGTGAATTCACATACAGCGAATATGCGCGAATAATCCGTAGCGTTTTATGATGTTGCTATTCTTGCAGAAGGGTGAGCCCATGGAGCGGTCGCTATTTTTGTCCGAGGTATGTGTATTTCCAGCCAATGCCACTTCGATTTCTCCTTCCAGGCTGTCACTAATTTACTCTTCCTTGGTTACTTCCCGTTATGGAATAGGTTTCTTCCTCAAATGACAGTACAAGCAAAGCATACTTCCTTTCTTGTTAAGAGCTTTGTCAATTCGCTGCCTAGCTACTCTAGGAGGTGCATTGTTGCACTTCATTTCAACAAGCAAAACTTACGTAGCGGAAAACCAGCTAGATAATTTACTCCTTCCATGTCCATAATTCCCTTTTGTTAATCAGTTTCACTTAGTGCTACTCGTGAATAGTGCTATCTTTTTTAAGATTTACGTTTATTTTCTTAGGACACTCTTTAACATATCTGGCCATTAGCATTCATATCTATTCAGGACATGAAACGGCGAATAAATTTTGCTCAGAGGAATCTTTACTATCTTTGGACCTTTTTAGTGCTTGCTTATACTCGAATGACTTATAGGAACGATAATCTTGTTAATTGTCCATTCCACCGTTGAGTTTCGATATAACAGCGTCGAAGTTGCGAATAGCTTCACTGGTATGAAAGCTAAGGCAAAGGAATGTACATTAAATTCTAATTCTCAATAGAATGTGCAGTTATATTATGAACGGGTCAACGCTTGGAACTCACATTATGGCCAGTCATCCTGATCTTGGGTTTTTCGTAGTGTCTCCTGGTCGCTTAGGCGAATGCTGGAATAAATATTTCCACGAACTTTTCGCTCTCCAGTGCCAGGCGAAGTGACGGTGGAATGAAAGCGGAACATTCGCTCCGTATCTCCCTCATCCTATCCATCCGGGGACGTAAGCACAAAGCAGGGCTGAAGTAGCGAAATATCCTTCTTCTACCCTAACGATTCAATACATACTAATCGTAAGGTAATAATTCCTCCTTTATCGACTTAGCACGAGGATGTAATCTGGTAGGTTTCATGGCATTCGTGAATATCGTAACTGATGTTCCTATCATACTTCTCTGATGTCCTGCACATTGCATAAATCCTAAGCATGAAGCTTTTGGTGATAATTCAGAGTTTGTGCTGTATGACCAGTAGTGCTGAAACTCGCACACAGTAGCGCATTTCAATCCATAAAACATTGTCGTAAATTTCGAAGAAACCATACATAAAGGTGCAAACTCAGTGTGTCCTTATGTGGAAATCTTTGGGTGTTTTCATTTATCACAAGCTCGGTAGCAAAAAAAACAAACAAAAAAAAATCAGGAATTAGATCCAGCAAAGAATATAACACTGGAAACCCTAAGCTCGTTTGTGGCCAAAGTGGATTTTTTGGGCTTTCATTGCTAGGAGGAGGAAGCAGAAAATGCATTAGAGGACATTATGCCTTGGAATACCTGGGGGTGAACGCCTTTCAAAGTTCAGCGATTACTTGAAGGACGTTTATATCTTTGAAGATTAGAAGTTCTCTCAGTATAAAGGTATTACCAGGGTTTCTGCAACACACTTCAAATTCATACGAAAGTTTTCAGCGCATTTTGCACCATTCTCACCCAAGTATCTTTTGCTTTCTTGGATGCCCTGAAAATAAGACAGATCCATGCAGAAATATTGCTTCGCGGTATGGTTAAAACAAAATAGGCGAGGCATCTGTGCTATAAAATGTAGATCTTCACAGTGAAGAAACTATTGATTGAGCCATTTTTTTATTTGTTTGGTTTATTTATGGACGCTATTTAACATCTCATATCACCAGCGTCCCATTCAATTCAGGGGGTGAAACGGCCGATAAGTTTTGCTCAGTGGCCTCATCTTTTAGGCTTGAGGTTATTTTACGTGCAGTGAATCTAGTCACTAGACACAACAGCTCAACATCTCTTCCAAAGGAAGCGATACTTACGATTTTTACGCAGGAAAAAAATCCGCCGACCATGGTCGGGACTGAACCCACGATCTTAAGTCTATGAAGCAAGCACGGTTTACCACTAGACTGCCGGGACACGCTGGTTGAGCGTAAGTGACAAAATATTTCAAGGTTTAATTTCATAGAAGACCACCTCATTGATCTAGTGGTTAGCGTTGCTGACTGCTGGCCAGGAGGCCCGGGTTCCATTCCCGGTACCTACTAGGAATGTTTCTAAGTTGGAAGGTCTGGAACGGTGTCCACCCAGCCTCGCGAGGACAACTGAGAAGCTGCCTGATGGAGAGGTGGCGATCTCCAATCTAGTAAGCCGCGACATAGCGACCGGCGGGATGCGGTAGGTTGATCACATGCCCCCTGCAATACTGCACTCTACCAATGATATCACGTGATGGAGGTAGAAGACTCAACGGTCGTCGCGGTAAGCCGAAGGCCGACATGGAGCTATATATTTTTTTTTATTGATTTATTTATCGACTCTATTCAACATCTCAGGCTTCAGCGTCCCATTCAACTCAGGGCGTGAAACGGCCGAAAATTTTTGTTCTGAGGCCTCTCTTTCGGGCTTGAGGTTCTTTTTCGTGCCGTAAATGTACGACATGGGACCCACGGCTTTACTTCCCTTCCGAAGGAAGCCATACTTGGGATTTTTACGCCCCGAAAAAATCCATCGGTTCTGGCCGGGTTCGAACTCGCGACATGGAGCTATGGAAAACCAGGCTTAGAAGAAATTCATAGAATGCGCATCATATTATGAAATTCATCCTAAATGAGACAGGAAAAACAATTCCAGTATAATCGTCTAAGTTTTTAAACGGGGAGGAAAAAAAAACGGGAGTAAATATATAAACATAAAAACTAAATAAGAAAAAATAAAATAAAAATGATGGAATGCGATGAGAGACCAGTTCCTCATGATGATGACTCTATTGGTAGTAGCAGGTGCTGCTCCCATAGGCACCATTCTCTCTAGAACTCCCAAACTGTGTGAATCGACATGAGCTCAACGGTCTAATTTTATGTAATTAAATGGAACATTTTAGTTTTGGGATGAACCTGACTCCGGCGTACTATTATACCACAACTGCCATTTTATGAATTATAGAACGACAGTTGTAGTCCAAATTTCAATCTGTTTAGTCTGGAAGACCCACAGAAGATTCGCATTGTATGCCGTAGAGATTAGTGCTTCCATAAAAGAAAAATGAATCCCTAAGGTTCTTTATGTGTTAAAGCTGGAAGCCCATAGCCAGTTAGTAATAAAATCTGATTAGTTTTTTTTTTTATTTGCAACTGAGATATACGAGTGACGTACAATAAATAGTAAAACACATTTTTGTCTCATTTAGGTTTAGCAATGAGTCATCGTCTAGATGTCACTCTTATCGCTTCTTGGTGACACAGCTGAAGCTTTACCTCTCAGGCATCTTCGTACTCGGTTAAGACTTCCTCTTCGTTATTGTGTATGTATTAACTGCTTTTGGGCTTACATCTGGTAGCAGTCGAGAAGATTGAAATTACAATTATTTACAGCAAAGTACTTTTAGTTTAAATACATGCCAACTTAGAATTAAAACATTTTAATTTAAATACACGTCGAATATTTTTACACATATTCGCATGGCAGTTAACTTAATTAAATACATTTTACCTAAAATCATGCCAATCTAGTCAATTGCCCAACAACAAATTAAATGCGTCAAACTAAATAAATATAATTAAACTTAATTTTACTTATACATATTAACTTAAGTAAATATATTTTTAAAATTATTGCCTTTATCAAATATAAATCAGCATATTTAGGGCTAAACACTTATCAGCTTTAATAATCATACAAACAAGTTAAGCGAAGCTAGTCATTTGTATAAATTCCCGTGAATGGTACCAAAGATTTGGACTGCAGAATTTACAGATCACGTACGGTGTATTGGGTAAGTGGTTTTGTAAACATTTGTTCAAATTGTGGTTCCTTGTTTACGTTGGTAGTTAGGCTACGAGGGGCCACATTTGGCATCCTTTTAATCTTTAAGTGGCGGATAATTGTATTGACGCTACCCACATAGCTACCAAATGAAACAGTTGGTTTCGAATAAGGTTTTCAGCAAGTTACCAGATTGGTGCTAGTAGACGTTGCTCAGGTCAAATGGCAGAAGCAAAGCTGAATGATTGCCGTACTGTGGAAGAAGACAAGAGAGGCAGCAATATGTAATTTGAAATAGAGTCGTTCACAAGGACAGAGTTTACTTTTTTTTTTAAAGGAACATTTGAATCATGTTAAGCATATCTCGACCGCCACGAGTGACCGAGGTCGTTAAGGCACGAACTCGTGAGCAGGAGATCTGGGTTCCAATACCGCCAGTACCGTCCTCCCTGACAGGTTTTTTCCCTGGTTTTCCTCAGTCCTCATAACTGGCAAATTCCGGGGAGGTACCCTAAACTTGGGCCTGGGACGTTTCCTTCCTTAAAAAAAAGTCTTTCCCAATAAATAATTTTATATCATGCATCACCAGTGTTCACCGCCTGTGGTGCCTCAGTAGTAAACCGGGCGTTAAACACTATTAAAAAAAAAAAAAAAAAAAAAAAAAAAAAAGCACATCTGGACTTGTTTAAATGGACATCAGGGTTAAATGGATTTCGATGGACTGGCCATAAACCAAACTCGTTCAGGTACTTGAACTTGAAATTTATTGCTCTCAGGGCGTATACATGTGATTATTATAGGTTTTGTTTTAGAAACGTAGACATTAGGGGAAAAAAGCAATATTTACAAAAAAAGTCCGGGCCCAGCTAATTAGTGTCTCGGCATTGCTAGTAAACTTATAGTTTATTTTGATGTGGCTTGATTATTTAGCCCGAGCTGCTTCGTCTCAAGTCTTGCGTTTACTCGTACGTCTCTGAATGTAACTTTGAACTTTCATTTTGACATAATGCAAAAATACCAACCACCTTTCCTGCTTATTCAACTTATGGAGTAATACACATATGCTTATTTAGAACGGCGATGGCCAATTGTTTGATGTGTTTCTGCAAACAAAATGTTGGGATGCGTAATAAAGATTACTTGCAACATACAATTACGCCGTAGCAGCAGTAGTAAGGCAATGTTTAGAAGCTCCTGTCTCTTTATAATTGAAGATTACCACGATTAAGGGTCCAAAGAGCATTTTGCCCAAATTTTACTTTTTTCTGGTGTAATTTTGTTGCCTCATTATAATATTACGTTTAGTTGAAACGTTTGCCACGAGGTCACAGCAACATTGATAATAAGAAGCAATCGTATTGTTGAAATCAAGGGTTTGGAGCGCGCACAGCATAGCATAATGCAGTGAAGACGACAGTGACATGGTATACGCTGTTCGCGCTTAGTTTGGTTGCGACGTAAACAAACCATAACGTATTCCTTTGCGTTCAGCTGCTGTGAATAATAGGCGGCACTAGTTTACTCGCCACGTTTATTTATATATTTTTTTTATAAATAGAGTTGAACGTCTGTTTTAATTATTAAGTGCACACTGATGATACTTGAGATGAAGTGATAAATTGGAAAAGGATTTTTTTTTATATAGGAAGGAAGCCTTCCAGGTCTAAGTTTAGGGTACCTTAGCGGCATTTGCCATTTATGAGGACTGAGGAAAACCGGAGAAAAAAATGTTAGGGAGCACGATCCTCGAGGGAATCAAACCCAAGACATCTCGTTCAGAGTCCGTGCCTTGACGACCTCGACCACCCGTGGCGGATTCTATAAACTCTCACTGTAGCGTACATAACTTCGGTGAAGCCGATTGTCATGAATGCTTATTTTTGCATACTTTTCACACAATTTACGGAACAATGTATTTCACGCGACATGCTGCAGACAACTGCAAGTACGCGCATTTGCTACTTTCCTAAGTCTCCTTCAGAATATCTCGGGTCCTCATTCCCTTCCAGCTGATCGTAATTACCATTTAACAAAAGTGACCTTTTTCGGAAATGAGAAGTGACATAAATCCATTAACGGCCTTCAGCCAGTACAATGAACAGCATCAGTTTTTTTTAATGGTGTTTAACGCCTCTTTTAATACTGTGGCACTACAGGCGGTGAACACTGGTGATACATGAAATAAAGTGATAAATTGGGAAAGGATTTTTTAAGGAAGAAAACGTTCCAGGCCTAAGTTTAGCGTACCTCCCCGGCATTTGCTAGTCATGAGTACTGAGGAAAACATGGCCTCAGTCAGGGAGGACGGTCCTGGTGGAATTCGAACCCCAGACTTGCCGCTCATGAATCCGCGCCTTAACGACCTCGGCCACCCGTGGCGGTGAACTGCTTCAGTGGTGTTTATGCTGAAAGTGCATGTCTTAAGAGTTATTCCACGCTAAGTAATATGCTTAATGAATGAAATATTAATAATAATCATCATTTAAAATGGGCTATCTTTACCTGTTTCGCCTCGTCCCAATGGTACCTCGGTCGATATTTTAAGATCTACTTCGCCAATTTGTCGTCAGGCACCAGGGAAGTATGTTCCATCCGGTTTCCTTTATTCTGTTGTATTTTACTGTCTATTAAAGGATATTAAGTTTTTTTTTCTTATTTCAACATTCCTAATATGGTCTTTTTTAGTACAACCCAGCTACATATATAGAAAAACCCACTTCAACAGTCTGTATCATTAAATCAAATTTGGTACCGGCTTTTTTTATAAACTTTAAAATCGTGTTTTTCTCAGTTTTATGAAATATTGATAGGTTTATAAAAATATGAGTTGATCGATGAGCATAAAAACTTGTCAAAAATCGACAAGTGTTACAATTTGACAAATTTGTCGGTATATTGTGACAATTAGCTGTTTCACATAACTTACAAATATGTAACGTATGATAGATATAAAATTATAACTTGTCACAAGGCAAATCACTGATAGGTGTATAAAAACAAATGGTCAACAATCAAAGAAGCATTAGCTGTATTCACTCGAGACTCTTTGCTGTTTACCGAACACATTCTTTGATAATATAATAAATTATATTATATCCTAATGTAAATGAAATATGACGAAGTGCAAGGTATTTGATAATACTTGCTTATCAACAAATGAATCTGATAATATCTGTAATAATATGATCTATATGAAAAGATTGACCTCAGTCATTTTACCGCGTATTTTATAATTAAAGTAAACAAACGATACGTTAACTATGGTCGACAACGTTTACTTAGCTACAAAGTAAATGTCAGATAAACTACGGGAGCATTGAAGAAAACGTAATAATCCATTCTTTCTAATATAATTTTAAAAACTAATTGTACGTTTATTATCTCACAGGCATTAAGTCGTATCGTAAATCGCATTAAGGCTGAAATTATCATATCGCCCATCGTTGCCGCACATGCTATGACAGGTAAACATTCTCCTGCCGAATTTGTTTGACAATTTTTACAAATTTGTCCTTTTGCTACTATTGTATGTAACAATTTTGTTTCATAAAACAAATATGCCAAGTATTTCTGAAAAATTGTCACAGTTTGTCAGTCACACTACATTTTTTATGAATCTGAATAAGACAAATATGTCGTGACCATTTGGCAAGACAATTTTGTAAATTTACCAAGCTCTATGAAACAGAAACTAGCCAAGTTATTATTTTATACAATACTTAATATTCTTTCACATTCTCTGTTAACCTCCATTGTTACCTGCTGTCACACCACTCTTGTGCAGAACCGACATATGTCTTCTGTCCCAGTGTGCAGTATGTTAAGTTACAAAGATTCACCGAATAGTTAAAGCTAATACATTTGTTTACTTTCTACGTAATAAGGGCTTAAAACACAGGCGCATCCTCTTCCAATACGACAAAATTGAACTTCAAAAGCAGTTTTCTGTGTTCGCGCTCATTGTACTGTGGACCCTTATTCCGGGTTTCGTTTCAGTTATGTACCTGTTTTGCCCCTCCCGCCATCCTGTGAACATGCTTTATGTTATATTCACTTTCCAAAAATACTGTTTAATTTATATAAGTTCTCTCCTCTCGTGAATAGTAGAACGAATTTTGAACTACAAAATTAACTGCACGGAGACAAAGTCACATTGGTATATTCGATAAAGAAATTTGTATATACGTTTTTCTTTCTTTCTTTCTTTCTTTCTTTCTTTTTTTTTTTTTTTGTGTATGTACTCTGGTAACTTTTCTGTTTTGTGAACAGAACTTATAATTAAATTTTAAATTGTAAGGTGATATTATTTCAGCACCACTAAAAAAGTTAGTAAATATTTCCCTAATTGAAGCCATTTATCATGAACGACTAAAAAATAGCAAGGGTAATTCCAGTCTATAAAAAGGGAGACTGTAATGCAGCAAACTGTAGTCCAATATATTAAGTACCATTTTATCTTAAGTATAACGGCTGTTCAGTAAAGGTTATCGTAATTTTGACATATTTTTATTCATCCTCATAATTTTAATGATATTTCTCAAAGTAGTTCCGTTGGATTCAATGCATCTGATTCAAAGGCATGATGGAAACCATTCTTTGACAGGTCCTTCAGAATCGCCCCCGTAGCCTTCACCACTGCTTCTGATATTGGAAAATACCTCCCACGAAGGTGTCTCTTCAATTTGGGGAAAGGAAAAAGTCACATATGGCTATATCACGATGAAACACATTTCACATTTTTGCGGATATTCAGCAAGAGTGTCGGGGTGCAGCATCCAGGTTTTTGCATGAAAATGTGACCTTTGCAAGTGTGTGCGATATAGCCTTGCAGTATTCAGAACATCTGTAGTATTGCCCAGTTACAGTTGTGTGTTCAGGTACAAGCTGGTAAACCTTTCTTTGAACATGGAAAAATGATATGATCATAAATTTCCCAGCAGAAGCAATCACTTTTTCATTTTTGGTATTGGTTATTTCCCACACAGAGCTTTGCTGTTTGCTCTCAGGATCGAAATGATGTAGCCAAGTGGTGCCTTGCGGTAGGCGACCATACGGGGAAAGATACGCTAAGAAGAGAAACGTGAGGATAGGAAATGGAGTTTCCGTCTAGTGGAGTTGGGTGGGATAAAATATTTTCCGCGTTTGGGTTTGGGTTGTGTGTTTTAATGTTTTAAAATGTTTTGGCTAAGTTAATTAAAAACGTTTTTGGTGGTCGACCTCCGGAGTTTTCTGTTAATATTGACCTACGGGGTGAGCATTATTTTGATGGAAAAATATTTCTCAGTACGGGAAAGACGTAGTTAAAATGCAAAAACATTGTTTGCAAGCGAAGGACATTTCAAGTGCAAACCATTGTTAAAATGCTAAAGAGGTAATTAAAAATGCACAATGATAAAATGGGAAAACTAATTGACGTTAGGCTTTGCAAAAAAAAAAAAAAAAAAAAAAAAATAGTGTAACGCGCGATATATACTACTTTTTCTTACGATGCAATTATAAAGTATGTTTATTTGTAATATTTTTATGAAAAAATAAAAAGTAGCTAGTGCAGGAGCTGTTTCCTATGCGCCTTCCGCTCGCCTACTAAGCGCTGTCCACGTAATGTTTCTACCTGGTGTGCGTAGGGTGGCGAAAGCTTTCCCCTTCTCGCGGGGCAGGTTGTTAATGGATTTCCAATCTCGTGTGTTAAAACATTTCGGGTTAAATAAATTCCTAACTTAAAATCTTTTCGCTGTAAACGAATTCCTAGCGAACTGTTGACTGTTGCGAAACTTGACTCTTGCATGATTTTACACCACCTGTAAACTTTCCACTATGGCTGTTATTGTTAAGAATGGTGTCTGTTAAAAGCATTTTCGCGATAGATGAATTCCTCTTATAAAACCGTTTCACTGTAAGCGGTATATTGTGCGTGGTGAATGCTGGCTGTCATACACCGATCTTGTTTAGGCGCCAACTGTCTGAAAGCTTTTAACTGTTATTGCGTCCCTTGGACCACCCAGTTAATGTTTCCTCAAACCCCTCCTAAAAGTATTTTAGGAATTTCTCTCTTTACGTTAAAAGCATTTTTATATCTTTGGAATTTTATTTTAGGCTTTCACTGCCTCAGGCGGAAAACCAAACTCATTGATTGAAAACCAAATGGGATAGCGCATGCGCAGTAGAAAAAAATAGCATTAACTGAAACCCATTGGGCGGGACACAGTATGGAAAACTAAACTCGTGATATCACTGAAAAAACGCTGTATAAAAGTGGACGTAGCGATTGACGAGCGTATCTCGTAGCATTGAAGTGCAACGTTCTACACTGTATTTCTTTTGAATCAGCTGGAATTATACAACGCCATATCTTCAATCAACAGCGCCAACGCCAACAAACTTTCTCACAGCCGCAGGCGTCCCAGCAGCGACACAATGGATTGTGAGGTGTAATCAGTAGACGGTTTTACTTCCATTTTCGTCCCCCCCCCCATGGTGCTCCTCTACACCAGCACAGAGTTAGGTATGTCTTTTGACCAGAACATATCTCAAAACAAAACGGCTTCTGCAGGCCATGCCGACATCACTGCTTCTGCCGACTCCTCTTCTGCAGACGTGACACCGGTAAGTGCAGACCTAGCCTTGCAACCTAGTTTCGAAATTACCAATCATAGTGAGAGGGCGGCAAAAAATTTTATTCGTGGTATGCCGAAACTGAATCATATTAGGTTCGGTGCCCAAAGATATAGATCCAAACCAGTGAGTTTCTAAAGTTTTTAACAATTTTTAGCATTTGTTAATGAGAATTTGCTAAGCAATCAGCCAGGGCTCATAGGAATCAAGATTCATGATATAAAAAATAAATGCTCCTAGACGATTTAATATGAGTATGCGTAGGTTCGATCAAGTGAATCCCGAATTCATATTAAAATCAACGAAGAAAGTAATGCAGAGTAATAAGGAATTTTTGTTGAAAGGGCCATTCAAAGTTTCGTGTATTTGGACAAAGAGGTATCAGGCTCCTGCGACAAGCACTGCAATGGCTACTAAAAACAGAGAAAACATAGAAATCAAGAATGATGGCAATGTTTATTTAGCTAGAGCCATCGCAGGGTGTAAAGGCAAAATTGAGCGGGATGTAATTTTATTCACATGTCAAATTCAACAAACAAAAAGGGCTGTAGAATTGTGTGAGAAAATAGACAAACCCTACTGTCTGTTTACTCTCCACGACCAGAAGCTGTTTGAGATGGTGCTAAGAGATAATTTTATTACTGTTTTTACCGACCATAGAGGTGATGATGATGATGATTATTATTGTTTAAGGGGCGCACAACATCTAAGGTCATTAGCGCCCAAACACACTAAAACTGCGCCAGAACTAAAAAAGAATAGTTAACACAAATCAAATCTTAGGTTAAATAACAGTAGCACGTTGTGCAACAAAATAAAAACCCATAATAAATAACAAGTGGGTGTAATGGTCAACAAACAAAGGACTGGAATTAAAACAGCCGCAATAGCGAAAAACAACAGTCCTATAATGGTCTAAAAAGGGTCAATAAAACCCTATAACTAATAACACTACAACAAATAAAAACTGGTAGTAAAACACAGCAGTAAAAGCTGAAAACAAACCAGTATTGTAAAAGTCTAAACTGGTAACAATAAAACCCCAAAACAATAATAAGGGCAATATACAACAACTCAATTAAAGACTGGTACTAAAAACGATGCATCAAATGCTGAAATAACAACAGTCTTAAAAGAGTCTAAAAATGCCGTCATGGATAAAAAGAGAACACCTCACACCTTGATCCAAAAACCACAAACACGGATAAAACGGAGCACTCGCTCAACAGCAACCACATCATCTGCAAGTAATTCCTCAATAGAGGAGGGCAAACCTAGGCTATGTCTAAAAGCTGCCAGATGATGGCATTCAATTAAAATGTGACGCACTGTAAAGGGGTGGTCACAGTGAGGGCAAGCTGGAGCGGGTTGACCATTAAAAGGTGAGAGTGACTAAAACGGCAATGCCCAGTTCTAAGGCGAGCTAAAATTACTTCTTCACAACGAACAGCGCGAGAAGAAATCGACCAGTTAAAAGGGGATGATTTACATTCCCGAAGCTTATTGGCGAGTATTAAATCCCACTCATCGTGCCTACGTAATAAATGGTTAAAATCGCCAAAATAAAAACGTTGCTCGTCCTCAGCAAGGTCTAAAAGAGCGGATTTAGCTGCGACATCTGCGGCCTCATTACCTTTGAGTCCCATATGTCCAGGTACCCATAATAGTGTCACCCTGACGCCAGCGCCGAAAAGAGTTAACACTATATATCCTGGACCTTCTGTACAAGGGGGTGGTGGTTGTACAGATTTCTAAAACTTAAAATTGCACTCAAAGAGTCAGAACAAATAACAGTATTCCCAAGCCCGTGAACAGAAATAAATAAAATCGCCCGATAAATAGCATAAAGCTCCGCCATAAAAATAGATGTCGCAACGTTAAGGCCAAACTTAAAACATGCTCCATTAAAAACAAAAGCACATCCTACCCCTGTGTCAGATTTCGAGCCGTCGGTATACATAAAATTCCAGCCATTAAAAGAGGATTTGACCTCGCTAAAAGAACAACGAATAATATGTGCTGCGGTCGAAGATTTCGGACAGGACGTAAGCCCAAGATGAACGGGGGCCTCTGCTAAAATCCAGGGGGGGGGAGAAGAAGTTTCCCCGGCTAAGAAAAAAGAAGATAACTCAAATTCCAACGTCCGTAAAATCTCCCGAAAACGAAAGCCAGCAGGCTTAGGAGTAAAAAACCGAGCAGCATATAAACTATCCAAAGACACATTAAAAAACGGCTCGTTCGTGGGATGACAAGGTTGCGCAGCTAGTCGACAACCGAAAGCAGAAAGTAAAACATCCCTACGATAAAACAACGGAGGTTCTCCAGACTCCGCACATAAACTCAACACAGGACTGGTGGGGAATGCTCCAATGGCAACACGGATACCCCGGTGATGAATCGGGTTCAGGCGGCGCAGAACAGAAGGCCGCGCAGAGCCATAAACAACACTGCCATAATCCAATTTGGACCGGATAAGAGAGCGGTAAAAAGGTAAAAGAATGGTCCGGTCAGGTCCCCAAGATGTGCCACTTAAAACACGTAAAATACAAAGAGAACGTTCACACTTGCCTCTGAGTTGTGCTATATACGATGACTAGCATAATTTCCTATTCAAAACCAAGCCAAGGAATCGAACTTCGTCTGCGAAAGCAAGAGCGTCTGGGCCAAGACGGAGCGAAGGTGGAGGATGCTCCTTGTGGCGCCAGAAGTTCATGCAGACGGTCTTCTCTGCGGAGAAACGGAACCCGTGATGCACACTCCAAGCGTAAAGGCGGTCGAGACAGCATTGGAGGCGGCGTTCCAAGAGACAAGTTCTCCGAGAGGAAAGATAAACGGCAAAATCGTCTACAAATATCGACGATTGTATTCCTGGCGGTAAACACTCGGTGATAGAGTTAATAGCCATGGCAAACAGTGTGCAACTAAGTACCGAGCCCTGAGGTACACCGTTCTCTTGAATAAAACTAGATGATAAAACTGATCCCACGCGAACATTAAAAACCCTGTCTTTCATAAATTCCTGATTAAAAACTGACATGCGCCCACGTATGTTCCAATCGTGAAGCGTTCGAAGGATACCGCCTCTCCACCAAGTATCATACGCTTTCTCCAGATAAAAAAATACGGCAACCGTTTGGCACTTCCGAGTGACGACGAAAACCGCACTGAGCGTTCGTCAATAAATGCCTCGACTCCAACCACCACATAAGCCGCCCGTTAATCATGCGTTCCATCACTTTGCAGACGCAGCTGGTGAGGGAAATGGACGGTGACTGGAAGGAAGATGAGGGTCCTTTCCAGGCTTAGGTATAGGAATGACGGTGGCCAACCGCCAAGCGCTAGGAAATGTGCCATTACACCAAATAAAATTAAAAGTGCGTAATAAAAAAGCTTTGCCTTCCGCTGACAAATGCTGCAACATAGCAACATGAATACCATCTGGCTCTGGTGCACATTGTCGAGAGTTCGTAAGGGCATTCTCCAATTCCCTGGAGGTAAAGGGGACATTGTAGCACTCCTGATGGTCGGAGACAAAACAGAAGCCCTTCGACTCGACCTGCTCTTTAATCGTGCGAAAAGCAGCAGGATAGTTGGCCGAGCTTGAAACATCAGTGAATGTACGTCCTAAAATATTGGCGACATCAATCGGAGTAGTGACAACCCGATTTAAAATCCGAAGACCGGGTATGGGCGTAAACCTAGGTTTGCCCGCAACGCGGCGTAGTCGTTCCCAAACTACGGATGAAGACGTTGTGCGGTTAAAAGACGAGGTAAAAGCAATCCAAGAAGCCTTTTTGCTATCCTTAAGGACTCGACGGCATTTGGCGCGCAGTTTTTTATAGCGAATCATATTTGCAGAAGTAGGGTGGCGACGAAACGCTCGGAGAGCACCCCGGCGTGCACGCACGATCGCGACGTCGATAAATGGAAATTCACACCCTGAAAATTCGGCCATAGATCGAAAGAGAGGCCAGTTCGCTTTTTCAATGAGCCATTTTGGCGCGCACTGTGAATGTGCGTTTGAAGGGAGTATATGAATCTGACACGGAAAGTGGACACTAGAGTATGAATCAGAGTAGACATTCCAAGTAAAATGTACAGATAGTGAGACAGAACAAAAGGATATGTCCAAGTGTGAAAAACTCTGAGTACTGTCTGAAATATATGTAGGTTAGCAGTATTGAGCACTACAAGATTGTGACCATCCAGAAAGTCGGCTAAAAGGCTACCCGTTGCACACTCCGAGGTGGAACCCCATAGGGGATGGTGTGCATTGAAATCTCCAAAAGTAGGACAGGGGGTGGTAGCTGAGACAGAAGATGGTCTAAATCAACCATGGTGACTGTACCAGACGGAGGCAAGTAAACACTGCAGATGGAAAAACTGAGGCCAGAGAAGTGAACGGCAGCTGCAGAAGCTTGTAAACGAGTCTGGAGCTGTAGTGAAGTACTGTACACGTCATTTCGAATTAAAATTAAAACTCCGCCGTGAGCGGGAGTGCCATCTTCGGGAGGGAGATCAAATCTCACCGAAGAGTAACCGCGTAAATTAAAAGAATCCTGTGAGCGAAGTTTGGTCTCTTGGAGACACACTAGCGGAAAGTCAGTAGAACGTAAAATTAATTCGAGGTCAGGTCTTCGACTACGGAGACCACGCACATTCCACGAAAGGATAGCCATTTTTAAAATTAAATAAAAATAAGTTAAAAAATCTACCACCTCACTTTTTGCTAGGCCCAGGACGGATCAAACGTCCTTTCTTTTGTCGCGTGGGGCTCGGTGGTTCGCCTGGAGCAGGCCCATCCTGCTCCTTGACGTCCTCAGAGGGAGGGCTCTCCCGCTGAGAGGAATCCACCGATTCCAGCACCTGGAATCGGTTGGAGGTAGATAAGGGCGGTGACGGCGACCGCCCAGCGGGTTTGCTCCCATCGTGGGAGCGGGACCTCCGAGGAGGAGAAGGGCTCTTTTTCTTCTCCATAGGAGTTGACGATTTCATAAAATCCGTCCACGTATAACTTGTCTTAAACTTAATTTCTGGAGCATTAAAATCAATCGGTTTCGGCTTCTCGGTAGAGCGTTTTGGAGAACTGGGCTTAGTAGGGACCCGTGTAAAAACAAAGTCACAAGTCTGCGTACTGCTGTCGCACTTCTTGACCGCAAAAGAAGCTGCTGCGCTGTAGGTGCCGGTCTTAGGCACCACAGGTTGGCGAGATTGAAATCGCTTCCGGGCCTCAGTAAAGGGGAGTTTTTCCTTTACCCGGATCTCCTGAATACAGCGCTCCTCTCGAAAACGAGAGCAGTCGCGTTACGAGGCTGGATGGTCGCCGCGGCAGTTGACGCAGACAGGAGCGGATGGACATGCTCCCTCATGACTTGCTTGACTGCAGGTAGCACAGATGGATACGGCGTTCTTGCAGGATATGCGAGTGTGTCCAGAACGTTGACACTGAAAACATCGCAACGGGCTCGGGATATATGCGCGCACTTCTATTAACTCGTAGCCCGCCTTTATCTTCTGCGGCAGTTCGATCCTGTCAAACTTGAGGAAAAGAGTCCGGGTCGGCTGTAATTCCCACTCTCTCCTCGACTGAACACGATAAACAGAGGTGACCCCTTGGTCTTCCAGAAAATTCTGGATTTCTGGGTCGGACATTCCGCCTAGAACATTGGTGGTAACAACACCTCGCGACGAATTCATGGTCTTGTGTTTCTCGACACGGATGGGATAACCATGGAATAGCGTCGCCTTGAGCATTGAGTTGCTTTGAGACAGCCCAAGTGTCTCCACCAAAAGTGATCCATTACGTAGACGGGTACAGGATTTAACGGGTCCAGCTATGGCATCAATGCCCTTCTGAATTTTGAATGGACTTACCTTAGCAAACGACTGGCCATCTTCGGTACGACTGATAACTAAGTAGCGAGGAAATGACTTCTCGGATACTTCTCTTACGTCAGCTCTTTTTCGTTTCATTTGAAAATGATTATTATCATGTGCCATAGCGATATAATCCTCCACCATTACAACTGTCTCAGATGGCAGGCTGCTTCCTGGGCGCCACCCCGGCTTAGGTTACTGGCCCTGGCCTGAACAAAGTAACCTCAGGGTCACACCTTCCTGTGGGTTGACGAAGGGACCCAATCGCCTGCAGGAAGTTAATCAGCTCATGCAATGGCCCTTCCCCGGGCCTGGCCTTTACCAGGGGATACGCTCCCGCCCTACATGATAACCCTGTGCTGGGGGTTAACCCATCAGACGAAGAACAGGGAAGTAGGACAAATAAAATAATAAAATAGGCGAAATAAAAAACGAGTCAAACGCGCTGAGCGCGGACCTTAGGGAGCAGCTCGGGTACCTTGGGGTCGCTACGCCCCGTACCCTAAAAATTGGGCCCCTGAAGGAGCCGACCACAGCGGGAGAAATGTGTTTTACAAAACCTAAAAAATCACCGATAAACATATCGATGTAATGTTTCAGGACGGATATTTTAATGCTTTTGTAAACCTGCACGAGGCCTTTAAGTGTAAATGTATTTGCCGACGTTGCAATTTTCCCACATTAAAGAAAAAAGAACACCACAGGTGCGAACTAAACTGCGCAAAGTGCCGTCAACGGTGCCCATCGTCATTTGATAGGTACTTGACCTGTGACGCGTGCCATCGGAATTTCAATAGACATACCTGTTTTAATAATAATTTTATTAAGGGGAATTATCCAAATTCCATGTCAATTTGTGATGCAGAAAAAGTCTGCCTTTAGTGCAGCAAATTTGTCAATATGAGGCTTAAAAAATCTCACTAGTGCAGGGAAATTATTTGTAATACTTGTAGAATCCATGTGGATGATAACCATGAGTACAATTCAGCCGTACAATTGTCCAAATTTGCGAAGAGTATCGTATTCATAGATTTCCGGTGTACTTGGAACACTACTTTTTCCGCTAAAGCGGACGTGTTTGAACATGTACCTAACTTATGTGTGCTGTATCAAGCCTGCAGCGTGTGCATTGACGATCCGCACAAGATATCTTACTATACGCTGTGTGGTGCTAAAGCATGGATATTTGACAAGATCCTGTGAAACAATTGTTTAAACACACCACCCAACCGGGTTCCAATCCCGTGTCATTGTCATAGCGCACGACTTGAGGTCCTATGACGGGCAATTTTTGCTAAAACACATGGTGGGCAGTCTAAATTGGGCCCCGGAGATCATGAATGGTAAAAATTACAAAATCAGGTATAATAGTGTAACATTTCTGGATTCGTTGAATTTCATTCCTATGCCACTGTCACGATTTTCAAAGACTTTTCAACTCCCCGAATGCAAAGGTTATTTTTCCTTACCTGTTCATTACCAAGGAAAACGAAAAATATTTTGGTCCTGTACCGGGATAGAAATATTACTGTCCTGATGCCATGAATGTAGATGCCCGCAGGAATTTCGAGGAGTTGCATAATCACATTGTCTCCTCAAATTACGTCTTCAACATGAGAAAAGGAATGGTAGTCAGGTGGTTTCCAAATTTAGTAAAAAAATTCATTGACGATAACGGTAGACCCTTTTAGAGAATGCATCACCATTGCACAGGCATGTATGAACGTATACAGGAAGCGATTCATGCCTAGAAATAAAATTCGTTAATTCTAGAAGATGGGTTCCGCTTAGCTGATAAGCGATACTGTATAGCATGTATCTGGGTGTCTTATTTAGAACAGCAGCAATCTACCATCATACAGCATGCTTATCGGTGAGGGAAATATAAGATTTATGTGATTAAGTGGTTGGGTACGAAGAAGACAAATGTGTATATATCTTTCATGGATGTTTCTATCACGGCTGCACACCATGTTACCCGAATAGGAATTCAAGACTATATATGTCTGGTAACCGCTTATGGTGCCTCAATAGTAAAAAAGGGCGCTAAACTCTATTAAAAACATGGGCAACGAGACCATGTGCTCCAGATATGAGGGCAGCTTAAAGGTCACAAAGTTGATGAAAGATGTTAGCTACCACATGATCGAGATATGGGAGTACGTTTAATGCCATGATTAAGGCTGGGGCTGGCAGAATTTGTCAAAAGTTTGTCTTACCTCGAACCTCTCAATCCACGAGATGCCTTCTTTAGCGGGCGTACAAATTGTACAAAAACCTACTGCGAGGCTACTGGAGACATGAAAATGTTTTATTATGAGTGTGCAACTTTTACCCTTACGTGAACAAGACCAAAGCCTGCCACGTGGAGCATCCTAAAATCCACGTTGATAATTTTCCAAATTTGGATAATGTGGTGGGAGGTGTGGTAAAATGCAAAATTCTTTCCCCCTAAAGACTACCATCCCATCCTGCCATCGCGCATCAACGGAAACCTTATGTTTCCACTGTGCCGCACATGCGCAGTGATGGAGAGTCAGACGAGTGCACACATACAGAGGATAACTTGTGCATGACAAGCACTTGGATAATGCACGAGATTAAAGTCGTACTATAGGCGGATTTTAGGGTAATTCATGTATATAAATATGGGAATATCACGTGATACGCTGTGATCCCTCCACTGGTTAAAAGGGTCTTTTTCAGGACTATGTTATCCAGTATCTGAAAATTAAAACTGAAGCCTCCGGTTGGCCCAAAGACTGCGACACTCCTGCCCAAAAAAAGAGTATGTCGTGCCATTTTTGGAAAAGCAGGGCAGCGCACTGAATAAAAACGTCATTGAAAGAAATCTTAGCAGCCGTAATTTGGCAAAATTCACATTACACTCCTTTTGGGGAAAATATGGCCAACGAGACAACATGTCCACATGTGAGTTTTTTTAAAGAAATGAAAATTAAGCTCCACTACTAATACCATCGTAGCTGCATACACAACGGCCCATGCAGAATTGAGTTATATTGTTGTCTTAGTAGATTAGGCGAACGCGTGTGTTATTTCCACATAGATTCTGTTATTGCCACGTACAGACTGGAGGAATGGATGCCTCCCACGGGGTCGTTTTTAGACTGTATGACAGATGAGATAATAAAGTTGGTAAGGATGCTTATATTTCCACAAACATATCTCTAAATGCAAATTACATTGCCGTATTTAAAAGCAATAGATTTAAAATGTAAATTGATAAGTTAATCCAACAGATCGAGCCATATAATTGTAGGTTTCTATTTGAGGCTTTTGAGAAGGCTACAGTACCCCTCCCATGGATATCTAGTGTTGGATTGCACGCAGTACACGCTAATCAATACCGGTATCGAACCGGCGTCCTCCCAGGAGAAATACTTTATGTTATACCCAAATAGTACGGGTATCGCTTTTGTTAATCACATTCTGAAGGTTTGGCCCTCCTAGTTTCACAATATGCAAACATTTTTTCCCACGAGACTTTAAATAAACGAGCAACGAGAACATTTCCGTCATTTTGTACACATACAAGTAAGATGAGCATAGCCAAACCGAATACTCAATTGATAGCAAACTTGACGGTGCTAACTAAGGCAAAGCCTGCTTTGCGGGGAAAAAACTATTGAAAAGCGCTAACCCGGAGCTAATAAAGGTCTTTTCCGTGTGGTACTCAACGTGTGCAGAAGACATGTCAGTTTGCCTATATGATGCTTGAAGCGCCTAAAGAAAGGTAAACCTTGCTGGAGAAAGTTACTCAACAAACGACTTTTCTTAAAGAAAAAGAAAAAACTTGCGCAGAAAGGCGGCTTTTTACCTGCGTTTCTACTTCCGATATTGGTTTCACAGGGTAGCGCTCTCGTGTCAAAATTGACTTAAATTATGTACGATAAGCAGAGTATAGTAAATTCACAGCCAAAAGCTGTCAAAAAGCTTCATCTAATAGACATCAATTAATTAAAGAAATGAATAAAGTGTAGCGTTCACATTTGGCAGCTCCCAAAAATTGGCGGATTATAAAATATAAATTGCGAAACAATCTCGATCTTGTGTCACAAGTGAGAGAACTATACCTTGAATCGAAACTTGATATGTACTACGATATTGAGGTAAAGGAGGACCCGAAGCCGGCAAAGACGAAAGTAAATAAAAGCCGTTTGCCGGTAAAAAAAATCCACTTCTTCCTTTAACCTTCGCAGGCAAGTGTGGGAGCCGTTGTGTAATTAAACTATGAAGGCGTTGAAAAAAATTATTTCAATTCGGAACACTACGCGGGATTTTGTTACAGCAGATAAACTTCATAAGGACACAATATCCAAATATCCAAAATCGAGTCTTTTATTCGAACCCAGGATAGTTATAAATTTCACAAGCCGATAAGGAAATGCTCCCTAACAGAAATTATCACTTGACCACATTTGATGAATTTTGGGAAGCCGATCTAAATGTAATGAACAACGTTATAGAGTATCACAAGCCACACCTATATATCTTGACGGTGAATGACTTGTTTTTTTTTTTTTTTGTTTTTTCAAAATATGCTTGGACAATACAATTAAAATCAAAAGTTGGTACGGAAATTACACATGCCTTTTTGTCATCGCGTTTCGAAGGTGTTGAAAACCGATAAAGGAACCGAGTTCACCAACCATAGAAACATTTTTAGCCAAAAGTATTACACTATAAAGATAATGTTGAAGCCAGCGCTGTAGAACGTTTGAAGAGGACCTTAAAGACCAAATGTGGGGATATTCCACTCATAAAACACCAATAAATACAAGGGTAGGTAAGTATTATTGCCTTCACAAAATTCTTAAACAATTTCATCTGTGACTTCCGCTCCGATGTGTTCAGTGATTCATATATAGTTGCATAAAGAATGCCATGTGTAGAAGATTGTGAAACGTTCATAATGGAGTTTCGAGCTGTTATTAAGTTCCTCCCAAAACAAGGACTTCAAATGAAATTAAACAGCGATTGGACGGTGTATATGGGGAAATATCCCCCTAATATTGTGCCCTAAAATAATGGGCGAAACTTTTTCGAATGGGTTGAGAAAGCATTGAAGACAAAGAGCTTGCAGATCTGCTCTTAGAGGTGCCCCTTCTGAATATATTGCTCTTGTGGAAGGAGAAATTATAAAAACCAGCGGCTCAGAATTACAGAAATAGCAGCAAGGTTTAGTCTTTCTAAAACAACAGCCCTTAGAATTATTCATGAATATTCAAACATGAATGTTGTTAGTGCAAAATGGGTGCCTAGACTTCTTTCCTCAGTCCAAAAGTAGCAACGAGTTATCTGTTGTCAGGCATTTTTGGAGCTCTGCCGTGACAACGAGAGAGAAATTCTGCAAACCATTGTTACAGGAGATGAAACTATGGTCCTGTACGATGATCCCTTGTACTAAAAGGAATCAATGAAGTGACGTAAACCTGGTGAAGCATCGTCTCTAAAAGCCAAGGTCACTCAATCATCCAAGAAGATGATGGCCACAATCTTTTGGGACTGTGAAGGAGTACCCTTCATTGAGAGGAAAACCACAGTAAATGGGCAGTACTATGCTGGCCTACTGCAGAATACGTGCTTCCACCAAAGAGAAAAGGCGAGGAAAGCTGAGTGGTGGTGTGCCCCTTCTTCACAACAACGCGCCTGTGTAGATAGCTCTTGTTGCAAAGGAAGCTGTAAAGAAATGTGCTTCAAGAATGTCGTACATCCTCCCTACAGCCCAGGTATAGCTCCAAGCGGCCATTTTCTCTTCTCATATCTCGAGAAGGACTTCCATGAAGGACATTTAAACGTAACGAAGCAGTATTTGACGCTGTTTATTTTGCAGACAAGACTTCTGACTATTTGGGGGGGGGTTGAAATGTTAATTCAAAGATAATGAGGAGTACATTGTAATAAATGGTAACTATAATGAAAAGTGAAATACAGTTTTTGTGTTTAACTCACCTAGAAAATGGTTAGCCCGGAAGCTTATGTACCTAATCCTCGTACGTAGAAGTTCATCTTGCACTTTTACATTTCCACAATAGTTCCTTTCACTGGTCCATAAAGATGACTCCAAACGATGTCAATGAGAGCAACATTTTGCTGGTGTAAGAAAATCTTATTACCATAATACGTTCAAACCATTAAATTTAATGTAGATATTGTGCGCATATCTAAGGAGAAAACGAAGTTTGCTAATGGGTATGAGTAAAACTAGACAAACGAATTTTTCGAATTGACATGTGGTACACGGTGCCCCTGTTGTGTATAAATTAAAGGACTTGGGCGGAACCATGGACGGCATCTTTTATTCCAAGGAGATATAAAAGTTTGTCTTCCGAAATCAAAATAGATAAAATATTCGACAATACAGGTCGTGGAAGCAATAAGCAATTTTTGGTTGAGTGAAGAGGTTATCCAAACAAGTTTAATGCGTGGGTCCTAGCTTCAGCTATTGATTCGACATGATTAAAACAGTTTTCCCTCACGCTCGTAGTAATGTTTCCATGGATCATTTCACCTACCATACAACTTTTGATTTTCCTACTTCTTGTCCGAGAGAATAGTGTTGCAAGTAGTACGGGAAATACTACTGCAATAGGTTTGGTGTCCTGTGAAATTCTATAACGTAACAAATCATGATAACCAAATTACACTGGGCAACAAAAAAATAATTTTTGAATGCTTCGAGCACTTCATGAGGCAATTCCTACTAATTTTGGGTTGAGAAAAACAAATATGACAATGAAAAATTTTTATTAGCTCTAGTTTCTATGATATACACAAGGTGGAAGTATTACATATTAACGGATTGAGAGAAAAGGATACATTTTAATTACATACATGCTAACAACAATGAAAGTGCATTCGATTTTTTTAACTGGTAATTACATGCTAAGAGTTCTAAATTGCTGGAAAAATACTTCGCAGATAGTCGTGTCTGAAGAGAATCATGTGGTGGCCTATTGACTTCGTCGTCTTTTAGCTTGCCTCTTGTGATGGAGTTCCGCAGAATCCCTATACAAAGACCAACAGTAATTCGCAAGCATTACTTCATTCCAACGGCCCTGATATCTTTGTTCCATAACAGAAATGTCCTAATGGAATCTCTCCCCATGTTCATCACTAACAGCTCCACAACTAGGAGGGAAAAAGTCTAGGTGGGAGTGGAGAAAATGGATCTTAAGGGACATGTTGCATCCAAGGTTACGGTATTTTTGCAGGAGCTCTGTCACCAAATGCTTGTAGTTGTCATCTCTTTTGTTGCCTAAAAATCCATGAACAACACCCTTGAAGGCTTCCCAAGCTTCCTTTTCTTTCCCCTCCAAAACTTGGTCAAATGCAGGATCCTTTACAAGTTCTCTTATTTGTGGTCCGACAAAAATGCCTTCCTTAACTTTTGCATCACTTAATTTCGAAAATTTCTCTCTGATGTACTTAAAGGCCCGTCCTTCTCGGTTCATAGCTTTGACAAAGTTTTTCATCAAACCCAGCTTGATATGCAGGGGTGGAAGAAGAACGTCTTTTGGGTCCACAAGAGGCTTGGCAGTCTTTACAAGAGGCGTCAGATTGCGTTTGTGAGGAAAATGTTATTTCACCACAAATATAACAAAAGTTATTCACCATATTTACACATTTTCGTGGCATTTTTACAAATTTTACACTAAAAAAGCCCTCGCGAACCAGAAATTTTGCATTAATTTGAGTAGAAACTACACGTAATTCACAGTCACAGCAACAGTATCTATGTTTATGACTTACAAACAGCTGAAGAGCATTTGTTCTTTGTTATTTGACAGGTGTGCCAACTCCCAAAAAAATTCCTCCAAATTTAAAATCTTCACTCTAAAAAATGAAATGTCACTTTATCTTCAAAACAACAGCTAATCTATCATTTTTATGGTGATTTTGAATTCAGCAGATGGAAATACATGTAAATTCACTATTTTTAAGCCCGAAACATTTTCATTGTTGCCCAGTGTTATTGGAACCATGTATAATATATCTACTCCAGTGACACATTCCAAATTTAACTTACAACTGCCATGTGGTATAGTGTCAATTGGTACACTCCGTCAACTCTTATCATACGCGAACATTTGCAAGTCGAATACTTTTTTCTTTATAATGAGAACAAATAATTGCCAGCATTAACACCAAAGTCACACAGTCCATCCATATTCCCGACAACTAATTTGTAGGCTATGTAGATAATGTTGCGCCCTCTAGAATCAGGAGAAGCATATCGAATACAGAATTTAAATCGCAAGAAATTACGAACCAAACGCTAAAGTCCAAGTCTAAAAGTCCTCCTTCAATGACTAAGCCACTAGAAATCCTACGATGCCAAAGCCTGACACTAGAAAACAACGAACAACGACAAAGACTGACACTAGAAATCCACTTGCGATGACAAAGCGTGACACTAGCAATCCTCCTGCGAAAACAAAACCTGACACTAAAATTCCTTCTACAACAAAGAATCTCGTACACGTGTTGATTTTGTCGCCTTCTCTGCCAAGATAATAGGATCCAAACCCTACACCAAGGTAGTTGATCAAAAAATTGGTAAACATCCTTTGGATTCGTACATGGGCTTCGCTTACGAGATGTTCATGTACTGCAATCTAATAGTACTACAAATGGTGGGCAACACGTTTGTGCAAGTCATTGAAAGCGTCTCTGTAGAGTATGAAAAACGCGACAACACCTGCACGACGATTGAAAAGTTCTTTTCTCCCCTTAACTGGATTTCTTTGATGCAACGGGATTTTGAAATTGTGAACACAGATTTAAGGGACGGTTACAGCGATTTCTTGCCATTTGACGGCCATCCCTCTTCTGTAGTTCTAACGTTTCGCCCGAAACAGGCATAATGGAACTGGATACTATCACCAAATTTTACCTCAATCAGGGTGGAGGGGCATTAGACCATCGTGATTTTCTTTTATACATGGGCAAACGTTATCAATAAGGTAGCGGCTTGTTCGCTGCTGTTGGCGGGCTATTCAGAAACGTGCTGCCGTTTTTCAAGAGCGGTGTGAAACCTGTCGGCAAAGAGGCGTTGAAAATGGGCGCCAATGTGCTTGCAGACGTGACAAGTTCGGGAATTTCCCCAATGGACTAGACTGAAGGAGGCGGGATCTAATTTGAAGAAGAAAGATAGACTCTATGATAGGTTCTGGAAATAAGCTCCTATTTAAGTGTCCGAAGGGGGGACGGGGAGAGCAATCAGTCTTAGACTAAACGCCGAATATAAAGGGTGCAGGACGTGTTTTCTTAATGGCTAACAAAAATGATGACGAGTCGCTGGTGCACATGAGTTCAGAACTAAACATCTTCAAAGACTTGCCCATTCAAATGAACGTGGAGGAGTACCGTTACGTTTCTCTAAATCCCTAAAATACACTTGTGAAAAATTCCCCCATCACATTCATTACTCTGGCAATGCACACGATTACTTCGACATGACTTGTGTAGTACTAGAGCTGTTGGTGCGAATTGTCGATGACGGGGGAAATGACATGAAAAAACGACGATCAAGTTACCATTGTGAACATTACTCTTAAATCATTGTTTCAACAGCTAGGAATATCACTCAACAATGTCACCGTTTCCATGCCTCAGCCAGACTACCCATATAGAACATACATTGAAACGCTGCTCAATTATTCGAAAGATGTCATAAACACCAGACTAAGAGACCCCGCTCTGGAAAAAGTACACGGAAGGAATGATGGACGCATATGCAGCAAACGAAGGAATTAAGTGGCGTAACGATGTACAGTTGATGAGAAATATTTCTATTGCACACTTTAATCAGGAAAGTCTGCTCTTGAGCAACGTGAACGTCACCATTAAACTCGCGTCTTCTTGGTTCAATTTTCATCATTTTCGGACGGAAAGGACTTTATAGGCTACATGAAGATTCAACCTGTTAGACCGATTTTGAAGGTGTGAGACCGTCGCCAACCATTAAGCTTGCACATCAGGCAGTGTTAGCAAAGAGTAATGACAAGTACCATCTCAAAGATGTAAAGTTTTACGGTCTCAACATTCCAAAGGGTTATTAGCATGACATTGAATGACGTTTTCATAGAAGTGTGATTGTGGCTATGGTCGCTGATCAGGCATATAACGGAAACCTTAACAAAACCCGTACAATTTACAACACTATAAAATGAATTCCTTTCAAATGTATGCGAACTGACAGCCTTTTCCCTCACAACCCCTACAGCCCAATTTTGATGACGAACATTTTCTCAAATGTTTTCAAATTCTTTAAGATAACCTCGGGATACACTTTAAGAACGAAGGGCATTCTATTTCTAGACATTAATATTCTCACAGCTGTACCATTACGTTCTTTGATCTAACAGTCAGTATGAGTGCCAATTAGTCTTACATTTCTGGACAATGTCACGGCACTGTCTATAAGTATAGGTTTTAAAGAACAAATTCCAGAACCAATTAATGTGCTGGTGCTGGCAGAAGTACATAGCACTATAGGAATTGATGCTAATAGGACAATTTTGGTATCACGAATACGTTGCAAATTCACCGGTTACTAAGTGCTCCTCTACTCAGTCACACTTTTTAGGCGTGTACGAGTATGATCAATTGTCTTCGCTAAACTTAACATATTAGAAGCTTCTCATAGCAGGTGCCAGCACCAATTCTAGCACGAAACCAGGGAAACAATGGGCCTGTATCTTTACTGCAAAGAACGTGCGGGGAGAATATTTCGATAGTTACGGTATTGATCCCCTTTCGGTTCATATTATAAATTTCCTAAATCAATGCTGTGGTACACGATGGACTCAGTTGATTAGAAGGTTGCAAGGCGAGGCCATCACTACCTGTGGACATTACGTCATTGTTTACCCTTCTCATCCTTGCCGCAACTTATGCTTTTCAAAAGTCGGCATAAGTGATTTTAATGGCAATAATGGCGTAATTAAAAAACCTACGAGATTGTATGCCGTGGCAAATGCTCACAAACTGCACATCAGAGCTGCAAATCGTTAAAGGTTAACATCAGCACAAATTGTGCATTCTCGATTAATGTTTTTAAATAGTGTTTAACGCCTTTTTTTTTTTTTTTTACTGAGGTATCACAGGCGGTGAACACTGATGATACAAGAGATGAAATGATAAATTGGGAAAGGATTTTTTTAAGGAAGGAATCGTTCCAGGCCTAAGTTAGGGTATGTAGGGCATTTTGCCATTTATGAGAACTGTGGAAAACCTAGAAAAAAAACCTCGGTCAGGGAGGACGGTTCTGGCGGAAATCAAACCCCAGACCTCCCTCTCATGAGTCTACGCCTTAACGACCTCGGGCACTCATGGCGGTTTCTCGATGAATATAGCGCAGTTACAGTTATGTTGCTAATTCCAGTATTTCCACTTTTTGAAGGTGTTTGTGGTACTACACGTCCCGCTCTGCCAGTTGCTCTCGGAGAGGTAAACAGATAAGTCATTATGTGAGCGCGCATGGCTACTTGGCAATGAATTAGCGTGTTACAAATAAATCGTTCTTGTTTACAGTGCCTTTGAGGATGGACAACACAGCCCGGGGACGACGACACATAGCAACAGGGCGAAGCTGTGCAGCCTCAACCTCTATAGAATATTTACTTCTTGAACACCAACCAGACCAAGTTTGCGTGCGTGCGGTTTTCGCTTATGCCGCCACACAAAATCGTGGTAACGCGCAGTGGACGACGCAGCGCGATGGTCCTGAGTTCGACAGAGTGGCAGAAACTTGCAGAGGCAATACCTACAATTCAAAGCTTGACTCGTCATCTAAAAGAGTAGCAGCTAAGCAGTCGGCTATCCATACTTTTGAAACATGTATTTGGTTGACTAAATATTATCATCAAAATGGACGAGCATTGTCTATCGCTAAACATTGAGGACTCTAGAAAGTCTACAGCGAATGCTCACCTACCTATTACAAGAAGAAAGAAGAGACAGAAGTACAAAATCAAATAACAGCATATCGCAAGTATTTGGTTCACACCCACGTTTCCGGTGAGCCATTTGGGAAAACGAATTACACTCAATGCACAAGGTACATTCGTTGTGCCACCTTTAGAGTGTTTCTGGATATGGATCATTTTCTAAAGTCGCAATTCATCAAACAGTTAAAAAAAAAGTAACTCCGAGGTGACAGAACACCTGCGCGCTAATGACGGCATGTGCATGTCCGGACAGGTTTGCGACAACGTGGCGCCAGATGACGTCACGGCATGTCCAGACAGATTTGCGGCACCGTGCTGCTAAATGACGCCACGTGCATGTCCAGATTGGCTGGGCAAGGTTTCCCCCACCACATGGATGGGGGAATCCAAGCATAGAAGTTGTGCTAAAGTTTCTGCAAAATGGTCGTCGCCGAATGATGGAGCCAAAAGAACGCCATCTACTAGCAGTAGAGGGAACACCATCCACCTATAGATGTGAACACTGTAAGGACGGAACTTACACCGTAAGCAAAAGGAATTTACGCTCCTTACCATCGGTGCAACCAGCACTACAACCGCCCCTCCTACTCCTCCCACTTGACGGTCTACCCCCTCTTATAATATACTGTTCAATGTGCATCAGTACTGAGAAACCAACGGAACAGACAACATGATCTACTACGCGCTGCGCCAACTAGCTGAAGTACCGAGTAACGCATATTTTGTTACCGTGTGTACGCTGCAGCTGAACGTACCATACATCGTTCAAGGCGTCCGGACCATCTCCCTAAAGATCGGGCCCAGAACGCTTGTCCGCCTAGAGAACGGGAAAGAAGTGTTTCTACCCGCAAGATTCAACCTTTCTGCAGACCTTATCAAAAAACTCAACTCTTTTGCCTTTTACATCATGTACCAGGAAGAGCAGGTTTTCCGAAACAGCTACCGAAAGCACATCGTGAAGTTTACATCAACATAAAAACGTAGCGTGCCAAACAGATCGAGTGGGAATCGCCAACAATCTAATTGTCAAACTCTTTTGACAATCAAAATCAAGCCACAACAAGCGGAGAGTATGCAGCAAACATCAATCAGATGTCTACGAAATCTCCTTCCTTGGCGAGGACAAAACTGTCACTGTCAAACTAGCAACCAACAATCTGACGTCATGGAAGTCAGATGCTTGCCTTCAAAAATACAGCACTACGGTTCTCGGAACCATCGACAAGATGCCTGCCTTAGACTACAAGATCACATCGGCCGTTTGCTTCTCCATTGGCGATTACGTCGTCTCCATCTCCATTCTGTCGACCCAGGAACAACTCAACAACTTTCCTCACTAAGATCAAATGGAGAGCAGCAGCGATGAAGACAGTTATGGCGGCGTCTTTTGGCCACAAAAAAAAAAAACATTTACTATATATTTGAAAATATTTTTATACTGGGAAACCCGCCATTTTTATGACGATGCGAACCAATAGGGCTTATTTTTGTAAATAATATTTTGTATCCGCCATTTTGTATAATAAACATGTTTGCAATTTGTATAATAAATAAAAACGCCTCTTCTTAGCGTAACTTTCCCCGTATGGTTGCCTAACACCTGCTGGTGACGCAACATGGTAGGGACACGCACCATGCCCGGAGGGTGCACTAAGGAAGGTCCCATACTACTTACGACACTTGTAGCTGGGCACATTGATCAAGAAATAGTTCAAACTCTGGCTTGTGGAAAAAGCTTAATTCGTTCCATATAAATGGCCTGTTATTGAATGAAGAAACTGTTAGATGAGAAATTACGGAGTCAGTAAGGCTGCTTAGTCTTCTTCTAAACTAAAAATTATCTCTGGGTGTGCATATCAATAATCTGACACAAATGCTCCCTAAAGAAGGCTACAAAAATGTATATAATGCAACATATTAGATTGTTTATTTTGCACACTTTCATAGCCATTTGGTATATAGTGTGTGAATATGGGGTCCAAGTACCGTAACTAATAATACATTTAAACTGCAATAAAGAGCAACGAGAATAAAAGCAGGGATAAAATCAAATGAACCGCGTGATTACTATATAAGATATTTAGCAGTGACATTTTATACTTTGTATTGTGCTTATGTTTTATATTTTTTGTTCAAATTATGATTATAGCTTTGCATGTTCTGTTGTTCCATACTGTGTGGGTATAATTTTTAATAATGTGGACATCTAAACCCACAGTTTCTGTATAATTTTTATTTTCTGTGCCCGTGTTATGGTTGTTATCTATGTCTTTTTATGGTAACCTGATTATGTACTTTTCACCGTGAGTGATCTTGGATAGATTATAAATAAAGTAAGTAAATGCAGTTAGTGGTAGGTAACATATTTGCGATTAACGTAATTAAACAGAATGCATTGTTCTGTTGGATAATGACCAAATATCAAAGCGGCAATAAATTTGCATATTGTAAGGTTATGCACAGCTCACCTTGCAATAATTTAATTCACAGTGGTAACAATAATTTGTTTGCTTGTTTGTTTTTTTTTAATTTTGTCTTGGGGAATCTTTGGCATTTTCCTCGCTTTGTTCAAAAGTAGAGAATTCACGTTCGAATTATATTCAGATCATCGTGCTTGGCTAATATTTCAAATTAAAGATTTCCTCAAATCAGTGGAGGAATTATTGATTAGCTAGGTGATGAACCTAACTAGATTTAACGTTCCCAGATTTGTCTACTAGCAGCGGCAGGTATTTTTGTGCACTTTCATGTAGAGTAGGAGTCTTCCTGTTCAAATGAGTAACTTGGAATTTTTCTTTTCTACAATGTTCCCTGGTGGATATAGGCGGCTGAATATACCAAGACACTTAAATACCTTGGTTTTAAAGGCCTTTTGCAGCTGCGACTGCTAGTTAAACGAAGGGTTTTCCATATCTTATTTGGTATACTCATTTGTAGAGCAAAACACAATCCATTTGCTTTAACATTTTAACGTCTAATACATTTCCTCGGTTATTGTAATTTCTAATTCTCTCCACCTCCCTTATCCATTTCTCTTTAATTCTTCTTAAAATTTCATCCATTATTTTGCTTCTCTCAGCTCTAAATGCCAACATTTTAACCGCTACAACATAATTGTTCATTATACTACATAACCGCCACGGGTGGCCGAGGTCGTTAAGGCACGGACTCGTGAGCGGGAGATCTGCGGTTCGAATCCCGCCAGGACCGCCCTCCCTGACTGGGTTTTTACCAGGTTTTCCTCAGTCTTCATAACTGGCAAATGCCGGGGAGGTACCTAAACTTAGGCCTGGAACGCTTCCTTCCTTAAAAAAAAAATCCTTTCCGAATTTATCATTTCATTTCATGTATCATCGGTGTCCACCGCCTGTGGTGCCTCAGTAGTAAAAACGGGCGTTAAACACTACTCAAAAAAAAAAAAATGTACCATATATTGAACCGCAAATAGCATCTCTCTAGTTTTAGCAAATTCCGAAGAAATTGCGATTGTACCCATGAAAAGAATTTTGACAGATTTCTTCAAATCTCCATCGATCCTGCTTAATAGGCACCAAAATGACTATGAAAAAAACATATACATATATGCTTGAGTTTACCTGAAATGCAAAATTTAAAAATCGATCTAGCAACACCAATATTTTTTTGCAACGAAACTAGATATATACCATTTAAATAAAATGAAAAACTTTTTGAAAATCAAGGAAATTGGACCATTAGGAGTGGTATATACCTGAAAACCGAAACTTAAAGAGTAGGGGGGTTAACCTAAAGCGAAAATGGAAAAAATCGCTCTAGCGGCCGATTTTATTTTAACAAGGAAACTCGGCACGTGCCATTGAAATAAAATAAGAAAAATGAAAATGAGCGAAATCAGACTATTATGAGTGGAGATTTACCTGAAAACCGAACATTTTAAAATCGCTGTAGCGGCACCAATATTTGTTTTTTCGCAAAAAATCTCGGTGTATACCATTTAAATAAATTAAGAAAAATAGTTTCTGTAAATGAGGGAAATTGGACCATTAGGAGTAGGGGAGAACCTGCAAACCGAGTTTTAAAGCGCTAAAAAGTACAAATTAACTTATAATTTATAACGAAGCAATTTTTTCTTTTGGACAAAAGCATTGTCATGAAGATAGTAACTGTGAAACATTAATTTATACTGCCACGCAAACATTTGATATGGCCGTTACTCAATATTCCAATAATAACACTGATAAACTCTCCTGTAGCTGTTAACCTAGACTGCTGTTGGCCGAAGCTACTACATCACTCCGCGTGGAGTTTGTCTGCTGTTAAATCCTAGACTGTTTTTGACCGAAGCTAAAGTACTATTGGTGCGGTAAGACAGAGAAACTCTATTGCTAAACAGCTGTTATCAACGTCTGAGGAAAACGTGGCGACTATAGGCTGTCATTCCTAGAGTATTATTTACTGAAGCTGAAATATTATTGGTGCAGTAAAACAGAAAATCTCTGTGGCTGTATTATATAAAGACTCAGGAAAAAAAAAAAAAAAATGGCGACCAATTACACTGGCCTGGCCGTCCTCTACAAGAGAAGGGAAATGGTCAGTTGTGAGTGTTTTCATTTGTGGGCTCCTGATAGACACACGAGTCACTGCTTCCTCCAAATTTCTGTAAACTCAATATGTAACTTCTCTGCTCTAGCGCTTTGTAATAACGTTCACAAATCCAACTTGCTGAGCACTTCGCTTAGTTTACGTAGTTCCTGCGTGCCACTGAATAAAAAAGTGGAATATTCATTCTTCCCCATAAATGAAACGAACTTCCGGATTATGGTTTCAGAAACAAGACATATGTCCACTTTCACCCTTCCCATCCGTGCTTATCACAGCTATCAAGATATTTCTCTCTGTCCCATTCTTTTTTTTTAACACTCTTTATGCTCTTAAGGAACCAAAACTCATCCATATTTCTTGCCTCATAATCATTTGTATTCTCCTTCTAAAATCTTGTTATTTTCCCGCAGTTGCCACATACCCTCTATTCCAATCCCTTTGAATACTTTTTAAACCCTCTTTATGCAACATTGCTCTATGAAAATTCATATATACTTTAATATATAACCTCCTTATACTCCAGTACCAGTAATTAAAAATCTTTCAACCACTATTCCATTTCTTCCTGTTCTACACAATTCAGTGAATATTTTCTATAAGCCTAACAATTCTGTACAAAATATTTTTGTATTATATTAGTTTTTATAAGAAAATTTTAATAATTCCATCATTTTCGCTCCAACAGTCTTGATTCTGACAGCACTTCGTACAACCTCTCTAATCACTTAACTATTCTTCATAATCACTAAATCTAATAACATTGGACGTTTATAGTAAGATCAGTTCTGTTTATTTTCATTCTTAGATCATAAGAATAGTGATATTGATCATATACAAATTAATACAGTTGTAAATTACATAAATATTTAACAATTATTTATAAATTCAGATCCAGCCTGTTTACATACTTGTTTCAATCTGCACATTCATGTTAATAATGGAATGAGGAGTTGGCCAAATAAAATTTTACACTTACAAATTATTGTTGATTTCATTTATTTGTGGACGCTGATTAACATCTCAGGTCATCAGCTTCCCATTCAATTCAGGGCGTGAAACGGCCAACAAATTTTGCTCAGAGGCCTCTTCTTTCAGTCATTGAGGTTCTTTATCGTGCTGCAAATGTACGACACGGACCCATGGCTTTACTTCCCTTCCAAAGGAAGCCATATCTATATGATCTTTACGCCCGAAAAAATCCATCGGTCCTAATCGGGATTGAATCCGTAATCTTGGGTTTAGAAGGTAAGTATGGTTACCACTACACCACCAGGACCAACTCTTTCATATTAGTAAAACAATAAACTTACAATAATGTAAAATAAATTAAATACAGTAGTAATGATGTATGATTGAGGGGTGTTAATACCTTTATTAGAACAAATCTATTTAAGCAAGAATTCTTTTACGGAATAATAATATTTGCCAATGAAAAATTCCTTTAATTTTCTATTAAAAGAAATCTTCCAAACTATTTCTTTTAGGCTAAAGGGGTATAAGGGATTCTAATGCCATTCCATTGTTCAGGTGATAGAATGATAAATGTCCTCGGCACAATTTGAATATTGGTAGGTTTCTTTATTTATATTTAGCAATAACTAAAAACTTTTAACTACACCCGCCACCATACTTGCTTGCTTGCATCAGCAGCCTCATCACAACCAGATTAGTAAATTGGTTAGCACGGCTTTAGTATACGGAAATTGCTGAAATAACGTAGTCGGATTTATTCTGCCAATATTAGTTTTCTTTAATCATTTCCATCAGCGTATGTCTCAACGCACTGCATAATTCGTCTATCTTTCCGCCTTCCGACGTTTGTAATACATGCTATTAAATATTTTAATGCAATTGTAATAAATGATCTCTGAAAGTTGGTAGGTTGGTGTTTCTATTAATAGGTACCGAGTATTGGCTAGGCAACAGACTAACGAGTCATGGCGCATAATGCATGGAAATTCGCTTTGAGCTTTCTATTTGGGTTAGTGATTTTATAGCACCTGTGGTATTGACATTTTTTAGAATAAAAGTGAAAAAATGAAAGTTAAGAATTCTGACTTACATAATATTCTCCACGACACACTGTGCAAAGCCGCAACCACTCAAATCATTTTTTAAATATCAAACACTATTCTTCTTTGAGGACGGTCCACATCACATGGCCAGCTCCGGACTGGAAGATGGGACAAAACATTTTTAACCTATCAGAAAAGCACTCGTTTGCCTGGCAGCGTGGGCAGGGGGCGTAATCGAGGTGGAGGAAGAATCCGTGCACGTCTTCTTGAAAGCTTCAAACACTTTGTACTGACCCATGTATTGGGGGCACTGATTCTCCAGTTGAACTGTCACAATGTAACCAGTAGCCGAGAATATGCAAATTTTCTGGCAACACTTTTTTTTTTAATGGTGTTGAACGCCCGTTTTTACTACTGAGACACCACAGGCGGTGAACACTGATGATACATGAGATTATTTTTTTTTAAGGAAGGAAACGTTCCAGGCCTAAGTTTAGGGTGTCTCCCCGGCATTTGCCATTTATGAGGACTGAGGAAATCCTGGAAAATACCTCAGTCAGAGAGGACGGTCCTGGCGGAATTCGAACCGCAGACCTCCCTCTCACGAGACGTCGACCACCCGTGTCGATACAACGCTTCTTCATTGCTTCACTTTTATTGGAGAACCCTCATATGGAAAGACTCAGAGCGCCGATTGCCGCTCCGGGTCATATCTTCCGTCGCCTGTCTCAATGTTAAAAACGTTTATTTATTTTTTTTTTCCCTCCGTTAAGCTTACACAACATTTCTCGGCGCAGCTTTCTGCTCATTTGTGAGGCGTCCTCACACAAAGTATGTAGGATCTGTGTAATTTCTGCCCATTCGATGCAGAGTTGCTGTTGTGGACCTCCCCGAACAGTCATCTTCAAGAACTCGGCAAACCAGTAAACAGTTGCTTAAGAAGGACATCCATCCAAAAATGCCCCTTGTAATCTTTTAAGGCATGCTTCTCCCCCCCCCCCCCCGCCCATAATTAAGCTTTAAGCCATAAACAAATCATTGCTCTAAAATGCTCTCTATTAAGATGTAATCTTGCCGATTGCAAGATTACTAGTGCTTATGCACTAACAAGCATGCTGACTCACTCGATTGACCCAGCGTGTTCAAAACTTACGCGATTGATAGTAACAGGCTAGTGACTTATTGTGACCCATTGTTCATTCTAGAGTCATTCTCATACTGTCTAAGTGTACCGAGTCGGATCTGAGTAAATGTGCCATAGTAGAGCAAAGCAGATAACAATGTACAGTTATGTGGTGTGTGCGAAGGATTTACATTTAAAGCTCAACATTATATAGTTTATTTAAGGATGCTCTTTAACATCTCTCATCATTAGCGTCTCATTCAATTTATGGCGTGAAACGGCCGATAAATTTTCCTCTGAGGCTTCTTATTTCAGGCTCAAAGTTCTTCTATGTGCCGTAAATCTACGACATGGGACCCACAGCTTTACTTGTCTTTCGAAAGAAGTCATACTTAGGATTTTTACAACCTAAAAATCCATCGGCCCTGGTCAAATTTAAACCCGCGCTTTTAGGCATACAAGGCAAGTATAGCTACTACAAGGAGCGATTCTGAACAATGAATATAAACAATGTTATGATCTATATTTTTATTGTAAGGTGGAGTCTACAGCTGGGTTTGTCAAATCTGTAGTCTAATTATGTGACACATCTCACAAAATGGACAGAGGGTTTTGCACAAGGCTTTTGTCATAGCATGGTGCATCATGGACTATGATAGCATTCATCTAGTTCTTTATTTCTTTGTATTGCATATACAAAAGGAATAAATAGTAAATCCAAACACACAATAAATTAGCCACTTTTGTTACTACAAGACCAGTTCGTTATAGTAAACACAGAAGCTCCATAATGTCACTAGGAACGTGCAGAAGACTATGAATGAACAAATTGCAGGGACATCATTTCAAAGTTTCTTCAATACATAAGCAACACATTTACTGTAGATGATGCTTGTGAACATAAGACAGCTAACATAATTCAAAATGAGTAAGACAATTGTACTTTAAGTCATGTATCTCATCTGTTGATTCAAGACTATATATGTGATCTTGTAAGGGTTTTACAACTTATTTAAAAAAAAAGTCAAACTCTTAGGCTGTAGAGGCTGGAATCTACTTCAGTAAAACACTAAAAGTGTTTTTTTCATAACTCCTAGGAGGAGTTCCAAGATGTATGCTATAAAGGAAGTTTTTCGGTTTATTCTAATAATGTTTGCACTGCAGTGGATGTTCTTGGTCATTAACTTAAAACAGCATAGTTGAGGCTACACACTGACCCTTCAAAAACCAGTTTGAAGGTTTTTTACACATTGGGAAAAATTTTCCTTTCATACGGATTGTTCAGCCATCTACCACGAGGGAAAAGAGGGAAGTCATTGCAAATTCTCAAAAGAAAAAATCAATAATGACAAAGTTGGGCCACTTGATGTTCATAGTTGCCATGTTACTTTTACTAAATGCTGCCGTTTAGGGAATGGGATGATAAAATGCATTAACCAAGTATGGTCAAAGTATGAGCATACTACCGAACAGAAAAAAAAAATGTTGAAAACTTTTTACTGGTCAACTCTAATATGCTTTTTCAACCCCTTCTTCAAATAGAGTTAGACTTTTAAACTCTTATAAAAAGCACGCACATAAATGGTGCTGGAGTACATTATTTGAAGGAAATAATTTCTCATATGAGTGATTCAGAAATTAAAGAAATACTTTTTTGGATTCCTCAGATAAAAGCCATGATTAGAGATAGAGTGTTTGAAGAGATGGTAAATTGAAAGTTATTAAGAATACTGTGCAAAAAATTTGTACTACCATGATGTAGTAGCTGAACTTGTGCAGTTAATTAAATCTCACTTGGAGTTTTCCTTTCCCTTTTGCTGCTATCAGAAATGAAAGATCCAGGGACCAAGGAAGATTTTTCAGATGGCAGACTGAAGAAAATCAACAGTTTTTGCAGTTTAGGTAATCCAAGTATGTCATAAATTTACATTAACATACCTATTGGCTTTGTATTCAACATGGATGTCATGAAAAACTATAAGAAATGGAGAATTAGTTTCAGGAGAAAAGTTCTATTAGGAGCATGCATTTTTTCCTATAAGACAAATGGAAAAATAATGTAAATCTTCAGTAATGGCAATAAAAACCAGAATCATGGCTAGCTGTGCAACCACTGTTGCAGTCTTCTTTATCATGCAACTACCTTCCAGTTGTTTTGTAGCTATGGAGTTGAAGTGCTACATTGTTGACAGATAGGCTGCAGTAATGCAGGATAGTTGAGTTACCTTCAGTTACTAGGCATTTGAGGCCTATTTGGCTCTTAACTGGCTTTAATTTCCAAATAATGCCAAGTATGTAAATATTTGAAGCCGTTTGCTCAATTGTAGTACCTTGATCATCTATAGACAGGAGATAGATATGATGACATGGCTGTATTTCTGTTTTTTCTTTCAGCCGTTATTTAAAAATTCAGCATTTTCCTGCAACATCTAAGTGTAAATTATATGCCATTTAACCTGCTTTTACTTCCCAAGGCAAGTCTTGAATCTGAAATGTAGTTTCAGGGAGCGGGAAACTACAGTTTGTATCCTCGGTGGTTTCGAAGTATTTCCATGTTTCTGGAGCTGTTGTGCGCAATCTGTAAAAACAGCCTTGAAGAGCTAAAAATATATAGGATTTAAATCATTACATTGAATTTTTTGTTATGTGCTTAAGTCTAACTAAACATAAGAACTCTCCTGTACCACACTTACTTTATATATGTAATGCCAACTAATTTTGACTAAGCAGATGAAAAAATTGTCAAGAATATTTGTGCTTTTTATAACTTATAACAGAATTTGGATTGGATTGGTAGGGACAGAGGGGGAGTTTATGGTATTTTATCAATGACCAATTTTGTTTGCCTCAAGCGGGAACATCTACGGGAGAAAGGTAAGATAGGCACTGGGCGGCCAGGTGGTGAGGCACGGGCTTACGCAGAGCTAATATTGTTTCCAGATAAAGCAACCCGACCTCGGCGGAGCTCATCTCAGAGGCACGAGTTCCACACCAGAATCCGGGGCAGAAACTTTTCCAAGACAAGCCACAGCCACACATATAACATCGATCCACCTCGCCTGGCATTTTCGACCCTATAAAAGAACCAGCGGAATGAAATGAAATGGGTGAGCGTAAGTGACGAGAGGAAACCATAAAAAAAAAAGTCAGGATATATCCTCTCAAGGGACTTGGAACTCCGAACCTCCCGAAAGCGAGTCTCAATCGTTATCGCTTAAGCCAGTTCGCTCTGTAACAGAAGACTTTACAATAACATGTAAGATGGAAGTAAAAGGGATGATGGGTTTATTTCCTCTCTCTTATTTTATTTTCCTTGAAGGAGTGTCAAAAACTTTCTAAAAGGACTCAAAGTACTATATATACTGCAGCAATGTTGCTAAAACAATGCCTGTATTGTGTGTCCTATTTTTAGAAACGATGTTCACATGGAATGAACTTTAATTGTAAAATAGTGAACTATATGATGTCATTCAATAAAGAGAAACAAGATAGCCGACTTCCTTTTTAACATGTCAGAGCTAGAGTAAACACGTATCAATTTTCCCCCTCCCCCAAAAGTGTTAGCTCTCTTTGCACATTTAAATCGGTGGCATTAATAAGAAAAGATACCACTATGAATATATTATATATTTTTATTTTGCAAATGAAATAATGTGCTCACGTTGGACATGTCGTCTGAAATCAAAGAGATACCAATAATTTCAGAAAAAGTGCAACTTAAAGATTTTCTAGAGAATATAAGACGGTTAAAACTGTCACTGTTAACTTTCAAATATAAAAAAATTCAATTAAGTTATCTTTAAATTCTCTACAACTCACGCGGATAGCACGTAAATGGCGTGATCCATTTTTCATCCAGTGGGATGGCCCACATATCATGGTCGATTTTTTTATTTGTTTATTTATGGACGCTCTTTAACATCTCAGGTCATCAGCGTCCCATTCTATTCAGGGTGTGAAACGGCCGACAAATTTTGCTCAGAGGCCTCTTCTTTCAGGCTTGAGGTTCTTTTTCGTGCCGCAAATGTATGACACGGGACACACGGCTTTACTTCCCTTTCTAAGAAAGCCATACTTAGGATTTTTACGCCCGAAAAAATCCATCGGTCCTGGCCGAGTTCGAACCCGGTATCTTGGGTTTAGGAGGCAAGTATGATAACCACTACACCACCAGGACCGACTCATGGTCGGTGATAACCCACTTCGCACCAGTAGAAATTTGTTGTAAAGCTTATGTTAGTCTTAAAAGCTAGCTCGCAGATTTATTGGAATGGTTTAAACGCTGTTTGAAAATTATATTTGAAGATGTATAACAAATTCATAAACCTAAAGAGAAGTAAAACACAGAGCCGTATTAGCAGCTCACTTGCAGTACGCTACAGCTGTCCGCATTACATTAGGATATAAATTATGGCACGTAAAAGAAAACCTCAAGCCTGGAAGAAGAGGCATCCGAGCAAACTTTATCGGCCATTTTATACACTGAATAAAATGGGACGCTATTGACCAAAGGTGTTAAAGAGCGTCCTTAATTAAAATAAACCTAAAACTTAAATTACATGAATTAAACTATATGCGTTCTATGTCTATCATATCAAAAACCTTTGTATTATCATTCCGTTTATTAGTTAAGTATGACGTTCTTTGTAATACTGTCGGTAGTCAAGGTGCAATCATATACACATAGATCGTCCAAGCCTTTTTAAATATCCTCACCAATCAGCTTTTAGAATTTTCTCCACATGAAGGTGATGAACAAGAATGAAGTTTTTAGAAATGTCGAATAAGAAGATTAAAATCCCAATAGTGTTAATACAGAGCCCTCTTTTGGACGCGTGGCCAGCTTAACGGGGATTTGCTTGGCACCAGGAAGCACTCTGTTTTTCGGCAGAGTTGAATATTTAGAGACCCTTAAATCAAGCTCATTGATTTCTGCAGTACACCATACACAACTTTTTTTTGGCCATACAATGCCATTTCCTGTGCAGATTGAGTTTTTCTGCACTCCAGTGTCGCTTTTTGTCGCTACATGTCCATGTAAATAAAACCATGCTTCATCCGACGGGGGTGGGGTGAAGAGAGAGAGAAAAAAATTAAACGCGGATCAAAAGAGAGAACATGAATATTATCCAACACCCAATTACAGAGATTAATTCTACTCACATTATCGGGTAGTTGTAATTTTATAGGGTTGTTTTAATTTTAAAAGTTAGTGGCATTCCAATCGGAGGTATGCAGAATTCCTGGTTCCTGTGCAAGCTTTCTCAACGATTTGTTTGGATTTTGTTCCAATTTTTCTTCGATGTCATCTAGTTTTTCCTCTATAAGAACACGGCGTTTTACATTCGGTTTCTTATCCAATTTTTCCTCCATGTCATCTAGTTTTCCTTTACAAGAACACGGCGTTTTACATTCGGTTTCATATATATATATATATATATATATATATATATATATATATATATATATAAACTGTACAACACAAAGACTTCGGGCCAGTACACGGAGAGTCGGGAAAGTGGATGGGGGAACAGAACCGGTTAGAAACAGGGCAGGCAAATCCCCGTTAACCTGGCCACTCGTCTAATTGAAGGTTCTGTAGTATCTGCTACAAAAAGCAGTGCTTGAGGAAGAAATTTGAAGAAACTACTTGAATAAAACAGTTTAAATAAAAAAGATATTAATGTCAAAATTAATTTTCTTTTATCAAAAACTATGTTCGCTGTGCAGGAATATAATGTGACCTCTACCAAATTACGGACTTCAGCTGTAAGCTTTGTCCGCTCATTAAGCGTACCGCAGCCTGCAACACCCGTATTCTTCCTAAAGCGTACATACAATTTCATCTTACAGAAGATGAAAAAACACGTTCTTATCACAATTAGGATGAGCCATCATAATATTTCTGATTTCATTGGCAATTTTTTCCTTTAATTTTCAAAATCCCCACTTATTTTAATTTTGGGAGTAGTTTTGTAGGCTAACCTGTAAGATTTGCACCAATCTCATCTACTTTCTCCTCTGTTAAAACTATATATGTTTGCGCACACACTCTCTCTCTCTCTCTCTCTCTTTCTTTCTTTGCAATTAGTAGATTCATATTTGTGCACAATATTGTTAATGGCTGTTCTGAAAGGAGGCAGGATCAGAATAATTCTGAATAAATTGTGCACGCACACGATGAGCTGACTCATATTTCAAATAACGTTTACACAGAAAAAGTATTGCTCAAACACTTTGTCTTTGTGAATGAGATACTGCCTTGAGACTGGCAGGGAACATATTCAGAAAACTATTTTCCAAAACATTACAAAAGTTGTAAGTGGAATTGTGAAGTATGGATGGCGCCGTTTGCGGTATGCCTATTACACGAGACATAAAACAGCGCATGGGCAGACAATGATTATGACTTATGACTAAGCCCTTTGTCGAGGCCTTGTGCATGAAAGCATGGCCATATCTAAAGCTGCCTCTTGAGAACTGCAACTATATAAATTACTATGGTGTTAGAACTGTGGTATTTTGTATATTGGTCAAATAAAAAATGAAGTAGAGTTTGCAAACATAAGTTGATGTAATCTGAAATATCCTCAGTACTCGTTGCTTTTCCTATGGTGTTCTATTTTATCATTCTTTCTGTCTTCTGAAATTTATTCCCTAACTTATATATAGTGGATTGGTTAGCAATGCCAATACATGGATTTAACCATAAACTTTGGACATCACATGATGAACCCATTAATTTTTTTCTTTTTGAATAGTGTTTAATGTCTGTTTTTGTAGCTGAGGCACCATAGGTGTAAAGAACTCATTAACACAAATTTATATGATACACAGATTGCAAGCATCCACTTTATAAAGTACACCTCTCATAAAGAGTGGTTGCCCCATTGCACTTAATTGGCAATCATACAACTGTAATACAAGGATATTTATTCAGTCAGTTGTTGCCACCTGCCATGGTACTGACAAGCAAGATAGGCAAAGCCAAGTATTGAATGATTGAAATCAGCATAATGCCAATCAGGTGGATCCAGTAGTTTTGCAACAGTCAACATGTTGCATGTTTCTGGAATAGTGATTGCTCAGGTGTATTGAAATGGTACAATTTCTAAAAAATGTTTAGCAAAAGACAGACTTCTATACGACAGCCTCATCAGGTTAAAGAAACATAGACAGGAATGTATAAGACAACTAGCAGACAATGAATGATGACATAACCTCTAAATACAGCAATGGGCTGCAGAGGATAATGTTGAAAGGCAGATCGTGCCAGACTTGATCCTGTTGGTCTAAAATTACCGACAACCTGTATGGGCCTTTCAAACTTAAGTCAAGTAGCAGCACAATATGCCCATGATCACCTATGTTAGACTCTTGCTGACTGAAGAGGTGACATTGTCCTACAAATTATGCTTACACTTTATCCATGCTGATAACAGTGAGCAGTTGGATATGGCATAAATTGCTAGAGGCTTTTCTTTTATTTGGTTTATTTACTGATGCTCTTTAACATCTCAGGTCATCAGCATCCCATTCAAATCAGGGTGTGAAACAGTCGACAAATTTTGCTCAGAGGCCTCTTTTTCAGGCTTGAGGTTCTTATTGTTATGTAAATGTACAACACGGGACCAACGGTTTTACTTACCTTCCAAAGGAAGGCATACTTAAGATTTTTATGCCAGAAAAAATCCATCAGTCCTGGCCGGGATCAAACCTGCAATCTTGGGTTTAGGATGCAAATATGGTTACCACTACACCACCAGGACCAACTGCATGAGGCAATAGACACGTGCTGTGTGGTATTGGTGGTATAAACTGGTGCCAGTTCTGGCATGGTTTGGGAAATGGGAAGACCATTCGGTTCCCTAATATTATTGACTATTCCCTGAATTCTCTCTCCTGTTAGGCTGATATTGTTGCCCCTGTCCACTCATTCATGGCTACAGTCTTCCTGCATTATTGGTATCTTTCAGCCTGGCAATCATTAATTAACAATTTGTAGCAGCTGAAGTTGTTCCTTGTGACATGGGAACATATTCCATTCCTCTAGGTACAGTAGTTCTGAGCACTGGTGCCCATGCCTTTCCATGTTGAGCTTCATGCACTGTAATACTTAAGTTTATTCATCTCAGTTTATTCATAGAACAGTAATGCCCAAATAAATCGTAAAACAGCTGATTCTTGAGCACCAGAAAATACATGCTCAACTGAATAGACATGACTATAATGTATAATTAGGGCTGTAACTGAGAGTTGCAGTATCTTTAGAATCTTGCTTATTATAGTTGTTACAGTATAATTGTAATTTCAGCCTTTTTTTAAAAAGCTTATTCTAACTTTTGTGCTAGCAGTGACGAGAGTAGAATCGGAGATTCATGAAATCCATACGTAGTTAAGATCAAACAAAGCAAAGAAACTGCATAATATAGTGTACTGTTATTTGGGTTGCAAAAAGCAGTCGCATTGAGAAAGGGGGTTCTAAAGATCACACAGAGAATTGTATAATGCCAACTTATTTGTCTGATTGACAAAGGAGGTCTTTGCATAAAAGATAGTTTGCAGTGTTGTGCACTCTATTTTGTAGACTTTCACTTGTCAGTGGACCGCATTGAATTGAGACAGTGATGGTTTAAAACCTGATTGTGTGAGTTGCATTAGAAATTAAAGGATTCGGAGGAAATTTGCTCAGAAGTTATTTAATCTGCCACAAATTCCATGTCCAGTTCCTGGAATCAACCCCATTTTGCCTAAGTGGGAGGCAATGGGCTCTTTGCTAATCTAATAGAAAATATTACAAACACATGGCATTTTTTGTTTGTATCAAGGTAATAACTGAAGTTCCAAAAGTTCATTTCGAGTATGTATAGCTGGTTACCATCTTTACATATTCTATTCCTCCATGTCAGTACTTAAATAGTTAACTTCATTTATAGATCATGTTCATTTGTTTGGTTTGCTGGTCAAATACTGTAAACCTGGAAATTATATTTTGCAGACATGATATTAGAACATTTATATGCATTATTTTGGTTTAATTCAAATTGCAGCAATTTCTGTCATTGGAAAATATTAGTGAAGCATGCTATCTGGATGAGATTTAAACATAATGCATGGCTTTAATTCAGAACACATGTCTACATAAAGCTTACTTAATCTTTTTATTACAATAATTAGTTGACTTCTACTAGAACTGAAACTGTAGTTATAAAGGATTAAATAAGTCCATTTTACAGATAACAAAGTTTCTTAAACTGCATCAAAAATCTTGGCACTCCATGGTCATTGCTTAGATGGTTCCAAACACTTTTATTTTATTTCATAAGAAAATAATCATATAAGAATGCTATAATGTTTCTCTAGAGAGGAATTAAAAATGAATAACTGCATAAATTTGAAAGGATTGTCTATGTTCCTTTCTGTTGAGGTGGTGTAGGAAATAAAATACCATTATTATTGGAAGAGATATCTGTATAAGAGTTATAATTATTTTTCATTGTAATTTAGATGAGTAGAAAGGCTTGGTGTGTATGTGCATGTATAAAGGATATGCAGGAATTAATTTTTATATATAAATGTAAATGTCGTAGTTTAATAAACTTCAAATTTTTTGATTCAGCATTATGAAAGACATGTAAAATTATTTTCCATGATCAATTTAATGCTAATGGTGAAATTAAACAAAAAAAGCTTTTTCCAAATGTAATAAACTTATTATTAATTTAATGAATAGTGTTCATAAAAAGGTAAGAAGGACCTTTTATGGATTTCTACATCTGAAGTAATTACCAAATTTGATCCAATATTATAGATGAAATTAGATACATATCAAACCATTTGCAAATCAAAGCAAGGAAATAATCTTACTGGATCCAATCCCTTCACATGTTGGTATATATGGCAGTGAAAATGCTGATTATTTAGCTAAAATAGAAATTAAAATAAAACAGAAACTCCAATTATACATAACAAGAAGAAGAGAATTCAAAGCACTTAAATGTGAAATTAACCTTGAAACATAAATCTAAACAAAAGAAAAAAATGATTGGGAAAACCTATGAAAATATTGGAAAATCCTGTAAATGCATCCTAAATGAAAAGAGAAAAAAAGTTACAGCACTCTTTAGATTGGAAACAGTCCATGATTGTTTGAATGACCACTTGTAGTGATTTCACCCACTAGAATATGTATCATCTGCAGAGACGATGCACCAATCAGGACTGCCATCTTCCCTGCAGAAAGCTAAATCACAAGACACAGAAGAAGGAAGATTGTCATTGCTACAGGGAAGCTGAGGAAAAAATGGCCTAGTTAAGTTCCTGCTATTTGACAACAATAACATCATAATGTTATGTTTTCTGGTGCTGTAAAAGCTTGAGAAGTGCTATTAAAGAAATGAGTGCCATAAGAGTAAAACAAAACAAATTAATCCATTGTATGAAACAAGATCTTTTAATAACTACCATGTATCTCATTCAGCCATCTACCAATAGATTGATATTGCTGAATTTATTTAGTTGGTGGTTGCCATTGTTTGCATGTATAACAGATAGGTGATTGAAATGCATGGTGCCAATCTTTCATATTTAAAAAAAAATTGGTACTGTTGTTATCATTATTGTTGTTGGTTATACATTTATCTGTTTGCTTCTTTGCAGAGAAATCCAAAGATGGAGTTAAATAAAGGGGACTTATTAAAACTTCTTAGCTACTTAGAAGGAGAACTACAGGCACGTGATATTGTCATTGCTACTTTGAAGGTAAGAGTGATAAGATTTTTATAAACATTCACAATGAACAATATTTTAGTATTTCATTTATGGTACCCAGTTAATGTAAATAAAAATCAATATATTTATTTAGCTTTTAAATTAAACAATAAAATTCTTATGATTTTAGCATTGTTTTATGTTTTAGAATAAAATGTAAACCTTAAAACACAGGCTATTATGATATGTCAACTTAAGGTGCTTTTCAGATGTCTTAGTAATATTCTGCCAACAATCAATTTTTCAGAATAAAGAATTGAAATATTGCAGGTAGGTTCCTTGGTATTTAAAAATTGTGTTTCTGTCCATGAATCAGAGTTGATGAGCAAACTAATACTGGGTTCTATCATAACTGTAGCCAAATGATTTTGCTCTGGACCAATATTATCATTTGTCTAATAGATGCAACATCTACAAGGTCATTAAATTTTAGGAGAAATGAAAGGGCTGGGGGAATATGTCATGGTATGACAGGAATGGGAACAACAGGTTGAATTGTTGCCTTTCCTTCAGCAGCACTCTACTCCATTACAGAAATAACATATCACTATAAATGAAAGGTGTTATATGTTGACATTCATCCTGTCTTGCCTGAAGTGAAGGGAAATGTAATAAATGAAGTCTCCTGCAAGATACTTTGTTTTTATTCAATTTAATGTAGTTTTCTAGTGATAAAAACTTAGCGTGTATTAATATGCGAGCATTTTTATATAGAAATCTACAGGAATGCAAATGTATTTGCAGAAACAAATATCACAAATTAGGGAGGTTGATTGTTTGAGCATCCTTATATTCATTAGTTAGTGTGATTGTTCCCTGAAATTCTTTTTTTATTTTAAAGAATGTTCTCTCCCTTTTTTTTTTTTTTTTTTTTTTTTTTTTAAAGCATGCTGTGATTGCCAATGAGTATCTGTTCTAGTGATGAATCTTCGTTTGAGAAAAAACAAACTGTTTGCTGTACCGTACTAAACAGTCCACAGACTTACTAATGTAAAATTTTGGAAATTTGCCATAAAACTTTTTTGGTGTATCACAGTGAAATGCAACTCCTTTACAGCAATACCGAGGCTGGGAAGGAGGAAATTATAACATATTCATGAGTGGCAAACAATGTGTTCTAGAACCTGGGGACTTTAAAGTTCCTTAAATGTCATTCACAGCCACATTTATCATCTGCTGCCACACTTCCGAAATACACTGAACACCTGTAACTAAGCAGTTTTTGTTGATGTCTGAGAAGTAGTACCCTACTTAAACTCTCTAATATGATTTCTTTCAACTTCTGCAACGGACTAACTTGCTTGTTGTCCATTACCAATCCACCTCCAGAGTAATTGAACCAAATAAACGTCATCCACTTTGAGGACAGGGAAATCTGCATGTGACAAATCTTTCATACTGTCATATCCATGTTGAAAGGCTGACATCCAATGGGACACTATTCAATATGACAAGGTTTTATTGCCGCAGGCATCTTGGAGACCTGTATAACATTCCCTAACATTCCTGCCATATGCCACTTCAGTTTTAATCCATGATGCTGCTGTAATACTGCATGCCCAGATGCCACCAGGATATTATTAAACGAAGTCCAAGCTGTGATGTCCGTCAACTGACTTACAACTTGGTGATGTTCTTCTGTTTAATAGAATGCTACAATTTCCTTATTCAATCTCGAGGGTTAAGATGAGAAGGTATGTTATATTGGGATATAGGGCGTCACTTCGGGGAATCCAGCTAGGTTGACTCCTCCAGAAAAGACGAGGTGTTTCCAGATGATTGCTGAATAACTCAACCAACTCTGTTAAAAGTATAAGTATTTATTAAAGTATTTTCTTATGCAGTTGGACATGGATCCTGCAAGCATCAAAGCTTCTCTCCTGTCTCTGAATAAATTCAGGGACCTTTTATACAATTGTAATGCCCAAGGAGGGGTAATAATCACCTAGTCTAGACATAAGAGTTGTTGTTAAACACTTCCCACCACCATGAGGTCAACAGTCACCAGGTCTTGACATCGTAAGTTCTAAGAGGTTCATAGTTTGGGTTTGTCAAGCTTAAAACTAAACAATACTTCATCAGCACAGTAACTGTCTGTCTATAACATGCACACATAGACATAATATTTTAAGTGAGTGGAAAAGAGGGTTGCTTTTTGTTTATGCAAGTGTTTCTCTGAGGACCCTTTCAGGTCACGTCACCTCTGGGATGCACATTGTGGCAAGGCAAGTCACCCTTAATATTCATTACACCTATGTCTTACTATGTTTGGGTTTATACAATATTTTTCACTAACTGGGATATACAGCATGCTCTTACTAAATATCATGTTGTTGTTATATCTTGTCAATGTTACGATGCCTTATAATACCACATTTTCATTACAAAGCTGACTCTTTATTACACCCTTCCTCTTGGAAAAAGTTTTTACATTAAGGGAAAAACTTTTCCAACTCCTAGTGGGAGGTTTCTTTAACTTTTTCTAATTTTTATTGAAAGGTTTTGTTCCTGCTCCTTGTTTTTCGACCCTCATCAATTTCTACAGTTTCAACCTCCTGTGCATCCTTAAGACGGGGCTGATCAGTCTTACTAATTTTGGAATAGATTATCTTTTCCTTGGAAGCATGATTGTGAATATTATGCATAAACGTTCACTAGTTTCCTTCCAGCACTTCCTTGGTGTCCATTTATCCCAAAACCAAAAGAAACAATTCCTACAACATTCACAATAACAGCAACAGCAAAATAGGAAACAAAAGGTCATAATTATAATTCCTACTACAGCTAAAGTACTCATTGCATACAATGTTACATGAGTGGAAAATGCTTTACAGTTATGTTCCAATGTCAGTTTACCTTCTTTTTCAATCATTATTTGTTTAGAAGTATAATTACCTAAAACAGTAAGTTTATCTCATTGTGGTGCTACAAATAACCACTGGTTACTTAGATACAATGGCATCCAGAAAGTCTTGTCTAGTTTGATTACTCTTACCTCACAGTTGTTAAGCATTACGACAGCAGAGGGGTGAAGAAGTGTTGCTTTGCAGTCCTCTCCTGGAATGTAGGTATGGATAGGAATAATTTCCTTACATACATATTGAAATTCATTTGGTTGAAAAATCCTGTTAACTCATTTGTTGACATTTTACCAAAATGTTGTCAGATGGGGTCACTAAAATATATTCTTAGGAACAAATATATATTATTTTCTTTCCTTACAGAAAAGGGAGGGACCTTATAGAGGTGATAGATAGTTGAGGAGAGAAGGGGAATTTCTAATAAATAAACCAAATATTCCTTGTAGGAGTAAGTGTGAGGTATTGTAACTTTTTGCAATTCAGAAAGAGCTAAAGAAGGATAGTCCAGTCCACTTGACAGTTTCTGAGTTTCCATTATTTTCTTAATTTTTTTCTATTGTGATGAACTGTGGTTGCAATGTACCTTGCTCTGCATGAACCAAGGCTTCTAACAGAATTTCAAATGAGTGCTGACATTCATCTAAACCTCTTTGTATAATTCTAATTTGTTTACTAATTTGATTTACATTTTCAATTTCTTCTTCCAATGCATTTATTTTGGTTGATGTATAATTGGCTAATTTTCTCAAACTATTCTTCAAAATGAGCTCATTTCTATTTACTGTCTGAATATTAAGATTAACTGAACTTAAAGTAGATTTTATCACTGTCGTTTCATCTTTCAAAATATGCAAAAATTCACTGCGATCCTTTTCTAGCTTAGAAATATGTATATTATATTTTTCCACATCGAACTGGGATAATGTACCAAACAATACCTTGGCAATATCTCCAATAAACTTGAAAACTCCTCTCTTCGACCTGGGCAATTTTCCGTTTGAAAGTGATCTTGATGAGTCTGTTAGGTACTCCTCTACCAGATCCTTGAGATTATCTACATATTTTACTTTGGATTTCATGCATTGCTGTAATGTACCGCAATCTGTCAAGTGATACCATTCTTTGCTACCATTTTGTTACAATACTCAGCTACCAATTTTTGATAATCCTTTGTCTGTTTCTACAGATTCCTCGTTGGTTCTAAAGTAAAGTAACTCACTAACCTTCCATTGCACTGGTTAGAAGAAAATGGTCCCTACTTCATCAAAGTAAATACCTGTCTGTGACTTTAATGACTGTATTTCATCAGAACAATTTTTTTTCTCAGACTGTGGTACCTGTGCTTGAGCTAGATTAAGCCACCAGCTTAGTATAATCACTACCCATGCCAATTCCCATCCTTGATAAGCCCTCATGATTGTTTTTCCTTTCCCTGAAAGGAAAGAAAAATACTGTTTTAATCTATTTGAATGCAATTCCTGGTGCTTTCTCTTTCCCACTTCTTGAATAATTGCATTAGGCTTCTTTATTTCTATGATCTCATATGGACCTTTCCATGTGGGTTCTAACTTATTTCTTTTCTCTGTTTTTAAAAGAACTAAATCTACCTATGACAATGTTGCATTTTAAATTTCACATTTCTTACGATATGATCATAATTACCTATACAAAGGTTGAGTAGTTTGCAACACGCCTGGAATATTACACTTTTCTCCAAATAATACCTCGTAAAGTGAAAATTTTTGTGGTGCTATGAGGCGTCATATTATACACGAAACTTAGCAAAAGGTAACCTTTTATCCCAATCCAGTATTTTTGGATCGCAAAAGCAACGTAAATACGTCACTTAAATTGTATGTGTTCTCTCAAGTGCGCCGCTGCTTTCCGGGTGATATGCTGTAGTATTTATGCTTTCAATTTTGAATAATTAGCAAATTCTTTTAAACACATCCGATATAAAATTTGTTCCCTGATCAGTTAATACGGAATTTGGAATACCGTACACCAATATTACTTTATTCACGAAAGCTTGAGCTATTTCTTCCACCGTCTGCTCTTTCATAGGCACTGCTATAATATATTTACTTAAATTATCCTGACACGTCAAAATGTATTTATCATCATTCTCTGTTTGAGGTAATGGTCCTAAGACATCAAGATAAATTTTCATCCAAGGTTATCTTGCGTTTCTGTTAGTTCTAACTGTTGTTTTAGGTTAAGATTACTATCTTTATTAACTTGGCAAATTTTGCATCCCTTTACATATTCTGTTACATCTTGTTCTATCTCTTCGGCCATGAAATGTACAGTTTAATTCTCTCTAGCGTTTTTTGTATCCCTTGATGTCCCCCCCATTGGGCAATCGTGCATTTCTTTAGTTATCTTCAATTTTCTGTCTTCTTCTACATGTTCCGAGTCTACTGACAAGCATTCTACTGGATATCTACTTAAACGATCTGCAACACAAATCTTTTTTGTTTCGAGTCTACTGACAAGCATTCTACTGGATATCTACTTAAACGATCTGCAACACAAGTCTTTTTAGCAGCTCTGTATTGTATTTCATAGTCGAATTCTGAAAGTAGCAATTTCCATCTCATTAATCTTGAACTAGGATCTTTTACATTAAATATCCAAGCTGATTTTCTATGATCGGTTACAATTTGAAATTTTGTTCCTAACAAATAAGGTCTAAAATGTTTACAAGCCCATACAATTGCCAAAAGTTCTTTTTTGACCGTACTATAATTTACTTCAGCTTTATTTAAAGTTCTGCTTGCTTATGCTGCGGGTGTATCTTCTTCTAACTTTCCTTGACTAAGTATAGCTCCTATCGCATAACCGCTTGCATCTGTAGTTACTATAAAGAGTTGCGAAAAATCTGGATATCTCAAAACAGATGCTTGCCTCAGCTTTTGCTTTAGGAATTCATAACTAGTTTTCTCCGTTTCTGTCCATTTCCATTCTATACCTTTCTTTAATAGATCTGTTAATGGCCTAGCTATAGTGCTAAATTCATCTATGAGTTTTCTATAATAACCTTCCAATCCTAGAAATGATTTAACATCTTTTGAATTCTTTGGAACTGGAAAATTTCACACTGCTTGAATTTTCCTGGGGTCAGGTTTGACTCCGTGTATTGTCGTCACTATGTGACCTAAATAACCGAGTTCTAATTTAAAAAATTCACATTTATCAGGCTCAATCTTAAGATGGTATTTTCTTAACTGTTGGAAAACCTCTTTTAATTTTGCATGGTGTTCTTCTAGCGTTTCGCCCATTACTAAAATGTCATCCATATAAACAAAACATCTATCTCCTATGGATTCGCGTAAAACTGCGTTCATCATTCGCTGAAATGTCGCGGGTGCGCATTTTAATCCGAATGGCATTCTTTTGTATTCAAAATGACCTTGGGGTGTGCTAAAAGCTGTCTTGCACTGATCCTCTGGTTCTATAGGAACTTGAAGGTATCCGCTAGCGCAATCAAACTCTGAAAAATATCTCGCTCTCCCAATTTTGTCTAAAATGTCTTGAATATTAGGAAGCGAATAATTATCTCCTATTGTAACTTCATTTAGTTTTCTAAAATTACCGCCACTGGTGGCCGAGGTCGTTAAGGCACGGACTCGTGAGAGGGAGGTCTGGGTTCGAATGCCTCCAGGACCGTCCTCCCTGACTGAGGTTTTTTCCAGGTTTTCCCCAGTCCTCGTAAAGGTAGGTACCTAAAACTTAGGCCTGGAACGATTCCTTCCTTAAAAATAAATCCTTTCCCAATATATCATTTCATCTCATGTATCATCAGTGTCCATCGCCTGTGGTGCCTCAGTAGTAAAAACGGGCATTAAACACTACTCATTCATTCGAGTTTTCTAAAATCTATGCAAATGCGACATTTTCTTTCTCCTGATGCATCCATCTTTTTGGGTACTACAATTAATAGGAAATTCCACGGACTATCGCTATGAGTAATAACACCGTCATCTATTATTTGCGTTACTTGCTTTTGTATTTCCTCTCTATGCGCCTCTGCTAGTTTGTAATTCTTCAATTCTTATTGCTCTGCCCCATGGAATGGAGGGTGTTGGTATTGCGTGCATAATTGCTGTAGTACTACTTAATTTATCACCTGGCAATTTAAATACATCGCCAAACTCTGTGCTGATTTTTCATACGTTTGTACTTCTAACCTCTTTAATCTGGTAGAGGGTTTCCTCAACTCTGGTGCTGACTGTGCTACTAAAGTCTCATTAGAAATGTTCATTAATAGGCAAACAAAAGTATCATTACATTTAGTTAAACTTGAAGCACACATTAAACCTGGTTGCAACATTTGTTTCTCGATATATCTAACTCCTTTTTCACTAGTAGCAAATTGAGGTATAATTTCACTATACGGTGGCACAAACATCTTTTTAGCTAATACATAATTATTTTCCAAAAGCCAATCTTGTCCTAATATAATATCATTAAATGTTGGTAATTGCTCAACTATGTAGCAATCAGCTTTCACTGGGCTTATGCAATTATTCAAAATTAACTCTACTTTACCTCTGAATTTAACTTTGTTTTCACTAATACCTTGTATCTCTATACGGCTTTTATCTTGGGCATTGAACTTTAATAATGAGGCTTCCTTGAGACCTGTGAGACCTGACCCCTGAGTCTACCAGTGCAATTCCTATGCCTCCCTGCAATTCGGCACATTCACATGGCCCTAAACTTTGTTCAAGAGCGTCCCCTTGAAATCCACCAGTTGATGAAATTCTGTCATCAACGAAATGTGATCCATTCACGTCACCCGATGGGGTCCTCCAATTGCAAAAACTACGATCTGATGAACCCTTGTCATGGACCATTGTGACCCTTTCATGTCACTAGGTGGGATCTCCCAACCGCAGAAATAGCAGCCTAACATCTGAGCTGTGGGCGGCTGTCCAGATAGCTCTACTACCTGTTTCCCTGCCTACAATTATGCGCCTCGTGATCTCGTCTCTTGCACTTGCTACAAGACTGAACCTTTTCCCAATATCTTACGATGTGACCCTGTTCCTGACAATTGAAACACACTGTATCCGCCACATTTACTTCCATTTTATGCTGTGGTCCCCGTAGCTTCCTAGTTTCCCTTTTTGCGTTTTCTGAAGGTGAGCACTATTGTGTTCTCTGATTATCCTTAAACTTTTGAGATTTTACCTCACTTTCCTCCTGTAGGGCAGTCTCTACTAACTGAGCTAAAGAATCTTCCTCCCCTTTTGCCTTTACTATGTACTTAATGCGTTCATCCACTAAGCCTGCAATGAACGTTCCCTTTAAAATTTTCCTATTGCAATCCACCCTCAACACCTTGGATTATGTCGCTTCTCCAGCTTCTCTAACCTGCTCCTGACCTCCTTCCTAAGATCGACTGCCATGAAGTCCATCCTAGATCCCCATTGAGCTACTGTTTCATTGTTATTCTGTTCTTAAGTGAACAAAACACCTGCATAAAATTCAAGAGTGCGCCTGACTGAAAAATTCTCTTCTAAAATGGCTTTAACTTGTTCCCATGATTCTCGCTCTGTTCTAGCTAAAGGTCTATCCTTTGCATTACCTGTAATCTTTGACTCAATGAATTTTAAAAGTAACTCTTGTTTGTTTGGGTGAGCTACCTGGATTGCTGTTTCTACACCTTCGATGAATTCTCTTGAACGTTTTGGGGTTCCATCAAAGCTTATTGGGATTAACTTTACTGCCTGAACCACAGAAATAAAATTATCAGACTCAAAACTGTCTACTTCGTCGTCTGGCACAATGAGATACTGGACTAACTGTACAATTGTAGGGTGATTGGAGATGTTTAGTTCGCATTTCCAGTGATAGCCTTTCAGCTCCCCTCAGGGTAGAAAACCCTCTCGCGGTGCAGGCTGCCAACGGCTGAACACCTGTGGCGTCCCTCGAGCTCACACTTCAGGCTGCTGGTGTCGGTCTCCAACCACGGAGTTGGCGTTGACAGTTAATGATCAAGTACCACGGCACCTTGTGGATTCCTCTGGAGCTTTGCTCCCTGAGGAAAGGCTTCGTTCTCCTCGGTACAGATCGAAGTCCCTCCAGCCTGGTCAACTGCTAAGCTTAGACGTCGGGAAGATGTCTTTCCTTTATCCCACCGCTGCTACCATGTAATACCGGCGGTCGAGATGCCACCAGGATGTTATTAAACGAGGTCCAAGCTGCGATGTCTGTTACAACTTGATGTTTTTCTGTTTAATGCAGTGCTACAATTTCCCTATTCAATCTCGATAGCTAAGACAAGAAGGGTTGTTATATTGGGATAATAGGCATCACTTTGGGGAATCGAGCTAGTTTGATTCTTCCAGGAAAGACGAGGTGTTTCCAGACAATGCTGAATAACTCAACCAACTCTGTTAAAAGTATAAGTATTTATTAAAGGGTTTTCTTATACAGTTGGATGTGGATCCTGCAAGCACCAAGGCTTCTCTCCTGTGTCTGAATAAATTCAGGGACCATTTATACAAGTGTAATGCCCAAGGAGGGGTAATTATCACTTAGCCTAGACATAAGAATTATTGTTAAACACTTCCCACCATCATGAGGTCAACAGTCACCAGGCCGTGACATCATGAGTTCTAAGAGGTTCATAGTTTGGGTTTGTTAAGCTTAAAAACTAAACAATACTTCATCTGCACAATAATTCTGTCTGTCTATAACATGCACACGTAGACATAATATTTTAAGTGAGTGGAAAAGAGGGTTGCTTTTTGTTTATGCAAGTGTTTCTCTGAGGACCCTTTCAGTCACGTACCTCTGGGATGCACAGTGTGGCAAGGCAAGTTACCCTTAATATGTATTACATCTATGTCATACTATGTTTGGGTTTATACAGTATGTTTCACTAACTGGGATATACAGCGTGCTCTTACACAATATCATGTTCTTGTTATATCTTGTCAATGTTACGATGCCTTATAATACCACTCTTTCATTACAAAGCAGACTCTTCATTACACTGCTCACATTTAGGGTGGTCCAAATTAATACCACTATATGTAATGTTCTTATTCATCCATCTATATGCAATGAACTAGTGACCCTCAGTGTGTTGAACAGCTATACGCTTTTTCTATATGTTGCTGAAAACAACAATGTCCTTACATGTTCATTAGCAGTGTGGTGACAAGTGTTGTCACTTTCTTCTTTCCAGCACTTGTGTAAAGTTTGAGGAGAGGTTCCTTCCAGAGCTCTTTTTAATTTAAATTGAAATAAGTATTGGCATACGTATAACATATCCTACAAGAACCAATATAAAAGTTAACAATGACCTTCAGTTTTTCATCTAAGCATATGTAGAAATAGTTGCACTTTACACACAGGCTGCTAGTTATACATACTGGGCAGTAGGATGAGTGACCTACTTTGCTTCTGTAGAGCAACTCAGTAGGATGCATGAAAAAGAATTATATATGCCTGCTCTGCATGCAATACCACTCTCCTCATCAGACTTGTCACATCCTCATTAACATTTTGGTTACGACAATGGCACATGATATATGCATTCTGTTTATAAAGTCATCCCTCTCTACAAGTAAATTTTGGTAAATATGATCTTGCACATAAACCCACAGAAAGGAATCCATATGGTAGTTTTTAACAACGATATTTCCTCAGTGATATGAGACTAATGATTTGGACTTCTAAAGTGAAGTGACTGTGAATATGCATATAGCAATGAGTATTATAGTCAGTACTTATCATGACAATTGATGCCATCATTTGCATTCATCAGAGAACAAAATTTGCCTTAAATCAATCATTACCAATGCCAAAATAAATGATGTTGTAACTTACTTAAAAAACAGTCAAGATACCATTATAATTGTTACAAGCATTGCTAACCAAACATGCTTGTTGTACAACCCATTCATAAAACAGTGCTTTTGATGGTTGAGACCACCAGATGATAGCCTTAGGGTAACATGCAATTTAAAAAGGTGTCGGCCGAAGTCCCATATGTTTATTCTGTGCTCTCTCTGATTGGATTCATTTACAATTGAATTGCAACAGATCTAGTACTTATGTGAGAATTTTTGGACACTGATTTTCTTACAGTATTGACAATCGCAGGTTTATGTTTTAGACAAGTACATGCATGCATGCTACCAACTATTTTGGCATGGTTTTGCTGCAGTTGACAAAAGTGCAAATTGGTTGTTCAAGAACTGCTATCTATATATACAAGTTGTAATGGATAATCTGTGATTATTATGGTTCATATTTTTTGGTACTTATAGTTGAAAAGTATTTAGTCTTTATGGATAAAAATTGAAATGTACTAGCTAAAAATTAAAATTATTTGCTGAAAAGTTTAAAAAAAAATTGTTTTAGTTCTACATAATCAGAAGCTGTAATGTGTTAAGTACATACTCATCAGTCTCTTGTTGAAATTCTTTAGAGTTACAAAGTACAGTAAATGTCATTTCCAAATTGTCAAATAAAAATCTTTGTCAATTATTGTCAGTAAACAAATCTCGCTATGGGTAAAACAATCAGAAAGTCATCTAGCATACTTCACTAACAGTTAAGTTCTCTATGTCCACATGCTGTCCAATCTAGAAATTTGGCAACTTTACTCATAATTTTAAATCTGTTGATTTTTTCAAATGCAAATTTGAATTTCTTTTTTAAACTTTGAATGTTTGATTCTATAAGTGAGTTGATTTTTTTTTTCTTATCTTATTTTTCTTTAACAGTTTCTTCATTTACAATTTATAAATCCATAGATCAGTAATGACTTTAATAGAAGGGTTATAGGACATGTCATGAGGTTTGTAGTTTCTTCTAGTTTTTAATGCAGTCACAAAAAGATCCATCAAATGTTTCACCAGGGAGTAAACTCACTATAGACCTGACATATTGGTATAAATTTTGTTAGTGTTTGCAGAAGTCTACATTACCACATATTTTTTTATATGGTTTATTAATGGATGCTCTTTAACATCTCAGGTCATCATAGTTAACAAATATATCATCCACATATCCATACATATTTAAGGTATGGTACAGATATGTGGATGATATATTTGCCATAGTTAACAAAAAACTCATTGACGGTGCCTTAAAACTTCTAAATATTCAAGATAAAACCATATCATCATTTACATATGAAATAGAAACAGATAATATGCTTAAATGTAAATTGGAACTTAACACAGTGAAGCCAATCATATTAATGGATATCATTGTATGATTCAGTTGAACTACACACTCTTAAAGCTTCACTTACTTTTCATAAATGTATGGAACCGGTTTCGAGAACATTTTGTTCCCATCTTCAGCCATGCTAAGGTTCAACTCATGCTAAGGTTGAGTTGAACCTTAGCATGGCTGAAGATGGGAACAAAATGTTCTCGAAACCGGTTCCATACATTTATGAAAAGTAAGTGAAGCTTTAAGAGTGTGTAGTTCAAATGAATCATACAATGATATCCATTAAGATAATATGCTGCCATTCTTGGATATTAAAATAATGAAATGCCAAGAAAAACTTAAATTTGGAATATACAGAAAGAATACACATGCAGATAATCACATCAAAGCTGACAGTTTTAACCCCACAGCGCACAAACATGCAGTAATTAACAGTTTAACACACCAGCTAGTTAACCTACAAATTAGCAAAGAAGAATATTTTAAAGAATACAAACAAATAGAAGAAACAGCAGTTAAAAATGGTTTTAAAAAAGAACTAGTACATAAAAAGGTAGAGAAATTCAAGAGACAAAAACATATCAAAGAAACCACAACACTTTCAGCAACAAAAGATAAACTAATTTTTAAAAAATTCACATATCATCCATGGGACACAAAAAAATTTCAGAATATTCTTAAAGATTTTAACATCCGGTTGGCACTGATTAATAGATTTAATGTTAAAAATTTACTGATAGATAATGTTAATGACAGGATTCTACAAGAAGAAAAATCAGGTATTTACAAAATAAACTGTGCAGAATGTGAAAAAATCTACATTGGAAAAACAAAGAGAAACATAGGCACACGGTTAAAGGAACATTTCAGGAACATAAAGTACAAGCAAATGGAGAAATCAGCAGTAGCAAATCATTTTTGGACACAAAATCACGACATAATAAATAAAGCAAAACTATTAAAATCAGTACTAGGACCTACGGAATTAGCAACATGGGAGAAAATCTACATCTACAGATACAAAGACAGCAAAATGAACTGCGACATTGTCGGGGATGAAAACATAAACTACAAGTTTATCACACCGCCACCAGAGCAGAATATACATTCCCACAGCTCAACGAATGATCCAACAGTTGAACTTTAGCCTGGCTGAAGATGGGAACTAAATGTTCTCAAAACCGGTTCCATACATTTATGAAAAGTAAGTGAAGCTTTAAGAGCGTGTAGTTCAACTGAATCATACTATGATATCAATTAATATGATTGGCTTCACTGTGCAAGTTCCAATTTACATTTAAGTAATAAACATCTTTCTATTTAACACTGATCTGTCCACACTAGGATACAAAGATGAGATAGTTTTATATACCCTAATACAAGTCATACATACATATAACAATAACTAGAAAGGCAGAAAAGGATAAAACACTAAGAAAAAATCACATATTAGTAATCACTATGTTTCAAACTGCTTGAGTTCTTCTATGGCAAGAAGACAATGAAGGTGATAAAAATAAATATTGAATATCAAAGGTAACATAGTGCATGGAAACAGATGGAACAAGCAACAAGAGTGTGTGAGAGGGAGGGGGAAAATAATTAATATGTAAGGTTTAAACCAGGTGGTATATGAGCTTTATGTAAAAATATAGCTGCCATATAGTGTTTTATCTTTTACTGTTTTTCTAGTAATTGTCATTTTAGTTACATTGTTAGCAGTGTTGCATTATTTTTCATTTATATTGTTTGCACCTCTGGTGTTGCTTTTAATTTGGCTTATTAATTTAAATTTGCTTTTGCGTGTTTTGCTTTTGGCTTCTTTACCATTTATCTTTTATTCATTTAATTTTATTTCTTACTTTCTCTGTGTTATGTGATATGCTTTATTGTTATTATTAAGTTTTAAATGGCAGCTATATATTTTTAGATAAAGTGCATATACCACCTGGTTTAAATTTTACATATTAATTTTTTTTTCTTTTCTTCCTCTCACAACTCTTTTTACTTGTTTCATCTGTTTCCAAGCGTAATGTTAATTTTAATATTCAATATTTATTTTTACCATCTTCACTTCCCTTCTGCCGTAAAAGAACTCAAGTAGTTCAAAATATAGTAATTACTAATCTTTTTCTTAGTGTTTTATCCTTTTCTGCTTTCGTAGTTATTGTTATTTTAGTTACATTGTTAATAGTGTTATATTATTATTCATTTATATTATATACACAATTTTTGCATAGGTTAGACAAATAGCTTCCATAGCTTTTTGCATGTATGGTACTGCATCAATAAGAAAACTAAGTACATTATTTTTAACACCCTTTAACCACAATATATACATACTTTCAGTAAACAACCTATTTGCTGCCAAAATTTCTTCACAAGCTACCAAAAATGAATGTTTAGAAATTGTTCGATAGCTTTTAGCTATACTTGACATGTACATTTTCTGCCATTAAGTTCATAGTTTCAGCAATGCACACCCATATATTCTCATTTTCATGTCAGCTTTGAAGTTTTCTGAAGGTTCTTTGTAGCATTTTGAAAGATAGTCTTTTGTTAAATTAGATTAGTCCTAAGAATCAAATTTGTAATACTTCATAATACTTTTTAACATCTGGATTATTCACAGAGAGAAATCTAAATGAAATTAATGACATTTTGAAGGTCCTGAATGTGAACTGGAGGATCCTGTTTCACTTAAAAGTTGCTTGATGTTGAATGTGAAAATGGAACAATATGTTTCTTTCCAGATAAATGCTGGTTAACTTGGGAGCATCTTTAATGAACTTTCCACAAGGCTCACCAAATACAATTTTTCTATCAGTGCTGAACATGTCTTTAACATGTTCTGCACTATAACTTACACAAGATTTTACTTTTGACATTCTGGCAAACAGATTTGCTGCAACAAAAAAAAAGGATTCAAAAACTTTAATATGCAGTTCAGAACACATGTAACAGTTGAGTTACATGACTTGATCCAAAACTTGATTTGACATGAGCAGGTTCTTTCCCATTTGTATACATACAAAACAAAAATGCATTAAACTGAAACATCTAGTACTGCATTAAAATATAAAAAATATACATTAATAATCAAATTATATTTGTATCCTAAACTTAGGTATTAATTTTTTACACTAAACTCCACTTACTTAATTAAAAATAAGATGAGTTTCTGGAGAATCTCTCCCATTTTCAGTTGCTCACTGAACCGCCATTACTCGAAATGATGGCTAGACACCCAAATGTTCCTGTGGTGATCTCTGTTGGTTGAAGTAAGAAATTGCTGAGTTCATCCATATGAGGAAACTCGAAATTCATTAGGTTTGGATGAACTAGCAATTTCCTACTTTGAGCAATAGAGGACACCACAGGAACATCCAGGTGTCTAGCCATCGTTTCGAGTAATGGCAGTTCAATCAGCAACTGCAGATGGGAGAGACTCTCCCGAAATGCTTCTTATTTTTATGTAAGTGGAGTTTAGTGTAAAAAATGAATACCTAAGTTTAGGATATATTACCACTCCATTATCAACATCTTCATATGTACAATACTTATAAGTATTTGTATTTTTTAATTTTGAAAAAAAAAAAATATGTGACATAAAATGTTTAATTTTTATTAATGGCATCATACCGAAGATTTTAAACTTAATTTCTGAAGTATAATCGCAGGTAGAAAAAACATTTATTTATGTAAAGATCTGCTCCTCTGTGATTAGGTAGAATTCTGAAAACACGAACAATTTATTCTTAATTAGATAGTGAATTCATTTAATACTCTTGTGTTCCAGTTACTATTAAATCATATAGAACATGTTTCACAGGCCTTTGCCTGCATCATCAGCTGTGTGTTAATTGCTGTATTTGTTGTTGGTTTAATGGACTTGGTGTAGCTCTCATGGACGCTTTATGAACTTTTGGAGAAAATTAAAGTTCTGGTTCTCCAAAAGGATGTAATCTTCTAGTGTCCTATATGTAAATTCACTCTTTTCCAGCATACTAAAATGCAAATTCCCAGTATCCCTTTGGAAATGGTTGCAGTCTTTGAAACTAAGCAATGAGGAGATTGAAGAATGCATCTAACTAACCGAAGTCTGCATCAGTCAGAATTTCTTCATTCCAATAGTGAACAAAAAGCAGATTTAGTTATGGAAATCCATCATTACCTTTTCTGGCTGATTTATACATGGTTAGTTTAGAAATACACATCATTTCCATACAATTTTAAAGTCTGGCACAGATACGTGGATGATATCTTGCAACTGTTAATAAGAAACACTTGGATGATGCTTTGAAATTGCTAAACTTACAAGATAGAGAAATTAAATTCACTTTTGAAACAGAATAAGACAACATGATTCCTTTCCTTGTCTTAAAGATTTTAAGAACACGCAGTAATTTGAAATATACAGTAAGGATATGCAGACTAAAAATTACATAAAGGTCAGTGGCTTCAATCCCACAGCACACAGACATGCAGTTATCAACAGCTTAGCATATAGACTCATTAACATATCCATAAATGTGTTTGAATACAGCTAAGAGTATTCTCACATAATACAAATGACAAAAATCAATGGGTATGGCCAGGAAATTTAAGACAAGAAAATCAAGATATTCAAAAAAGAGAAGAAGTTAAAATCGGTTACAACTTTGTTAGTAAAAAAAAGAAACTGCCATTCACAAGAAATATACTTATCATCCTTGGGCCACCAAAAAAATTCCAGAAATTACTCTTGAGAGTTTGGGATTTCTTTGTCCCCAGTGAACAAATTCAACCTAAGTAATCTGCTTGACTCTGTTGATAATGAAACCTGATGAGAAGAAGCCAGGAATATATCAAATCAACTGTTCGAAATGCAGTAAAGTAAATATTGGGGGGAAAAAAAAAAAAAAAAAAAAAAAAAAAAAAAAAAAAAAAAAAAGCATTGGAATTAGGCTAAAGGAACGCTGGAGAAACATCAGTTACAATCGGATAGGTAAATCAGTGGTTGCACATCACTTTTGGGGAGATAAACATGATATGGAAATGGAAGTCAAATTAATGGAATTCATAGATAAAGTTGGAACTGGGAATATGAAAAAAAAAAATATATATATATATAATAAAATATGAAGATGAGGTTATGCACTTTGAGATCCCAACAGAAGACAAATTAATTCAAAAGTTCATAAAAGTCCATGAGAGCTACACCAAGTCCATTCAACCAGCAACGAATCTGGCAGTCGAAACACAGTTGACGATGGGAGCTGAGGCCTGTGAAACATGTTCTGTATAATTCAATGGTAAGTGGAGCATAAGAGTATACATCAACACACTAATTAATTAAGAATAAATTAATTGCTTCACTGTATTAGTTCTGACCCAAAATTAATGTTTAATTTAATACCAACAATATTTATCCCAATATGTCAGTTCCATAGTGAGTTTACTCCTAGGTGGAACATTTTAACATTTGACAGATTTTCATGTTGAGATAGCACTGTTAATAGTCAGAAAGTAAAATCTTCTCCCCCTTTCAAATAGCCAAAGTAATCAACTAATACAGGTTTTGAAATTGCATAGGGTGAGAGAGGAAATACGTGATATACCTGCCATGGTGGGCAATACCTTTGACTGCCCATTAGGTATCTACAGCAGCCTGTACTAAAGTCTCCCAGCTGTAATTCTCTGTTGCTCATATATACCTCCATAGTTATATACAAAACTTTTTACTTTTGTCTCATAAGACAATATTCATTGTATTTCAGGAATAACACAATCAATTCAATTCAATTTTTTTATCCTTTTAAATACATGTCATTATCACCTATTTACACATTTACCTTATACACAAGGTTTTACATAGCTTTTCCATTTTTAAATTCTTCTATACTGCAAGATACATTTGAGTTAAGTATTTTTTATGATTTTCATTATCTGTTGTTTGCAATATTTTCTTTATTTCATTTGGTAGTTTATTGAGTAATTTCCTCTGTACATTTTCTATTAAACAAATATTCATCATCTGAAATAGTTGTCACTCTTTCTCAACCCATAAGAATGTATATTACAATTCTTTTGATGTCTTTTATGTTCAATGTTTCATATTCACTCTCTCTCTGTCTATATATATATATAAAAGTTCTTAAACAACCTTCTACCCTTTTTTATTATTTATCTTACCTGTTTTTCTGATTACTTTTTTCTGCAATTTTAAAATTGTTTCTATTTCCCTTTGTGTAATATTCCCCCATAACATAATGCTAAAACTGATGTATGAGTATATAAGTGCATAATAAACCTGTGTTTTAGTTTTGCTATTCATTGTCTTACTGATATGTCTCATTACATATATGGATTTATTTATTATTTTGGCAATGTGTGCTATATGGGAATTCCAGTTTAAATTTTTGTCAGTGATCATTCTAAGAAAGTTTGTACTATTTATTTCATCTATACTTTCATCTTCTATTGTTAATTTTATGTTATTTGAATTGCAGTTTGCTAATTTAAAATTTATGCATGTTGTCTTTTTTACATTTATTACCATATCTCCTTTGGAGTAGTTATGCATTTATGATTTTTAAAATTGAGTTTTCCCTATTTTCTACATATTTAGTTGTCTGGGCTTTAATTATGACTGACATGTCATCAGTGTACCCATTTGCTATGCCTTCTTTTGATTATATTAGTTCAAATATTTCATTTATGTATGTTAAGAACAGGAAGGGGTCCTAATTTTTAGCCTTGCCAGAACTCTTTGGTGTACAGTTTTGAAATCTGGTTTTATTTTCTCTATCACACTATTTGCATTCAGATAATTCATTTCTGCACATTGTGTTCTGTTTTCTATATATGTCAATACCCAATTTTGAACCAGACTGCAGATTCAACATTTTTTTAGCTTGTTAATGTTTTTATATTCATACAGTCGAAAGCTTTTGATAGATATATGAAAATAGCAATCACAGATTCACAAGATTCACAGTCATTTAGAACTTTTATTATGATAATATTTGCCTTTTATTATTATGACTTTTATTGTAAATCTATGCTTTTGAAAACAATATTGCCATTTTGATATAATTAGTTTTTTTTTTTTTTTTTCATAATTTTCCAGTTGTTTTAAATATAATCCTTCCATTAGTTTTGAGAAGATGGAACATAGGGTGATTGTTCTATAACTTTCTACTCTTTCTTATTTCGTTTTGGTTTAAATATTGGTCTAACAACTTTTTTTAGTAATTCTGTAAAGATTTCTTGCATTAGTGAAGCGCTTATAATATGTGTTAGAATTCCAAAAATTTCTCATTTAATCTGTTTTAGTAATTCAGATTTCTTTTGATTATAGCATACGTATTTCGCTTTCTTCTGTCACTTCCAAAACTGCTATGCTATTTATTTGATCTACTTGTTTATGTTGTTTTTGTCTGATGAGCTTTTGTTTAAGTTTAATCATGCCATTACATTTACATAATGCTCATTGAACATTCTGCAGATTTTTCTTGGGTTTTTATTTCATTATCATTGTTTTGTATCACTATTATTTACAGTATTTTTCTTTTTCCTTCCTTATGGATTATATTTACAATACTCCATATTGTCCTTAATTATCTAGTGAGTTGATTTGATAATCTTATGCTCCACTTACTGCTGTTGAATTATGTGAAACTAGTTTTGAATAATTCAACAGTAAGTGGAGCATAAGATTATCAAATCAACTCACTAGATAATTAAGAACATAATAGTCATTTCACTGTATTGGTTCCGACAAAATTAAATGTTATATTTACTCCATATTGTTTTTGTTTTATTATTAGCTTTCTGTATATGTTCTTTATTATATTTCATTTTTGCATTTTCTATTACCTTTCTAAAAATATTGTTATAATTTTTTATATACTTCAGAGATTGATCATTCATGTTAAGATGTTTATCGAGTTCGGAAATTTAACTATTTTCCATGAGATCTTTATCCCCTTTGTCATCCACTGTGTAGATATGACACCTTTACTATTTTTACATCATGAAAAATCTGTGAACAAAATAGAATCTTTTATGTACAAGCTAAATCATACATTTCACTGTGTTCATATTGGCAAACTTCTGCTATCTAGGAAAAAAATTTTATGAGTTATTGTGGTATATCTTACTTAGACAGATTTACTTAATAAACTGTGTTAACTAATTTGTAAAGGAAAGAGGAATATGGCCTTTGTGATCAGAACATTACATTCTGCTACCTTTCTTTCCTTTATTTCGTTTTTTCTCTTGCATCCGAATAAAGAATCATGAGGTAAATAAACTATATAAAATTAATAGCAGCAAGGCCAAATGGGAACATGAGTAAAATTATGTACTGCAGTTTTGCTATTGTAGCTGTAGAATATAAGATTGTGCTGTTAAGCTTTGCTGTTCATAACTGCTATAGACTTGTTCAGTATTAATCAAGAACATATAAAACTGTATTAAAGTTATCTTCATAAGTGTACCATTATTTTCAGAGTGAACGAGTGAAGCAGCTTTTGAACCAAGGGCAATTTAGGCCATTACTTCAAAACGATCCTTTTGCTGCTCTCCAGCGAGACAGCTTTGCTGCTCCAGAATCTCGTGTTGATGAAGCAGAGATTCAGGCAATAGCAAATCAGCAGATGGCATCTTTAGATAATCTAGTTATTCAGCATAGAAGAGCCCAAATGAAATTGGCAAGAATTCTACGAGATGCAGAGGAAAGACACAGGAAGGTTAATATTATATATTACTTTAATTTAAAATTGCAGACTAAGACATAAATTTTTTGTTATACACTGGAAATAAAAACAGGCATTTAGTAAATATAATGAAATTAAATTAAACTATAAATTAAGATGCTTACTTTTCAGGCAAATGAATTTAGGAATTAAAAAGAGCTGTTAACAAAGTATAACATGGTTAATAAAATTAATTACATTAAGTAAACTGCATTTAACCAGTATTTGCCTTGCCATCTACTTTCAGCAGTGCACAAGAAAACTTAAATGCTTCTACTGGAATTTTTGAATAAGTATGAATATATACATTAATTTACAGTGGGTTCTTTTTCATTTGTATTCAAGGGGATATAAAAAATTAAATAAAACTATTCAACGTTTGAATTAGCAAAAGCATGATATGTTTGGTTGTGTTCCATAGTCTTTAGCAATGTCACATTTCTTCCTCACACTTTTTTCCATTTCTTTTAGAATTATCTCCCACATTTTCCTGTAATTTTAAGCTATAATTTTGCGCTACACTTTGACATTGCAAACAACATACTATACTTGAACAAATCACAGCTTTCAAATTAAGGTCCTTTGGTCACTAACTTCAATACAGTTAAGCAGATTTTTATAAATTGTTTGTTTTACAAATCTTAATTGGTGAAGGGTTTTCCAGAACAAACTCCTGCAAGAGAGAGAGAGGGGGGGAGATAATTGAGGAAATTGCAGGCAGCATAGCTATTTTGGATGGGGTTTGGAGGACAGTACCTGCATACAAAATAGGTGGAAAATCCACACTATTGAGTAGAGGGTGAAAGCTGCAGGTACAGTACAAACAAACAAAATCTTGCTTCCCTACAACTCTCTTTGGATAACTATAAACTGGTTGAAATTGCATCATTCTGTTTGCAAACTGACCACTGCTAAAAATTCTTTACATAGTATTAATTGAATTTAGGGACAAGTTCTGCTTTTTTGAATAAATAAAATCCTGTTTTCGAATTATCCAAATAAATGATTAAATTTCTAATTAAATAGGAATTATCCAATAAATCAAATTATTCATGTTCAAAATTAAAGGTCCAACAATTTTCATTTGAACTTAATGAATGGTGATTATTATGCAAATATTTAAAGAAAATTGGATATTAATAAATTTTCTATGGAATTTGGTATGGCATATTTTTGTAATGACTGTACTTATATGGACCTGTAGAAGATTTGTTTGAAACCTCAGAGTTTGGAGACATGGGGTGCTTGAAACTTCAGAACTTAGAGATGTGTGTGCTTCCTCCCTCTCTCTCAGTGTGTGAAATGTAATACTCTTATCTTCATTCCTAATATTGGTTGTGTTTGCTTCATTTTAAAACAGAAACACAAGTATCTGTGACCCTCATGCCATCTCTGCCACTGTTATTAAGGGCGCAGTTCTTTTGGTGACAAGTTGTCTATTCACATTTACCTTAGAAAGTGTGTGAAATTAGTACAAGGATTCTATATACAGTGTACATAACTTGATATGAAATTCCTCTATAGATAAATAATCATATAAAATCAGCAAAACCTATTTTACTTTTATGATATTAAGAGAAATTTACTGTTTCTTTATTTTAAATTAAAAACTATATTTTCACTTTGCTTTACAAATTCCAGTTGTGTACATCTAGATATTTCTGTTTGGATCATCGTTTTGAAATGTTCATTATTTTTACATTTATTTAAGGCATAAGGCTTGGTCTGAAGCAAATATGTAATACGGGAGAATGATGATGTGTGCATGATTAAACACTGCTCAGATATAAGGACCATAATTTACTTCAGACGTGTACATTTGCTGCATTTTTTGACTAGGAGCTTCACATGTTTGCTCTGAAAATAATGGTACATTTAAGAAGATAACTTTAGTACAGCTTCATATATTTTCACTATATTACTGAGTACCATGTTTAAATCAGGACAATATTTTTTCAATTAATACTTAACAAGTCTATAGCAGTTGTGAAGAACAAAGCTTAACAGCATGATCTTATATTCTACAATCTGTAAAAATGTTGTCCTGATTTAAACATGGTACTTAATATTGCAGTGAAAATCTATTAAGCTATTTGTTTTATTATTACAATACTTCAACTGCAACATTTCGTTTGCAGTAAAATAAGATGAATTTCAAAAGGGAATGGGCTTTCAATCTATTTTTTAAATTTACGAAAAGATTAAGCATTTTCTTTGGCAGAAGTACTTAAATCTTAGCAGAGCTGTTGCTTGGAGAAAAATTAGGAGAGATGGGGATTACTTCATTTATCTGATTTGTAGAGGCCTTGAAACTGCTAAATAAAAGGAAGAGAAGTGTTATAAATTTTTACTGGAAATCAAGATTAATGGCATAAATCAAATGCATCTTTTGGACAATGACAGTGACAGCAACAACTTTATGCTACTAACCTATCTGTCTCTTTAAGAAAATATGAGGAGCTTATGGTAAGAGACAAAAATAAAGACATTTAGAAAATAGAGTCATTATGAAGATTGCTTGTAAAAAAAGAACAGAAATAATCATGCCGAGTGCATTTTTATTGCACTTGAGTCAATTTAAAGGTATCATTATTAGATAATTCCTGAGGGGGTAGCTTAAATCTTTAGTAGGAGTCCATATTTTTCAGATTCACATCCTGCCTCTGGTGTTATATCTAGGTTTTAATAATGAAAAGTAAGTTTGCTTACTACCTATTGCTTTTCTTGTTATTTTAACCCTTAACATTCTGCCAACTATACAAATGGAATTAATAAAATGATGGCACCAATGAGTCTGGTTTCTTTGATGCTTAAAGTTATCTTATATTCACTTATGGAAAGTAAGAGAATAAACCTGGGCAACACGTACCAATCAGAAGTTGAACCTAAGCCTGCCAGTGACTAAGCAGACATGATAACATTTGAGATATGGTGATCAACAACCCACCATGTATTTATCTAAAAACCCTGTCACTTCTCTGGAAAGTACAGGGCCTTTATCCAAAGTCTTGTTTTTTTATCAAAGCTTTAATCTACTACATCTCTGCCCTTGTTAAACCTGTGTCTTCCAGATAATTGTAGATCTACCTCTGCTTCTGTTTATCCTTGAGGGTTCTACTATACAACATTCTTATGTTCTTTTTAAGTGCATGCCCAATGTAGCTCCACTTCCTATCTTTTAATCTGTTTCCAATTTATGCTGTATTATGTTTCCTCCTTTTAATTTTAAATTTAATTTGAAATTGTCATGATATGCCTCATAATGCTATTCTGTTTGTTATGCATAGCAATTTTTTTAAATTAATGCTTTGGTGGACAGAGTAGTAATGTAGATATGTAGTGGGGTATATCTAAATTTTTTTATTTTTTCACAAGTTTGGGTTAACTGTTCAGGGAGCTAAGAAAATGATAATTCTGTTCTGAAATGGGCGACTGCAAATGGTTGTATTTGAATTGGTTAAACAATTCCATTTTAATAGCAGTTGAATGAGTGCAAAATCTATTTAGAATGTTTCTTATATTGTTTTATTAATTTTTGCTTGAGCATATGTGGAAATATTATTTATCTTTTACAATAGGCTAACAACTGACATACTAATTAAATATTAATTTTATGTTTATCTTAGCCTCAATTCCATGGCTTTTTATTACAGGATAAACCTTCAAACTTTAATTTTGACTAGTTATCACTCATGTTCTAATTTTCACCAGCTTACTTGGACATTCCAGTTTTTAATACATTCAGGAATCACACACAGTGAAATGAGCATAAAATCTTTTCTAGTTAAAATATTTAAAAAACTTTTGGCTTCATTCCCATGGGATAAAATCGGTCTGAGTTAAAATATTCAAAACATTCTGTATGGTTTCACTCTCAAGAATTAAAAAAAAGACCAGTACATATTTCGTGAAACATTTGTTCACATCGTCAACTGTTAAATGAATGATGATCATTCATTGAAGTTGGAAAAGTAGCTATCTGCGAGGACTCTGGTGGTCTAGTGATGAACCTAAATGTGGAAGTCTACTTTTGGAATATAAAAATTCATGAGTTTATGCTCTTATTTTATTTTCTTTTTTTATTATTTTTTTAATAAAAATCTTTTCCCATATGCTAAGTTCCATGGGTTGTTGAACAGCTTTTAATAATTTTATGCCTTTTTCTGTTTCATGATGTTCATTTTAGAAATGTGCTGCCACAGTCGATTTGTCTATCTGTTTATAACTGATGTTTCTCCAATGTTCTTTCAACCTGTTGCTTATATTCTTCTTGGTATTGCTTATATATATTTTGTCACAATCTTTGCAAATTAATCTGATATATACTTGATTTTTTTACCGAGTAATCGGAAGCTTTCACGGCCGGAGTCAGACTGATAACTAGAAGTTTCTTCCGGGCTTAGGAGCAGTGGTCTGTTGGAGCTAAGGAGTCCAAACGTTTCATCCCCAACTGCGGAGGACATCTTAGATCAAACAGATAGACAAATCTGCTGTGGCAGCACATTTCTAAAATGAACATCATGAAACAGAAAAAGTAAAGTTATTAAAAGCTGTTCTACACCCATGGAACTTAGCATATGGGAAAAGATTTTTATAAATATATACTGAAGGTGCCAAAAAATGTATATACACTTTCACAGTAGATATCTATTTAATATATTTCAAAGTTGGATTGAAAAACAACAGTAATGTGTAGTATGATGTTCTGTAAACAGATGTGATTCACATATATTATGATAGCATTGCTATGTGACAGGTAAATCAACAATGAACAAATGAAGCCGAGATTATTGTATGATATTCTGTAAATAGATGTGACTTACATTACATTACATTATGCTAGCATTGCTACAACAAAATGGAGTCAAAATTATTGTTTGAACAGCGGAAAGCAATTTTGAAGTAATATTGGAAACCCAAGAATATTGTTTAAGTTCAAAGGCAATGGAGACATGTGTGCAGATCAGAACTGCCAATGCGAGTAACAATTGCAATTGTATGCATTCAAGACAAATTTGAGACTTGTGGTACCATATTTGATGTTCACAAGGACAGATCTGGGAGGCCTTGCACAGAAACAAGCCCTGCACACTAGATCCAAGGCACTGGATAGGACAAAGAGGTCAGATTTAGTTTCCACCATGTTCTCCGGATCTAACCATTGGACTTCAACCTATGGGAAACTCTTAAGGATGTTATATACCATAGTAAACCAACTACACTGACAGCACTTAAGGAAAAAATTGAAATGGCATGTGCTGCATTTGCAGAGGACACTTTCACAAACATTGCTCAATCAGTAGTACTCAGAAGTGTATCATTGCCGATGGTGGGCATTTTGAGCAACTGTTGTTAACTGTGAAACTCTAAGATGATTAGTGCTCATCATTTCCTGTTTGTGTGAATTCAGTTTTGTTATGTTAACACAGTTTTTTCTTTGCTTGAAGTGTGTATACATTTTTTGGTACCCTCTGTGTGTGTGTGTGTGTGTGTGTGTGCATAAAAATGAGCATAAACTCCTGAATTTTGATGTTCCAGAAGTAGACAGCATCATGTTTAGGTTCATCACTAGATCACCAGAGTTCTCGCAGATACCTACCTTTCCAACTTCAACAAGTGGTCCATCAGTCATTTAACAGTTGATAATGTGAACAAATGTTTTGATTAACATATTCCATGTTTTTCCCTCCCCCTCTTGAGAGTGAAACCATAAAGACAGTTTTGAATATTTTAAATATTTTAACTCAAACTGATTTGATCCCATGGGAATGGGATTTTAAATATTTTAACTAGAACAGATTTTTATTTGGTCATGTTTCAACAGAAGTTGCCTTGCATCATCAATATGAAGTCATTGTTCACTTTCTCATGTGATATGCAAATGTAGCTCTATAGGTTTTACAAATTTGGAAATGTCTTATGCCTTGGAAGATAAAAATTAAGCAACAGTTCTTTATTTTTGCATACAAATGCATTTTCCCAAACAGTCAGTTCTTTTAATGCTTTTAGAAGTTTTGGTTCTGTTTGAAATTCGTGGGTTTTGTACCAAAAATGACATGCTATTAGAGATATTTGCAGTGTGTTTATATTTGGCATTTCTCATATAAGTTGGTAAGCCCAAATAATTTTGTTTTCATTAGTGAAATTTGAATATCTTATCAAAATTATGGTTTAATAAATTAAAAAATTTAGGGTTTTAGCATTAAATATGACATGAGTGTTGGGTTACTTACAAGTGTTTGATTTTTTAAAGAGGTGAATTTGAAATATAAGATATAAAATAACTTGGTTAATCCATTTCTGCAGCTGATGTATTAGTTAAATTGAATTAATTAAATTGAGTTCTTCTCTTTTGCATTTGAGTTTACTTTGATATAGCTAGCACAGAGTTTGCATTTTAAGTGTCCTGTAAATATATGTCATTACCTGTGGTCAATAACAGTATTTATGGCAAGACTAGATACTTATTTATTGTTTTGAGGTTCATCTATTGGAACAGTGAAGGAGACTGTCTAGCAGGTATCTTGAAGTACAGAATTGTAGCCATCTTCCTTGGGTTTGTTGTTGCTACTTTTCTTAGTTCAACATTGCTTAATTTTTTCTCAGCAGGCAGAGAAGAAATAAGTGTATTTTGTTATATATTTTCATGCTACTGTCAAAATTTTGTATTTCATATTCTGTAATTTCCATAGTCTGGCAAGCTTGACTGACAGAATGTGTACATCCAAAGAAGGATAATTAAATGTGATTCTAGAATTTTTTACAGGGATTTGGTGGTTATTTAATTTAATTATTCAAAACATAATGCTGAACACACAGAACAGAAGTAGATTTTGGAGAAATATTATTACTTTTCTCCAAATTTTGTTGCATAATTGCAATTTCAAGTGTAATGTGTACTAGTACTTTTAACTTATTAACGAAGAAGATAATCACAAAGCAGTAATTTTATGCACTGCCTTTTGATTGCAGTGATAGCTTAAGTTTTACTTTAGTAGAACTAACAATATTAATAAAACTTTTGAAATGAAATGTTAATTCTTTATCTAATGCATTTGTTACATTTTCCTGTACTGTGTTTAGGTAGTACAGGAATTAGATGAAGAAAAAAGAAAGCATGAACATGATACAGCTCAGGGAGATGATATTACCTATGGTCTAGAAAGAGAAAGAACCCGTTTAAAACAGGTAAAGAAAAAAATGTCAATGTATTTCAAACAGATTCATTTGTTAGTTTTTCCATTATGTGCTCTTTATAGTCAGCTGTACTTAATCTGTGTGATGATGAAATAAATGCTCTAGTTTTGTTACATTTGATTAGAGGGTAATTTCTTCTACTTCTTCTTATAGGCTGTGTGTATGTCAGTCCTTGGTCTAGTGGTAACTGTACTTGCCTCATAGACCTAAAATTGCGGGTTCAATCCCGGCCAGGATCAATGGATTTTTTCAGGTGTAAAACTTCTAAGTATGGCTTCCTTCAGAAGGGAAGTGGAGCAGTCAGTACTGTGTCATAGATTTACGGCACATAAAAGATCAAGCCTAAAAGAAGAGGCCTCTGAGCAAAATTTATGGGCCATTTCATGCATTGAATTCAATGGGATGCAGATGACCTGAGATGTTAAAGAGCATCTATAAATAAACCAATGTTTATGTTAGCGACCTGTTATCATGGAATTAATGATTTGCATGAGGTTAAATATAAAGCTGGGTTTATTTTCTCCATCAAAGACATTGTTAATGATCATCCATTTAGCCACATGAGTCTAGAACAGTCAAAGACACAGTGTGCATAATGATTGTTCGATAGAACAAGCAGCATGCAAATGAATCTCAATCACTTAATTCTATTGCAAATGATTACACAGTATTTCAGACAGAAATCAGTTGTACTTTGATCTGCACACATCTAAGCATTTAAGAAGATTATTAAAAGAAACTATTATTATACAGGTACATAGTCAAGTTGCTTAGGTTTACCTCTAGATTATTTCGGCATGTTCTCTATCTGACAGCATCTGATTTGTACTACAGAGCTTAATTATTCAAGACATAGCAGGGAATACATGTTAATCCTTTCATCATTATGGATGGAACTATTCTCTAACTCATGTGGCCTACTGTGTGTTATGAATCACTGTTATTAGCAGCATTAATTTTCAAATACATTTACATTGCTTTATTACAGAATATTTTTTATTATATAGTGTGTGGGATAGATGGACTGTAATGAATAAGTTGCACTCATTAGGCAAAATATACTACATAATTTATGGCTTATTTATAAAATGTATTTTCTTCTGCATGCTCCAAAATACTAGTTATCCTAGATTTGAATAGTTTTGGATTTTCACAGTGAAATATAGTATCATATAATAAATTATTTATGATGAAATCACTCAAATTTCACTAGTTTTGTTCCACTTACTTGGAATGTTTCAAAGGCAAATTTCCTTCATCGTCAGCATGGTTCCACTGTCATTGTTCCAGCATGGTATTAAGATATGACTCTTAGAATTTTATAAGCTTTTTGGTTATCCAAACAACAGTAACCTCATCAAAAAGTTTACACAATTCAAAGAGTGACATCATAATACAACGCTGGAAAGCTGACAGCGTAACCATGCTGACGATGAAGGAAATTTGCCTTTGAAACATGTCCAAGTAAGTGGAACAAAACTAGTGAAATTTGAGTGATTTCCTCATAAATAATATGTTATATTATACTAGTTATCTTGTTGAAATACTGCATAAGCAAACAAACTGTTAGATTAATCTCCTTTGTGTGTAACAAAAAATGAAATTTATTACAGAAATGCAAGTAATTTGTTCCTCATTGACATGGGTGGACAATTTTGGCAAGGACTTATGAATGGGAAATCTATGATTTGATAACCTGCTAGGACCATTCTTTCTGATTTAGGTTTTTTCCAAGTTTTCCTAAGTTCTCATCAATACTGTGAAGGCACCCTAAGATCTGAATTGCTTCCAAAAGAAATTTATTTACAAATTTATAATTCCATCTTGTTTATCATTAGTATCCATTGCCTGTCATTTCTCAATAGTGAAAATGGATGTTAAATACAATTAAAAACAAGAGTGTACATCTCATGTGATGCTCTATTGTGCCTTAAAACTTGCTTTGAAGCTTATCACAGCAAGAAGAATTATTAGAAATACAGGTGCTGAGCTTATCAAAGCAGTTATTTATAACTTTTCTTTGTCACATAATATTAATAAAAATTTGTTTAGCCTATGAAATTCTAAAAAAAATTACTTACCCACAATGTATATTTCCTTAGAGTATTGAATTTAAACTAATACCTGGTTTTATTCACTCAAATATCTTGGAAAATAATGGACTAAGTTACATTTTAAAGAGCATTCATAAATTTTAATCACCAGCTGGGATTTAAATAAATGCTGATTGATAGTAGCAGTGGTAGGAACATTTAAATGACTCATTTAAGAACTTTCGAAAAATAAGACATTAAATTAAATGTACTTACGAAGCTGTTGACAATGGAGTGGTATATATATATAAACAGTGTAATACAGTTTTTTTCACACTAACTCCATTCACTTACATAAAAATCTGGACATATGTTTCGGGAGTGATCCCTCCCATCTTCACCCTGTAGATAAACTGTTGTTATACGTGGTGGTTGGGTCTCTTGATGTTCTTGTGGTGGCATCTGTTGGTTCTATTAGGAATTTGCTGAGTTCATCCATTGGAGGGAAATCGAAATTCATCAAATTATCCTTATTTTTTGTAATGAAAATGTTTTCCCAAGTGGAAAGTTCTATTGCGTTATGAAGTTGTTTCAGTAGTTTTATCTCTGGTTTAATTTCATGATTTTTATTCCAAAAGTGCGCTGCTATTGCTGATTTATCAATTTGTATAACAATGTATAACAGCAGTTTATCTACAGGCTAAAGATGGGAGGGATCACTCCCGAAACATATGTCCAGATTTTTATGTAAGTGAATGGAGTTAGTGTGAAAAAAACTGTATTACATTGTTTATAAATAAGACATTTTTAAAAAATTGTGTTGGAACTCACACAGTGAAGCTTGTTAAATGTTAATTATAATTAAACTGTTGTCTAACACTCTTATGCTTCACTTACTTTTAAATACAGTGGGACTGGTTTCGAAGAGACATCCTCTCCATTTTCAACCAACTTGACGACTGGTACGAGAAACTAACATCTATGAGGACCTGTGACTCCGCCCTGGTGGTGTTTTTTTCTTTATAAACTTGAAATTGGTATTACATTCTCCTATAATGTCGAAATTCATAAGATGATCCGTATGTATATGAATGTAAATCTTCTCCTATCTGTCCAATTCTGTACATCTGTGTGCTTCTTTAAGTAACTTTATTTCTCTTTTTATGTCATGATTATTTTTCCAAAAATGGTGTGCCACTGCTGACCTATTAATCTGTTTGTACTTAACGTTCCTGAGGTGCTCCTTTAACTGTGTTCTTATGTTCCTTTTAGTTTTTCCAATGTATATCTTATCACATTCTTTACATGTTATTTTGTAGATGCCTGATTTTTTCTCCTGTGGAATGTTATTAAAACTGTTGTCCACTAAAGCATTTTTCAGAGTGTATCTGTTAACAGGTGCCAATTTAATGTTAATATCTTTAAAAGTTTTTGGAATTTATTCATAGCTGCTGGATGGTAGGTGAATTTTTTTAAAAACCAGTCTCTCATTTTCAGTTAATAGTGTGGTGGTATACTTGATCAGTTTCTTCTTTAGGAGTCTATTAAGTTTTTTTTTTGCTAAATTTTTGTTAAAACCATTTATAATGGCAATCTCCTGTATCTTCTCAAATTTTTTTTATACTCCTGTTTACTGATTGGTAAATTCACCAGTCTACATATTAAGCTGTTGAAAATTGAGTGCTTGGGTGCTATGGGGTTAAACCCATTTGATTTGATATAGTTATCTGTGTGCGTATCCTTTCTATAGATTCTAAATTCTAAATTTCCATGATTATTATTAATTGTTATATCTAAAAATGGCAACATTCCCTTTGTTTCTGTTTCCAGTGTGTAGGATATATTCCTATCTTATATATTTAAAAGCTTCAAAGCATCTTCAACAAATTTTTTTTCATTATACTAATAATGTCATCAATGTATCTGTACCAGCATTTAAAATAATGTGGGAAGGCAGAAATTATGCGAGTTTCAAATGTACTCATAAATCTGCCAGAAAGGGGGACAAAGGATTTCCCATAGTGAGTCCTGTTTTCTGTTTATAGAATTTTCCTGCAAATGTAAAATATGACTGGTTTATACAAATGTTAGTAAGGTGGATGTATTCTTTCCTGTGAGATTTATTAATTCCTATCTCCTTTAACCAATCGTTCACAAATGATAAAAGCTTGTGAGTTGGAATAATCAGGAACAAAGATAGTACGTTGAAAGACACTAAAATATCAGAGGGTAGAACTTTAAAATCTTTTTTTTTTTTTTTTATATATATATGACTTGACCGCCACGGGTGGCCGAGGTCGTTAAGTCTCGGACTCTTGAGCGGGAGGTCTGGGTTCGAATACCGCCAGGACCGTCCTTCCTGACTGAGGTTTTTTCCAGGTTTTCCTCAGTCCTCATAAATGGCAAATGCTGGGGAAGTACCCTAAACTTAGGCCTGGAACGATTCCTTCCTTAAAAATAAATCCTTTCCCAATATATCATTTCATCTCATGTATCATCAGTGTCCATTGCCTGTGGTGCCTCTGTAGCAAAAACGGGTGTTAAACACTATTCATTTATTCTATTAACTAGAACGAGTTTTTTATGCTTCTACTTTGAAACCTTGGTAGAGCTGTAAATCTGTCTGTAAGCCATTTTGCTAGAAAATATGTAGAGGTATTTATATTATTAATGAGGGTCCCATGTCCTTCCCCATTTATGGATTTTAGGTAACGCATATATTCTGGCTATGTTAGGATTGTTTTGTTTTAAACTACGTTTTTCTATGTCTGGTATTGTAGTGCAAGTCTGTATAGCTTCATTCACTGTTTTTGTGCATTCTTTCAATGGGTCAAATTTGATATGGGCATATTCTTTTTTGTTTAATAACTCTAACATTCTGTCAGTGAAATCATCTTTGTCCAATATTACTATTTTATACCCTCTATCAGCCTTTTTGTAAATAGTTCCTTTTCCTTTGAGTGATGTCGTCAAATCGGTTGAAGATGAGAGGATGTCTGTTCAAAACCGGTCCCACCGTATTTAAAAGTAAGTGAAGCCTAAGAGTGTGTTAAGACGACAGATTAATTATAATTTACATTTAAATGACTCACTACAAAAGGGTTAACCAGAAAATATGCATACATAACTAATTGCTTTTGAATAATTTGCAGTGAAAACTACAGGTTAGCAGCAGATGGTAAAATGTCACTGTTTGGCCAAAATCAATGGGAAATTGCTGGTAATGGACCTAGACTAACTCTCATAAAGAACCTTGGTTATATAAAGAACAACTGGGCATGTCAATTAAGGAAGGGTTTACAAAGCAGGCACCATTTATTAACTTCAAAGAAGGAAATAAATCTTTTAAATTTATTCACATAGACTATGAAGCTCTAGAGAGCAATAGGCAAAGACTGTTATTGAGGACTGAAAACAAGTAATAGAGTTCTTAACATTGTTGATCAAGATCCAAAAACTTATTATCCGTAATTTAATCTAATCTGATTACAAGAGGTAATAATCAGAGAAGAGTAGAAAAGTTCTTACTCACTTTCTTAGGGTTGTTGAAAATTCATTCCAATACCTGAAGGAAAATGTTAATAGGAACCTTAACTTTAGTAATTCTTTTAGAGTGTCATATTATATATCACTTCAATTTGTGGATTTTATAATGAATTTAGCAAAATCTAAAAGAGTTAGTTTAATACTAGGATGTAGATTTCATAAAAAATTACATACATCATGTACATTTGATGAAATTGTCACAATTTTCACATTTACAAATTTTAATCCTTGGTGTAGAGTTTGTCAGGATGGCTATTTTTTATGTGGTTGACATAATGCCATCTTAGAAAAAAAGTACATGTTAATGATAACTTAATTATTTAGATATAAAATATTTACAGAATGGTATCTTAAAAAATTTATGGTGATAAATTAGTATACTTATTTTTTGATTGCATGAAATCCTCCTCTGTACAGAAGGTGTGTGAGTGATAAGATGCCTTTTTAATGTTAACCTGAACTTATTTTTATTAGTATTGAATATCTATTGCCTTCAACACATTTCAACATTTAAGGATACATTTTATTTTATTATAAAACATAATTGTAATTCTTCTATTACTACATTTGGTTGTGACAGAAAACCTGCTTTCCAAAAATATCTCATTATTATACCTTGACTTGATGACTTGATACAGGTGCACCAGTTCACTAGTGCCTCAGTAGTGAAAAAAGGTGCTAAACGCTGGCAAAAAAAAAAAAAAAAAAAAAATCACTAGTAGCAGCATCATCCATTCTGGAGGTGCAGTTATAGTAAAATTGGTTTTGGATGCACATAATTGCAATTAATTATAAACAAATTGAACATCAACTGCATTAATCTTATTTTGATTTAAAGTAAAACACTAAAAATCATGTCCTCACATTAAAACTCTCTTTAAGTTTCACAAACACACAGTATCAAGTCATAGGAAGCTGGGTGTGCTCAAAGAAATAGATGCTGGAGAAAATCATTACACTAAGCTTATCATGTGGATAAAAGTAGGTTTTATAGAATTAGAAATTATGTTAGAAGGACCAGTTAACTATCTTCACAATTAGAGGATGAATTATGAACTGTGTAACTTGCATATAATTTTTTGTGTTAAAGTTGCATTTTGTAAAGCTTTGAATTTTCAGTGCATTTTGGTTATAGTTATTATTTGGCATTAGAGGTAAAGTTAAATATTCCTGAATTCTTTTAAGATTTAAGCAGTTTGAAATAGTAATTCCTGCAATCAAGAATTATACATTACAACCTCTCTATATTGATGCTATATGTTGGACACTTACTGACACTAAAAATATTCATTGTGGTGAATCAAATGAAACTGATGCACAAGTAGATGATGATTTGGTGTGTAAACTTCTTAAAAGTAAGAATTGCAGATTTATTTTGTTATTGTGCTCAAAGAGAGAGACTAAAATTACTTGTTATTAGAAATGATACTAAGGAAAACTAAAACTGCTTGTTATTAGAAATACTGCTAATCCAAAAGCATTCTAAAGTAACACCATAAAAATAAACAGGTTTTGTGCCATCATAATAAGAAAGTATGAATGATAGGGGATATTTTTAGTGATTGGCTGAAAGATATAAACTTGAAAATGAAAAAGAATAAACAAAGGATATTACTATTTTTGCCAGTTCCATAGGTCATGTAAATCTGAATTTGGAGTTGTAAATCTTCTTCTTCCAAATCTAACCAGTGAAGGGCAACCATTAGATAGAGGTATTGCTCAGTCAGTGAAATTGCTGTACAGAAAGCAGCTAATTCAGGCTGTGGTCAATGCTGCCAACAACTCAACAGAATTTGCAAGGGCAATAGTAATTTCTGTTCCAATAAAATTAATTCATGGGACATGAAGAGACATATTGCAAGGTATAATAATGAGATATTTTTGGAAAGCAGGTTTTCTGTCACAACTAAATGTAGTAATAGAAGAATTGCTATGTAGGGATCCTTAATTTTATCATGGAAAATCCTTTTTTAACTTTCTCAAAATAGCATTCTGTTAAAACATTTCTTTTAAAGGAAAATTATTTTAAAAAATATATGGAACTAACACAGTGAAGCTAAGTCACATGAATAAAATCATGTGATTTATGTCGTACTAAACACTCTTATTGCTTCACTTACTTGTGTAATATTTGGAACCAGTTTTAAAGACCTTTGTCTTCATCTTCGGCCAAGGGTACAACTGCATTCTGTTGTTTATCTTTCATTTTTGAAAAAATTATTGTATATCTTTGGCTGTGTAGCAGTATTTTGGTGAGGCAACATGGTCCTTCATCACCAAAGTATATAACGTTTTCAATTCTAGACATAACTCACTGTATTTCTGAATTTTTCGAGATTCAGCTGTTGTATAGTTTAGTTTTTGGAGCATTCTGTATATTCTTGCAAAAGTTATTAAGACTTATGAATATAATAATTTTCAGTTACAAGAACTATTTACATTTTTATACGTATGCCTATAAGAAAGTAAATGCCTATGTACATGATTTTATACAGATTAATATCAATTATATAAGAAGTTATGCATAAATATGGTGTATTGTCTTTTATATAACCATCTACAGAGTGATAAGCATTTTCATACAAGTGTTTTTAAACAGCAATTTTGAAGAATTTACTATTTTTAGTTAGGCTTTTAGGTTAGGTAAAGGAACATTATATATTAACATGCACTCATAATGAGCTTCTTTTTGGTAACTGGTTAATGCTGAAGCTGGTCTGTGTAGATTTTCTTTTTTTCTAGTATTTTTGGTATGAATATCTTGGGTTAATAAAATATGTTCTTTATTTTTTATTAATGTTTTTTTTTTTTTTTTACATAAAATGTCAATGCAAATAGTATATATTCAAATGGAAGATTCAGTATTTCTAAGTGCTTAAAAATTTCTGCAGGTATGTCTTCTACGTGTACCTGAAATTATCGTTATTGCTTTTTGCTGTAATAGAAAGACATGATTATCTTCCACCAAGTTTCCACCTAAAATCAGGAATATTTCATTACTGAGTTAAAAACACACAATAAACTAACTTTAAGTCTTCAGTGATTTCAAGGCTAATAATGCACGAATTATATAACTTGCAGAGCTAAGTTTAGGCATGGTAACATAAATATGAACTTTTCAATTCTGGTAGTTATCTATTTGTAGACCAACAAACTAATATGTGTTTTTTGTAGTATACCATTAGCATTCCTTGTAGGTAATTAAGTATTTGGAGATCTGTGAGTGAAGAATTTCGTTACTTTTGTTTTATCTTAATTTAAAGACAGTTTATTAGCTTTAAACCATGAGCAGAGGGAACTTAAAATCTTAATTTAGTAATAAATGCAAAATCATTTAAGGGGATATGGAATGCTGTATCTATCCAAAGTAAAAATAGTAGTTATAAAGTGCAAGTTTGTTCAGAAGCTACATAATGCTGGAGTCTGAACTGTTCAAAGGTTATTATAAAAGCCTTGATTATAACTTAGCACAGGGATTTTAATCTATGCTTTCATTTGAGAAATACATGTATTAACATGCAAGAATTTTTACTACACTTTTGTGTGTGAATTTGGTAAAAATTACAAAAAATGCCATCTTAAATTAAACACACATGTTGTTAAACATATCTTGAAAATTTAAAGGCAATTGGTATTTTATATTCTGAGAAAACATTCATTTTGTATGATAAAGGTAACATTTTGGGAATCATGTGGAAAAGTTTAGAATATATTTCAATGCATTTCAGTTCCATAAGATGGAACATGTTCTTTTTCTAAAAGAAACTAGAATAGAACAAGAATAATAACACACATTTAAGCATTTGTAAAGGTACTGCATGTATTTAGAGATTTGTCACATCATTTATTTCCATAAAATAATCAAATTATCTATTGAGCATGAAATTTGAGAAGATATTTGTCACTAGTTTGAGAGTTCCTAACAGAGACATGCTAGCAGAACATATGTTTTTTCAATTTTTAACACACTTATTAGTAAATTGCATATACTATATACGTTAATAGACTTTTAGCATATACAAAATTTTAAACTTCATAATTTTTAAATTTTCTGGAGTTCAAGTTCTTACTATTTATCAGCAGGCTTATGTCATCTGTAAATTGCACAGCATTGGCTATACTTTCAATACAGTAAATAAAGATTATTTATATAAATTAGAAAAAGTATAGTACCTATAAATGATCCCTGAGGGGATATGATTAATTGTTCCCCCATCTGATGCATTTATTTACCTTTTTAAAGGTAAACTTATCTCTACTTTTGTTTTTTGTTTATTTTTATTAAGGTATGATATAAACCATTTAAATGTTAATTTTATATTCCATAAAAGGTTAATTTTATGATAGACCCTTGCCAGCATAATGCCATTGAATGTTTTGGTTACATATCAAATTGCTTGAACACTGAGGTAGCCAAACCAAGGTTGCACACACATAATCATGTTAAATTTTCAATCAATGTGCAGGTTTGTTGTATATGATATAGTAGATTGCTCAGTACCCAATTCTTCTTTAGTGCTCAATTAGAAACTTGGTCAAACAATTAAATATATCTTCATTTTGTGAGTTGAGAATCCATCTTTAGTTGCATAACTGGGTTCCAGTCACTGTATATTTTGGTCTTCAAATCAACATAAACTTATGTAATTGTTTTCAGAAACTAAGTTGTGAGTTTTGTAGCAATTAAAGAGCCACAAGGGAACTAATGCTACCATTTAAATGAAATTTTACTTTCTAGCAAATGTAAATCCAAAGATAATCGCCAATCTTGTGCCTGCTTTGGGGTAGACTCAATTTTTTTTTGAAGGGAATGCTTGTTATTTTCAAATGAATTTCTGCAAAAAAGTATAAAATTTAGGAATGAGGCAGATGTTCATCTGGAAGAAGATAGGCATATTTCAAGGTAAATAAGAATATCTACCTTTTTTAATCCATGGCAAATAATTAACTTCAAAATGTAGAAGTTTATGCATAAGCTCACCTCTATTCATACATAATATCAAATATCCTACTTTGTTTTTTATTTTATTCTAAACATTTTTATAGCACTTAAATCCTGTTACTAAGGTGACAGCACAAAGAGTGTGAGAAACCTCACATAAGAACTCAAGTCGTACAGTTCCAATTATATGAATATACTAAATTTCTTGAATCCAAATTTTTAGAATTTTTTAAAATTTACTTTTGGAGTGTCCATAAATCAGTTGTTTATTGTATTTTCTAAAAAAAAGTGCACTCTCTTATATCATATGAGACCATATAACCACAAATCTTTATATTACAATCTTCATTTTTAATTACAGTGTGTGTTTTCCATTAACTTTTTGGTTTCTTGAGCTTAAACTTGGCTGTAACTTCAGTAGATATTGAGATAATTTTGCATTATACCACCAAAAAATGTAACTTCTTTTTAACATCATATTGCCATCTTCTTTAACTTTTTTTCTAATTTATCTTGCTCATGAATACTTTTTTCTTTGGAACTCTCTCATTGCACCTCATGCCTATGCTTATGACATGAACAATATTATAAAGATATTTTTTATACATGTCTTGATTTCAAAGATTGTAAACATGAGGTTTTGTTTTGTGCAGTTTTCTTCTTTTCATGTAGCTGTTTTTTGTTTGTTTGCTTGTTGATTATCAGATGAAAAATATGCTTAAAGTTTTAAAACAATTGTGAATGCTGAGCTCACCTGTGCTTGGTGTCATCATTCCCACTATTACCCACCTCCACCCTTCATCCTAAACTCTTATCCTCTAAGGTATTGCTTTACTTGCATTAGAATCTAATAGACCAGCAAAAGAAATTGTGCATTCACCTATTTGATTGTAGATTGCATTCCATGCCATCTCATTGTTTTGTTTTCTTTACTTTTTTGCATAATTTCTTCTGCTATTCTGAGCTGTATTCATGTTGTGACATAATGCAAGTCTGGAGGTAGGAGTCAGAGCAAACTAAAAGATAAAAATAAAAGGTATTAAAAATAAATAAAATAAATAGTTCAAACTAAATGAAAGCTGTATAAAAACATACTTGTCATAGAATATGCTAGCTATATAATATAATCTTCAGATGCAAAAAACTGTATTCAACAAAAGATCGGTGGCTTGAGTTTATTTCTTGCAAGGTGAGGTTGTTTACCAAATGCTGGGGATGAAATCTAAGATACATGTGCTGATATGTGCTAGTACAGTAAGTTCTTTGAATGAAAGAATGGTCACAAATATTATCTCACACTTCTGTTATATTTTCCACAACTGTTTGTTGCAACTATAAAATCACTTGAGATAAAAATCTTTATATATATGCCACTCCATTGTCAACAGCTTTGTAAGTACATTTAATTGAGAAAACTCTTGTATTTGTACAGTCACCTCCAAGGAAAAAATTCCCACTTCTATTATATAAGTTTTTGTATATAAAAGGGTTTTAAATTTTTTTATACTATACATAAAAATCTACAGCTCTCTGCTTTAATCCTACAAGTGGAAGACTAGTATAAGGCAGAGTAGAAAGTACTATTGCCTAATTCATTTGTTTTATCAGCAGAGCAAGGGGAGAAACTTCTTGCGCAAGCAAAGGCAGGGATTTATTTTTAAAATTTTTTCCCCTATAATAGTACAGCTAGTTATGAACTTGAAGTGCTTATCAGTACTGTACATTGTTGAGAGCTTTCTGTTAATGATGTTTGCAGTTTCTGCTTAGATTGTGCCCATATCATAAACATTTAAACTCTTTCTCATTCACCTCTAGTATTTCTCTTACTTGAATGTATATCTTCACTTCAGATTATTAATAACTTTACAACTATAGATCATCTTTGTTTAATTATAAAGGAGTCACTCAATAAACAACTGATAGCTGCATTTCTGCATTTTGTATCGTGCATTTTTACATTATGTGAATACATAAATGTCTTGATTGCAGATATAGCTATGAAGAGACATGTTTCCTTATTTATGCAGTAATTACAGTAAATTTAATAAATTCTATAAGAAACAAGATGACATGATGTAAATATAAAGCTAGAGCTCATTATATAGTGCTTTTGAGTGTACTTAAAAGTTAATCAACATTAGTTTGATAATTTTATATAGGGCTTTAGTTATAAACTTTTCTGTTCCTGTGGTATTTTACGTCTTGGTGCTCATGCTTTGACTCACTTTTCCTCCTTTTCTGTGCCTTTGAATGTCACTTTCTGAACCTGTTCACTGCCACTCTTATGATAGCATACACTCATTTGTGAAGGTGGTTAAACAGTTGACTCTAGAACAATGCATTTGTTGTTTAGCATCTTAAATGTGAACCAGCTAGTTGTTTGTTTGGAAATTATTCAAAATAGCAATTCATGACATTGTGTACAAATTCCAATGTACTGGTTTAGTATAAAATAAAAATATACATGTTAAAAAATACTGTTTTAACAGAGAGAAAACTAGACAAAATTAATGCTAAATCTTGAACATTCACAATTCCCCTACATCAGGATAAACTGTGAGAAAGCATGAAACAGGATGTATGAAACATCAGCAAGAACGTTTATTGCTAGAACATGGTGAAACCTGGAAGCTGAAGTAAGCTGTATTAACACTAGCTGCAGAAGCCTGAGACAGAATTTAACATTCCTCAACAAGATCACTCCCAAAATTAAAACAACACTTGCATCATGTATTTTTCTCCCTGGGGCAATTGGAAAAATACTTTTATTTTCCTGTTGGAGTGTAAAGGTAAATATTTGTTATTAAATCAGAATCATTATAGTGTCCAAACTTAATCATGCCAATCAGAATGTGTTTATCCAATAAAATGCCTCTTAAGTCAAGGAAAGACATAATTCCAGCTTCATCTACAAGATAAGGTTGTATACATCTTTTAGGAAGCAGAGTTGAAGTATTGATGGCGCCAGCTGCTATGTGCATTGTAGTCAAAACAAAAACTGTGCAAGTAGACAAGGTTTATAATCAAAGCCCATACCTGATCATATGTATGAAAAAATATATCTATTTATTCCATCTCAGAAAGAGGTATTTAAGGTCATAAAGGAAGAAATTGAAGTTTGAAATACATTTAGATATAAACTCTGTGTTTTTTGAATGTGTCAAAATAATGAGACGATGGTAAGTCAAGCTTTTACAGCATTCTGCACTGAAGTTGCAAAATTCAAACATTGAGAATTATTGATAGTAGGCATGAAACTGAAGCCTTGAAATTTTGGTGCATTGTATGGAACAATTTCATAGTATTTGGAATGTCAGCAAAATTTTCATAATATTGCCTTGTCATGGAAATGTGAGATACTTGAGTAGAAAATTTGTTTGGTACCACAGTGTTCTCATTTGTTGGTGTTTGCTTTCTATGTTGCTTAATGCATCATCTGGGCTATTGAAATTGAAGCTCTGTGATCTTTTTTTCTCTTATCTTATCTTAATTACTCATTTACATATTATATTTGGTAAAACTATAATTTCTGTTCAAAAACATTGCTGTATTTATAACACCGAGATAGCACACCATAGATTTGTGAAATGTATGATTTCAAAATAATATTTTACATTACACATTTCATAATTATGATGCATGTAAATTTATGATTGCAAAGTAATTTCTTTAAATATTTATTTTGTGATTTTCTTTTTTCTTAAGATTTGTTTTCATTAAACTCTGACAAATGATCCTTTATGTATATACCTATATTTATACATTTTAAGACTTTTTATGACTTCAGAGTACTACAGTACATTTTATGGCAGACAGAAACCAACTGCAGAGTAAATCCACTTTTGTTAATTACATTTTGCTGCTAGTTTCTCTTTTGTTTTCTGTGCATATATTGACTTTCAAGAAACATTTTGAAAGAATGGTAAAGTGTAAAAATACTTATAATACCAAGTGGAATGAATCAGAATTGCTAAATGAAACTAACCTTTTATTATTTATTTATCTAATTTATAATTATTTTAACTCAGTTTTTCAATCACAGACTACTCTCACCTCCCATCATTCCAGCAATTTTTCACAGCACTGTGTGTTCTTTGAGCATTATTACAAGTTTTCTGCTACTTTGAGAGGTCAGTCATCTGCATTTTAGGTATTTCCATTGTTCATTTTCTGAAAAATTGCGTTACTTTTAAAATCATATGTCTTAGCATTTTAAATGTTCATTGGTTTATTAAATTTCACATTTTTTATTTCCTATAAATATTTGTTAATTTATTTTATATCAATGCAATGTTTTATTTTAGGGTACTATGAAAGCTAAAGTGCTTATTAGAAGACATTATTTGTTCTGTAGTGTAAATTTTTCAGCTGTTCAATTACCTGTCTTTTTAATGTTTTCTTTCTTAACAGGAACTTGAAATGGAAAGGCAAGCAAAGAAGAAATTGGAGAAGGAACTAAAGAGAGTGAGCGACCTGTTAGAACAAGAAAGAAGTAGGCAAAAACATATTGTACTTCTCTTAATAGCAGAAAGAAACAAAACCCTAACAAAATACGTAGAGGAGAGAAAAAGATCTGAAGACTTAGCACAAATATTGAGTGAAGAAAAGGGAAGGATAGATAGTATGGCTGAGGGTCTGGAGGAGGAGAGTAAAAAATCTCTACAAATGGAAGCAGAGCTAGAAAAGCAACTTGCACAGTTTGATACAGAAAGGCAGCAACTTAAAGCTACTATTGCAAAAGAGGAAAAACGGTAAGAATATAATAAATAACTGTTATGTATTAATATCTTTTATTTCAACCTTTGTTTTAACTTAAGCATGCTTAACTTAATTTTTGAATAAAACTATTGTTGTGAGTATATAAATTTTAAAATTCTGGAAGAGGAACAGTATTGAATGAATTTAAAAAATAGGTCAGCAATTTAGTACTTTATATCTGAAAGTAAACTGGAATAGCAGATATCCAGGTATGTGTGTTTTCAATATTTATTTTTTGTTATCTTCATATATGATCTGTGTCATGGTTTTCAATGTGATTTTAGATTAGTGGTGTTATCAGACCATAAATCAACCACACCTCATATGTCAAAAAGAAAATTAGTATATGTGTTATGCATGAGAATATATAATATAACATGACAAAAAATGAGGGACCATGAAAATTAAGAAAAAAATGACCAAAAATCAATATCTTAATATCTAGTTGTATGAATAGTTAAAAGTTTCAGCTTATAAAAATGTTATTTTTGTCCTCCTCGGCAAAATCAAAATGCCTAGAATATTTTTCTTCAAACATAAAAAGCAAAAGAGCTGTGCTGCACAATACACTAAGCATAGATAACAGTAATAGTATTGATTGCTGCAAAGTTCTTATTTTTGTGCATTATGCAAGGAACTTGGTTATTGAATAAGGAGAACAGTAATTTTAAAAGTATCTTGAACTCATTTTTTTAAATAAATAAGGTGGGAATTGTGCAGTAGTATCAGATCATATTTTAAATGATGTCCAACATAACAGTTTATGTAATTTTCTCATTCACTAAATATCTACTTATGTAGCTTCACTTTAAATCATACATCTTCCCCTAACAGCCTCCTTATAGTCAGTCATTTATTCAGTAGGCTGCCATCAGGTTTGTCTTTCTTTTTTGGTCAATTAATCAATCATTATTTACAGTCGATAATCTTATACAAAAATGAGTATCTTGACATCATCAACATTAAACATATGTACATACAAGGGTAGGTCAATAAGTTTCCAGCCTAACCTTTTTAAGCTATGATAAAGTCAAAAACTATATTTCACTTTTCAATATGGTTACCCTTTATTGCAATACACTTCTCACACCTTTGAATTAACATTTAAATCCCCCCCCCCCAAAATAGTCAGAAGTCTTGTATGCAAAATGGGCATAAATAGCATCCATCACTTCTTTGTCACACTTAAATTATGTTCCTTAAAAGTCCTTCTTGAATTTTGAGAAGAGAAAATAGTCACTGGGAGCTAGATCTGGGCTGTAGGGAGGATGGTTGATTTCCTTTAAGTCGCATTTCTTCACAGCTTCCTTTGCAACAAGAGCTGTGTGCACAGGTGCAATGAAAAAGGTGCACACCACCACTCAGCTTTCCTCCCCTTTTCTCTTTGCTGAAAGTGTGTTGTCTGTGCAGTAGGCCAGCTTAGTACTCCCCATTCACTGTTGTATTCTTTTCCTTGAAGTCAATGAAGAGTCTCAAAAGATTGTGGCCATGATCTTGGTTGACTGAGTGACCTTGGCCTTTAGAGGTGGTGCTTTGCTAGGTTTACGTCACTCCATTGTTTCTCTTTTGGACAAGGGATCATAGTAGAGGACCATAGTTTCATCTCCCATAAAAATGGTTTGCAGAACTTCTCTCTGCCACGGCAGAACTCCAAAAAATGCCTGATAACAGATGACTTGTTGTTGTTTTTGGACTGAGGAAAGAAGTCTAGGCACCTATCTTGCATAAACCTTATTCATGTTTAAATGTTCATGAATAATTTGAAGGACTTGTTTTAGAAAGGCCCAACCTTGCTGCTATTTCTGTAACTTTGAGCTACTGGTCTTCCATAATTTCTCCTTCCAAGAGTGATGTTTTCAGAAGTGAGCACCTCCAAGGGCCAAATTGCACACCTTTTGTCTTCAATGCTTTCTCGACCCAGTCGAAAAAGTTTGTCCCATTCTTTTACAGTAGAATATAAGGGGGGTTGCTTACCCATATATATCATCCAATTGCTGTTTAATTTCATTTGGAGTAAGTCCTTCTTTTGTCAAAAACTTAATGACAGCTTGATACTGCATTTTGAATATATTACAATCTTCTACACATAGCCTTCTTTATGCAACTATATCTGAACAGAACACAGCAGAGCGGAAGTTACAGCTATAATTATTTACTCAACAGATAACTTATGACACAAGATAAGGCTTTTGTGAAGGCAATAATCCTTATCGGCATGGCCAGAAACTTATGGACTTACCCTTATATATATAGTATATACATTAATTAAAATATTTATAATTCATCTATATTATATGAGCCTTTACAAATTATATACATCTTAAGTCCTATTTTAAATCTATTGTCAAAGAGTACCTTTATTTTGCTGGTAGTTTTTTGTATAGTATACCACTCATAACATAAGGATTTTGAATTACTTCTTTTTTGTTTATATATTCTGTGTACATCAGTATTATGTCTTTTATTGTAAAAATGAAGTTAATTATTCCTTTTATTAAGTGTATTACCATCTACAGCTATTAATATTACTTTATACATATACAAGATAACTATAAACATTTTCTCTTTGATAAATATATCTCTACAAGATTCCAGTAAGATTATACATGATTTCAATGCATTTCCTTTGTAGAACCAATAGTCTGTTAATATGTGTTTGAGCCTCACAACCTAAAACTTCAATATAGTAATTCAAAGAAGAAGGATTAAACCATAATACATACTTTTTAAATAAGTAATATTAAGATGTCTTTTCTTAATTCTAAATAAATAAATAATTTTACTTATTTTGTTACATAAACTATTTATATGATCAGCCCAAGTTATGCTAACATCAATTTCTATGCCCAAAAATGGGTGCACTTTAGCAACATTTAACTTTTAAGTTTGGAGATATAATTTCATTCATTGTATTCCTATTAGATAAATCTAAAATAATAACCCTATTAAGGCATAATCCATTTGACTTAAAATACTGGTGAAGCAATTGGGCACTAGAAATAATTGCATTTTTTAAACTCATAATGTTGTTGCTCCAACAAAGAGCATTAGTATCATCAGCATAGCACTATGCTAAAGTTATTACCAGTAGGCATACCATTTACATATAGAGCCCAAGTAAGAGTTATGCAGAACCCTCCATGTTTCATTTCCAACAGCAAAGATCTAACTTGTTAACTCTATTATTTACAAGTTGTGTCATTTTAGTATACTGTTGTCTATTCTCCAAATATGATGCTATCAGTCTGTTTGGCCTGGGATGCCAAACTGCTTTAATTTAAAATTAAAATGTAAATTAGAATTAAAATTAAAATGGAAATTGGGACTTGCACAGTGAAGCTAATCATATTAATTGATATCATTGTATGATTCAGTTGAACTACACACTCTTAAAGCTTCACTTACTTTTCATAAATGTATGGAACAAGTTCCATAGTTCCCATCTTCAGCCAGGCTAAAATTCAACTCAGTTTATTGCTTTATTTATTGATCAACAAGTCATGCCTGATGCAAGCAAAGACTTAGTCACTTATTAAGCCAGCAACTTTATCACAATATTAAATTTTTCCTTCCACAACATCCTCCTCCACTCTTGTAGCTTCTTTAATAGCCTTTCTTTTGCTACATGTCACTTTAATTAATATAGATTTTGCACTATGTTCTGTTTTTTCTGAATGCCCTTCAAAGTTTTGATATTTGTGCCACAGCGTTAGCCTTTTTTAGGAATGTATGTTTATTCTTTGCTTCCTTCAAATTCTTTAGCCTTTTTGTAGTAGTCATAAATCTTAGTTGTTAAGCATCTCTTTTCCACTCACAGAAGCAGAGTACAAAATAGAATACAAACAAATAATAAAGACAGCTATAATCAATGGTTTCAACAAATACATAGTGATAAAAATTATCAATAAATCTAAAAGACAAAAAGGGATAAGGGAAGTTTCCACACTGAAAAACACGAAAGAAGAATACAAATTCGAAAGTTTCACCTACCATCCAATTTACCACAAGTTCAAGAAAATTTTCCAAGGATGTGGGATAATGTTAGCCCCAAAGAACAGATACAACTTCAAGAATTTATTAGGTTGCACAGTAAAAGACTCCATATCAACAGAACAGAAATCAGGAATTTATGAAATAAAATGTGCAAATTGTGAGCAGAGCTACATGGGCAAAGCAAAGAGAAGTTTGGAAATTTGGAGGAAAGAACATTTTAGGAAGGTGAATAAATCAGCAGTAGCAACTCACTTTTGGACCAAAAACCATGAAATAAAATGGGAAATTAAACTGCTGAAACATCTTCAAAACCCATTGGAGTTATCCACTTGGGAAAAAATTTTTATATTAAAATATAGAGAAAGCCTAATGAATTTTGAGTTTCCTCCTATGGATGAACTCAGCAATTTCTTACTCCAACCAACAGAGGCCAGCACAGAAGCATCTGGGTGTCCAGCTGTCGTTTCTAGTAACGGTGGTTTGGTGAGCAACTGAAGATGGGAGAGATTCTCCCGAAATGCGTCTTACTTTTATGTAAGTAAATGGAGTTTAGTGAAAAAAAATGAATACCTAAGTTTAGGATATTTTACCACTCCATTGTCAACAGCTTCATGAGTACATCATCTCTTTTGTTATTTAGTAAAATTTGTGAACTACACGTTGGGCTGTATAAAGTGTAGAGGTATTGGAGTGAACTAAATTCCTATGGACTAGATAAAATATTTATTTGAACATTTAATCTGATTCATTAGATATTAGATTGATTTAATTATAAATTCAAATTGCCTAACCTTCAGGGGAGGACCCTTTCCCCTTTTAACGAACATTCTGTATAATTAAATAAATTGTACTTATGAAGCTGTAGACAATGGAGTGGTAATATATCCTACAATTATGTATTCAACTTGCTTACACTAAATCCTACTTACATAAAACTAAGACATGTTTCAGAAGCAATCACTCCCATCTTCAGTTGTTGACCGACTACTGTTATACAAAATGTTGGCTGGATACCCAGATGCTTCTGTGGCGGTGTCTGGTGGTTGTAGTAGGAGCTTGCTGAGTTCATCCATAGGAGGAAAATCAAAGTTCATTAAATTTTCTTTATTTTTTATGATGAAAAATGTTTCCCAAATGGATAGTTCCATTGGGTTGTGAAACTGTTTCAGAAAATTAATCTCTGGTTTAATTTCATGATTTTTGGACCAAAAGTGAGCTGCTACCGCTGATTTATTAACCTGCTTAAACCGAATATTCCTAAAGCATTGTTTTCTCCAAATTTCTCTTCGTTTTTCCACTGTATCTCTAATCACAATCTGCACATTTGATTATTTATGAAATCATCACCATTTCGTGTAACGGTAGTCGATCAACAACTGAAGATGGAAGTGATTACTCCCAAAGCATATCTTAGTTTTATGTAAGTGAAGTTTAGCATAAGTAAGTTGAATACATAATTGTAGTACATTCCTTAGTTACACAGGCATATGTCTTGCCCGTACAAGTATGCAAACATTTTTACAAATGTCCATGACTTGAAGATGTAACCCTTGATCAATATTTTGTGTTAAACCTACTCACACTAATAGCTACATTAAATATAATAGTTATAACCCAGTTCCCCATAAACATACAGTACTAAATAATCTTGTCCACAGGTTGGTAAGTGTCCCCACAAACAAAGAAGAGTATGATCAAGCAATATAATAAATATAGCTATAGAAAATGTTTTCAAACAAGAAGTGGTATATAAGAAAGTAAACAGAGCAAGGAACAAAAAGAGAATGAAAGACATCAGCACACTTATTCCTAACAAGGAAGAAAATAGAATGTACAAAAAATTCACATACGACCCATCAGCCTTCTATAAATTCCAAAAGATTTTCAAAAAACATAACATTATTTTAGCTCTAAAAAACAGTTACTCCATAAAAATATACTAATTCTAAACTAAAGAAGCTATTTCACAAGAGACAGAAATATATCAAATGAAGTGTAACAATTGTTAAAAAATTAAATTGGAAAGATTAAAAGAAACATAAAAACATGAGCAAAGGAACACATCAGGAACATAAATCAAAGACAGGAAGAAAAATCAGCTGTAGCTTGGCATTTTTGGAAGGAACAATATAGTATTAACAGGAATCCCAAACTACTTAAAAATACAGGAAAAACAGAACTTATAGTCTGGGAAAACATTTATATTAGGAAGAACAAAAATCATATTTTCAACTTTGAAATCCTGCCAAGTGACATCTTATTACAGAAGTTCATCCAACCACCACCAAAGACAAACCAAACCACCATGAAGAACAAGGCTGGCAGTTGATCTGGAACTGATGATGGGGAGCAATTAGCACCAGAAACTTAGTTTTCCTTTTTTAAATATTAGTAATGTAAGTGTTAGAAATTTGACTCAATCATTTTAAATTCTTAATATTATTGTGTTTGACAGTCTTAAAACAGTTATTGTTTTGAATTGTTTTTTCCTAGTACCAGTGAATTACACAATGAGATATTTTGCCTAAAGTAGCACATCTCCAACCATTATCATCTATGAACTTACATTAAAATGCTGAACCTCTACAGTTTACTCTTTTGTAGCAAACTGCACACAATATATGTGTTGCTAAATCATTTGAAACTCCATTGCAAATTTAATCCAGAATCATAAAGCCTATTATTTTTAACCTCTTCACATCAGTAATGAGGGTCCCCCCTTGTACACAACTTCTTACAAATATTGTTAAGTTTCTCTTTTTTCACTCTGTAAAGGCCTTTACTGTTTTCCATTCATTATTCAAGTTCATTAAAATGGATTTGCTTATTCATATAGCCAGATTATTCTCCTTTTCACTGCCATTTCAAAAAAGGCATTTAAATTTCATGATGTTACAACTAGTTACTAAACATAGCTTGATGTACTGAAAATTGAATTTATCTAATGTTGACCAAATTTCACTTATAATTTTTCAAATTTTGGACATGTATGAGGAACTTTAATTCCCATCCTCAACCATTGACTAACTGCTTGGTAAATTAACTGACTGATGTGGTCATAACTGGTTCTGAATTGCTCCTCTGTTAAAACCTATTGACTGATAAGGAAATTACTGATTGGATGGAATGCCAATTTATCAACTTATCTAAAATTTTTTAAAATGAAAATTATTTTCCATATGGATTTTCTATTGAAGTATACATTTATTTTAACTAAATGACCTCTTCCTTAATTTTGTAGTTCTGTTCCCAAAAATGTGCCACTACTACTGATTTTTCCCGATTGTTTTAGCTAAATATTTCTACAATGTTATTTTCTCCTAGTTTCTAAATTTCTATTGGGTTTTCCAATGTATTTTAAGTTACAATTTAAGCATTCTATTGATTACATGCTTGATTTATTTACTAGGGTATGCTATCTTTTAATGAAGAACAATACTTATTTGTATCTATGTTGTGATCCTAATTTTATGCCATATTCTTTAAAAATCTTTCCAAATTTATGATGACACATTAAATGATATGTAATCTGCTCAAATTGCAGTTATCTTTGATCTTTTGAAGCTTAGAAATGTCTTTTATGTATTGGCTGTGGAATTTTTTAATTTTTGTGACTATTGTGTAATATTGTTTCCATTGATTATTATTGCGTGTTAAATATACATTGTAAATCTTTTTTGTATTCTGTGAGTACAGTTTTACAAAGCTATTGAAAATATCACATTTATGTGTAATTTGATTTTATATAATCTGTTTGGGTGGTGGAATTAAGCTCAAGTAGAGGGCTTGATGTCATGGTATAATGGTGGTACTTATAATTGGAGGACTGGAACTTAATCCCAAGCCAAAAATAGAAAAAATCATGGGAATGTTAAGGTACATTTCCAAAGATATGACAAATTTAAAAGGAATGGAAAAGAGAATTGTCGAATAAATAACAGAACAATTCAAGGAAATGAAGTCATAATGGGGAAAATTTGAAGGTGAAATAAATAGAGAATTAGAAGAATACATTAGGAGAATATCATACTTGGAGAAAAGGGAAGAAAACAGAAGAAAAGTTAACATAATAATATTTGGAGTCGAAGAAACAAGAGACTAACTAGTATGGGGACTAATTGAAGAGATCTTCCAAGACAAATTAGGACTATAGCTTGATGGTTGGGAAATAATTGATGTTTTTAGAGTGGGCAGAAAAGGTCTGAACCCAAGACCAATCATTGCCAACCTTGCTAGATGAAAATAAAATGGGTGTTATTAGCAAATGCCAAAAAATTAAAAGGGAGCAGAATATTTATTGAGCAAGATTATAGGAAGAGTGAAAGAAATAAGAAATATTCTGTTAAGAGAAATGAAAAATGCAAGGGCTAGGAGAGAGAATGCATATGTTTGAGGTTTAGAATTGTGGATTAACGACAGGAAACAAAATATTCATCAGCTAAATTCAAGACATGGGTTGGAGAATACTTACAACACAGCTGACTTTGGGGAAGAAGGCAGAGAGGAGGAGGGGTAGTGGAAATGACTAAATGAGAAGGGGAGGTGAAAGTAAAACAGTTGATGTTGGAGGAACAGCTGAGGGAAGATGATATGAAGGGTGGAAGATTGGAAGAAGTAAAGAGGGGAGGGGAGGCGAGTGAAATGCATCTTCAAGCCACCAAGCAAGCAAATGGTACCCAAGAAACAGTTGATGGAGGAGGTCCAAAGAATGGCACAGGGTAGTACAGCTGCAGACTTAGATGTTTGAACAGATACAGATACAGTGCATTTAGCAATGCACTTATTTGATAAGTTAGGTCAAGATATTGAAGGATCATTAAACAACCATATGTATAAAGGTTTTATAATAATGGGTGACTTTAATACAAGAGTAAGAGAAAGTCAAATAGTGTTAATAGATCCTGAATGTTGAGTTAATAGGAAAGCTAAGTGAGACAGAAAGAAGAATAAGTAAAGACAAAATTTTAATTGAGAAGGTAAAAGATTGTTAAGAGCTTTGTGAAGAACTTCTGGTGATGTGTAATGGGTAAAAGGGAAAGATGATATAGGAGAATACATTTGTGAACAAAAATGGCCTGAATGTTATAGACTGTGTTAAATTCAGCAGATTTAAATTCTCATCTTGTCAATTTTGAAGTGTTAAATGCAGTTTGCTCAAGTAATCATTTCCCAATAAGTGTTAAATTTCAAAGCACATTAACTGGGGAAGAAAAAGTCTCTGAACAAGAAGGAATTAAAATTCAATAATAAATTAAAAAATGCAGGGAGGAAATATCGGAAGCATTTCTGGAGTAATTAAGATTACAAACAGGAGCGTTAAGGGTAATGGGGTAGAGGAACTGCTTAGGGAAAAGAGAATTGAGGAAGCTATGTTAAGATTAGAGGAGATATTGAAACATGCAGAAGCAAAAATGAGAGGTAAAAATATCCAATCAATAAGAAAATGGGATGGTATGATGGAGAGTGTAGGAATGCAAAAAAGAGTTCTAAGGGAGTTGAGAAAATGGAGGCAATTGGGTGATCAGAAGGAGAGAGATAATTTTACGATTGAAAGATGGGGATATAAATGTCTTAAGGAGGTAAAGAAGAATGAGTGACGAGGAAAGATGAGGCAGAAAGAGTTAAAGATAGTAAAACAATTTGGGCAATTGTTAAGAGAATGTACAAATGTAGAGTAAGGGAAAATAACGTAAGCACGGAAGATTGGATAAGATATTTCCAAAATCTTTTCAGTAGAACAGCTCAATAGCCAGAGGTTATGGGTAATGGAAAATGCACATTTTATTGAGCAGAGATAGGCAGATAGGAACAGATGAAGTACGAGAACAAATTTGAAAACTAAAAAGGAATAAAGCAAGTAGAGTTGATGGAATATGAGGGGAGTTTTGGAAAGCATGGAGTTTAGATGAGAGAAGATTTTGTTTATTAGTTAGAGTATTAAATTCCATTTTTAAAGGAAGTGGTGTACCAAGAAGTTAGAGAATAGCAATAGTGGTGCCAATATTTAAGAATAAGGGAGGCGTGAATATTCCCTCTAATTACAGGGGCATTAGCCTGTTATCTGTACTGGGTAAGTTATACACAGGGGTCTTAGCAGAAAGTGCAAATGTGGGCAGAAGAAGAGAATAAGCTATCTAAATTTCAGTCAGGGCTTAGGAAGAATAAGAGAACAATTGATAATATCATTGTTATAGATACATTGGTACATAAATACTTAGCAACAAAGAGAGGAAGATTAAATATGTTATTGGTGGATTTTGAAAAAGCTTTTGACACAATCAACAGGGAAGCATTATGGGAAAAATTGCATAAAAAATGAATGAATAATAGGTTCATAAAAATATTACAAAGAATATATGCTGATGATGGATTTGTATGAAAATGTTAAGTAGCCAAGTAACTCAAGTTATTCCAAACAATATAGGGTTAAGGCAAGGCTGTAAATTAAGTCCAGTAGTTTTCAATATATTCATTGATGATATCCTAGAGGAAATTAATGCAATAAATAGTCATGTTCCAATAATTAACATTAATGAAATACGTGGTTTGTTGTTGGCAGATGATCTTATTGCAGAATCAATATCTAATGTGGGATTAATTAAATCAATTTAGCCATTAGATAATTTTTGTAAAAAGTAGTGGCATATTAATCTAGGAAAATCAAAAAATTGTAGTTTTTAAAAAGGGCAACAAGTTAAGGAAAGATGAAAAATGATGTTGGCAAGGAAGAGAAATTGAGGTGAGTAAAATTAAGTAGTAAGGATGGATTGAATGATCAAAAGAAGATGAAACGGAAGCTTCCTCTCAAAGCTATAAGAGCATGTTTAGATAAAAATACCAGGGATACAAGTAAATTAGTTGGAGAGAGTATATGGGGTATTGGCAGAGGCCAAAATGCTCTTAATGGAGTAAAGATTTAGGCTTTGCAGGAAGGGTGGGCTAACGTGGATTTGATACACAGAAACTTCTGCAAACAAATATTGGGTTACCAAGAGCCTCGCCAAATGGCGTTGCTCATGTACAAGTAGGAAGAATAGGTAGTAAAGAGAAAACATGTAGAGAATATTGAAATATTGTTTAAGAATTAGAAATTCAGATGAACATAGTGCTTTGTAGGTCAGTAAAGGCTTAATCAAGATGCTACTTGGCTGAACAAGGTTAAGGAAAGTCTAAAAAAATTGGTTTTAGGGACATATGGGGAGCTAGGGGAGCATTAGAAAGGGCTTCCTGGAAAGAAATTAGGTTAAGAATTGAAGACATTGAAAGGCAAGAAATATTTACTAGTTTTCATTTCAAAATGTCATTGAGTGTATACAGGGAAATGAAAGGAGTTTGGAAAAGGGAAAATTATGTTGGAATATGTGATAAAGCACCAAGAGGCTTTGCATGGGTGAGAACAGGGGTTTTGAAATTGATTAAGAGTAAGGGGCAGCTGAATAAATGTCCATTGTGTAGCCAGAAAGACAATAATTGGCATATATTAATAGAATGCTAAATTTCTTAGGGAGAAGCTGGGAATGTGGAGATGGTTCAATATACCAAAAGAAATTACAGGGATAAAGATGTTGAATGTTAAATCAGGAAGAGTTATGGTGGAAATTGGCATTTATTAGGTAAAGTAAGAGCAAAATTGTTGAAAAAAATTAGTAAGCAAGGCAGCAAAGAAATTGTAGAGTATGAGGGGTTAGATTGAAATAGTAACAAGGGCCCTATAACTTGGTAACCACAGTGTTTAGGTATATCGGGCCTCAGGAAATACAGCAACATAGGGTAGTGAAGTACAGTGTGTTATAATTTGCTAAATTATTTAATAATATTCAAGATAATTATAGAACGGTATATAGTTAAAGTTGTATACAAACAAATGTGACTGAAATGTGATGAATTTAAAAATTGTATATGGATTTATTAAATAAATATTCTATTCTATTCTATTCTATGTAATCAGTATGTGTGCCTTTTCTGTAATACCAAAGTTGAGTTTGAGTGACTGTAAGTCTAAATATGGGAGTTTGCATTTTCTTTGGTTTTTATGGTGACTTTTATAGTTTTCTCTTGTAAATTGATAGTTTTAAGCATATAATGAGTATTTCTTTGGTATTATTGCAAATAAATCATCTGCTTCTCTGAAATTGAAAAGATTTTGCTGTTTGCATAAGTTTTTAGGTAATTTAACTCTTTTTCTTATATGTAGAAGCTATTGACAATGAAGCACTGAAATATTCCAAATTGAATGTTTTCGAATTTTGACCTGAACTACACTTACAGGGATTTTATTTAGGACATATTTTGAGAACCTTCATTCCCATCTTCAGCTGTTGATTTCAGTATATAAAGTAAGTGAAGTTTGTATAAACATTCTATTTCTTTTGCTTGTAAATGTATAGATTTTAGCCATTTTCATATAGAGTGTATGTTTTTCTGTGAGAATGCTAGGGAATAAAGCTTTGACATCAAAGGATACCATTAGATATTCTGTTGAAATCGTGAGTTTTTTCAGTTTTTCCACTAGAGCTCTTTTTCTGAAATAACTGCCAATTTGCTGTTGCTTTTTGAAACACCATATATTTAATGTTCTGCAGTATTAAAGTCTATGCCAGAGTAATTTCATTATTATGTTTTAATTTATAATGCATATGCATATATGTTCATTAAAATAAACAGTGTAAGGTTTCTCTCTTACTCTCTCTCCCTCCCTCTCTTCTCTTCTCTCCTCTCCTCTCCTCTCCACTTCTCTCCTCTCCTCTCCGCTCCTCAACTCTCCTCTCCTCTCCTCTTCCACACGATATAAATGCTTTTGCTTCCTTTTGCATTGGATTGTAAAGCAGCAGATTTGTATTTTTAGGGTTAAAGAATTAGAAGGAGAGTTTGAGAGATCAAAAATGGAGGCTGAAGCTCTCAAAAAACAATTAGCAGAAGCTCACCAAGTTGCCATGTTTCAAGCTTCAAGTGCAAATCAACCTCGTGTTGTATTGCAGCGTATAGCAGCTACACCACCTCAACCTCCTGTAAAACCAGCAATTATTCCACCCCAGACTTCGCCACGTCCTACTTCTGCCTCACAATCTCCAGGTAAGTAGTAGTTTTGAGGTAAACTTATAGAAGGTTAGTGGTAGCAATTGGAGAAATAGAGATATCTAGGATATGAGGAAGTGATGATATTTTCGTGAATGATTTTTGTGGATCAGCAGCTCACATTATTGTAATGCTTCGTAATGTATCATCCGTTAAAAAGCATAAAAGTAGAAATTGCAATATCTGCATTTTATATACTCAGTGTTGTAAGCAGCTATGCTGGGAGCTGAAACTAGCAAATTTTGAAGATCTCTATATCATCATCGTCATCATTATTTCTTGCATAAGTGCATATTTAAAAAGAACCCTCTTTATTTTATCATTATCAATTAACCTTTCATACATAGAAATCTTCTATGAGTGAAACCTGATCCAAGGTAAACAGAACTGTTATACTCTTGCACAAGTATGGATGTTTGGTACCAAATGAAAAGGTTTGCAGGTATTTACTGTTGGTTTGTTCTTAACTTTGGGTAGCGATTTTTTTTGTCTGTCCAATTCTTTTATTTCATAACTAATTTGAAAAATTGCAAAATAATGTTAGTATCAGCACCACATCTTCGTGCAATAAACTAAGATATGTGCCAAAAGTGTGGTTATTAGACATTATTAGGGCCACTCTGAATGTTTTAGCAGCAACTTAATATATTTTACAACCTTGTGACTACTTTCCCTTGAAAGAGATATTTTGAGGCTATTAATCCTGCATCTGATAACTGGGAGAGAGCCAGCTTTGTAGGGGTGTGGGTTGGAAAGTGATGTACTTGCTAGCATGTTGAAGCTTCTGTGATGTGATTTTCACACCTTCATTTATTAGTTATATAAAGCAGTTAACTGTTGTGATTTTTGGTGACACTGTGCAGTCCTAATCCACCATTGGAACATGATTTTGTGAATTTCGAGGACGTCAGACATCACTAGAAGATGAACTCTACTTATGCCATTCCAACACAGCTGTAACTCTTCAAACAATAGAAGGAATGATCCTGAATTACATATGCTGAGATTCAGAAGATTATTGGAATTGAATCAACAGCAATTGGTATCAACCTGAAGGACCATCTTCAAGTAAGCAAGTGTTTTGCTCTTGAGTGCCACAATCCCTAATAGAGGATAAGGTGGTTCATGTGGAATAGTGTTATTTCATCCTCAGAAATTTGGCAGTGGGACCAGCAGGGACCTATACAATGTAATTATGGGTGATGAATTGTGAATATACTAATGTGATTTGCAAACTAAAAAACATTCAGCAGTATGATACTTTCAATGCAACCCCTATGAACAAAAGTGCAGGAAAGTATATAGTGGCATCTTCTTTCACAAAAATGGACCATTTGATGACTATCATGTTAGTTATACTCTAGTCATTGTTTATTTAGCAAGGTGTAAGGTGTGATTATTACTTTGATTGGTTGGCATACTTGGAAATGTATTATCATATTTTAGCTTATCTTAACATGACTATCTGGTATGTATTGCACCATTTATTCCTATGTAACATACAAATCATTTGTACATTTTAAGACATGAATAATTCTTATAGATTTCTATATTAGATACATACAAACTATTACCTCCTTTGAGCAACTTGACATCCATGCTCACTGTCGCAAGCCTACATACTTAAGCAACTCTAGCCCAGACAGGTACTAAAGGTACTATCCCCTCCCAATGGCTAAAATACCAGAAGATTGATATATGAGTTACTGTCTTCAGGTTGCTAAAGAATGGAGAGCAAAGCATCAGTGGTCAATGACATGTTATCTGCTGCTGCACAGTATGCCTGCTCGTATAGTAGCCAGATAGGGCTTCTATATTGTTTTGCTTGCCAGATCTCTCCTGTGACATTTGTGTCCCCCAAAACAAAAAAAAAAGGTTAATGGATGTCAGTTTTTAATTAGTGAAGAGATCATTGGGCTCATTAGGACTTGTTAGTGGCCTTCCTTTAGAAGCTTGGCCAGAGATGTTTTCAAAGTGGTAAAATGAATGCAGAAATGTATAATATTCAATGTGAATATTTGAAAATTGAGTTTTCAAGCCAATAAACTATTTTTTGTAACCTGTTCTTAAATCTTTCACAGTGACCCTCATACAAACAATTTCAATATACTTCAAAATAGTGTAATTATACAACTTATTTTCCCAAATATAATGGAGTCTTGAGGCCAAAATGTGTCTGTGGTTTTAAAGTAAAAGGCAACAATGTAGTAAAGTGAGTGATAATATAGAACTGGCAAACCTATTCCTTAAAATTAACATATGACAATGATATTAGTTATAACCATCAAATGTAAGCATTGGTTAAACAAAAGCATTATTTTAAAAATAATGAAAAATACAAGGTCTTTCATAGCAATTGCTCCTGGAAAAGCAGACTTATAATATCCATGCAGCTGATTCAAGTTCTTGCAATTGTAACTTTAATCACAATGAAAATAAACGTGTACCTTAAAACAGGAGTTGTTGGACATATCCTGCTACATGCACACATTACTGGTATCTTTTTACAAAATGGTCATTTATACATATCATTTCATCTTTCAAAATTGAGTAAATTTAAGCCTGAAAGCATACAAGGTCACTGTTTATTTTTAATTAGACAGTGAGTCAATTTCATACTCTTGTGCTCCACTTACTGAATTATACAGAACATGTTTCACAGGCCTTCACTTGCATCGTCAGCTGTGTGTCCAGATTACCGCCACAGGTGGTCGTTAAGGCATGGACTCGTGAGCGAGAGGTCTGGGATTCAAATCCCACCAGGACCGTCCTCCCTGACTGGGGTTTTTTACAGGTTTTCCTCAGTCCTCATAACTGGCAAATGCCAGGGTGGTACCCTAAACTTAGGCCTGGAACGCTTCCTTCTTTAAAACAAAATCCTTTCCCAATATATCATTTCATCTCATGTATCATCAGTGTCCACCACCTGTGGTGCTTCAGTAGTAAAAATGGGCGTTAAACACTACTGAAAAGAAAAAACTGCCGGATTCGTTGTTGATTGAATGGACTTGGTGTAGCTCTTTGGACATTTTATAAACTTTTGGATTAATTTGTCTTCTGTTGGGATCTCAAAGTTCATAACCATAGCTTCATATTTTTGCGTACAATTTTTTTATTACGTTCCCAGCTCCAAGGGTCTCTATGAATTTAAATAATTTGACTTCCATTTTTATATCATGTTTATTTATCCAAAAGTGATGTGCAACAGCTGATTTATCTATCTGATTGTACCTAATGTTTCTCCGGTGTTCCTTTAGCCTAATTCCAATGCTTCTTTTTATTTTGCCAATATATACTTTGTTGTGACCAAAACAATTGATTTGACATGTTCCTGACTTCTTCTCATCAGGTATTCTATCATTATCACCTTAGTTGAGCAGCTTATTTAGGCTGAATTTGTTCACTAGGGACAAAGTAATCCCAAACTCTTGGAGTATTTTCTGGAATTTTTTGATGGCCCAAATTTGTTTTAAATGGTAGTTTTTATTTTTTGCTGACAATGTTGTAACATGTTTATACTTCTTTTTTTTTTTGAATTTCTTAATTTTCTTGCCTACCCATTGATTTTTGCCATTTGTATTATGTGAGAGTACTCTTCACTGTATTTAAACCACCACTGGTGGCCAAGGTCAAAAAGGCATGGACTCGTGAGCAGGAGTTCTGGGGTTCGAATCCCACGAGGATTGTCCTCCCTGACTGGGGTTTTTCCAGGTTTTCCTCTGTCCTCATAACTGGCAAATGCCAGGGAAGTACCCTAAACTTAGGCCTGGAACGCTTCCTTCCGTAAAAATATATCCTTTTCCAATTTATCATTTCATTCCATGTATCATCAGTGTCCACCGCCTCTGGTGCCTCAGTAGTAAAAAGGGGCGTAAAACACTACTCAAAAAAAAAAACTATTCAAACTCATTCAATGGGTATGTTAATAAGTCTGTGTGCTAAGCTGTTGAAAACTGCATGTTTGTGTGTTGTGGGGTTAAAGCCACTGGTTTTTATGTAATTTTCAGTCTGGTATCCTTTCTGTAAATTCCAAATTTCAAATTATTTCTTGTTCTTATAATCTTTAAGCCAAGGAAAGGAATCAAGTTATCTTGTTCTGTTTCAGAAGTGAATTTAATTTCCCTATCTTGTAGGTTTAGCAATTTCAAAGCATCATCCAAATGTTTCTTATTAACAATCACAATGATATCATCCATGTATCTGTGGCAGACTTTAAAATTGTATTAGACTCACTATCTAATTATGAATAAATTAATTGATTCAGGTATTAGTTCAGACACAAAATTTATTTTGAATTTAAGGTCATTGTTGTCCATGAATTTCAGGCAGATGATTTTATTATTCAGGTAAATTTCTATAATTGGATATCATGGAACATTAATGATTGAGTAATTAATCCAACCTTAATATTCTTTACTGACGAAGCATGGTTCCATTTACATGGTAATGTTTTATTGAAAAATAAGAAATTATTTGAGTAATGTAAAACCTGATTTTATACATGAAATCCCCTTGCATAATAAGAAAATTGGTGTATCGTTACACAGTAAAAGCTTACAGAATGATAGGACCTATCTTTTTTGAGAATACAAGAGTAGGTCTATAAGTTTCTGGCCTAACCATTTTCTAGGTATGATAAAGACTAAAACTATAACTAATGAAACTCAGGACCTCTGGATTAGTAGCCACAGATGGTTACATAATGTTAAATAGCACTTCAGAATTCCTGAAAATTTAACTTGCAACCCAAATGGCATGAATATTTTTCCTAACTTCATTAATAACAAAGGATATTCAATATATAATGCAACATATTTTTTCTTTGTCAGTTTAATTTGGAAAACTGCAATATTTTAGCATAATTAAATCTGCACTGTTTCATCTTATTCCATTAGTTGGGTGTGATGCAGTTAGCTATTAAAATGGAGTCTTAAGTAATGTAGATTATAAGAAAGGAGTGAAATGAAACAATGATGAACATTTAGAAGAATTTAAGGAATGTGCATGGAAAGATGGTGATAAATAAAAACCCCATCAATCAGGCTAAACGGCTTATCATTGGAAGAAGTTTGAGGCATTCTCATTGATCATGCTCCAGGTAGTTGCAAACTATGGGCACAGAGTCCTTAGTCAGAATGAACCAAACAACTTTGTTTCAACTTGATATTTCTGTTAGCAGTATCAACACATCTGTCCACCAATTAGAAATTCAAAGGTGGGTCCCTTGAAGCCTAACTGTTGATTATAACGAATAGAGAATTGTCATTTGTTCAGAGTTGCTTGCTCATTGTCAGGCTGAAGGTGTTCTTATCCAGCATTGTAGTGGAATTTGAAACATGGATTCATTACTTTGGACACAAGACCAAAATCCAGTCCAAGGAGTAGCATCAGAAAATTTCTTGAAAGAAAAAATAACTGAAGAAAGTACCCTCAGCTGGCAAAGTCAAATCCACACTATTGGAAATCTGAAGGATTATTTTAATCAGTGTTTTGCTTCAAGATTAAATAGCTAACTTCAACTTATCAGAAGTATAAGTCAAAAACCCTTTGGAAGTTAAAGCAGCAGTTCCACTACATCAGTCCTCACAAAGATGTGAAGAAGTTTTTCTTCTTGAAGATAGTGAGTGTGAAACCTTGCTCAAGTTTTTGCACCTGAGAAGAAATCATTTAACTTTGGTGAACTGTCCTTCCTCACCCAGCATACAGCCTGAGTCTTGCACCTTTTGATTTCCATCTCTTCAGTGCTCTTTAAGATCCACAAGAGAAGATTTGACAAAAATGAGGAAGTCTTAGCTGCAGCAAGAAGACAAACTTGCAGAGAGGTACCAAAACAGCATAGAGGCTCTGATATCTGGGTGATGCAAAAGTGAAGCTTCACAATGATATTATATGGAAAGATAACCCTGTTTAGTCATTTAGTCAAGGAATTTAGGAATAATCTAAACTATTTGAAAATTAAATGAAACAAACCCTGAAAGAGAAATAAATGTATTGATTTACTTATAGAATGCAATTCATAGCACTGGTACACCACAGTTTTCTTTCCATGGGTTCTTTGAATCTGGTGTATACAAGAGTTCATATTTCTGGTGTAGAAGTTTTTCCTTGTCAGGAGCCTATAGGTGATTCATTTCAATTAAATGCTAGACTATAGCCCATTTTGTTTCTGTCAAAATTACATATTTACAAAAAGAGAAGTTTTATGTTGATGGAAAGCAAATAGATGCTCTGGCCAATTTTTACATTTATTTCAATTTTTGTCTCATTGTCCAATTATATCTTTTATGGACAGTGTTTTACAAAAATTTTCTGATTCTACTAAGTACTTAATAGAATAAGCACTTGAACCTTCTAGTTAAACTGGTGTTAAACTTGTAATATAATAAACATAGACTGAACAAACTCATAGGGACCAACTCACCAAATGAGAAATCAATGAGCTCCCCTGCTTGCATGGAGGCCCTAGCCTTGAATGGGACACAAGTGGCTTATTTCATTCAATGTATTCACTAAAACTAAATTTATATAAAAAAAATTAACAGGTTTAATAGGAGTTCATAGAATAAACAATTGAAAACCATTTCAAAGTTCCAAGAAACATTTTCCTGTGCCTGTTTTACTCTCATAGGCAATATAAAGCTATTGATGAAATATTATAAAAGGACATCTTTGTAATTGTCTTGTTTACATGCTTGCTTATTGGAGTGTAAGTCATTAATTAGTTACAAATAGATATAGAGCTTAAACAATAAAAGAACCGATTTGAAAAATACGTTTATTTCTCAATATGATCTTCCTGTATGTTGATGAACTTGTCCCATCATTTCAAAAGTCCCTGAAATCCAGCAACATAAAAGTTTTTGTGCCTCTGCTGCTGTTGGAAACAGGCAGTGACTTCCCTTTCCACATCATCTGAAAAACATTCACCCAAAAGATTATGTTTAAGAGGCCCAAACAAATGGAAGTCACTTGGAGCAAGATCAGGGCTATACAGAGGATGGTTTGCTCGAGGACATCCCACTTGAAGTTTCAGAGCATCTCATACATCTTTTTGGTGGTATGAGGACATATGTCATGCAAGAGCAACACATCTTTGGTGAAGAGCCCAGGTCACTTCATTTTAATGGCTGTACAAAGTTTCCTGAAGATGCTACAGTAGGAGTCTGCATTTACTGTTTGCCCTTGAGGCTGGTATGCCTTTGTGGTCTCAGAAGACAGTGACCATCAATTTCCTGGCAAATGGTGTCACTCTAAACTTTTTTTTTTCAGGCAACACATAATGATGAACCCAAAGTCATCACTTGCGACAAATTGTGTCCATCATGGTAACAATTGTGATGCTGTAATGCCAAACCCATTCTTTGCATTTTGTGCTGTGGAGTCAGCATGCACAACACCCATTATGCACAGACTTTGTGGAAATCTAACCTGTCATGCACTGTGAAGTAGGCCATGCCATGTGAACAACCAGTAGCAGCAGCAGCAGCTATAGTGTCTATAGTTACCTCTTTCTGTCTGCTCAGATTAAGTTTTCAACTTGTTGCACATTTGTCTGTGTGGCAATCTCAGTTGGCTGGCCAATGCAGTAGTAGTTTTGAATATGTGTTTGCCCATTAGAGAACTTCTGCACCCAATTATACTTGTAAACAACTTGTCATGACAGGCACTTCTAACTGTAAATGGGAAGCATTTATGTGTGAATATTCTTTGATTCCATATCTTTTGCCTGGAAAAGTCACACAATGGAGTGCTGCTCAAGGGTTGTACATTCACTCAAAGTTGTCACCATCTTGTAACTGCTTTTTTGCTATTGTAAACATAAATTGTCTCATGTCAAATATCACCAATTGCTACCAGACTAATGCTGCCATCAAGAGGCAATAGCCTCAGGTGCCTCATTCAAACATGTAGTACCACACATCAATTTGTAACTTACTTAATGTATACCCTTATACAATGTAAAACATTTTGTGTTGTGAATTATTACATTTGTGCATTCTCTTGATTTGTCTGTAGCGGTTGTTCCTTTAACTCCTCCAAAGATGGGCAATTGGGGTCAGGCAGATGGTAGTATCTCCCCTCCCCCATCTGCTGCAGGCACACCAATGATGAGTTCTGTAGCAAAAGTGGTCCAGCCAACTGCAACTGTATCCAGTGTTCCTGTTTGTGGACCAAGTAAGTATTTGTGAAAATTTAAGTGTCACTAACGAATGATCTGCCATTTCTTACTCTCTTTTCAGTTCAATAGATGTAGAGAGCTCCAAATAGGATTTATCTATTTATTTAATTATAGTTTTTGTTGGAAGACTCAATGCATATGAAACTTTTCTGAAACCTAACATTAAAAAATGTTCAGCTTAGGGCAAATAGATTTATTAAAACTTTAACCATGCTAACTCTGTCTTCAAAAGCTTACATCAGAAGGTTCTAAAATCTACTTTATGCTTCCTGTTTGTAAAGCTTTTACAAACTGTTGTTGCTTTTTTAGACTTCACTTTATCTACAATTTCACTATCAAAAAAATGCATTTTAGTTATACAGTAAAAAGTCCATCTTATCCAACAAATAAATTGTATTTAAGCTAAAGGATTATGAAATCAGGTTTTTTAATTATTTGTACCAGTCTTTGAAGCAGAGTTTGTTCCATGCAGGAGCAAATCTCATTACAGGCCTATACAACATGATATTACATGTCTTATGGTATAGTTGGCATATCCCTTAGGACTGCCACTGGTGGCCGAGGTTGTTAAGGGGTAAACTCATGAGTGGGAGGTATGGGGTTCGATTCCCACCAGGGCCATCCTCCCTGACTGACTGAGGCTTTTTCCAGGTTTTCCTCAGTCCTCATAAATGGCAAATGCCAGGGAGGCATCGTAAACAGGCCTGGAATACTTCCCTTCTTTAAAAAAAAAATCCTCTCCCAATTTAGCATTTCATCTCGTGTATCATCAGTGTCCACCGACCGTGATGCCTCAGTAATTACTACAGGCATTATGCGCTACCAAGAGGGGGGGGGAAGAAAAGAAAAAGAGAAAAAACTTAATGTTATGTTCTTTGACATTCCCACCAGAAAAGCATTTAAAAATATCAACTCAGGAGATTTGACTGATACCATATATTCCTCATGGTTTCCAGTGAAATGTATTTTAATATGAGTGAAAACTCATATTTTAAGAAGATGACATACTTGGTTCAAATTTAAAGAACATAAAGAAATGTCTGCTTAACTGATGCCCACCTGTTCACTCCATTAACATTGGTATTCTGCTTAATGAATGCAGTGAGGATGTTTATAGTCCAGTAGTTCATGTTCTTAAATTTTAGTTATCTGCAGTTTTAGTCATCATTAAACAGTAACATGCTAATTTATCCCTCACCGAAATTTACATAATCCTGTATATTATATCACTGTAACTCTTAATGGAGAGATGAGATAGAAATGCAACTTGAGACAATGAGAAACCTGTAGCACATTTATTTAACTAAGACCACTTTCTCTAGCAATATTACATAAGGTAAATTGTGAATTTACAGCAATTTCTTCTAGAGCATTGATTTACCCTGTTTTCCAGTCATACATTTACTTTCAATTCATGTGAGTTTATCAGTTAATCTTCCCATAATTAATTAAAGAGCTTAGCAAATTTTCAATGATATGATTGACATTTCTCGGATATATGTGGGATATAAATTGAAATAATGAACACCATTTTTTCTACATTTATCATATACTAGGAACATATCAGTTTTCGCCCAATGGTAAATATCATTACCAAACATCCAGATAACTTCCTTCTATGAAATGCCACAAACCTTACAAACAGTAAATATAAGCAGGAGTTTACATAGATGATCATAGTCAAATGGGATGAAAACATTTTTTGCAAAAATAAGGCAAGTTCTTGTCTCAGTGACAACAATGAATAAAATTAATATTAATGCAAGAGACTTAAATTGTATGGTTCTATTTCTATGCAACAACATGGTAAGTTTGTTATACTTGTAACAGGGACGTAATTTAATACTAAGAATTTTAAATGATTTAAGTCGAATTTGTAACATTTACATCACTAATATTTTAAAAAAGGATAACTAATAGGAAAACTAGTCGATCTGGAACTGAAGATGGCAGCAATTAGCTCCAGAAACTTAGTTTTCCTTTTTTGAAGTATTATTGATGTAAGTGTTACAAATTTGACTCTATCATTTTAAATTCTTAACATGGTAAGTGTAATAACAGATTAATGTTTGCTAAATTGTGAGACTAATATTTTTTACAATTCCTTTATCACCATCCTCTTACCTTTACTTATTATATAGGCATTAATAGTTACACATTAATGATAAAACTTCATTCTTGATGTCCCAATAATTATTTGTTAGAATTGTGCAGTATGTACTGTAATCATTTTATATGTATCTAGTTTTAATTTTGTTAGTAACAATAACAATTGTGCTTTTGACTATGAAAAAATTCATATGACTTGGCTTCACTGTGTTAGTTCCATATATATTTTTTAAAATAATTTTTAAAAGATATTGTTTTAATTGTGCTTTTGTTTTCCAATTGGCTTTAGGAGTGTGGCTATTAAACTATTCTCCATGTGCATTCTAATATAATGTTAAGTTTCTCTTATTATTTTGTTGTAATGCAACAGATTGATCAAAATGTTCCTCATCTATTATTTCATTAAGTAGTTGACATAAAGTGCTAATGTCTGAAAGTAGTTTGCATAACGTTTTATTGTCTGTATAAAAATTATATCAAATCATTTTAAATGTTTTGCCAGACAGTCATGTCCTATGTTGAGCCTCTCTTTCTTGATTTTTTCTGATTTTCATTTCATAATGCATCTTTGTTTTGCCATCTTTTCCTCTGTTTTATTTCTAACTGTTCCTTTTTAATTTTCTGGCCCAATTTTATTTAAAACATATTTTTAGCAAGGCTAAGGGCATTATAGTGTTATATTTGGATATCTTGGTTCCCTTTTTGCTATGATATCTGCTATTTCATTACTTCATAAATTTGTGCCAAAAAATATACAACTGTTAAATGGGGTCACATCAGGCGCATGGAATGATTTCAGATGTTACATAATTTTTTAATATCAATGTTTGTATCAGACACATGACTAAAGTCATTTAGGTATAATATGCTAAATATCTGTATTTGTGGCACTGTGCTGAGTGGTTAGATAGCTTGCCTTCCATCAAGGGAGCCTGAATTCATTACCAGTGACCATATGAGAGATTTGTTGTAGAAAAGATAGTGTCTGGGCAGATTTTCTCTGGTTTCCCCAGCTTATTATTCCACATTGCTTCATCATCTAGTGTAATGTTATCTACCAACTCTTAAATTGTGAACAAAATATGCTCCTGCCTTCTGCCAGCTTAAGAGAGTGTGTATTAGTCTCTCTCTCATTAACTCACTCACTCACATTTGTTTATTCTTTGTTGTAACTTTACCTCCACAGACTTCACATGTATGATGTAAAGTAAATCAAATATTTACTTTAAAATAACATTAGTTCTCAGGGTTAGGCACTTTAATCTGACATCAAACAGTGGGTGGGAGACACAGAAAGCATCTTCAGAGTCAGTTCAGTAAAATTATGAAATTTGGAAATTACATTCTATGCAACAGTTAAAATTGGTTACTTATCATATGGAAAAGCTGCAGAAAAATTTCGAGCTCCAAAATCAACCCACAAAGACAAAGTTAAAAACAGTCATTGGAAGAAAATGGTCAGGCAATCTGTTTTAGATAAGGATAAAGAACAAATTCTTATGAAGAGTATTCTCAAAGCTGCCCTCTGAAGGTTCATTTGATATATATGAATGCCAGATGGTTAGCAGAAGGTTTGCGTAATAGATCTGGCAGAAGAGAGAAATACTTTAGAAATATTTATATTTGATGTCACATGTGATGACAGAGATTTGAAATTGGAGGCAGGGAGGAAAAGTTTGAGATCACAGCTAGTAATCAAATAACAGATCTTCAACTTGCCATTCCAATTCTCTGTCCAATGAGCTACCATGTCCAGCTAACTTGCAACTGCAAGCTTACTTAATCTGAGTGTGCATACTCTGGATGACTTTAAGGCCATTTGATGAAACAGCATCAATTCTAAGTCATAAATTACCCCTTATAGTGAGGCTAACAAGAAGCCTGGTCAAAGGTATTCATATCAACTAAAATTGTTAATTGGAACATTGCACAGTGAAGTTAATCATATATTAAGATCATTGTGTGATTGAGTCGAAATAACACTCTTTTGCTCCACTTACTTGTTTAAATATGTAGGACTGGTTTCACGAACCCTATGTTCGCATTGTCAGCCCATTGTTGACTGTAGGATAAACAGTTATGCTCTGGGGATATGTAATCTGCTCTGGCAGAAGTGTGATGAACTTGAAATTTATGTTTTCATCACTGGAAGTGTCAAAGTTCATTAAACTGTCTTTATACTTGTAAATATAGATTTTCTACCATGTTGCTAGTTCTGTAGGTTCTTGCACTAATTTTAATAATTTTGATTTATTCAATATGTCGTGGATTTCTGTCCAGAAATGAGATGCCACTGCTGATTTCTCCAACTGCTTGTTTTTTATGTTTCTGAAATGTTGTTTTAACTGTGTGCCTATGTTTCTCTTCGTTTTTCTAATGTAGATTATTTCATATTCTGCACATCTTATTTTATACATACCTGCTTTTTTCTCTTGTGGAATACTGTTATTGGCATTGTCAATCAGGAGATTTTTAACATTAAATCTGTTTACAGGTGCTAACCTAATGCTAAAATCTTTTAATGATATCTTTAAGAATATTGTGAAATTTTTTTGTTGTCCATGGATGATATGTAAATTTTTTAAAAATTAGCTTATATTTTTTCTCTGAAAGTTTTGTGATTTATTTAATAAGTTTTTGTCTCTTGAATTTTTGTACTTTTTTGTGTACTAGATCCTTGTTATAATCATTTTTAACTGCTGTTCTTTCTATTTGTTTGAATTCTTTAAGGTATTCTTCTTTGCTAGTTTTAAGGTTAACTAGCCATTGTGTTAAGCTGTTAATAACTGCTTGTTTGTGCATTGTGGGGTTAAAACTGTCAGTTTGATGTGATTGTCTGCATGTGTATTGTTTCTGTATATTCCAAATTCCAGGTTTTCTTGGCGTTTCATTATTTTTATGTGCAAGAAAGTTACCATGTTATTTTTTTCAGTTTCGTATGTGAATGAAATGTTTTTATTTTATAAATGCAGAAGTTTTATGGCATCATTATAGAGTTTTTTTAACTATGGCAAATATATCGTCAACATATCTGTACCATATTTTAATTATGTAGGGGAAAGCTGAGATCTGTTTCATGAAATATGCTGTGAGATCTCCAGAGTGTATAGACTTAAGATGGGGGAGGTTGATGGTTGTAGCCAATCAGAAGACCCAGCCATGACTTCACACTTGGTTATTTTAATGTTGTTTCAACTTCAAAAATAATCTACCTGGTGTGGAATGAGCTACATCATTTCTAAGAAGACATTCCAGAATTTTGAGCTTGTCCCTGTGGAATCAAAAGAGGGCCCAAGCTAAAGTGATGAACACTGGGAAAGAATACTTTGATAATACCCAGTCATTCATGAATGCGTTCTTCCAAACAATACTGTAAATTATAAAGAAATCAATTTCAATGATGATGCTCATGAGGATAAACATCATGAAAAGCAGAGTGAAACATGGAAAGTATGTCTTGGATTTAAGCTGAGCAAGTGTTTCTGTAATCATGGCCATCAGTAGTAATAGAAAATTACACAAAGCAATATATATGTGGAGCATATGACAAGAAATTTGATCTCCTAGCATGAAATTCAATCATAATTAGAGTTGTACTCAGTTGACAATGTGAACGATATGTTCACGAAACATGTCCTGTTATTTTAATAATTAAAGGAGTGAAACGCTCATGAGTGTTGATTATTTTAACTTTTTAATAAACAAAGAAGTTATAATTAGAGTGATTGATTCAATCTACTAATATGTGAAAATTGATTTGCAAAAAGTGCTTGCATGTAAGGAAACAGCTTTTTATAAAGTTATCAGGCTGCACTAGCTGCAGCCTTTAGGTATGCATTTTGTAAATCATTGAGGAATAGATGGCACATTGTCTTAAATGAATGGAAGAAGTCAAGCGTATTTTACCTTCTTTAATGAAAGAAACTGTGGGAAATATTGGTGCAAATAAATTACAAAAAATAATTAATACTTTTGAGGGATAGTACTCATCTTATTTAATCTTAACCATATCCTCAGAAAATTACCATATTTGGAGAAAACATTTTATGTTTCTAAAGATAAGCACAGTTAAAGTGAAAGAAAATTTAAGAAATTGCATATATAAAAAGCCAACATCTCAAAATAATTTATAGAAACTGGACACATACATTTTTCTCATGGTTTTTTAAAGAATAAACATGAATTGTCTTTAATAATTTCTTCTGAGTTGAAATATTTAAAAAAACTCTTTATAGTTCCACTTACATGTTCTGAATAAATCTTATGTAAGTGAAACCATAAAAGACTGTTCTAAAAATTTCAACTCAGATTATTAATGTGTGTTTCATTGTGTTTGATTCCAAATTGAATTAACATTGAAATGAATTGTCATATTAATAACACAAGGAGCATAAAAGAAATGACAGTTGATAGTGAAAATCAAATGTGCAAACAAATCACAGAAGTGATTTAAGTTGGAAGAAGAATCATTTTAATTATATTCTACACTTGTGTATTCAACTTGTTTACTATAACTCCACTCCTACTTACATAAATTGAGACATGTTTCGGGAGAATTCACTACCATCTTCAGTTGTTGACTGACTACTGTTACTTGAAATGGGCTGGATACCCGGATGCTCCTGTGGCAGTGTCTGGTAGTTGTAGTAGGAACTTGCTGAGTTCATCCATAGGAGGAAAATAAAGTTAATTTATTTTTTATAATGAATTTTTTTATTTCTTTATTTTTTCTCAAGTGGATAGTTCCATTGGGTTTTGAAATAAGTTCAATGGATTAATTTCTGGTTTAATTGCATGATTTTTGGTCCAAAAATGAGCTGCTAGCATGATTTATCAACCTGCTTAAACCGAATATTCCTAAAGTGTTCTTTTCTCAGAATTTCCAAATTTCTCTTCATTTTTCCAATGTATCTTTGATCACAATCTGCACATTTGATTTCATAAATTCCTTATTTCTGTTCTGCTGGTGCAGTGTCTTTTACTGTGCAACCTAACAAACTTTTTATATTATATTTGTTCTTTGGGGGTTACATTGTTCCATATTTTTTGAAAATCTTCTTAAATTTGTTGTGGTAAATTGGTTGTTTAGTGTAAACAAGTTGAATACATGAGTATAGAATATATTACCATTCCATTGTCTACAGCTTCTTAAGTACAATTTATTTAACCATTTTAGTTGCCAGTTTATGAATACAAGAAAGGAAATAACACCAGCTTTAAACAATTTCTAGTAGCAACAAATGGTGTAAGAGATGTTGGATGTGGCAAATACAGCAATATGAAAAATAATTTTGGGTTTCTGCCAGGACTGCATATTGAAAGATCAGATAGCAAAAGTGTTACAAACTTAGTTCATATTTATTGAAGTACTTTTGTATGTAAGGCTTGAAATTTATATAATGTTACCTGATTTATTTGTTAGTCTTCAAAGTTTTTTTAATAGCATATTGACTATGGAAATTGTTATGGTTCTGTATTTCATTGCCACTGTATTGGATTCTTTCATCTGTTGGCCATAATTTTCTCATTCACCAGCTAGGAGACCAATACATTTTCATGGTGTTAATGACATCTAGCATTGAATGTAATTAATAGAAAGACATTTTTACCATTAACATATAAAGTAAAAAACAGGTGGCTGTTTCAGCAGACCTATTGCAGGTCTTCGAATACCATATATAAATAAAGATATTATTTCCTAGTCATTATTGTTCTCCAAGGTCCAGTTCCATATATAGCACATAACAAAAAAGTATGTCAAAACTATAGGGAAATCTTCCTTTCACATAGAGGGTGCAAATTTGTTATACAAACATGGGTTCAGAAATGCTTTATTTATTTTCTTGTTAGAGCCCTTTGTCTACAACTCCACTTACATGGGGTGATATGTAAGCTAGAATGCCAGCATAGCAGTCCTGTGGCAATTACACCACAAAAGAATAGTTGCTTAACACATATAATAGGTAAACATTTGTTTTTACCTCTGGTTAAATGGGGTGGGGATGTTGTAATTAATGTTAGTTCCTAGGTTCACCATTATTGTGGTCTTTCTTTACTATGTCCATTTGTCATGCTTCTCACTTCATTGCTTGATGCAGCACCAAGCCTGTAGTTTCAGTTCTGAGTGTTTGTGGACCTTGGTCCAGATATAGTAAAATTAGGTATTCAAAGAGGATCTTCGTTCTCGTATTCTGTAAGGCTGCCGACAATACGAGACACTCAGGGATATATCACCATATCAGGGAGTACATGCGATAGCCGGTTGATCGATATATTCATGCTAAAGAAAGATATTTTGAACATTTCATATGATTTTCTGTTTTTGAATATTCTGCTTTGTGGTACAGGGGTAGAAAAAGGGCTCTACCAGGTGAATTTGGACACATGTTCATATTATATTTTTTTTATCCTGTATTTGTGAAGAATGTTTCCTCAAATGTTTGACATACCCTTTTTTTTACACCCTGTATAAGGAAAGGTGTTTTTTCTAATTTTGTTATCATTAACACTTTTAACTATATGAATTCTTGTTTTATTCAATAAAAAAATTTGCAAAATTAAACATTCGGTAACTATTTCAATCTCTCTTGGCCTCTTTATATGTGCATATTTAGCATTTTGAAAGTCCTTTACATTCATAAACACTACCAAGAAGGGAAAAAAAAAAAAAAACTGTTTTATAACCTTTCTAATCTCCCATAATCTCCATTAATAGATATATTTAGAAAATTGAAACTTTTAATTTTAACACTTCAAATAAAACAGCTTTATTGGTCCCTGCATTTCAATGTAATCAAATGGAGACTGACCTGCTTATTTCACAACACTAAACAAGGTAGCTCCTAATATCCTCTAGAATTAAGAATTTAACCTTTATACTATCCTAAACAAAGATGCACAAAAATAATTTTTTTTCAGTCTCTCATGACAGTAGTGCAACATTACAGTTCTTACTGTGCTACTTTCTGGAACTTAACAAAACAGGCAAAACTCAGGTTGATCATCACATTCTTGGCAGCAACTGGTCACCTCTGTCATTTGCTTGTTTTCCTCTTGACTCCCTAGATTCTTCCTTAACTCTCGCTAGAATTCTCTGCACTGCTTTCTCACCTGTCTTGCTTCTCATGCAGGTCTGATGAAATTATGAACTCCTCTCATGACTCAAGGTAGTATAACGGGTTTTCAATATGTTGCTAGTCCCTGTGAAGAATTTTTTGAAGCCTGAGATTGGTAGCTTATTTTGATTTGTCATGTTGAAAATGATCCAGGAATTAACAATTCCTGTTCCTAAAGTTTTTGAACATGAGATTTCTTTACCATTTCAAATCTATTCAAAACACAGAATGATAAGATGACATCTGATCACTCATATACACTCCTTTCTTGACTATGTTGTAGTTCAATATACACTGATTTTAGCACTGCATTTTCTTCTCTTGTTTTCTTTCCATAATGGATTAGATTGATGTCGTGAGAGGCATTGGTGATTAACATTAGTACAGGGCATTTATCCATTGCCTGTGGTGCCTCAGTAGCAAAAACAGGCTTTAAACATTAATAAAAAAGGGGGGACATTTATCCATCCATTGCACTATTTCTTTGGCACCATTCTGAAGTCTGCACCCCTCTATTCTTCTACTGGAAAGCACAAGGAATGCTTTTCCGGTTGTGCCTTAGTGTTTGCATTATAGTGATTTTCTGATTGTTTAGGGCTGTTGCAAGAGGTATGCTTGAGTAAATATTCTCAGCATATAGAACCTGTCCTCTTAAACATCTATCCATAACAATATGTTGTGTACAATTGCTTCTGAATGGCTTTAGTTCTCATTCTTATTTTCTACTCTATATACTGCAATATTCAGAATATAGTCCTCAGTAGTACAGAGTTTATGGACTTTAAAGCCTTATTTGTGCATTTTATTTGGAAAATACTGTTTAAAAATAAGCCTCCCTCTTAATGGCACCATAAACTTAGGAACTGTTGATGATGAACTATTACAACACAATGTTGGTTGGTACACATAATTACTATAAACTTACTTTGAACTTTAGTAAAATTTTTTATGGAAGTACTCAACTTGGCAATCTTAATGTGAGAAATGTTCTAACAATATATATGATAATGTCTTTACCATAGTTCTTTATCTCTGTAGCATGCCAGGTGGTTTCAGTAATTGTATCATGAAGTTTTTGGGTTTTTGCAGTTTCTTGATCAAAATCAACATCCGTTACGTCTTAACATTGTCATTGCTAATTAAATAAATTGTACTTGCAAAGCTATAAACAATGGAGTGCTAATATATTCTACATTAATGTTTTTAACATGTTCACACTAACTCCACTTATATAATGATGGGAGTGAGTGGTTCTGAAACATGCTAGTGTTATACTAACAAATTTCTTATAGTTGAGTCCAATTTGTAACACTTATATCACTTATTATTTAAGGAGGAAAACAAGTTTCAAGAGCTAATTGCTCCCATCCTCAGTTCCAGGTCGACTGCTGGCTTTGTTCTTCATGTTGGTTTGGTTTGTCTCTGGTGGTGTTTGATGAACGTCTGTATTAGGATGTCACTTGGCAGGATTTCAAAGTTAAAAATGTGTGAAATTGTAAAATTAAAAGAAGTTAGGAACAGTGAAGTTGTTAAATATACAAATGAGTCAGTTCACTAACTTCCAGTTAGCAAAGTTTTACTGTCACCTGATACTGGCTCATTTGTATACATATAATTAAAAATGTGGTTTTTGTTCTTCCAGATATAAATGTTTTCCCAGATTGTATGTTATGTTTTTCTTGTAATATTTTTAAATAGTTTAGGATTCCTGTTAATACTATGCTATTCCTTCCAAAAATGCCAAGCCACTGCTGATTTTTCTTCCTGTTTTTCATTTATGTTCCTAATATATTCTTTTGCTCATGTTTTTATGATTCTTTTGTCTTTCCAATGTAGATTTTTTCACAATTGTTGTAATTTATCTGATATATTCCTGGTTTTTTTCTCTTGTGGAATACCATTTTTAGTTTAGAATTTAGTATATTTTTTATGGAGTAACTGTTTTAGTGGCTAAAATGATGTGTTTTTTGAAGATCCTTTGAAATTTATAGAATGATGGTATGTGAATTTTTTGTACCTTCTGTTTTCTTCCTTGTTAGGGATAAGTATACTGATGTCTTTGATTCTCTTTTTTTTTTTTTCTTTGCTCTATTTACTTTCTTATATACAATTTCTTTTTTAAATCTATTTTCTGTGGCTATATTTATTATATTGTTCAGTTCTAGATCATACTCCTCTTTTTTCATGGAGACATTTACCAACCTGTGCGCAAGACTATTTAGTACTGCATGTTTATGAGAGACTGGGTTATAACTATTGTATTTTATGTAGCTATTGGTGTGAGTGGGTTTTCTATATATGCCAAATATTACGTGATTTTTTTTCCCTGATTATTTTAAGGTCTAGGAAATAACTATTGTATTTTATGTAGCTGTTGGCGAGAGTGGGTTTTCTATATATGCCAAATGCTAGGTGATTTTTTTTCTCCTGATTATTTTAAGGTCTAGGAAGTGTAGTTGTTTGTTACATTCTCTCTCCATAGTGAATTTTATTGATTTTTCTTGTAGATTAAGTAACTTAAGTGCATCTTCTAGGTGTTTATCTGGGAATATTGCAAAGATGTCATGAACATAGCAATACCATGTTTTAAACAACCAAGGGAAGCCCTTTTGTAATTCTGATTTCTAGTGTGCTCATAAAAAGATCTGCTAATAGTGGTGATAATGGGCTACCCATTGTTAAACCAGAGTTCTGTTAGTAGTACTTTCCATAAGGTGAAGTAAATTTGTTCTAAGCACAAGTTTGTTAATATGATATATTCTTAAGTTTCTTCTATTGTTTAGGGAACTGTATTTTCATCACTACAGCAAATGCTGGAACACGTGCCCATTGACTTCCACACAAACTGTGCATCGAATTGCCATACTCTGTCATACGCTTTCAAAGATGCCAATAATTTCTGACATTTATCATAGCTGATTCTGGTCAAAATTTATCTCATCATGAATTAATTTTCTTTGCTAGGCCTGCATATGCAACTGAGATGGAAAGCAAAATGTTTCCATTAGTTATAACAAAGCTTTCAAAATTCATATGGAGGCATCCATGAAAAGTTTTCAAATTCATCTGATTTGATATATAGTGTTTTTGAATCAAATCCTAAACACCTGTGCAGCATGTAATTTCATTTGTTGTGCAGAAATACTATTCAACAGGTAGACACTCAAACTGTATCAGCAAAAATATTTCATTCCTGTAGACAAGAAGCTAATAATGATCTCTTCTGTGTAGGATATTTAGAACACTCTTTATGGTTTTACTTACATGAGATTTACTCAGGATATATATTTTGTAGAACTTTTTCCACAGCATCAGCTGTTAAACTACTGTTGGATTTATATATAAAAAAAAAAAAAACATAGGATTTATATAAAAAAGCATGAGCATAACCTTATGAATTTTGACATCCTGGAAGCATACTGCACTTTATTTAAGTTTATCACTAGACCACCAGTCAACCCAGATACCTACCTACCCAGCTTCTATGAATGATCCAACAGAGTTAAACAGCTGATGATGTGGAAAAAGTTTCATGAAACATATATCCTGAGTAAATCTCATGTAAGTGAAATCATAAAGAGTGTTCTAAATATCCTACTCTGAAGATATCATTAATGGGTGTTTTACTGTGTTTGATCCAAATTGAATTAATATTTAAAAGAAGCTAATAGTTCAGTTTTACTCCTTGGCACTTCCAAGTAATAAGATTGCTGAGTGATCATCTGTGGTTAATTAGATATAGATGGAAACATGGGATTGTTAGAAGTGGAAGGATGGCATATATCTCACTGCTGTTCACCTTCACTGGCATAGTTGCTGCTTGTTATGGCAACTGGACGATCTGGAACTGATGGACACTTTCCGTGGGGTACTGGTTATATCATGGATGATACATTTGGAGAGTCCACTTCTTTTTCTTGTTAAATTGTAGTTCAGGGAAGGCACCAAGCAAAAGTAGCAATCTGTTGCATGATTTGTCAGTTCACTATCTGTGAAACACATGGGAGCTTTCTTCACTTTCATCCATGTATTCAAAGTTGATAAATGTGTCATACAATAAATAAATGGGGCCCCTAGTTTTGTCTGGTCTCCTGTGTAGCATCTAGAATGAAGAAAATATGCTTTTTTCACTGCTGGTGACAACAATAATTTCCTTTCTCCAAAAATAACATTTCCACATATGGACAAAAGTTAAGGTTGTTAAAAGGTGTGTGGTGCATTAGAACAACTTTGGATTCCTTGCAGACAGATGACAAACAAATAAGAGGTACTAAGCATCTACATATAATGCGAAACAGATTACCTCCAGACAGACACATTACCTTAAACAAACTGCATTACATGCAGAAAGATACCACTCTTTAAGTGCAATCACTTTGATTCACAGATCAGTATGTATCAGATGGAACAACAGTGCTAACAAATCTTAACAGCAGAAGAGCAGTGATGAAGGATCTAGTGATGCAATACGCTGCATCTTTTTTGTGGTGGATTCAGCACACAGCATTCATGCAGATTACAATTATGTTTTCTCATATAACAGGAAAGCATAAGCTAACAAACGGAAAAAACTGTTGTTTTCAAATTTAGCACACCAAAAATCTATAAATATTGACCACTTCCATTTCTGTATAAATTTCATTGTTGAAAAGGTTAGTAAATGTGACATTCTGTAATTTTAGCACAAATTATGGAGGACAGCAAGAATGCTCTCAGCAGTTTTAAGATAAGTATTATACATCAAAAGCATATATGTATGAAGTCTATCTTACTCTGTCATCTAGAAATATTACATATAATGAAAGCAACAGATGCAATTAATTTTATGAATCTATACTTGGATTGTTTTAGAAATTACTGCATAATTTGATAATTAGCATTTATGTACTTAATGGGAGTAGATCTCTATCTTGCCAATGTTAATTTTTCAAATTTCTAGTGCGCTCATCTACAAAGTCATTTCATATATACTCACCAAAATGCTACCAATGATTTTACTACATTTTCTTTTGTATTAAATATAATTTCATTCTTTGATGTTAGGTTTTAAATTCACAGTGAATTTATGTTACCGAGTTGTTATAATATAATAAAAATCAAATCATAATTTTGCAATCTGTATTTTAATGTCATTTGCTTACCTACTATTACAAATAAAGAATGTTTTGTAATCTACAAAATTCATTCACAGCATATGTTTTAAAGTAAATCCAAGATTTCTTTAAAATAAACAGAGCATGTTTATGGAATGTCGGAATCCACACAGTGAAACTTTTGTTAATCTTATTTTGATTTTTAGTGTTTACTTTAAATCAAAATAAGATAAACTGAGCATTTTTAAGGTAATCATCCACTAACTTTTGCATGTGTGTGCGCGCATGTGTGTGCCAACTTAAAACCACTTTGTTTCCATTACTAATGTTCAAGTAGACTTTGCACATAAATTTATGTAGGATCTTTAGTGGGAAATAGTTAATACTATTTCATTTGTTTTTTTTTTTTTTTTTTTTTTTAGCAACTGGAATTGCACGTTCAGTATCTCCAGGTCAAGGGCTACGAAATGTTGTGTATTCTCCAACTACAGCTCCAACTGCAGCTGCAGCAACTGATGTAGTTGCTTGGCCATCACCAATTCAGGCCTCTGCGCCAACTGAACAACCCAGTGCACAGGCAAGTAGTTTCTTATGGGATTGCACATTCATCTAGAGTTGCACAGTTTGTAACACATTAATTATAAACAACTCAGGATAATTTTATATTTCTTTACTATACTATGTGTGAGAAAAGTACATTCACAGAAGGTAGAAAAGTGAAGAGTTAGCATTACATGAGAAGCAGTCTGCAGTGGTGACCACTAAAATCTCAATGCTGTGATCATATGTGACTTTTGATAAATTAATTACTATTACGTAAATGGAAAGAAGATTTTGTAAATGTGTCATGAAGCTGATGAATAAAGTGGGACATTTGTTTCAAACAGTTTCATTTAAAATATTCTTTACACAAACTTCAGTTAGTTTTGAATAAAAATGACACATTTGTTATAACAGTTCATTATTATTTTGGTTTACATTAGTTTCAATTAGTTTGCAATAGTCATATTGCAATTATGAATTATATTATGGTTGTTTAAATAAATTGACAATGTTTTCCCCAAGTAGCAGAACAATTTTGTTTGGTAAATATCAAAAAAATTTAAATATTATTCTGCCTCCAAACCTCATTTAGAACTATAAGCATTTTGTTTTTTGAGTAAGGCGTGATCTAGTTGCCTTTCTTACATCCCATTGAATTGTTAAAGGAAGGAATGCTGAAAATGCTGACCTTCAGAATGTCTTTTGTCATTTGGGAGGAGGAGGTTTGAAGGAAAGTCTTAGCATATGAGGATCTTTGTAATAAAAATGTTAGTGATACATGCATTTCTATTTGATAAACTATATTGGATTATTACAATTAAAAACATTCAATAAAATATCGTTAATTTTTACTTTTATGTACTAATATATAATGTTTTAATTCATGCACTTCTAATGTAATTTATTATTAAGTTCCTCAATAGTTCAACTTCTATAAGATAGACACAGGTGACTGAAGTCACTACGTCACAAACTCCGAGTCTGAGGTTCGATTCCTACCAGGTTTATTCTCCCTGACAGAGATTTTTTCTATATTTTCCTCAGTCTTCATAAATGGCAAATGTTGGGGAGGGACTCTAAATTTAGGCCTGGAATGCTTCCTTTCTTTAAAAAAAGTTCTTTTGCAATTTATCTCATTTCATAAATCATGGGTGCCCAGTGCCTGTCATGCCACAGTGTAAAAACTGATGTGAAGCTTTATATATGTAAAAACACACACATGCCCATCCACCCCAAAAAAAAAAAAAAACAACCACCAACAACCTCTTTAAAATGATGAATGAACTGCATTCATTATGTTACTACTATAATCTCTTCATTGTAAAAAAGGAAAACCTAATTATAGATTGCAGGTACTACTTGGATAGTAGAATGATGCATTCAAGCAGTCAATACGATACAGTCAATTCAGTAGTAACATGAGAATGTTTCTTTTATAATTTGAATCATGGCTGTAAAGCAGGATTACTCCAAGGTCAGAATCCACATCGAAGCCTGTGGATAAAGATTCTTCCAATACAAATCACCAAACTGTCCACCTCATGGTCCACCTTATCATCAAGCTTTCACATCCATTGCTGTTCAAATATTACATGCCTGTTGTTATGCTGCTAGACCTCATCAGTGAAAACTGTAGGCCAGTACACACGAACTCACAAACCTAGTATAATTTGAATGTTTTATGTCGAGCTATATAACCCCTCACATGAATCCACACCAACCTATGGGTTTCAGCTGGTTATTTAGGAGAAAGCTATAACATATGTATTCCTGCTTTACTTAAAAGGTCATTATCAACATATTTGTTTACATCCTGGTTTGCATATTTTGGGCTGTTTTCAAAAGTTCAACCTTTTGTTTATGTTTAAAGCAATTTGATTGGTAGGAAAGTAGTATACTGGAATATGGTGCATTGTCCATGACAATAATGCTACTGGGCTCTGTCTTAGGCAGTTGTTAAAAAAACTATTTTTTAAACACATTCTCACTCATTTCTTCATGATAATCAAAGGTCTTTCTTGATTCAAACTTCAAAAGACCCCCATTCACAAACCCAGTATCACTGCCTATGTGCAGAATAATCAATCACTTTCCCTTCCAGCTTAGAATTTTCAGACCTGTGGATAGAGCATGAAAGAATGTTTGTTTCTTTGTTTGAATGTGTATATCAGTTTATATTCTCACAGTTATGTGGCCCTAACTAACTAACTAACATAAGTTTCATTCATTTAGTATATTTTCCAACTAAATGCCCTGAATTTCCTTATTACCATCAGGAAACTTACCTATATGAAATAATCTATGCCCAGTCAGTAATGTTTACATTGTTTCCTTTCTGTAAAGAAAAAACCAGTGTCCAATAACAGTTAGGAAGATGCACATTTGAAATCAGATAAATCAGGTTCTTTATTGATGATCTGCAATACTTTGTTTATAGTAGGTGGTTCATTCTGCAGGATAAAATTATACACTGTGTTGCACATTTCACAAAATTATCACATTTTTCCAAGAGTACCTTGTCCCCTTTCCTTCTCTTTCCAGGTGTTGCTAACTTTCCTATTTTAGTGAACTCATTCTGGGCTTTATAAATGTTGCTTTCTGAAATACCAATAAATTCAATAGCCAGTTCTGTAAGTTGTCCTGCCACTAAAGCAGGATATTTTTTAGCACACTTATTGTACATATTGAGCATTTTTTCCCCACTAAGTAAGAGTTTACCTATAATATGCTTTAATATAGCCCTGTGACTAGGCCCTGTTACTATATTGGTTATTATTACTTACAGTTACAAGCAATACCATAAGTAACAACATGAGTAGACTCATAAAGGCTGCTGCTGAACTGATTGTCCAAAAAATGTGTGAACATGTAAATGGTCAGATCTAATTTTTGTTAGTATAAATGATAACCAAAAATGTACATATTTATTTTATACCACACATATTTTAAATTCATATAGAGACACACAAACATGCGTGTGCGCGTGCATGCATGAATTTATATATATTGGGTGTCCCAGAATTCAGTCACACAAATTGCAAGGTGGGGAAAAAGACATTTGCCTCACTTACTGAAGTTACTGTCTCGGAATAGCACTGTGGTTAAATGCATACTAGATACATCGGCATAATATATCGGCGATGGAGGAGGAGGTTCAAACTTCCTTAACTACATCTTTTTTTATATATTTTTCCTGTTGTTGTTACCATTGTATTTGTTTTGTTGTTTGGAACTGCTCATTTGCTCTTAATGAATTATGCAAAATAAATTACAATGCTTTTAACGGTAAGGAGGTGAATGATAAAGTAACTTAAAACATGCAAAGGTAAAGCCAGCCAAGTGTTTATCACCTTAACCTGTGATGTATATGTAATATTGTATGTGTAAATTTAAAAAATTTACAAAACATTTCCTCCACTCCAGCCAATTATGGTAGACATAGTAAATACTTAAAATGAAAAATATATAGTTTTCTCTAGAGTAAAGGAAATATCCTTAATGAAATAAAACACCTGAGAAAAATGTATGTTTTTACTGCTGCATGAAAACCAAATAAAAGAAAATTTGAGGATTAAGTAAAAAAGGGTATTTTAAGTGCAAAAAATAAAACAGATCACCAGAGATATTGTTTGATGTGATGGCCTGCAACATCCCTGCAAAGAGTGCACCTGTGAAAAAATGGTCCTCGCACCCTCTCAAAATGATCTGGATTGTTATGAACCTCATCACAAGCAACCAAGATTCATGCTAGTAATTCCTCATCAGTGTCCAGGCTCATAAGGCATACTTCCATGCTGAAATGGGTAGAAGCTCCATTGTGCCTGAATCCACATCTGACATCAGATGTAAGAGGGGCATCTTCCAAAAACACAGGTGAAACATGGGTGATGAACTGAAGATATACATGCCTGATTGACCATGTAAGAAGTAGATATGGTCCAGTTATTTGATTGGACACAATGTCAGCCCATATGTTAATGCTAAACCTATGCTGATAACCAGCCTCCACCATTTCATGTGACAGCTGATAATGACTGTCTCTATGGTTCAGAATTAGCCCATCTCTTGTGAACATGGCCTCGTCAGTGAAGAAAACTGAGAAAAAGAAGTCAGGCTGTTCATTCTGCCACTCCAAGGCCTACCTGCAGAACTCTAGTCTGAGATTGAAGTCCGCTGGTCTCAATGCCTTCATCTTAAGCAGACGATAGGGAAAAGGTTGTTCTTAGTTCAGGGCCCGATTCGTATTCATGACACTGACAATTGCTCAGTTGCTGGTGGAAAGTTCTGTTCAAACCCTGGTAAGCACCTCTTCTTCAAATGCTGGAGTATAACACCTTCAGTTTGCACCAGCATCGGTCTGTGCACCATTAAAGGTCCAATTTCCTCAAATGCCAATGGACATTTTGGAAGGTCGAGAGGTAAAGATGATGTCTGCCTGGAAACCTGTCCTTGTGTAGCTGTACAGCTACAGATGCATGTTCTCTTGCTTCCCCATAAATCAAATGCTTATCAGCAAGCTAGGCAAATGAAAATGTGTTAGCCAGAGCAACTTTAAACAGTATGTTGCATTTGATATACAAAGAAGAAAATGGCCCATTAACCATACAAATTTGATATGCTAGACACTTTGCTCATGCACAATTAACTTCTTAGTACTACTGATCTGTTATCCATAGTGTGCATACTGTCTCAGAACAAACATTTTTACCACAGTAACAATGCCAATAATTTTCATCTTCCCATGCTCTGTGTATTAACACTACCTTTTTCCAACTACTTGAGCAAGATGTGAGCATTCTGAATGAAAATCTAATACACAAACTTACGTTATATTAATATATCAGCTCAGATATGTGATTTCAAAAAAGTATCATAATTTTTAAATTTTACAATAGGGATTATAAGTTCCCTATCTCAAAATGCTTATCTAGAACCCTTTCACAATCCTTGCAATTTGCGTGGTTGAATTCTGGGACATCTTATACGTGTGAGAATTGAAATGAAAAAATTAATATAAGTATAAACTGTTGTAATAATGGCATAACTTTTTGAAATTATTCTTATTTTTTTCAACATAGTCACCTTTGACACTAATGCCTTTTGTCCAGCACTACTCCAAAGCCTTAATCTCATTATAAAAATCAGATTCCTTCAGATATGCCTGAATTAATGATTTAAGCTATTCATCAAACTAAAATGTCTTTTACATGCAAGGAATTTTCTCAGTTTAGGGAACAGATGGGAGTCTAATGGAGCCAAGTCAAGAGAATAAATGAATGTAACAGAAATTTTTACCGCAGTTCATTGATTTTTGCCATTCAATGGCATGTGTGTAAGAGTGAGCTTTGTCTTGATGCAAGATGACTTTCTTCTTTAATACCCCAACATTTTCTCTCATATTTTTGTTTTTAGTAGGTCCAAAAGGTTAGCATACTAGAAGTATCAGTAAGAGATAATCAATTAGCAGTGCACCCTTGACCTCTCAGATAACTGATGCCATGATCTTCCCAGCTGATTTCACACACTTGTTCTTCTTTGACAGTGAAAAATTGTGTTGCTTCCATCATTTAGACTTCTGTTTTGTTTCAGATATGTGGTAGGCACCAGTGTTTCATCATTAGTAAGAAATCGATGCATAAGATCAGCAGGATCTCTGAAAATAGGCCAAACTTTGCTGAATGATTGCACTAAATTGCACTCTGATTTTTCGATTCTGAGTCAGCAGCTGCCACATCCATCTTGCTGATAATATTTTCAAGCACAGTTCTTTCCTCAAAATGTGAAATATGCATTCCACTTAAATGCCCAGAGCTTCTGCATTTCAGGCACCTTTAATCAGTGATTATCCAGAACCATGTCTTGCACCTTATAGATAATTCCAGATGTCATGATAGATTTCAGTTGTCCATGTGTGGGTCATCTTCCAAGCTTCCATGGCTGCATTTAAACTCTGTGGTTCACTTTGAAATGGTTGAAAATGATGGTGCAGAATCATCTAAAGTGCTTGTCATAATTATATGAATTTTTGTTGTATTCCTGCCCTTCTTTACTAAGTACTTAATAACTGCATGATGTTTGATATTTGCCATTTTTGCCATGTACACAGGCTTGCACTGCAACAAACAGCCATATCTACCATGATTCTTGATCATTTCATGTATTATTGCACAGATGTTTCTAATAGGAAAATGGCAGATTTTGAAAATAAAACTGCTTTGAAATTTCTGCTACACTCTATGGGTCATTCCAAGAATTTTTCAAATGACCCTCATAGATAATTAAATTATGCACCAATCACAGTACTTCTAACATGTGCTTTAATTACCTTTTAATATTAGATTGAGAGTTTATTAGTGCCTAAAGCTACAGTATATGCCTTTTCAATGAAAACACCTCTCTCACATAACTCATAATGGAGATTGAGCTCTTGTCTGCAATGGTTAGCATATACTTATCACTTGAATCATTAGTGGTAATAGCAGTAGTGGTAGACATATAGGTGTCCAAATACTATCAAATCTACATCTTACTGAACTTAATGGTTTTCCTCATATGCTTTTCATATGTAATAATATACTAGGAATTTTTTGCTTTGCGAGTCTGCTCCACATGCAGTGGGCCACAGTTAACCAAGCTGTGCAGTTCTTGTATCGTTCCCAAGCTTAAAAGTCAGTCAGGGAGCTAAAGGGGAGGTCATTTTGAATTTAACTCTAGGAACTAAAGAGTATTGATTTGTTTTGTTTATGGATGCTCTTTAACATCTCAGGTCATCAGCATTCCATTCAATTCAGAGTGTAAAGTAGCCAGTAAATTTTGCCCAGAGTCCTCTTCTTTCAGGTTTGAGGTTCTTTTTTGTGCCTTAAATCTTTGACATGGAACCCATGGCTTTACTTCCCTTCAAAAGGAAGCTATAATTAGGATTTTTACACCCGAAAAATCTATCGATTCTGGCCAGGATTGAATCCACATTCTTGGTTCTATGAGGCAAGTGTGGTTGGTTACCACTAGAACACCAGGACCGACACTTATGAATGTATTCTTGTATATTGTAACATTGTATTAAGTATTAATTAGGCAGTGTACTATTGTTTATTAATTATGTAATATGGCTCAATTCAGGTATTTATTCCCCAAAGGGTATTTATTTATGACGCATACATACAGAATCAGCTCGTGTATAGAGATTGTTTCAAGAGATTCCCTGATATTCAACTTTCAAGTCAAAGTTTATTTCACAGATTTGTAAGTAAATTTCTTGAAACAGGAAGTATTCTGAATAAAAAGCATATATAGCCATACACAGTACTCACAAAAGAATCATTAAATAACATCTGACATGCTGGAATGTTCCCCTAAAAATCATTTTGATGTCTTTCTCAACAAATGGGAATTTTCTATTTCTCTGATTGTACAGTTAAAAAATTGCTGAAATTAAAATCCTATAAAATTACTGTGTGTTAAATTGATGTAATTCATTTTGAGGAATTATATAAAAATCATATTCATATCTAACAAAAACTTAAACTGGGTGACCCTGCATCCAGGAGTAGATTTAGTGAAAGATTTTAAATAGTGTGCATGATGGAGAAATTGACCCTATTCTAATTTTCTTTATGAATGAATGTCATTGGTATGTTAATTCAGAAAACAACTAACACTGGAGTTCAGAAAAATCTAACCTGCTTACGAGGAACCCCTGCTTGATCAAAAGATAGGAGTTTGGTGTGCCATTGATGGCAAGAGAATAATGCCCTATTTCTTTTAAATAATGCAACCCTTTTTCCATGAATTATCTGTGAGGGAACATAAATTCATGACTTTCCAACAGGACTGTGCACCTGCACATACAGCCCATGTATCCTGTCATGCAATTCATGAAATTTGACTAACAATGTATGGCCCACTCAGTACCTCGATTTAATGCCCTGCAATTTTTATATCTGGGAACATTAAAAAAATAGTATCCAAGAGGAATCTACACACACTAGGTGAGCTGAAAAAAATAACATTCGTGAAGAAATTTCTTCCATTTCTCGGAGGAAACTGCAAAGGGTAAATTTCATAAGCCAATGACAGAAATGTATGGAAAATAAGAGAAAAAGTTCCAGCATTTTCTTGCTTGATAATGGTAAGTAATGTACCTTTTAAGGCTAGTAATAATTTATGTGGCAATCATATCTGCAGGCTTTCTGATACTAAAGGCAATTGAACACCCAAATGAACTCAGTATATTGGAAAAAATTGATATAAAAAAATGTGAACGCAGACTTATGACTTTTGACATACCGGAAGCAGACAACATATAATGTAAGTTCATCAACAGACCACCAGAGCGAGCACAGTCACTTACATTTCCCACCTGATCAGATCCGTTAGTCGTTGAATGGTTGACAGTGTGATGAGTGGGTGCCTCAGGAAACATATCCCAGTTTACTTTTAAATTAGTTTTTTTAAAAGTGGAACATCAAGAGAGTTTTAATGTGTTGACATGATTTTTAAGTAGTTTTACTTTTAGTCTAAACCAGAGTTGATGATATTTTCCTTTATTAGCTTCATCATTTGTCCAGTATATCATATAAATAGAAGGCAACAGAATGGATTTTCTAACCAGAAAAAGATGTAGTGAATCATTAAATTCCTTTTCTTTTTTCTGGGCTGAAATAGATGTTGACGTACATTCTCGGCTATGACGACGGGAAATTAGTGGCATCAAATGAAGAAGAATATGAACTAATGGTTCATAGCAAAATTATGAAATTCCAAAAGAAAATATTCCCAAGCGATTAGAGTGTTTGCTAGATTCAAAGATAGTGATAACAGATTAGAAAACATACACTATAGAGACTTGCAACTATTTGATTTTCAAATTTTATGACATGTTGGATACAATAATTTAAAAAAAAAAGTATTATATTGGAAGTCACAAGATTACCAAATTTATATTATAGAGCAAATTAAAAATAAGTACAAAATGCATCAAAAGAAAGGGAATTCATTGTAGAAGTAAAAAAAAGGTAATTTTGTCATATGAAAAGAAATTTATGACTAATGCAGACCAGTATGGAATTCAATATGAAATGCACTGCCAGTCAACTTTAGAAAGTATGGGTATAAAATTTTCCATTCATGTATCTTTATGCACCGCCACAGGTGGCCAAGGTTGTTAAATTGCAAACTCGTGAGCGGTAGGTCTGGGGTTCGAATCCCGCCATAACTGAGGTTTTTTCCAGGTTTTCCTCTGTCCTCATAAATGGCAAATGCGGGGGAGGTACCCTAAACTTAGGCCTGGAACGTTTCCTTCCTTAAAAATAAATCCTTTCCCAATATATCATTTCATTTCATTCATTTCATGTATGTGTCCATCGCCTGTGGTGCCTCTGTAGCAAAAATGGGCATTAAACACTATTCATTCATTCATTGTATCTTTATGCCACAATTTAGCTGTGATGGGTCATTAAAAAGAAAATTGTTTATGATTTAGAGAGAAATTTCTGATGCAATTCCTCTATTGGCAGTGACGTGTCAACAAACCTTACAACTAGGAAATGTGAGAGTAATGGCAGCAAAGGGTGGCAAAATAGGTTTACCTGAATTATCTCTGTGGTATAAACATTGCTTTTTGTCCATTAGTGGTGAAAATAACATACTTTATATAGATTCGTGGTCAGCATTAAAGAATTTGACTGTTTTACAATAAAATATTCTTACTGGAGAAGCTCTTATTCTAAACTTCATTCCTCCTAGAACAACTGGTATATTTTAGCCATTAGTTGTCTACTTTTGTTGCATATAAGGCATATTTTCACTTTATTTATGGATATGCTACTTTAAAGAAACACTATCTGATCACTTTATTCATATCCAATTACATTAGATCAATTTCAACAATTTCGAGTCACCAAGATACAACAACAGATTGAAAATTCATTCTACAAATCAGGATACATATTTAACTCTCCAAATTGGTTTGAAATCCCCAAGCATTTTGCTTTTGAGTTCACTGTAATCAACATTTGTAATATTTGTGAACAATCATTTTCATTTAACTCTCATGATTTCAAAATAAATTTTGTTTTCAACTTTTATACATTCATGAAGATTCTTTCACCAAATGTAATAAGTACATTCCAAAAAAATGATGGTACACTGGATAACATTCTGAGATGTGACTGTATGTACAAGTGTTTCAAAATTTGATTGCACTAATTTTAAGAATGGCAAAGAGAACATAGACCAATATTTTGAGATGGGAAACTTATGTTTGAAGAATATTTGAAATTATGATATTATGTTAAAGGTAATAATTAGCATTAAAGCAAAGAATGTTTCTGATTTATCATCCAAAATGTTCATTCCCACTTTATTGAGGAAAATTGTTGCCAATAGTTATTAGAACTTATGTAAAAGAAATGGGCATTGCTTTATAGGCAAAAATTCACTTCCAGCAAAGGTAAGCATGCCATTGATAACAATATAGCGCAATTTTGCCTTTGTAAGCTAACCAGAAAGAGAGGTATTCATTGTGCATTTATTTCAGTCAAAATGGTATTGACAAATTTAATCCCAAATTCTATGTCCAACTTCTCTTATTTTTACCCCATTTTTCCTTTTTAACATTGCTACACAGCATAATTTTAGTTAAATAATTTTAGGTGCACTGATAAATCTTTGATTAGTTCTTCTACCTCTTTTCTTGCATAGAAATGTAGTGGTAATAAATTATCTGGTTAACTGCTACTATGTTCATAAAACTGTGCATGTTTAAAACCTTGAAGTGCTTACATGTGCTAGAGGATGATTTGCGAGCTTCAACTGGTAGCCCATAATATGCCCTATACTACTAATGAGCTGTGGACCTCCTGAGCATGTTGTAGGTACAGTTGAAAGAGAAACGTTTACCATTGCCATTCAAGCATAATTTTTCAAGGTTCTGTAGAAAAACATGAATATAGATTATTCATTTGCTGAGCTTGCAGACATGCAATTTATTTATGGGGAAGCTGGAGATTATGTATCCATAGCTGCTCAGCTATATCAGGAACGATATCCAGATTTATGCCATCCTCATCATTTGACCTTCCTTCCAGTCTTATCCATCAGTGCTTAAGTTAAATTGGATCCTTGGCATTGCATAAGTTGGATGCTGGTGCAAACAGAGCATGTTTTACCCAATCTTCAAACAGGAGGTGCTTGACAGGGTTCAGGCTAATCCTGAAACTCAGTATTCATGCAATTGCATGTGCTGTTGGCAGGAATAGTAGCAGTGTGTGGCAGGTATTGCAAGAGGAATGGCTTCATCCACTTCATCCTCTGAAGGTGCAGTCCTTGAAACCAATGGACTTTGCTCCTCAGTTACAGTTCTATAATTCGATGTTAAGAGTGTGATGAAAATCCTAAGTTTTCTGTCCTTGGTGCTCTTCACTTATGAAGCCACTTTGGCTAGAGATGAGCTAATTCTAAATTACAGGATCAGCCAAGTGTGGGAGTATGAACATCCTCATGTTGTAATGGAGACAAGCCATCAACAGAGGTTCAGCATAAGAGTGACTGGCACAGTTGGTGGCCATTTAATTGGTTTTTATCTTCTTCCTCTGCGGCCTAACGTGCATATGTAACTCCAATTCTTAATCCACATACTGCCTGTGTTTCTATAAAACTTCCCTCTGAGCATATGGCATCAAATGTGGTTCAAGCATGATGGAGTTCTTCCTCATTTTGATATCAACATGTAACACCATCTTGACAAGCTGTTTCCTGGCTGCTGGGTTGGAAGAGAAGGTTCTGTAGCCTGGCTCTCCTGATATCACTTCTGTAGCCTGGCTCTCCTGATATCACTTCAATCACCTAGGGGAGACACCTCAAGTGCTCCATATTCAAAACACTGATGCCTCAGATAAAGAGTTACTGGCAAGGACGTTGGCTGATTGTGATAAAGTTTGCAGGACTCGTGGAATATTTGAATGGGTATGAGATTCATTTTGCATCAGTTTAATGTTTGCAGAAATGTCACAGGTCACCACTCTGAACAGTTCCTGTGAATGAGACCTATATGAGAAAGATAACTGAATGAATAGTGTGTTTAACACCCGTTTTTGCTACAGAGGCACCACAGGTGATGGACAGTGATGATACATGAGGGGAAATGATATATTGGGAAAAAATGTATTTTTAAGGAAGGAATTGTTCCAGGCCTAAGTTTAGGGTACCTCCCCGGCATTTGCCATTTATGAGGACTGAGGAAAACCTGGAAAAAAAACTTCAGTCAGAGAGGACGGTCCTGGCGGTATTCAAACCCAGACCTCCTGCTAACGAGTCCGTGCCTTAACGACCTCGGCCATCAGTGGCGGTAAAAAGATACTGAAAAGCATTAAAAAAATGGTTTCCTACATGATCTTTTTATTTATTTATTTATTTTTTTTACTCAGAAGTGAAAAATTCTACTTTTTTTTAAATACTATTAATCGCTTTCTTCAACCTACTTATTAAGTATGCCACCCTTTTTCTTGCTAGTACTAATGTTTACATCATTTTCTCTTTCAGAAGAGGGGAAACTGTTTGTTCTCATTAATTTTTCTCCATATTGTTCATTTTGTCATCTGAATCATTTGCATTTGCACTAGGCAACTGCAATCCAAGTACAAAAAGTAATGGGTATTACTATACTATTTCATAATTTCAAAGCACTTGTAATAATTGCATAAGCACTGAGACTGAATTACATAGGTATTCTAAGCACTGAAAAGCAAAAGCTACCCATTCCTCCCTCTCTCACACACACAAACAAATAACAGTCATGCATTTGCATAGATTTGGACCCTTACTTTTCTTTACTAAGCATACATACTCAGTAGTTATATACAAAGATAGATCTATTGTGCTACGTTGTAACAGTGACCAGTAACTACCTGCTCGACGCCTTGTCCATATTTATGTTAATTATAAGTGCAAGGCAAATCACTAGTGTGCTACCCTTGTTAGAGTTTCTTCAAATGCAGAAATTTTTGAACTCTCGGACTATTAGTTTCTTATATCAGTATGCTTGTTTTTAATAGCTTTGTCTTTCAAATTTGTGCAGTCAAATTCTGAAACATACTGCATTTATTTCTCAAGCTGTATCTCTCTTAAGCAGCTAACATTTTTCAAATCATGTATTGCCTCCGTTAGTATCATTGGTTTCTTTCAATTCTGACCACAAAGTTAGAAAGTTTCCATGTTGGTTGTAATAAACTGTGTTATGCTATGAAATATTGGCCATTACAGTGCTGGGAAAAATTATTGAAAAGGGTAAAATTTCAAATAATTCTTTGGCCTTGCAGAAATGCACAAAATTCACATAATTTATTTCACATATGGAAGTACATTCCATTACAAATCAAACTTAAATATGAGGAGTAAGTCATAAGTAATGGCAACTATTTTTTTTTTCTTGTGAACAAGGGACAACTCAAAAAATCTAAGATGTCAATTGAAAATATATGGAATGTTCTTCTGAATAAACCACCTGATGGTGTATATCTGAGCATGCCCCAAAGTTCAGTTGGTGAGCAACAGTGGTCAGGAATGGAAGTCACAAAGAGTTAATGCGTGTATGTGAAAATAGCATTTCTCCACAGCTGGAATGCATGAGAATGCTGTATAATGTAAAATAAATATTGAGTGGTTCAAAGAATGATTCTTCACAAAAATATATGAATACTCTTATCACAAACCAAACCTTTTTACTTGAATGATTAGTTACATTACTATATTTAATGCCAGCATACAGGATCAGAAATTCAGTTTGATAACCAAAGTAAAGGTTGGAATCCAGCAATTCACATATTATTTTTATGAATGCTGTTATTCATATGAATGAATAAATGAATATTTATTTATATTATTTAAATACAAAACACATTTTTTAATTAAAGTAAATTTTACAAACAGCCCCAGTCCTCAGTTCATCAGCACATTTCTTCTGGCCATAGACACAAATAAAAGAAAAAGAAAGAAAAAAAACCATTACCTTCAAATATAACAATTAGGAACAGTGCCTTCGGCAATTCCAGAAGGTACTGAATCCTTTCAAAATTTATTCTGATTTGACTGACTCAGCCCCCCAGTCCCCGGTTCATCAGCAGCTACCTACTGGAATATCCAGGGGACTGGGCTTCAATCCATCCAAAAACAAAACACAGCATTAAAAGTAATTTATACATTCAATACAATATTAGGTTATATTTCTTACAATACTAAAACTTTCTTTCTTTCTTTTTTCTTTTTTTTTAAACCCATTTGGCCAAATTTATATCCTTTAGAGTTGCTTATTCCATGTGTCCTTATACACACTAACACCTGGTTATTGGTGTATAAGGATCCTGTTTAACTATATTAGAAAACTAGCCCCATACCCTCCCCTACTCATTCCATCCTCCTTTCACTATCAGACAACTTTATTCTTAAGCACATTTCAAGTATTTTATACCCATAACCATTTTTGTCTAATCTTGCCTATGTATTTTCCTAGTTCCTTAATGTTTTCATCTGACTTTAAATTTAAAATTCTTCTACCTCTTATTTCATCTAGTAGGTTTTCCCATTTTCTTAATATGAACTGTTCCCTCCAAAACTTAGTTTGTTTACATTCTAGTATATAATGCCAAGTACTATCTGGTTCTGCACACATAGGACATATCCCTTTAGTGTGTTCATTTTTTAGTCCACTTAAATATTTTACTCCTGTTCTAAACCATATCAACCCTTCCCTTCCTATCTTATCACAAATTTCTCTTCCCCACACATTTTTTAGTGTACTATATAATTTCAGAGAATTTTTGCTGTTAAGATTTCCCCATATTTCCTGTTTTTCTATATCCTCATTTCTTATTGTTATCTCTTTCCAAAATCCTTTACCCAACCTTTCTTCCTCGTACCATACTAGTCCCATGACCACTTCCTGTACGATATTTGGATTTTAGATAAACAAGTTTCTCTCCCCTTAATTTTACCTTGTGCTACCAGACACTGATTAATAATATTCTCGTCCTCTAATCTCTCTATTCTATACCGATATTTCAATACTATTTCCATGACCTTGCTTTTATAGCCCAATCTTCCTAGTACCATTAGAGCAACCTCGTTAGGTGAAGATTTAGGTAAGCCTAGAACAATTTTGTGCTACCAGACACTGATTAATAATATTCTTGTCCTCTAATCTCTCTATTCTATACCAATATTTCAATACTCTTTCCATGACCTTGCTTTTATAGCCCAATCTTCCTAGTACCAATAGAGCAACCTCATTAGGTGAAGATTTAGGTAAGCCTAGAACAATTTTACAAAATAATCTATTTATCATATTTATCCCTTTCCATCCTTCATCTGGCCCCCAAATTTCTATTCCATACATCATTCTGCTCTCCACGATTGAACCATATATTCTCTCTAACCATTTTACTTGCATATTTGGTATTTTGTTAACACAGGATCTAATTATACTCATGGCTACTTTTCCTTCTGCGACTGCTTTCCTTTTTTGATCACTCCATTTCCCATTACTGGACAGTCTAACACCTAAATAATCAATTTTCTTAACAACTTCAATTTCTGTGCCCTCCCACCACCATTTTTCCTGTTTTTTTTTTAATTTGAAACCTTTTTTCATCACCATAATCTTAGATTTGTTTTTATTTATCTTAAGCCCCCATTCTCTACAAAAGGTTCCTATAGTTTCTAATGATCATTTTAATCCTATACTTGTTAGAGTACAGAGTACCTGTTACCAAATCGTCTGCAAAGAGCAGACCCAGTATCTCTATATTATTTATAGTTGGCAAATGTACATTACATTTGCTAATTTCTTTTAAAACATCATCGATAAACAGATTAAAGAGAACTGGACTTAATTTACATCCTCATCTTAGACCTACATTGTTTGATATTTTTTCTTTAACTCTACCGCTCTCATATTTAACATAAAATTCGTTTTCCTTATAAATATTCTGAATTACCTTTATAAAATTCTGGCTTACCCCTTCCTTTCTCAGTTTAACCCAAAGTGCTTCTCTAGATATTGTGTCAAAAGCTTTTTCCAAGTCCAGAAACAAATAAATTCTACCTCTTTTATTACTAAGATACTTTTTGACTAATGTTCTAATTATAAAAATATTGTCAACTGTTCTTTTACCTTTCCTGAAGCCTGATTGAAATGCTGAAATTTTCTTTTCTTTCTCTGCCCATTCTTGTAATCTTTTTGCTAACACTCCAGTGAAAACTTTCCCAATAATTGAAAGTAAACTAATTCCTCTATAATTTGCTGGGTTCCTAACATCACCTTTACATTTATAAATTGATGTTACAATTGCCACTCTCCAATGTTTTGGTATTTTTCCTTCTTCAAAGATTATGTTCAGTAATCGCCCCAGTATGTTTAATCTGTTAAGGTCTTCTACCCAAGCTTTCCAATATTCCCCTGGTATTCCATCTATTCCACATGCTTTGTTAGGTCTTAACTTTTTAATTTGTTCCAAAACTTCTCTTGAAGTTATTTTGCTATCTAACAAGTCTTTTTTCCATAAATTATCAATATTCAAATTATCCTGAATAATCAAAGTTTTTACTCCCAGAAGGCCCTGAAAAAACTTATAGCACTGTGATGGTGGTACTACATAATCTCCTCCCTTTCTTTTGCGCATTTTACCTATCATAGCCCAAATTGCCTTGTTGTCATTCTTCCTTGCTGCCTCGTTTAATTTCTGGCTAAGCTTCTCCCTCCACTCTTCCTTTTTCTACCTCTAATAAGCACCTGTATTCCCATCTTACTACAAGGTAATTGTCCCTATCTGTCTCCTCTCCTGTTTGTCTCCAGCCTTTTAGCTCCCTCTGTACCCTTCTTCTTGTATCTGCAAATTCTTTATCATACCAGCTATCATTGGCTTTTAACTTCCCCTCAAGCACTTTCATTTTGTTTCCTGCTTTTTTAACAGACGAATATACTAAAAATACATTCTTCAACTTTCTATTCTCTAATAATGCTAACAAATATCTACCCCCATACATTCCACTTCTTGATTTAACTCATTATTGAAAACTTTATCGTTACTACAACTCTTTTCTAAAATTGCTTCTATTGGACCCCAGGTATTAAAATCTACCCTAATCTGTTCTTCCCCTATTCTTGCATTTAGATCCCCCACTAACATTAATTCTACATCTGTATATTTGTCCTGTAGTTATTCAATGTTTTGTCTCAATTTAATGAACAAATTTCAGTCATAAAAGCTTGAAAAGAGCTAGGTGGATTATAAACAATACCTTAACACACATGTACTTCTTCCACATACATCACTGAATTTACACCACAGCACTTTATCACCTCCTAAATTCTTTTCAACCTTAATTTTAAAACCTTTATCTCTTTTCACAAATAACCCTATGCCACCAGACACTCGACCTTTTCCTTTAACTTTCACCCCCCCCCCCTTTTTCCATAATAATCATACCCCGTGACATTGACGATAGAATCGTTTAATAACCGTGTCTCTACCACTACTAGCACATCTGCCCACTTGATTATCCGATTAATGTCACCGTTTCGTATTTTCGCTATTAACCCTTCAACATTCTAGCATACTATAGATAAGGTACACACTCCCTACACTGAATCCTTTCTCCCAAACCTATATTGCTCCAACTTGGCTTTGCTTCTTGTAAGTCTCGCCTCTTTGTCTGACGCGACTCTTCGTTCCTCTACCTGCATAATACTTCCCCCAGGCGTGGAAACTACACTCAACCCCGCCTCGTTCCACATATTCAGACCAGCCATCGCATCGCGCGCTTCTCTGTTGACGTCCTCTCGTAGCTGTTGAGGAGACTGTACAATGCGTCGTGGTGATGTCTATTTCGTCATTCATGTCCTGTTTCTTTCCGTGTATGAAAAGGTTTAAAGCCCTAACGTATGCAATCTTGCCTTCTTCTCTGACTTTTTTCATTTGCTTCAATAAAATAGCCCTATATTCCCTTTCTTCTTTCCCGTAATCTTGCTCAATGAATATCTTCGTGCCCCAAAGTTTTTTTTGTACTTTCCAGCACCATCCATTTAAATTTCATAGTGGTGCACTTGACAAATATCGGCCTCGGTCTAACTCCTTTTCTACCTATTCTAAAGGAGTCACTTATATCCTAATCCTGTAGTTGGATCCCCAGCTTTTCCTACATATTTCTTCAACCTCTTGCCACGTTCTCTTCTGTCTACTTTCCTGTATTCCAAAGATAATAATGTTAACTTTCCTGTTATTTGCCTCCACTTTTTCCAATCTCCTTATCCTTCAGTCATGGTTCACGAGATCTTGTTCCACTCTTTGTTGATGACTTGCAACAATCTTTCTCATATCTTCGGTTAGTCTGCTTATTCTCGTTTCTAGCCTCTTCTCCATCTTTCTAGCCTCTTCTCCATCTTTCTCAATTCAATAATTTCTTCTGATATTCCCTTTAGCATTCCGACAACCTGCTCCATTTCCGGACCGGGGTTTAATTCCACTCCGCCGATCACCAATAACGTCATCAACACAAAACCGTACCAAAGCATGGTCACTTGATCATTAAAGGCCAATTCTGCCGCGATAGATTTCTGTCGAAACACCTGCTGCTGCACACAGAGCGCGTGTAGGCACGTCCGTCCTCGCAACTCCTGTTATTCATATAATCATTCTGTATATTCGTGTAGATTATGTTTTATGATACTATGTTCATTGTATGATGTATGTGAACTATTTATTCCCTGTTCTTATAAAAATGGAAAAAAAAATTAATAAATAACTTTACAAGCCTGAATTACTATCCCTTGTAAAAAATGCACAAAAAGAAACAAACAAAGAAGGAAAACAAAGAGATTAGTGTTTTGTGTAGTTCCCATGATTTTCTATCACTGCCTTCAATCTTTGGGGCATGGAATTCACCAACTTTCTAAAATAATTGGGTCCTATGCTAGTGAATACTAAAGGTGTTCTATAGATGCTCATGATTTGTGAACCTGGGACCACAAAAAAGCCTCCTCTTTATTTTCATCTAAGTATTTTTATTGGGCTCAAATCTGGTAATTTTGGAGGCCAGGGTGATGTATGTGTTCTTTGAAAATCATTCCTAAACTTTGGCCAATGTATGGACTGAATAGTTATTTTGCTGGAATAGAATGAAATAATTCCTTTGAAATAACACTCTTGGGAGGAGAATACATATCAGGATGTCGGTATAGGCTCTACTGTTCTGCCCTCCATTAGAGCATTCAGCATGCTTGCTCCATTCCAAGTTATCCACATCCAACAAGTTATGTACATTCTACCACTCCTTGCATGAGCGGCCAGAGAGCATCTATTTTAGCAAGTCCCATTTGACCTATAAACAAATACAGTAGAAGAGAAACTTGCAGTAATGAATGTACCTTCATCAGAGAAAATTACTTTACCCTAATCGAAGTGTTCAAAGAACTCTGCAAACGTCAATTATGTGGGTGTCAATTAAATATTTCTTAATGCTGCATGCTTACATAAAAGCTCAGCATCCTATCAATGTTTGGTAACAGTCTGTGCACTGTCCAGGATTAAAGAAAAATTCCTATATTCATCAAACCACTCAAAAGGAGTCCCTTTCAATCTATGCCAAGAGGGCTGTCTTCATCCTCTATAGAGACACTATGGTGACCTGTAGTCTTTCTCACAGTAGCTTGTCCCTTTTCTTGATAAAGTTTCACCCACCTTCTTGCAGTGGATGATGGAATGCTACAAATGCTGCATGCTCTGAGGACATATAGCCCTGGGAAACAAGAGTGGAAACAGCAGCAAGTTTTATCAGTGACCTTTGTCACTGCTAGAAATAAAATAAACGTGTTGTTGTAGGGCAAGAAAAGCGATGGACAATCTTTATTGGCAATAAATGGAACTGATCATAAATCTGTAAACATTATAGAAAGAAAGAAAAATATTGACAATGGAATCAGTCTTTATCACCAATATTTGGAGATGTGGGCTATAATATATATTCACAGCATATATGTATTTTTTTAATGATGTTTAAATGCCTGTTTTTACTACTGAGGCACCACAGGCAGGCATATATGTATATTTAATATGCAATCTATAACTGAAAATTGTTGAAAATTTATGTTTGTTTAATATAAGAATGTGAAGTAAGGGTGAAAAACACTTTTAACCATTGCACTTTAAACATGATCAACATCAGGAGAAAAAAAATTGATTCTGAGATTTGAACCTCAATTGCCAAAGTGCAAAGCTTATGCTTTACTTCAGAATCACATCCATCTCTTATACATAAATTGTTCTGTTTACACATCTGATGTAGAGCAAGAAGAAGAGCAGCATACTCTGTGACATTGACCTGTGTGAACTGTGCTCAAAAATAATGATAGAATATTTTTTGCTCTCAGAGTGCACTGAGTAATTTTTTCCAGCACTACATAATTCTATAAGAGAATTAATAGAAGTCTTCCATAGCCGGGCAAAGAATGTCAACTCTTTGTTAAATGTTGCAAAATCTCATAAAGTTAACAGGCCAATGACAATGGGTGCTAATGACCACTTCGCAATTGAGTGTCCTTGAACCATATTCTATCCTTTATCCCCACTGACAAATGTGTATTTATTTCAACAGTACTGTAACTCAGCTCTGTTCTTCTTCCTTTTTTTTTTAAAGTGTTTAATGCCCATTTTTACTGCTGAGGCAAAATAGATGGTGAATACAGATGATGAAATGAAATGATATGATAAATTGGGAAAGGAGTATTTTTTTAAGGAAGGAAGTGTTCCATGCCTAAGTACCTCCCCAGCATTTTCCATTTATGAGGATTAAGATAACCTGGAAAAATACATCAGTCAGGGAGGATGATCCTGGCAGAAATCGAACCCCAGATCTCCTGCTCATGAGTCTGTGCCTCGGCCACTCATGGTGTTCTCTTATCCTTCTGTCACTGTATAGTGTTTATAGGGAAACCTTTGAAAGGGCAGTTGGTTTTTAGTGTTGCACTTAGCTTAACATAAAAAAAAATTCAAGCATTTTAATAATGAACCTAATTCCAAATCTTGTTGTCCATTTAAGAGAGCAAGCACAGTGAATCCTGTACTTTGCTATGGAATGTCTGTAAACATCTAAAGGAAATTATTGCCAGCTAATAATTGAACATTGCTTTATTTACAAGCAGCAAACAACAGGACATATTAATGATGCCATTAATAAAGCCCAGGATTCTTAAACTGAAAATGCATTGTTTTTTCAACATAAAATGTGTGTGTGTGTATATATATAAAAAAAAATTAGTAAGCTGTCAAAATCCAATTACTATGCCAGTGAGATGGAGGACTGTAGGCAGAAGATTGAGATAGGAACAGACGACAAATGGTAAATGACTTAGCCATATTAGGTTTCCAAGCAATACAATGGCCATGACACATCTAATGGATCAAGGAGATATTTTTATTTCGTAAATATGAGGGGTGTGTAATACATAATTCAACACATTGTTTTTTTTTTCTTTGCTATTTTATCATGGAAAATGTGTAGTACCTTTGAATATTCTCAAATTATCTCATATGGTTCCAACATTTTCCACTTGATGGCAGTGATGGAGTTAGTTTTGAGAATGGAGTCTTAAGTGATTTGCGTTATAAATAAAGAGCAGCATTTCTTTTGGCAGAAAATGAGATAATTGTCAACATTCAGAGGAATTTTAAGAAATATGCATGGAAATAAAAACATTATCGGCCATTGGGCAAAAAGGCAGTATCAGAAGGTCAAAGTAGTTTCACTAATCATACACTTAGTGGCCACACACTGCAGGTAAATCTGAAATGTTAAAACATACAAACATTTTTATTCATAATGATCAATTATTCAATTAATAAGGAGTGAATAACTCACATATAGCCTGATATATCTGTTGGTAATGCTAACATAATTATTCACCAAGTTCAAAGATTTATGCTAAATGGGTCCAAGGAACAGGGAACCTTAATCTGTTTAGAGTTGATTGCTCATTAGCAGGATGGAGGTTAAAATTTTATCCAGTATTGTAATGGGAGATGAAATGCAGATTCCTCACACTTAATGTGTTTAGAAACTATGGACAGTAAAGTGATGATATCTACAAAATTGAATGCTTTTGAATTTTGACATGAACCTCACAAGTTTTTTTAATTTAGGACATGTTATGGGTACTTTCGTTCCTATTCTCAGCTGTTTATTAGCTGCTTGGTAACATTTGGACTGTCTGTTGTGTTCATGACTGAATCTGAATTGCTTCTCTGCCATCATATATTGGCTGGAATAGGAATTTACTGAATTTGTCCAAGTGTAAAATGTAAAAACTCATTAACTTAATAAACATAAAGTACAATCAGATAGAGAAATCAGCAGTTGCACATCACTTTTGGAGAGATAATCATGATATAGAAATGGGAGTAAAATTATTGAAATTCGTAGATCAACCCATTGAGCTGGGAATATGGGAAAAAAATTATATAAAAAAAATATGAGGATAAGGTTATGAACTTTGAGATCCCAACAGAAGATAAAGTAATCCAAAAGTTCATAAAATGTCCACGAGAGCTGCACCAAGTCCTCCAGCCCACCAACAACGAAGCCGACAGTCGACTCGCAACTGAAGATGCAGGCAAAAGCCTGGGAAACTAGTTTTGCATAATTCAACAGTAAGTGGAGCATAAGATTATCAAATCAACTCACAAGATAATTAAGATCATTAACTTATCTTGAATTTTTAAAATAAAATATTCCACAAGAGTATGTATTTCTTTTAAAAGAATGATTTTAGGCTTAATTTCATGATCATGTTGCCAAAATTTCCAGTTGTGTTAGCCATAAATTTCTGAAATGCTTTTTCTTACTGCTTTTTAAATTTCTCATAGTTTTTCCTACATATTTTAAATTATAGCCTGAACATTCTATTGAGTATATGCCTGACTACTTCTTTGGGGGGGTTGCTGTCTATTCCTGAAGGATGTAAAAAAATATTACATTGTATTTACCACACAACCATACCAAACAGCTGTAAACTTACCAAGTTAGTAACAGCTCAGGTTGGGAATAAAGGTTCTCAAAACATGTCCTAAATTAAAAAAAATTATAAGTGAAGTTTGTGTGAACATTCGGCTACAATCAGTTTTGAAGATGGATTCAACAGTTTGAGCCTGAGACCAGTAAATAATCCATTGAGTAATATCACCAAAGTTCTTGGAAGAAAGTTGTTCAAAATAATACCCTCAGCTGCAAAGTCATGGCCACATTCTTCTGGGACTCTGAGAGGATTATTTTGATCAATGTGTTGCCTTATGGTGAATGAATTATTTCTGAAGTATATGTCAGAACTTTTCAGAAGTTTAAGAAGGCAATCCAGTCCAAAGATGTGACCTAAGTAATTCATGAGAATGGGAAGCCAAACAGTCTATCCATCCGAGAAGAGATCACCAAACTTTGATGATCTGTCCTTCACCCACCCTACAACCTGAATTTTGCACCCTTTGATTTCCATCTTCTAATTCTCTAAAAATGTAATTTGTGTTAGGAAATTTAATGATAATATGAAAGTCATAGCTGCAAAATGAAGATGGTTTGAGATACAGACCTACAAAGTGGTATCACAACACCATACAGTATTTGACATCTATTGATGCAAAGTCATATATTTGCAAGAAGAATATACTGAAAAGTAGCACTGTTTGGTCAAGTAATTGAGGAAAAATCCAATATATTTGAAAATGAAATTTGATGTTGATTTTATTTATTTACGGATGCTCTTTAACATCTCAGGTCATCAGCATCCCATTCTATTCAGGGCATGAAACAATCAACAATTTTTGCTCAGAGGCCTCTTCTTTCAGGCTTGAGATTCTTTTTTGTGCCGTAAATGTACAACATGGGACCCATGGCTTTACTTCCCTTCAGAAGGAAGCCATACTTATGATTTTTACGCACCCAAAAAAATCCATCGATCTTGGCCGAGTTTGAATCTGCGATCTTGGGTGTAGAAGGCAATTATGGTTACCACTGCACCACCAGGACCGACTTGAAAATGAAATTAAACATATCTTAAATAGATAAAAAACATGATTCACATTACTTATAGAATATGTCTTATTTATCGCTGAAATTAATAATGCAGTCATTGTAAAATGAAAACTTTACAATATGACAATGATGTTGCAGAAAGCATTTCTGTATTGATTGACCAGTTTTGCAACTAAAGGCATAGAGCAAGAAACATTAATGAAGTGTTTTAGGAAAGTTCATTTGCAGATGAATGAAGAAGCATAATAGAAATAACATATGAAATTTGAGATAACAGAAGCTGTGTGTAACTGTGTAAGAAAATGCAATTTACTGGATGCATGATCTTAGGTTAGCAGTAAAATGAATGCGACTATATTTGGAACAGAAAAAAAGTTGTTTCTGAAATGATTCAAAGATTACATTACTCAAGAAGAGGAAGATGGATGAAATAACAAGCAAGAGGAGTAGGAAAATAGTATAATGGTGTCTTTGGTTAAACCAGTCATGCACTGTCTACAATTCTCTAAAATAGCTTAAAACAATTTTCTACAGAAACAGTTGCATGGAGTTAATGGAACATTTAATTAATGTTAATGATTAAGTTGTGCAATGTGCAATATATAGAAATACTAAAAAACAACATAAAGAATGTAATGGAAGTTGTACTGTGCATTTTAAAATAATGTAAGTAATGAATGAAGATTTTAGTTTTAATTTATATTTGGACACTAACAGACTATTCAGGATTGTCTATGACAATCATTATGATCAAGGAGAAATCATATGGAAAAAGCAAATTTATTATGAAAAAAATAAAATCTTTCAAAAAGAAAAACAAAGAATTTGGTCCTGCTTCCTTCTATAAGCACCAACTGGCAACGTCACATCATCACTTCCATTTATTACAATCACTGTTTTAGTAACCAGGTGCTAATGTCATAGCATGATAGAACATAGACAGTGACATTATTGTTGAATTAGCTTTATTGCTGTGTTTTTCTATTAATTTATAAAAGTGACTAATTAAGAGTAAACGGATGGTTTTTCTAAAATGAAACATACCAGTTTTCAGGTTGCATCCTCTAGGAAAGAAGATAACATTGTTACAATATATTAAGATTATTGTACAATGGCATGGCCAGCTTAATTGCTTCATATGTAAGTGAAAAACCACAGGTTCTTAAATGTGTAATCATTGATTTTTCTATGGCACATAGAGCTGAGATTACTAGAAAACACATCAGTTCAAAGAAGTATAAAACATATGGTGAATTAAAATAAGAAAACATACCTGTAAAGATCATTCTTTGTAAATAATGTAAAAACAAGGGTTACAAATATCAAATTGTATATAGCATTTCTTTTAAAGCACTATATCTAATTCACTGTTTCTGACTATGCAGGAAATTTACTGAGAGCAATGTTTCCTAATTTTTAAAAATTGCACAGAAATATTATAGCACATGAACAAAAACCTGTGTGCCAGAGCAGAAAAGATAAAGAAAGAAATAGCGGAACTTTTAAGAAGAAACTCCATTTTTCTTAGTTACTGATGGTACCATTGATACAAATATATATAAACTTCATCTTTTAGTTTTTATCTTTTTTTAATTCTGAGCGAAATCAAATATGCACTTTTCTGTCATTAGAGAGTAATACAATGCACGGGAAGTAATTTTCTCTTTAATAATGGATTATCCTCATTGGTATTCCTTGGGAAAATTGAATATACTTCAGAGAAAGTAAAGCTATATTTGCTGTATGTCATTCCTATAGTTATTTTACTTCCCAAGTACCATTGTAAGAGTAAAACTTTGGGTAATCCTGATAGAAATGAAGGAGGCATTGGTAAGATCCTATCCTGGGATAGTTCTCATTAACAGAACTAAAAGCAGTTAAAATGACAAATAGAATGTTGTTTTGTAAATAGTTTCTCCAATTCTGGTGATCGTATGTGTAGCTGATTTTATGTTGTGAATTTTTAAAGTAAATATGTTAGAGAAGAATCTGAATTGAGAAGTTTGAATATCGCTTGGTGATAAAGTATTTTTGAAAGTTTTTGTCTGGCAAGGAAATTTATGCAGATATGATGGTTACATTGAAGGATCATTATTGGGTTGCAGAGGACAAGAGAGAAAGAACAGATGTCAAAGATGAATATCACATTGGAAGACCTGTTTCTATGTCCATCCCTGAAAATGCTATGCATTATATTATTTTGGAGGATTGACATATTGGGCTGAAATGCATAGCAGAAACTTTGAACATATACTTTGAATGCGCTTTAACATTGTACATTATGATTTGAGTATGAGAAAAATCACAGCTAAATCACTCTGAAAATGCTAAAATGCTGATAAAAAATTACTTGAGAGTAACAACTCCCAAGTTGATTTGTTGTCATTTTGAAAATGATTCCCCCCATTTTTTATCCTATTGTAACTATGGACAAAATATGGATCCATTACTATGATCCAGCAACAACAGAGTATTCATAGGAAAAGGAAACATGGTGGTTTGCCTCCCCAAAGAAATTTCATAGACCAAATAATTGATATTATTATATGATTTAGTTGAACTACACACTCTTAATATCTTTCGACATAAAATCACTGTTTCCAAGCATACCAAAAAAAAAAAAAAACCTCCTAATTTATTTATATGATTGGCTTAAAATAAGTGGAAAATAATGATGCACACATAAAGGAATACATCAAACTCACAGAAATTTGCATAAACCAAGCCTATTTTTCTTTCAAAGGAAAATTTTATAACAACAAGCAGGACTTATGGGCAGCCCCTTATCTCCATTTCTGGCTAACCTCTTCATGAGCAGATTTGAAACACACATCAACTCAGCTTTCCCATACATATAAGGTATGATACAGATATGTCAACGATATATTTGCCATAGTTAACAAAAAACTGATTGATGATGCCTTAAAACTTTTGCATATACAAAACAGAAACATATCGTTTACATATAAAACAGAAACAGATAACACACTGCCATTTTTGGATATTAAAATAATGAAATGTCAAGGAAACCTGGAATTTGGAATATACTGAAAGAATACACATGCAGACAATCACATCAAAGCTGATCATTTTAACCCTGAAACATAAACATGCGTGATCAACAGTTTAACACACCGGCTAGTTAACCTACAAATTAGCAAAGAAGAATATTTTAATGAATACAAAAATGTATCAAAGAAACCAAACACTTTCAACAAGAAAAGATAAGCTAATTTTTAAAAAGTTCACATATCATTCATGGTGTACAAAAAATTTAAGAAAATTTTAATATAAGGTTGGCACCGGTCAATAGATTTAATGTTAAATACCTATGATAGACAATGTTAATGACAATGCTCCAAAAGAGAGAAAAGCAGGTACTTACAAAATAAATTCTGCAGAATGTGAAAAAATCTACATTGGAAAAACAAAGAGAAACATAGGCACATGGTTAAAGGAACACTTTGGCACTGCTGGGAATGAAAACATAAACTACAAGTTCATCACACTGCCACCAGAGCAGAATACTAATTCCTACTGCTTAATGATTTATCTGACAGTTGAATTTTAGCCTGGCCTATGATGAGAACGAAATGTTCTCTAAACCGGTTCTATATATTATGTTAAGTAAGTGAAGCATTAAGAATGTGTAGTTCATCTAAATCATGCAATAATACCAATTATATGATTGGCTTCTCTGTGCAAGTTCCAATTAATATTTTAATTAATTCATAGACCAAGTTTAGCAAAAAAAACTTCCAAAGGTGTGTTTTTATTGTAAGAGAATGCATCCGCTCACAAGTCCCTGTTTGTAATGCAGAAAATTAATGAAGTTGGCTTAGAATTGATTAACCATCCTCCCTATTCACCAGATTTAGCCTCTTCAGTCTATTATCTATTTCTGAAGTTAAAAATATTCAAAAAGGAAGAAATTTTGATCAAATTAAGTAGTGATAAGTACTGTGGAGGAATGGTTTGCAGAGGAAGAAACACTAAATTTCTTAATAGGCTTAGAAACCTTTTATGATTATTGTGCTAAGTGCATAGTGTTAAAAGGTAATTATGTTGAATAAATAAACATTTGTTTTGAAATGAAATTCCATTTTCTATGTTAGGCTAAGAACTTACCATTATGCCCTAGTAGAAACATGCTCTATCTCCTATACCACTGCGATATCCAGGTACTAAATGCTGAGTGCCTTTAAACCATATTGAACAACAATAACATAGTGATATTCTTTCATGAATGAAAACTAAGCAGAAGTTTAATTGAAATATTTTAATAGTATCTTAAGAACATATTAAAATTTGAGTAAAAATATAAATGAATGATTCAGTGACTCTTGTGTATTTGTATTAACAGTGAAATAATAGAAAATCATGCATGTTGGTATTGATAAAGGTTTATTTTGCCATAACATATTATAGAAGAAAAAAAATACTTAATCAATTCTAATTCTTTAGTATTAAGATCAGATTCTTAGTGATTCTTATGTGTGCCAAATCACCATATTTCATTTAAGTCTAAGAGGTCAACACTTTTCAGAAAACCTAAAGAGAATAAGCTCTTTAAATGCATAATGGTATAAACTTAACTCTTTACTCTTACTTTCTTAACAAAATATTGACAACTTGGCATCATTCTAAATCAGTTACAGGAAATGTGACCTGATTTTCACCCTAGTTTTTGGTCAAATCATATCACCTAACATTTAATTTGTAAATCTTTACATATATCAATCAGTCGCTGGTTAACTATGGTGCTAACTATTTCATTTCATCCATCCTCAGCTGCTTTCAGTTTTGTTCCACTTTTTAAAAGACTGTTCCCATTTTTCCTTGACTATTAACAAGAATTCTCCTACTTTTATTTCTTTAACTTTCATCTTCATATATCTTTTTAAATTCTTTCTCTTTCCTAATCCTATAATATTTCTCTCTATTTTTGTTATATTTGTCAATTATGTATTAGTTCCGACATGAATTTAATTTTAAATTCATATTTTTCCAGTTACTCTTCTCTCCTATCCTATACACTTAATTTGAACTTTTTATAATAAATAAGAACACTATTCTCCCCATTTCAGAAAACAACTGTGTAACTACTTAACAAAATCTTCGCACATTATTTATACTACCTATCAAATATCCTTCATACCATTTTTTTCCAATTGTCCCTTAACCCATCCAGGAGTTTCCCTCAGATTGTTGATAAATGTTCCTCAGATAATTGTTGCACCCAGAACCGGTGTTTTATTACCCTCTCCATTTCCAAACCGTACCACATTCTTACATAGCAACTACATTTGCTGTATTTTGCAGAACACCCAATAAAACTTTACAAAGCTTTCTCAACATCTCATTCATCTTCTCCCAACTCTCATTAATTCCCCATATAGAAAAAGCCATGTCCATTTAAAAAGGTCCAATTTTGACAGAGCAGAAAGTGTAATTATGTGTAAAGAACAGAGATTCCACATAGAAAATCATGCTTATATAAAAAGGTCTAATTTTGATAGTGCAAAAAGTGTGGATATATGTCAATTACAGAGATCTGTATTAAAATTTTTAAAAAATTGTAAAAACTTTAAAAATAATTTTCATATGGAACTAACACAGTGAAGCTCACATGAATTAAATCTGTCATCTAACACTCTTCATGCTTCACTAACCTTAAAATATTCAGTACCGGTTTCAAAGATATGTTATCTCCATCTTCGACCATGGATGACTGATGTAAAAGGCTGTTGTTATGTAGTATCAGAAGCAATGTTCCGCTCTGGTGAAACGTTTATGAACTTAAAATTTATATTTTCTTCCTTTGGAATGTCAAATCCGATCATTTGATGATTTTTAATGAGTGGAACATTGCTTCTGATATTACGTAACAACAGCCTTTTACACCAGTCGTCCACGGCCGAAGATGGAGATAACATATCTTTGAAACCAGTACCAAATATTTTTAAGGTTAGCGAAGCATGAAGAGTGTTAGGCGACAGATTTAATTTAAGAGATCTGTATATTTGAACATGTGAGGATAAATTTTAATGCTGTAAATGAAGCACACTCCTTTAAAATGTAACCTTGCTAGCAGTGATATTAATTGAAATATAAAACTGCTGATCTATTCCTAAACTGCTAATGTAGCCATCTCTATGGCCAAGTTTGGGTATGGGTCTAAAGCCTGCTGCAGAAGTGGAGGGTGTGATTTGAACTGTGCTTGTGTTTATCTGCCTAACTCTATCTAACTTTAGAAGGAAATCTAATGCATACATATCCTGCTTAGTGTAAAACCAATGATCAGAACTGGCATCACCTACAATGTCATGTGCTCTTGGTACAGGCATTAAAATTACCAGGCATAGGCATTCATCACTGGAAATAATACAGTAATAGCACATACTATAGTCATTATTAATTTATAATTTGGTACAAATAACTATGGGCCCCCCCTTCTCCCATCATACATTGACATTCAATGCACTTTTGCTTGGTTTTGATGGGTGTCAGTTTCTGGGCTCATGCTTGAATGCAGCATACGATATTAATTCCTGGAATTTCATGCAAGTCATTAAACATCTTATATGTGCATATGGAAAACATAAATGTCCACCCAGCTCTGACAAAAAAATGTCTCTAATAATATACTCCTGAAGTGTTTTTTTGCATTTGTTATATTTTTATTTTAACATAATTATTTTATAATATATTTTGTTTCTTTTCCTAAAATAAGGGTAAAAGCAGTATTTTTCCTGCACAGTCTTAGTATATATTTTATGTATTCAGACCAATTTTATTTCAGTAATATTTTATATATATATTATCTGATATTATGGAGGGTCAGTCTGGATCTTCTCAATTAATAATACCAATTAAAAAGGTAGGAGACAAGAATATCTTATTTACAGAGCCATATCAAAACATCTATTTACAGAATGTATAATTTTTTGAATACCTTATGAAACATTGCAAGAAAAGTGGCACCATTTGATTGTAGAAAAACTCAAGTTTTGGCAGCAAAAATGTATGGAATTTTGACAAGAATTGCACGAAAAGCTTGTGAGAAAGCAGTAAAGTGTAAGAAAGCTGTTTTATAATTTTTATTATCTAGGAATGTTGTGAATTGAAAACACTATGTGACTTATCTGAATCAGGGATAATTATCCTACAGCACCTAAGAAAATCAGCAAAGAAAATACAGCAAGTAAAATTGAGATTTGTCACAGTCCATTTTACAGCCTTCCATTCTATAAATATTAAAGCATTTAAGATTTAAGCAGAAAATATAAATGGAAGGAAATTCTTAATTGAATGAGGAAGTGTTTTAGCAGCAAGAGTTGATTTTTTAAGGGAAAAAATGCACAACATCTGAAGAGCTAGTGACCCAAATTTTATTTAGATGAAACATGGGTAAACAAAAATCATTTTGAGAGTAGATTTACATTACAGGATTTGAACAACACTACTAATTATCATTCAAAAGTGAATTCAAAACTTTTTGAAGAATGCTTTGTGAATGGTTTTTTAAATTACTGAATGAATATTCAGTAATAGTAATGGATAATGGAAGTTACTATTCAGTTCAGTTCAATAAAATTTCAGCAAGTAACACAAGAAAACCAAACATAATATCTTGGCTTGCATATGATAATATTAAGATATCCATTATTCAGCATTTATTTGATTTTTGGCTGTGCCTCATTTTACAAAATTTATACTTGTATCCAAAAGACTTACTTTACAAACTTCATTTCAAAATAACTATTTATCATACATTTACTTAATGTTTCTAAAGAAGATTTGAAAAGCATTTACATAAAGATGGTTATTTTTACTTTTGGTAAATATATTGTTGCTATACATGAACTGATGTATTTATAAATTACTATATCAGTTGAGTAAATGAAACCCAACTTCTTTACTTGTACAGAACAGCCAGTGATAACACTTGGAACAGGGACTAGGCATTGGCTTTGAGCTACATTTTACCTGACAATGATTTTAATGCTCATAACAAACAGTGTTTCCAGATCTTTAAGTAAGGAAGAATAATTCATTTTTATTTGTGAAGAAACTGTGATTGTCAGAATGAGAAGGGACAGAGAATTAGTGAAATATTGACGTCACATACTATGTTCTCTGTTATCAATTGTTGGGCTTGAAGTTACACATTAATATTTATCCTATCCTTTTAACAAAATTTCGCCAAGTAAAATGATTACATTTGTTGGAACCTTGTGCTTTACTTCTTGGAGCAACCAAGTGCCAACAAAAATTAATTGTATTACTAACAGTGAGGAACATTATTAACAGAAACGAAGTGGCTCTAGTAGGCCACCAAGTTTGAGACTGTCATCATTTCAGAGTAGCTGTTGTCTGACAGGATGTTGTGTGAAAAAAAACTCGGGGATTGAAATGGACAGCAAGTTATTAAAAACTGATGTTTCATTGCATACATCAAACAATTTATTTTTATTGGATAAATGTATCTCTTAGTGCATATTTACAAAATGAAAAAAGCAATTACTTTGAGTTCAGCACACCCACAAGCTTCACTATCATGTGATTCTGATCACTTGCACATGATTACCATGCTACGCGGTTGCTGTAATTAAATATTTGGTCTGAACAAAGCCGGGTAATGAATATAATCTAACAGCAAATGTGACAAGAAGAAGAAGAAGAAGAAGAAGAAGAGGAAGAGGAAGAGGAAGAGGAAGAGGAAGAGGAAGAGGAAGAGGAAGAGGAAGAGGAAGAGGAAGAGGAAGAGGAAGAGGAAGAGGAAGAGGAAGAGGAAGAGGAAGAGGAAGAGGAAGAGGAGGAAGAAGAAGAAGAAGATTTGGTCAAATCAGCCCTAATATATAAGTACATTGTAACCATGGTTTTCACAAGGTTAATATATTATACTGTCAAAAACTTTAAAATTTCAAATTCTTATTTACTTATTGGTCAGGAATTAGGTAAATGATATCATATGGTGCTACCACTGCATAATTCCCAGAAAATCACACACTCAGTAAAGGTCATATTCTTCCAGCCGTAAGGAGGGGTAACATTATCCTGCTATTCCCTACCTGTGGTCACCTCACTCCAGGAAACTTGCCTCCTATGCAGGTTTTATTATTGTCACAAAAATAATCACAAACATATATGTACACATACAGTATAATCACTTGTGATTATATTGGACTTTCTAAATGCTGTATCAGAATATTTGTTTGTGATTGGATCTTAAACACTTTAAAAGTGATATATGTTATAATTTGGAGTGATAAATAAGGAGCTGTGCTAACATTGTGTCTTAACTGAATGGTACCAAGGTCGTTAAGGCATGGACTGGTGAGTGGGAGGTCTGGGTCTGGGGTACTCCCAGACTGAGGTTTTTTCCAGGTTTTCCTCAGTCCTCATAAATGGCAAATGCTGGGGAAGTACCCTAAACATAGGCCTGGAACGTTTCCTTCCTTAAAAAATTCTTTCCCAATGTATCACTTCATCTCGCGTATCATCAGTGTCCATTGCCTGTGGTGCCTCAGTAGTAAAAACGGGCATTAACACCATTTAAAAAAAAATTAACTGAATGGTCATAGGAACTTTGTGAAAAAGCAGGACATTTTCACCAAATTTGGCTACCATTAAAGCTAAGTAATATTTTACAAAAATCTTTTTTTAATGTAAGTCAAAACAACTTCTTAAAATGTCCCTTAAACTGATATATCCAGTATCCATCCGAAGCAAAGAAATGAACACGACTTCTAAACTTCTACATTTCCTCAAAAAATTTTGTTCATGTTTGCATTTCTTGCCTGCAGTCAACAAACATATGGTGTTTTGTTTTTCCAACCTAGCACACACAACTGAACTCAGATGTTATATTTATTATTTTTTTATCTCACACAATTGGTATTTTTTATAAAATTTGTGGAAATCATTTAATTTGCATGTCATGGTAGTGGTTTTCCTTTTATATGCTTCACTAATTTGCTACTTGAAACATGCATTGCTTTTCACCATCCTGAAAACACTATACCACACTATACTCTTGCCACAATTTAAAAAATAATTGCTTGCAGCTTTCTTAGCTGTGCACATGACCCCCTCTCTTTATATCAAAAGCAGAATTTTAATGCTACCAACAGTTAAATAAAATTTCCTAATTCTATAATGATTTACTTCACTTTTAAAACTTATAATAATAATGGTTAACCTGGAGTGCTAAAGCATCTGATCTGTGGACTGAAGTAAAATTCCAGATAAAAAAAAAACTTCAGCTAAACTCTATCCTTGCTTTGTAATGGTTAGAGTGGTTGCTGTTGCTACAAGACTGTTTGTGTAGTGCAGAGGAAGAAAAATTAGTTTACTATGATATAGATCGAGCAAAGTACTGCTTCATTGGCTCCTGATTTTGCTGTCAAGTTACTTCATAAAACTGTGCTTGCCAGTATATGAAGAGTATTATTATCCATATGTTTAACCATTATTATCATTATAAGTTTTAAAAATGAGGTTAATCATGATAGAATTAGGAAATTTTGTTTAACTGTTGGTAGCTTTAAGATTCTCCTATTGATATAAAGAAAGCGGGCACGTGTGCAGCTAAGAAAGATACAAGCAATTACTTTTCAAACATAGCAAGAGTATAGTGTGGTATAGTGTTTTCGTGATGATGGAAAGCAGTACATGTTCAAGTAGTGAATTAGTGGTTTTCCTCTTAATGCTTCACTAATTCAGGCTTATAGATAAATGGTTAAACATATGGATAATATAAGACTTCATATACTGGCAAGCAAAGTTTTATGCAGTATAGAGTGTGAACATGATTGTTCTTCATGGCCATCATATTTCGGGCCTAGTTTCAATGCAACTGGCATAAATGGTAATGGTAATTAAAAAGACTGCTAATATCATTCCCTAAATTTTACAGTTTTCAGAAAATTTATAATAATTTGCAAGAATATGTACTGTTTAACTTTTATATGTTAATATTTTCTTTTCTTTTCTTTCTTTTTTTTTCTCTTCTTTTTTTTCTTTTTGCTCAAATAATGTTTGAGTAACATGTTATTACTTCAATGTGTGTGTGTGTACATACACATATATACACACACATATATTATTATTTCACATTGTAATACAGCAATGCTCTTATATTCTAGTATATTTTTAGCAAATTAATTCAAAGTTGTTGTGTGGTATTTGTCTTGTGGTCACATCAAAATATGAACAGAAGCTAAAATGCAACCATTAACTAAATTTGTTCTTTTATATGGTATTTTTGACTATTTACAAGAAATGGACATAAATTTTTCATCTAATTAGTAACATATGTGTTTGAAATAGGTCCCACTTATTCATATGATATGTCAAGATATGACTGAAGCATATACACACATGTGTGAAAAAAGCTTGCAGGAGGCTTTTGTGAAATAATTCACGATGTTTGCAGAACCATTACAAAAGTAGCCAGCAATAAATGAGACCACCGATAATGCCAACTTTCTTCCTGCATCTGTAATATTTCAATTTTTTTTTTTCTTATGTTTAGGTATGAAGAAAGCAGAATCATTGAAGAGAGCGGAGAAGTGAAAATGGTTTCTCTGTCAAAATTAAACTGCCATAAATAATCTTTTGCTCATTTATATCTTGAAAAAAAAGTGTGCCTAATGAACTGGTGGAATGGTTACACAATTTCAAAGTTTTGTAATGGAACAAGCTTTATTTTATGTTGTTTAAGTATTAAAAATTATAATTTTCATATTTTGTATTTGCACCAATTTTTTTTTCTAAATATAAATTAATATAAAATCCAGATATATGAATTTTTGAATCGGTTTTGTTATTGCTACCAGTTAACAGTTATTTTACTACATCTTACATGCAAGTGTGAGGGATGTGTGATACAGGAATGAATACAATGCTGCTCAGCAGGTGGGTGCAGCCCCGGCTTCATCTCAACCCGAAAAGCGGAGTCAGCAGCAGGCACAAGTAGTGCAAGTGACACCACGTGTGAGTTTGTCAGCTTCTCCTGGGACCAAGGTGTTCACAACTACTCAAGGCAGCAAGGTGACATTCCATGTGACAACAAATACTGGTATGTCACAGTCTTCAGAATCTCAAAAGAAGCCTGCACCCATTGGCAGAGGTGTGCCTCCACCTGTGCCTCCCAACAAGCCAGTTGTTCCTCCAAAGAAGGAAGTTGTAGCAGCAGTAGCAGCACGTAGACCAGAACCACCTGTTCCATCACTAACCACTGATGGCCTTCCTGCTGAGGCCAAGGTCCAGAAGACCCCTGCTGCAGTCCAACAGGGAATCAAATTTGGTGTTGCAGTGTCAAAAAACACTTCTACTCAGGGTGGAGAATTAGTGGATGGTAGAAGGGACCCTCAGGTGGGTTCACGGCCCCAGTCCCCAATGACAGAGGGCTCTACAGTTACTTCTCCTCCTGCTGCACGAAGTCCTGTTCCTGCATCAACGAATATGCATGTAACACCCATCCCTGCACCAGGACAAGGTTTTGAAATGTTAGGTCAAGAATTAGCTGATTTTCAACATGTATTTGTTAGCATGGCAGCAGGAAAGCGAGAATAGTGTGTGTGGGTGTCTCTATGTTGTTTGTGCGTGCATGTATGAGCGTGTGTGCGTGCGTTCAAAATGAACATGGCCATGTGTCTGCATGTAATTGCAACATTTTTTTATTTAATTAGTGATTTACCATTATGTGGAAACAAGCAGCTAGCTAAATTTTATGTTTCAGAATTGTTTGCATTTTTTTTAAATCGCATCCACAGATGCTTCAGAATGTTAATGCTTATAGCTGCAAAAATGATAACCAGAAAACATTTTGGAATGGTGCTTATGTTTTTAAGTATGCTTCTTTAAATGTTTATTTGTTAGTTCATAACTAAGTCTGCTTCCAAAAATACCTTGCATTATTATCCCATTTGATGCACAGCTTAGCATTTGGTATTTAGTGACTGACATTTATTATGCAACCACGCAACAAGTCTTATGCCACTTACAATTTTAAATGTTGGTGGTTTTAGAAAAGCTTAAGGAAGGAAATCAGCAAAAGTATTTTCACTTATACATATTCTCAGGCGGCCTTCAGATTAATTTTATTATATATACAAATTAAATAATTCTTATGTAACCCAGCTACTTTTTGTCAGCTCCATATCTGGTTAAAATATAAAATTAATATTCAGTTCTGCTTATTCATACTTTCAAGTTAATCACAGTACAACAAACATAGTAGTTGGAATGAAGCATCATGTTGGGACATTTTATGACACATTACTGGAAGAATTTACTATCTCAATTCACATATTCAGCATATTTTTCAATAAACAAGGCAAAAGTTTTGCATGGAACTTTCTAGGGAAACTTTACTCATTGGAAGGGTTAGAAGCTGTGTTGTTAATATACATAAAAATACTTTATATCAGCTGAATTGAGATTAATATAAACTGAGCAATTGGGTAATAAAACAAAGTTCTACAAATCTTTAAAAATTTCATTGCTACCTAATTGAAAACAATATTCAGGATCTTTAAGAATGCCATATTCTTTTTATTAAAAACACAACGAAAAATGATGTTATATTTTTAACATTTATGTTTGAATAGGCATTGTAATGTGGATAAGGCTACAGTTCAGATCATGAGCACAAATCGAACCATAAATGTAAATGAGAAATTTTCTGCTCAAGAGGTGTTTGAATAGTCTTCACTAAGAATCAACATTTTAGAATATATATTTAGTATTTTATTTCTGTAAATGTCCTGCATAGGCAGCTATAGTTTAAAAAAATGGAAAGACAGAAGAATTTAGAATGAGAAATGAGCTGTGTAATTTTTGTATGCACATAAATTTGATGTGTTCTTGTATCTTATCTTCATGTTTACAAATGAAGAGGGATTTAAGGAAGTGATGCTTTTAATTGAATTGCTGTAAAATTATATATGAAAGAGCGACATTACTACTCAGTTGCATATCCAGAGCAGTAGCCTTTTTGTATTATTTTGGATCAGGTATTATAAATGAGAAAAAACAAGCACTGATAACTATTTTCAAAGCTGCTTTTAGTATAGTATCCCCTACATACGACCTTGTGCTTTTACTAAGAAATGGATAGATAAATAAATAAATAAATAAATAAAATATTTAACTAAATGTAGGAAGAAAAACTTGAAATATTTATGTGTATGTTCTCATTTTATAACAAATAAACATAGAATTACCACACTTGAAGATAAACAGTTCAGAATGGAAACCATTCAATAAAAAGTATTATACAAGATAATCAAGGTGGCCTTCCTATAAGTAGGAAGAATGTTTGAGAAAATCAGTTCCAACGTAACAGTGTGAACCAGCCAAAAGATTATACATGTTTCGCAGACATAATGAGCACACTAGCAGTAAATGCATTGTTTCCCAATCCCTCTCAAGAATAATTGAAATGTATTTACCATGCACTGTCTACAATAGCATGCCAATAGGAAATGCAAACTTATGGTAGTTAGAAATGTGTAAATAATGTAAAAAAATGAATGCTGTCAGTGGCAGTTATCATAAAGTTAACCCATAATCATAGTTCAAATACCATTCAGCATAGAGACTCATTTGACTTTTTATTGAGACATACTTTTTAAAGATGAAGTCTTGTGACAATACTCACATAAGTATGTTAAGCATTTGCAGGAGTCTATGCTATCATCAAAACTGCATGTCTAAACTTTGTTTAAAAGAAAGGTTCTGTCTCAAACAGAAAAGGGCATTCAGTAAAGATAGTCCTTATAGAAGAGACACTTGGGGATATTTGATTAAGGATTAAAGTAAGTTCTTGTAAACCCCCTACTGGCTCTCATGAAAAGTAGCATATTGAAGAGATCAATGTTGAAAGAACTTAAAAATCCTTCAATTTTACCCATACATAGTGTCGGTGGTACATAAGATAATTGAAATGAATCCTGTTGCCTTAACTTCTCTTGTCAAAGGTGTGTATAATGGAGACAGACCTTTTTTCTTCAAAATCACGAGTGATGAAACTTGAGTTCACTGTAGTGAATATGCAAATTAATAGAAAACATGGCATTGGGCCACAAAGAATTCGCATTTAGTGTAATCGCCTGTGGTGCCTTAGTAGTTAAAACAGGCATTAAAAACCATAAAAATAAATACGAGGGCTGATCAACAAAGACTGAGACTGATTTTTTTTCACAGATGTTTATTACTCCAATTCAATGTTTACATGATCTTTTTCAAAGTAGTCCCCTTCTACTTCAATGCACTTTTTATAGCGTCTCTGCCAGTCCTTGAACACGTGCTGCAGACCATTCTTTGTCAGGTCCTTGAGAATCGCCTCACTTTTCGTGAGCACTACTTCAGAGTTCTCAAATCGAATACCCCTAAGCTTTGCCTTTAGTGATGGGAATAAAAAAAAGTCACAGGATCATAATGATGCAGCCATGACTCATCACCGGTGATAATCGATTTAAAAAATGCATCCCCTCCATCAGCAAAAAGACGCAGCACCTCACAGCTTGTCTCCATTCGCACAGCCTTTTGTTCGGGAGTCAACAGACGTGGCACCCAACGAGCACAAACTCAGTCATATGGAGATGGTCGTGCATAATTGTAAACACACTGCCATATGAAATACTCAACACTTCACTGTGGTTACGTAATGTTATACGCCGATCCTCTTGGACAATCACAGCAGCTGTGTTGATGTTGACTTCAGTCAGAGCAGAAACCGAAACACCAGGCCCACCTTGCTTAACACTGACAAGTCGGCCTTCTTTGAAATCCTTGAACCACCTAAACACTGTTGCATGAGGTAGTTCTTCAGCTTTTCATAAGTTTCGGTGGCTGTATGGTTTAAACGAAAACAGAATTTGATTGCGCTGTACTGCTCCTCTCGCATCACCTCCATTGTCTGGTATGCGAAATGCACGTAGGGTCTACAAAATAGAGCATTACTACCAACTTACCAATACGAGAGTGCTGCCGGCTACCAACATTATACATAAAAACCCACTCTTTTCAAATATTTATGTTACAGATACGAAACTATCATGGAAGCTACAGGAAAAAATCAGTCTCAGTCTTTGTTGATCAGCCCTCGTAAATAAAATTAAAACGTCTAGTGCATAAGATTTTTCTTTAACGTGTGGAGTTATTGGATGAAGAATAATTGAACTGCTGTATTTTATGAGACAAATTCAGAACAGTATATGAACATTATCTTAAACCCTTCCTTTGACATGCTGTCTAAGAAAAAGAGCAAACTTGTTTACTTTCAGTATGAAGTATAATGACCAACTATGCTAAATTCCATACAAGTGACCAAGAACGTGCTTAGTGATAGTGTGATCAGCAGGGGAATATGGCCAACTTGTTTATCCAGATTTTAACATGTGTTAATTTTTATTTATGGGAAATCCAAAACAAAAAGCCTACGGCAGCAATCATGAACTATTGAGGGCCAACTTTCTTCATGACAATGCTTTATTGCTGATAACACTTCTTCCCTCTTAAAATGCTATATCCATGCCAGTAAAGTGATATCCTTATGGTTGTGAGTAGAAAAAATATTTGATCACCACTGTCCAGAAATTTCAAGTTCTAATGCTGCAATAAAAGTAATTAAATTTCACTGGGGCCGTACAATTGATATAAGTGGCTGTGATTTTTTTGAATTTTCTCTAAGTTAATAAATTCTAAGAAGAGTTTGCACTTTTCCTTCCTTAATGCTTCCATTCTTTGCTGTTACTGATGCTAATTTTTGCCCATCACGCAATAAGGCTACTCACCCAAATGCTTAATAAATCCAGTTTAATAGACTATGTGCAATTAAGGCTACATGAGAAGAAGACTATGTGCAAATAAGAGTACATGGGAAGAAAAAAGGAAATTAATTATAAACCTCCAAGTTGTACCTAAACAAACCATAAGTAAAGTTCATATTTAGTCTTTGAACATTGGTGAGATATGTGATCATATTTTTGGGTACTTTTGAACAGCATTGTACATTTTTAGGTTCCTATCACCAAATATAATATAATCAGTACTTATATAAACATATATAGTTATGTAGACATTTTGGACTTATTTTAAATTCTGGAAACAATGAGAATTCAACGATTTTGGTTTCTAGGTGTACCCATTGTAAAATTGACATGCTGTTTAAATAATGACAGAATTTTTACTAATTTTGTCTTTAGATAAGATACATAAATTTGTTTATTTAAAAGATTTATATTTATTTATTAAATTTTCATAAACATGTAAACAAGGTTGTTTCATATTACAAATTTCCAGAAGTAAGATATAGCATCAGTTTTCATAAATAAGAATATAAATTTTCCTTAAAAGAAGCTTTACAGTAGAATATTAAAGGCCTAGTATAATATCTATTGCAGTAGTAATTTAGTCTTAGCAATAATTATATCCAGTGTGATTAACAAGCATAAAATGCATTAAAATCCGGGTTACATGTATTTTGTGGTTAAGACTTTGAGTTATAGAAGGAATGATATAGAGAATGGTTGCAATTTAATTAGTACAAGTTTTTTTTTCTTTTTTTTTTTTCTCCCCCATCTCTCAATGTACACATTCCATTGAACAATGAAGACAAATTGTGAAACTGTCACTGAAGAAAGGAAGGTAAAAGCAAAATAAGAATAAATATAAAAATAGTATTGTACCATTTAATCACTTTTAAGAGTGGGTGGTGTGCTTGGCATTGCAGCTTGATTAAAATTTTGCTATATTTTTCTATAATTTCCAGGATACGATCAATTTTCCATGATAAAGTCTATATTTTCTATCAGTAGATTGCCATGTCTTCCATAAATACTCATCTTTACCCAAGTGCAGAGATCTAATAACTGTTTGAATGTTAAATGCTATTCGCACTATGAGCATGTCAGCTTGTGCATATTTTTTAAGCTTTTAACATTGCAAACCAGCTAGTAAAATTCCTATAGAAAATGAATTATTTAAAGTCACCACAAGTGACCAAAGTTGTTCAGCATTCTTTGAGTTGGTCTTGAGAAAAAACTCAAAAAAAAAAAAAAAAAAAAAAAAAAAAGCTGTATTAGCTGGGAATTGAGTTTCAGATGATGTTTGTAAAGCACGTGCAGAAATTTCAGTATTCTGTTGAAAAATGACATTAATCTGGGATTCATACTTGCCTATAGCATTGGTATAAGAAATATGATAAACGTTTGAACAAAATTTTGCATTTTTAATGTTCAAAACTATAGAGTTCATGTGTTTTTTAAACAAAAAAAATCATAGGGTATTGAAGCATCGTATATAAGGATTTGAAATAGGAGCACATGTTTATGCTACAGATCATTGATGTTCCATTACAGTGTTCATATTCAATATCCTACTTGAGTCACAATGCCTATTGAGTAGTTTTGTGGGTTTTTTCTCATTTCAGAAGGTGAATTTGCAATAGTCTACTGGTCTCCAAGCTCAAATATAGCTAATAAATGTGCATTATTCATGGATTACCACTCTGTTGTTCCAGGAAATAGATAAATGTTATATCCTATATTAATGTATTTAAACTGTCATGCTAACTCCATTTACTTACATAATAATGGGATGTTTCTGAAGCTAATTGGTTTCATCATCAACTGTTGACCAACTACTTGAACTGGTGACTGGATTCCAAGATGCTTTGGTGGTGGTTTCTAATGGTTCTAGTAGGAATTTGCTGAGTAGGAACCTATTAGAACCATCAGAGACCACCACAAAAGCATCTTGGGATCCAGCCGCCAGTTCAAGTAGTCGGTCAACAGCTGATTATAGAAGCAGTTAACTTCCGAAACATGTCCTAGTGTTATGTAAGTAAATGGAGTTAGTGTGAACAGGCTGAGTGAACATGTTGAATATATTAATGTAGGATATATTACCATTCCATTATCTACAGCTTGTTAAGTACAATTTATTCACTTAAATGTTATATATTTACCTCAGTGAAACAATTGAATTACAAACTTTACCTGGAAGATTACCCTAAAATTTCTCTTGTTTCCTGTGATTGTGTGGGAAAGAGAACAAGATAAAGCAAATTTATCCCTTTTTAGTTTTCTCATGCCAATGCTATTTATATGAATCAAATTTAAGTCTATACAAGTACAATGAATATAATCTCAGTCAGTTCTGGACTAGGCCTATTTTAACTGCTACAGTTGTGTTCATGTTTAGGGAGTACAAATAGGAGATCTGAAATACCGCTTGATTTATACTGTAAATGTTGCCATAGTTGGTATCAGGATGGGGCTATTGTTGAATGTATAATGGATTGTCTATTATATGATACAGTTACAGCTGAAACACAGTTTGTCCCATAAGGGCTGGAAGGGAGCAAGGCAGAAAGGTGCATGAATTGATATTGTCATATGTTACCAGCTGTTTCTATCTTGTTCTGTTTAGGGTGCATCCTTAGTGGTACAATGTGTCACACTTGCTTATTTACCTGGCATTGGCATTATAATATGTGCTGGAAATGGCCACCATTCTCTTTCAAACAGATTGGAAACAAAGTCCTGTTGTTTTTAAAAGTCTGGGCAACCATGTACTGATGTAAGCCAGAATTTCTTGGAATGTAATTTGCTTCAGTGCATTGATGAATTGTAGTCTGTTTTGGTATGATCACCCATTCAGATAACCCCATAGAAAGTAGTTCGATTTTGGTGGTCAAAATATTTTCAAAATACCAAAAGTTTTCCCCATAAAAGCACTGAATTTCAGTCATACTGCTGTAGGGAATATGGTATATTTTACCATCCTGCTGGATATATCTAGTAGTATGTTCCACATCATCTTAACTGATTCATGAATTGATTTAAGAACTTTCAAAAAATAAGACATTTTTAAAAAATTCTGTTGGAACTGACACAGTGAAGCTTGTTAAATGTAAATATAATTAATCTGTCATCTAACACACTCTTATGCTTCACTTACTTTTAAATATGGTGGGACTGGTTTTGAAGATACATCCTCTCCATCTTGAACCAACTTGACAACTGTTATGAGAAACTAACATCTATGAGAACCTGTGGCTCTGTCCTGGTGGTGTTTTTTTCTTTATAAACTGGAAATTGGTATTACATTCTCCTATAATATCGAAATTCATAAGATGATCCCTTTCTGTGTGAATGTAAATCTTCTCCCATGTGTACAATTCTATACGTCCATGTGCTTCTTTTAGTAATTTTATTTCTCTTTTGATGTCGTGATTATCTTTCCAAAAAGCAGTGGCACACCATGGAGAGGATGTCTCTTTGAAACCGGTTCCACCATATTTAAAAGTAAGTGAAGCATAAGAGTGTGTTAGACGACAGATTAATTATATTTACATAATTCATGAATGTTTGAAAGATTTCCACATACTGGATATTGATGTATCCAGACAAGTGAAACAATGCCTTGTGATGTAGAGTATTGTGAAAAATTTCACAACAAATGTCAGACCTGATTCATATGCTATTCATCTCAGAAACTCCATGGCAGATCACAGTAGACACTTTTTCACATTCTAAATAGTTTTATAGACAGTCTTGGATGTCCAATTTCATATGCATCCGTTGTTCCAGGTGTTTTTTTTTATAATGGTGTTTAACAGCCATTTTTACTACTGTGGCACCACAGGCGGTGAACACCAGTGATACATGAAATGAAATAATATGATATATTAGGAAAGGATTTTTTAAGGAAGGAAATGGTGTATTGATAACCATACTTACCTCCTAAAACAAGATCGTGGGTTTGATCCCGGCCAGGACTGATGGATTTTTTCAGGTGTAAAAATCTTAAGTATGGCTTCCTTTGGAAGGGAAGTAAAGCCAAGGGTCCCATGTCATACATTTACAGAATGATAAAGAACCTCAAACCTGAGTAAAGAAGCCTGTGAGCAAAATTTGTTGGCCTTTTTGACTTCCTTTGGAAGAGAAGTAAAGCCAAGAGTCCCATGTCATACATTTACAGAACGATAAAGAACCTCAAGCCTGAAAAAAGAAGCCTGTGAGCAAAATTTGTTGGCCTTTTCAAGCCCCCATTTGAATGGGATGCTGATGACCTGAGATGTTAAAGATCATCCATAAATAAACCAAATAAAAAGTAATTCATATGTATCCAACAGGTCCCTCTAGTTTTCAGTTTATTTGCCAAGGCAAGACTGGATGGCTTTGAAGGTAGATGCTGGCCTCCAAATTTTCTTATAAATTCCTGTTGCCTTTAGTTATTTGTTTTTCAATATGTGTGCACAATAAACACCCACTCCTCTGTAGAATAACATGTTATCCACCAGTTTTGTTCACAGATCACACTAATAAATAATGCAAACTTCAATCGTTTTCTGCTGACACACACAACTATATGCACTGTGGAAGATAGGCAGCTGCAAGAGGACCAATCACCATTTAACATATTGCTCTGGCAACAACATGGTGCCGCCTATTCCTTCCCCTCCATTCCACACAAATTGAGCTTTATGGAGTTTATGTTTCTTTGCAATATCTTTGTTATTATCAAAGTCATTACCAAAATGCCATGTAAAGTAGTAAATGAGACACATGAACATTTATGCATCAACATTCCTGCACATTATGGTGCTTTCAGCACCTGCTGCCTTGAGAAAGTACGTCATCTGTAGAAATATACAGTCTCTCTGAATGAAGCTAGAAGTGGTAATAGTTATATAGTTGTCTACATATTACCAATTGTTTTCTTGTAGGCAGTAATCCACATGTTTATGGATGAGTGTTATAACTATGATTATTATATTTCCCAAGATAGGCATTTATTGCTGTAGATGTTTTGAAGATACAAATATGTAGGGAAAGTTACAGTATTTCTGAGGATTCAGGATAGCATTTGTCATGGAATACCATAAATTTCTAATGCAGAACTGCTGAAAGTGATGGCATATTTCTTTCTACTTGAAAAAAGAAATTTCAGAATATTCAAATAAATAGATGAAATGTACTAATTATGCATAAACAGAAACTAAACAAAAATATTTGTTCCTTATAACTGCTGATAGTGACCAGTCTTATTAACTGAGATATGCAATGATGCTGTTGCTTCACTTGTTACACTAGTGTTGACTTTCTTTGTGCATAGAATCATTTTCAGAAAAATTATATAACAGAGAGCAGTGTTTATTTTTCATCTCTTACGTATTCACTTATTCAAACACAAAATTTTGCAAATGTACCCAAATGCTGTGAAATGCACATATATGCTCAACCATTAATGGTGTTCAAGTGTTATAAATATTAATAAGTACTCTTTATTACAAAACATATAAACATATGGTTAAACAAAGAACCAAAATACAAATGTATTTAATGTATTTATTTAATTTATTGGTTTTTAGTTTAGGTATATATTCTGAGTGAGCTGTCAGTGACATAAGCTGGTATTTCATGCTCAGTCGTAACCACTAGTCACTATGAAGTATTTTTAGCAAATATTAATGCATCTTTTTAATTTGATTCTAAATTGTGCACCTCTCTTGCATTATGTTGCACTATTGAATGTTGATGTGATTCAAGCAATGTCATGGCTGATGCTTGATTGATTTTGCTTTGTGCAGCTTGTGTTCATGTATATTCTTACATATCATAGTAATAATAAAGGGAAAATGATATACCTAAATGATCATATGTATATTAATATCAAATGTGTGTGTGTACACTGTTATGCACAATATTTTTGTGATGAAAAAACCTTCATTATACAGAGGGGAAAAGCTAAACAACAAACTGAGAAGCTTGCATGGGACACCAAAACAATTTTTTCTTCTAATACCATATTTTCTTATGAAGCATTATTTGTTGAAAACACTACCTTTTAATTAATGTAAATCATTTACCTTGACAAGGTTTCATAAAGGTCAGTAGCTTAGTTTTTACAAATTATTAAACACAAAAGGATTGTGTTTAATAGTACCTGCTGCTACAACTAACTTGGCCACCAATTCCTCATGTGTTTCAATGGGGGTCTCATAAACAAGATTATACATTGACCCCAGACAAAAAAAGCTCAGAGGAGATAAATCAGAAGATTGAGGGGGTCATCATATAGAATCTCCTCTGCCAATCCACTTCCTCAGAAATTGTTCATTTAAGTATGTACAAACCATGTCAATTAACTGACTCTAGGTGTTGGGTCAAACCATACAATAAAATGCAAACTTACAGCAGTCATTACATCTGAAAAATGCATACACCCATCTATCTAGTGATTTGAAAACGCCTCATAGGAAAATACGATATTATAAAGAAGGTATGTTTTGATGTCTCATGCAAACTCTCAAAGATTGTTTGTTTAATTTTTTCCCCTCTCTGTATAAAACTTAATCTAAGGCATCTGTTTTGATGATTGCTTAAATTTGATCATAAATGTTCAGAGTAAAAGTTGTGAATATTTTTTTGCTAGGACTAAGATTAATGCTGTAAAATGGTTTATCATCAAATAATTATTGGTTATGCTGGAGTGTGTTGCTGAATGAGTTCTGGGATGAGTAACAAAATCTCATTACATGATAATGTTATTACTTGCAGCTTATTTTGAATGTAGAGTGCTATTTGTTGGAACTTGTTTGGTTGTCATGAAGTATTTTTTTTTTTTTTTTTTAATATTGTTTAACTCCTGTTTTTACTGCTGAGGCATCACAGGCAGTGGACACTGGTGATACATGAGATAAAATGATGTACTGGGAAAGTATTTTTTTTTTAAAGAAAGGAAATGTTCCAGGCCAAAAATTAGGTTACCTCCCCAGCATTTGCCATTTATGAGAACTGAGGGAAAATTGGAAAAACCCTTGGTCAGGGAGAATGGTCATGACAGGATTCAAATCTCAAACTCCCGCTCACGAGTCCACGCCCTAACGACCTCTGCCACCCGTGGCATTTTCATGGAAGTAATTGCAGAGATCTCATTTAAATTACATATTTGTTATTGAAGGTGTGACTAAAAGTGCCTTCCATATGAGCATTTTATGGGCAGATAATTTTAGTGCTGATTCATTAGAATTATTCTGTATGTCCAAATAGAAATGCCAATATTTTTATGTTGAAATTATTTTGAGTACTTTAATTTGATTGCAGAATACATTAATATGAAAATCATTAGGTCCCTCAGCAATATGTGGCTCATTGTTAGACAATTCTAATTATTTCAAATGCAGAAGGTAGTGACATTTTATATAATTTCGATATACACAGGAGTTTACAAATCAGATCTGTTGTTTTGCATTGTTGCTGTGTGCAAGATATGTATGCTTGAAAGAAGTTTATTTATAATTAAAATATTGTAATACTTTTAAAATTCTCTGGGTCAAGTTAGTGATTCAGATATTGGGCCAGCCAAGGAATTATCCAGCTTTCACTAGCAAAATAAAAAGTCTATAATGGTGAATGCTCTGTCTTCCACACTGATTTTGTTCTCTCTCTGGAAAGAGGCACGCAAAAATGTAAATAATTTAATGAAATAATTAGAAAAATTAGAAAATTATGAATTAATAATTTGTTTTTACCTAACCTGAATTTCATAATAAATTCTGAAAGTAATGTTCATTTTGTTTGCATATTTGATGTCTCTGAAGAAAGATTTGTGACATTTGATTTGTTATTTCACTGAGCACTCTCGTGATTTTATTTCCTAGGGCCTCAGTGTTACTTGGATTGCTACTGTAAACTTTCTGTTTTAGATTTCTCATAAAAATTGTGCCTATCTTAGGTAACAAGCTGACCATAGTTCCCTGCTGATCACTCTGCCACTGAACACATTCTCAGTCACTTGTATGGATTTTAGTAAATTGGGCGATTACACTTCATATTGAAAGTAAAGAAGTTGCTCTTTTTCTTAGTCAACATGTAAAAGGAAGGGTTTAAGATAATGTTCATATACTGTTCTGAATTTGGCACATAAAATACAGCAGACCAATTATTCTTCAACCCACACCATAAACCTTGAAGAAGAACCTTATACACTAAATGTGAATTCTTTGTGTCCCAATGGCATGTTTTCTATTAATTTATATATTCACTAAGGTGAACTCAAGCTTCATCATTCATGATTTTGAAGAAAAAGTTTGTCTCCATTATACACAGTTGATAACATTTGACAAGAGAAGTTAAGGAAACAGGATTCATGTCAATTACCTTATGAACCATTGACACTTTGTATGGGTAAAATTGAAGGATTTTTAAGCCCTTTCAACATTGATCTCTTCAGTATGCTACTTTTCTGATAGAGCCAGCAGGGGGTTTATAAGGACTTACTTTAATCCCTAATCATATATACCAAGTGTCTCTTCTATAAGGACTATCTTTACTGAATGCCCTTTTCTGTTTGAAACAGAACCTTTTTCTCACCACTTTTAAACAAAGTTTAGAGATGCAGTTTTGATGATAGCATTGACTCTTTAAAATGCTTTGTGCTCACTTGTCATAACTTATTTCTATCCTTTCCTGAGGTTTAACCCAAGATAAGATAGGCACGCAGCAACTACAAACAGGCTGGTTTCTCATCTGTAAAAGTAAGTCTCCACAATAAGTCAAATAAGTCTGTAGGCTGAAAAGCATTTAAACTATGATTATGGCTTAACTTTATGATAACTGCCACTTTCCAACTAGCATAAGATTATATCTCCTATTCGCATGCTATTGCAGACAGCACACACCATATGAAAAGGGGGAAGGACTGCGAGACAAACACATTTACTGTTAATGTGGTCTCACTTTGCCCATAAAACAAGCGTAGTCTCTTGACACTGTATTTTAATCTAAGGCCTGGTATATTCATATATTTGAACTTTGAAAATAAATAATTAATCTGAGATTACTTGACTAGTGTCAAAACAAACAAATCAAAAAGGAAATGGTGATAAAGAAAGATGAAGCATGCATCACTTGGTTGATCTTCATTAACCACATGAGAATTCTCATAGTTTATGGGTAAAGAAACATTTCTATACTATTACAATGAAGAAATAATCCATTACTTTCCATTCATGAGAACTGCTTGGTTGACATCATTTGCTTGTTTTTCATGCATTTCATTCAGAATTATGTTTCAAATTTAAAGCCTGAGATTAGTGCATTTATTTTAATTTTAATATTCAGAATTTTTAGAATAGGTAAAAATAGAGTAAAATCAGTTTTATAATGTGCTAATAATCCTTAGAAGAGTTGGTATCAAACCATCATAATTATCATTGTAGTTCTAAAGTTACTATTTTTGGCCTGAAGCTTATAAGATTTATTTTGTGTAAATAGAATAATTATAAACATTTGCTTTTTATTAATATCCTGCGCCATTTGTCTAGCATAATGATTTGAATACTCATGCTGAATGAGTGATTTTTATAATATGTGAGACCGATGGACCAGAAGTGCTAGAGCCACCATAAAGTCTGCAGCTATGATTGTTGTGTAAGTTACTACTAACACTTAAAACACTCAAAAGGCACATTTACTCACCATTATAGCAAGATGCTGAAACCTCCTACTTTCATTTTCCGTACATTTCTGGCATCAGCCTTTAAATGAACCATTACCCTCCGCAGTTCTCTCTGAGATATAGAAGAAATTTCATTACAGATGTTATTTTTCAGTTCATCTAATGTGTGTGTGGATTTGTCTTGTACACTTTTTTCCTTTAATGCCCCTCAGAGATAAAAATTACAGGGCATTAAATCGGGGGGCCAAGGGCCATGTGTGATGATTCTATCTTTGAATATTTCATGAATTGCAAGGAGACATGGGCTGTATGTGCTATTGGAAAGTTGTAAATTTACATTCCCTTACAGTTAATTCACAGAAAAAGATTGCAAAATATTTTGCACATACCTATCAATATTTAATTGTTTCTTCAAAAAAATAGGGCATATTATTTTCTTGCTGCTTATAGTACACCACATTGCTGTCTTTTGATCATACAGGGGTTCCTTGTGAAGCAGGTTAAGTTTTTCTGAACTCCAATATTGGTTGTTTTGTGAATGAACATACTTAAGTGAAACCATGATTCGTCGATAAAGAAAAGTAGATTAGGGTCTGTTTCAACATCATGCATACTATTGAAAATCCTTCACAAAATCTACTCCTGGATGCAAGATTACCCATTTTAAGTTCTTGCACTAGAGTAATTCTATAGGGTTTTAATTTCAGTAGCTTTGTAGCTGTTCGAATAGAGGAATAGAAAATTACTGTTTGCTGAGAAAGACATGGAAGTGATTTCTTAGGGGAATATTTCAGAGCATGTCCAATGTTTAAAGTTTCTTCTGTGAGTACTAAATGTAGCTGTTTAACTTTTTTATTGGGAATACTTCCAGTTTCATGAAATTTATTTATTAATCTATGAATCAAACTTTAATTTGGAAGTTGGATATCAGTGAATCTCTCTTTAAATAATCTCTGTACATCATACATCATGAGCTGATTCTGTACGCACATTTGAATTGTAAATAAATGCTCTTTGGGGAATAAGAGTACCTGAATTGAACCATATTAACATTATTACTACACTGTATTATACCATCTAATGAATACTTAATACATACTCACACAGCACACAAGAACATGTTCATACATTTCTAAAGTTAAACTCACATTGGCTTCCCCCCTGGCTCCACAGCCAGCTTTCAAGCACTGGAATGAGATGAGAAGTGGTGAAATTGGCCAATTGCACATGTAGCTGTCCCACAAAGGAAAAATCACCTAGTAGTCTCAAATATGATCCAAGCAGGATTTAAAGCTGCAGCCTCTTTATTTGTAGTGTTTAATGTCCATTTTGTCTACTGAAGCATCACATGTCATGGACACTGATGATGCACAAGGTGAAATTATAAGTTTGGATAGGATATTTTTTATTGGGAAGAAAGCATTTATAGGCCTAAGTTTAGGATAACTTCCTAATATTTGCCATTGAGGACTGAGGAAAACATGGAAAAACCCTTGAATTAGGGAGGACAGTCCTGACTGAAATTGGAACTGCAGCCTGCTACTCACAAATCAGTACCTTATGACATTGGCCACACAAGTTAATAGGATGCAATTATGGAAATATTATTTTCTTTAATGGTGTTAAACAACCATTTTTACTACTGTGGAATCACAAGTGGTGGACACTGATGATACATGAAATGAAAAGATAAATGGTAAATAATTTTGTTTTGTAATAGAAAGAAGTGTTCCAGCATTAAGTTTAAGCATTTGCTAGTGATAAGGATTGAGAAAACCTGAAAAAAAAACTCAGTTAAGGAGAATGGTCCTGGGAGGAATTGCCTGTTCACATGCCCATGCCGAGCAACCTAACCACCCATGTCAGTATTGGAAATGTAGTGTCAGTTGTGAAGCTAACATGTTTAATTATCAAGAATAACATTTGATTTTTGAACTCTGGATTATATCATGCATGTAATTATTTTTATGCTTAATAACTAAAGTTTTGGAATCACCTGCATCATTACAGTTCAAACATTTGCTACAGAAACAAACACTGACTAATTAAAATGAAAGTAATAGGCAAAGTTTTCAGTGTGATTTCAGCATTTACCATTAGAGATCTGGTTCGGCTCAGAACATGCATGTAATATTTGCTAGAAGAAATCTTTTATTTTTCTAACAATATTTAATATATGAATAACTGAGGTACAAGACAAATTATAACCATTATCATTACCAATAATTTGAAAGGAAGAATCAGACTTGGAAAATTTGAGTCATGACCAGGATTCAAATCATGGAACTTGGCCTTCTGTGCCAACTCTCTTAACCAACTGAGCTGCCATGTCCATCTCCAAGCACAAAACCATGAACTTCTCTCACCTGATTGTGTGTATCCCAGAGACCCCCCAAAATATTTTTTTACTGTCAGAGATTTATTCATTAAGATGCAACTTGTAATTCTGCTAGTACTTTATACCCAGGCTTCCAGTTTAATCACCAACTATATAGGGGTATGATAATTTGTTTGATTGAATCGAACCTAAACTCTCTTTCGACAACTAACTTGTTTAAATGTAGTACATGTTTTGCAGACCATTGTCTATATCCTCAGCTACCTATCCATAGTGTTAAGGTTCAACTCAATCACATATATTATCATTTGATTTGCTTCACTGTGCAATTTCAGATTACATTTTAATTGTATATAATGGTAATTTATATATAGAAATATTTCTTTTACACTACCTGTATGTAGAACATTAATTGGAGAAATTGAAAAAATGTGGGTCATGACTGGGATGTGAACCACAGATCTTCAGTCTTTCATGCCATAGCCCTTATCAACTGAACTGCCATGTCCTCAAGCACAGAACCCAAACCTCTCTCACTTGATTGTATATATCCCAGAAATTTTCCAAAGTTCCTTTACAATGGGAAATTGATTCCTTAAGAAGAAACTCATAATGTTAAGAGTACTTTAGACGGCTTCTAGTTAAACTATGATCTACATAGGGGTTAATTTACATATAGAAATTAGTATTTTCACACTAGCCCTGTGTAGGACATTAGCAAGAAAGGAAGAATAATACTTTAAAATTTCATCCGGCCAGGGCTTGTATTTGAGCCATGTCTGCTTCCTTTCCAACTATATATAATCATCTTTAATTTTTTGATAGAACTAAAAATCAAATATCATGCAGTTTGAAATATGAATTAAACAAGTGATTCTAATTATTTCATAATTTTATTTGTCATGATAGTGTGCTGCAGTATTCAATGAATAATCAGCATTTTAGAACTTTATTGAAAAATATATATGTACTGTGTTCCAATGATGAGAACTTTCCTGAGAGGTGTGTGCAAAATTAGCCACCACAGTGTTATTTGTATTAGGTTATGACTCAGTTTTCCACATATCATTAAGATTTAAAGACCCTCTTAAAAAACAGGCTCTAATGCCTGCAATGCTGAATGCAAGATGTATATAACAGTGAACATATGAACAGAGATTACTATATACTGTTTGTATATAAACAAGAGATAACCAATAGGATACATTTAGAAGTAAATTAAAAATACTGTCAGCTTCAGGCAACAGGATTCAATCACACAGATTAGTACAGTTTAAAACAATGTTCTGTTGACATTTTGGAATTAAAGTTGGTATTGTGATAATATTAAAGAATAAACAATGTAATGAAAAATTACCTTATACACCTGTGCAAGATCTGAATAAGAGAAAGATTTCAGATTCACTCTGTCCTTTCTAGAAGCAGCATCAGTAGCTGAAAGTTCCATGATGATGGAGCCAATTAAATTGAACACAATTTCCTCTCATTCCCAGTATTCATTTTCCAGGTTTTCTGATGTGATGGTAGTAGCCTTCCTAGTATTTAGAAATCACATCATCTACACCCTGTGTCATTAAGTCCAAAAGTCATAACAAGGACGTTTCTCGTGATACATTATGTTCCCTTACAAAGATCTCAACTTTAGCCCATGTCAACTCAGTTGGGTTAAGGTCACACATGTATGATAGTAGCCTAATTACTGTATGACCATGGCTTTTAAGGGGCGTATCTAATTTAAAATTTTTCTCTGCATGATTGGGTTAAGGTCACACATGTATGATAGTAGCCTAATTAATGTATGACCATGACTTTTAAGGGATGTATCTAATTTAAAATTTTTCTCTATAGGCTTTTTTGCCATCATTAATTCACAAGCATGTAGCAATACATCCATTGTGGATGATCCATTTCCAACTTAATTGCATGTTTGGAAGGGGATTTGTCCAATTGTATATTTTTGTATGGGAAGCTATTCAGTACCACATCATTTAAGAGCAGGCTGTTTAATAAATTTTCCCTTTCCTAACTCTCAAAGTTGGTACTATTCATTTGTTCATTTCCTGTCTTAGTCATGCTCTGTCAGCTGATGTAATACTTTTCTGAATGACTCTTCTCCCCAAGGAAAGTGAATTTTCTCTCATTTGTCTGGAAGTAGTATAAGGGTAATTAGGTATGCTCTTTTTCTCAGTGTAAAATTCTTGCACTGTTCATCTTATTATGCCTAGATCAACCTCATTTAAGCTTACATTTCTTTCTTGTGGTTTCATTCGATGTTTACCCGGCATATGTAAAGATGATAAGGGATCTTCTTTCTTTGTGTACAATTCTGGTGCAACATCTTTAATTTGCTAGTAGATATGCCAGCATATTTAGCCGCTCCTTCTGATGCTTGGAGGAGAGGAAGGCCTAGTTGCTTTGTTTACACTCCTAATCATAGGTTTTAAAGTTGTTTCTTTTATTACTGGACATTGAATACACCAATATAGAACACACTATCACCCTATAAAACACTGCTCCAGATGAAAATCACTGGGACATTAAGATTGTTCAATTTTAGTAATATTCATAGTAGAGCAATCAGTGGTCTTCTCAAGTTGATATGTACTGTTGTTCCTGCCACTCTCCTCCAGACTGTAAACCATATTCCAGAGAAGTTCCTGTCAGTGGAACACAGTAGAAAACTTCCAATATACTGAACCCTTTGGGAAACATACCTCAGGCCTGAGATATTTGAATGAAAAAAGGATCCACAATGGCAGACAAACTTTGGGTTTCATTAGACAAAACTTAGATAATACCCTGCAAGTAAAATACCTGTATTATATATACTTAATATTTATATTGTTTTGACAGGAGTGTTACTGCCTTCCACTTTAATCAACTTCTTATAAAATGCTTTGGTAAAAGAGAACAAGTCATAGATATGGTCTTTCTTTCTGATGATAAACTTTTAGGGCTTCTAAGACATACACTTTGTTCTCTGTAGAAAATATCTTTACTTTTAAAAGGAAAAAACACTACACTACTTCATAAATGCATGCCACTTAACATTGTATATCATTCATTCAGCATTGCCTCCCATCCCTGAAAAATACAGTGTCCACATATAAATGCATTATGGAGAGAAAAATTAATATAGAAATATTATTTTAACCACAGCTAAGTTCAAATAAGTAATTAACTTGAATATACACAGAGTGAGAAATTGGCACATTTTCAGCATTATATACATAGAGAAAATTTATCAAACATATAACTCACATAATATAAACATGTCAGCATGTCTGCCTACAAATTTGGAGGACTTGTGTTTAAATCCTATAAGGCAAGTTGCCTAGGTAAGGTTTTTTTCTAGAGCTTTTCCTTGCCCTGAAAAGCTGAATGCCAGGTAAATTGAGTGTTGGGATGTGAGTTCTGAGCTCATTTTCTCACACACTTCATTAAAAGTTCAAACACTTTAGACTTAGTTGTTAAAAGGAATATTAAACATCTAATTTAATATAATCATCAACTCATTTATCTTTGTATAAAGGAGATAAATTTTTTAGTCCATTGTATGATAGCAATTATATAGCATTCAAATAACTTTATATTTCCATATTATTGACAAGAAATCTTCAGCTGCAGCAAATTCTAATTTAATAAAACATTTTGTAAAAGCATATTGTGCATTTTCACTTGAAGATGCTTGCAGCTAGTGTTGATGGAAAGTTACAACAAGATTTAGAGAAAAGTTTGATTAACAGACGAGTACAGAATTTTGACCAGTTAAGAATAAGCGAAGTGTTAAAGATAAAAATGACATTTCAGAGGAAAAAAAGCATGTCTCTCTAGGATTGATAAATTTGCCACATTATTCTATTATGTAGCTACCAAAAGAAAGAGGGATTTGAAAGCCAGTAACTTAGAGTAAGAAAAGCATTTATGCATATAAATATAAAATAACTGCAGTTCATGCATTATGGCTAAAAGACCCTCATAAATGCAAATATCTGAGAATATATTAAATCTGTATAGTGCCTGGTTATATTTTGCTTTCTAGCAAGATATAGTTTTATTTTCCTGTTGGAAACTAATTCCTATATTAGCCAAATTCTGAAAAACTTCAGAACCTCAGCCTTTATGAAGTTCTCTTTTATGACAAAAAGTGTATTTCATGTGTTAGCAGAATAAGAGAGCAATTGGCTCCATATGTTGAAAATATTGCTGCCAAGAGTGTTATGTGGAGATAAAACAATTTTTTAGAAGAATTAATAGTGTAAGAATAGCAATTAACCATTTTACAAGATTCTGCCTTCCATATATGTATAATTTGAATTTTCCTTCTGTGTTGAAAGAGAAGGTCATCAGTAAGGCTCTATGGTGTCCATAAGGTTCCAGCCATATCTTATCTAAAAGGATGGCTGAAGAAGGGGCCTACAAAGCAAATCTCAACATATGTGAGGAGGTGAAAGAAAATGTAAGATAGCATATTTCATCCATCAATATCTTACAACTCTGCAGAGTTGGTCCTAATATGTTTTAAGAAGAAACCAAACTTGTGTGGACAGATTTCCATTTCCCCAATTAAGTTCAGTAATTGGTAATATGCTAATAAATAATTTTATCTATCATTTTATTGCATTAGTGTGCCATTCTTGGGAGTGGAGTTTGCAGTGACTATTACCAGCACCACCAGGAAATAAGAGATGCATGTAGAAACTTCTTAATATTATATAAAGGTGTAAAATATTTCTGTCTTCAAGATGTACAGTATTCTCAGTAAAAAGTGAACCCACATATGAAACCAATCATAAGGATATTGGAACATTATATTTCATTTTTGGTGCATGAGCAAGAATACTAGGAACCTCTTTAAGAATTCTTTAATTTAATACCTTATATTAAATTAACAAGTAACACCATAAACATTTTTAACAAATGAAGTATGGAAATCTGTGCATGCAGGAAATTATTTTAATGATTACTTTCTAGTTTCACATATTCAGGTTGTTTTAACCACTTTCATCAATGGAGATTGTCAATCTTGCTTGGAGCTCTGCTTAAAGCTCTGTAGCACCAAAAACTTTCTTGTATCCATATTTTTATATTGAGATTTGATTGCTTTATTTTTTTAATTACATCCTTATTTCCTATATCACACATGATCATAAACACTCGAGGCATTCCTAACACATAATCATGCAGATGCACATTTGTGTTGTAATGTTGGCAATCTTGCCAAAAGAAATTGCTAAAGGAAGCATGTTCCATGATTGTTAAAAATATAGTTATTATTAAAGGATAATAGTCCATCTCAGTGAATTAATTAATATTTGTAATAATCATTGTATTAATAAAGGTCCATACACAGCATAAGCTGAATTAATTCTTTCTTGGAGTTATGGTGGATATATAGATTTGAATTTGCAGCAATATCCCTGTGTTGTTTGACACACATTTGACTTCATTGATTTACTTCTTTTTTATTTTTGCTTCCTCTTCTAGTTGGAATTACAGGCATTCTCTTGCAAATAATCTTGTTTTTATTTTTCAGTGTCTCATAAATCTGACTTGCCACACTTAAGGCATAGTGTGATTTCTTGCCTGGTACCTTATTCTTTTCACTTGCCTCAGAGACCACTAGGAATGGTCTACCAAGTTGCAAATTCCTGGAAGTAAATACAGTGTATCAGAAGTCAGGTAAATATATTGTCAGTACTTTTAATTTTTTTTTTTTTTTTTATCTAGAAAAGAATCCAATTTGAGCACAAATTAATGCTAATGATTGCTTTCCCAGAAATAGCTAAAGGTACACTTACAAACCAGAAACATGGAGTTATATGGCAGAAATTTGAGGAATGCTGTTTTTAATACACAGTTTACCTGCTCACATATCATTTAATATATGTTAAATGAGTACAAAATAAGAATATAACAATATGACTTGATTCCAGCTCAAGTTCTACCCTAGGCCAATATTGAAACACTTACCTTCACAACACTTTTAACAAACACAATGGTAATAATCACATTTCTAACATACAAATTGCTAAACAAATTTAGTACAAATCAAAAGTTTTCTCTCCTCACAGACCACACCCATTTATTCTTAACTCTGTACAAATATTTCCCCAAATTCCTAATTTGACTTTTATCATCAACCATTTCCTTTGCTGCAATTTGCTTATTTAACTTTACCATATATCAATTGTTATCTACATTCCCTTGTTCCTGAACATTCAAACAGAATATGCTCTACATTTTCCACATTTCCACATATTGAACAAAATCCATGCATACTACTGGTTCTAAAACCTCTTAATCTTCAAATCTGCATATTATATATCTTTCTCTTTTAACATCCTCTTTTATCTCCTGATAAAACATAAATGACCTCTTCCCCCTCATTATTGAATGTAACATTTGCCCATCTATATCCTCAAACCTGACTTTAATCTATTTCCAGAAACCTCTCTCCAAATCACCTCTTCTTAACCATACATCCTCCCATTTCATTCCTCCTCAACTCTTCCCAAACTTTGTGCACCCAATAAAAATTTCCTATCTCAGAATATTGAAATTTTAAATATTCTTTTAACACAGAAGTCTGTGACATCTATTGTATCCTGAACCAATACTTCAACACTCTCTCCATTATACACCCTCTCACACCAACCATCCCCATTTCCAAGAGTGCTGTGGCATTTGCAGCATTTTGTAGGACTCCCAACACAATCATATAAAACCAGCACACATATAGGTACACTTTGCTTCTGCTTGGAGAAGTTTTGTATTATTTAAGGCTTTTTCTAAATTACTAATTTGCTCAAATACCTGTATGCTATTAAAGTGTAAAAATATAACTGATAAAGTTTATGAAACTGCTTGTGTAATGAAGATAATTGGATTAGAAAAATGTTGAATAACATATACCATTTAAATTAAGTTGCAATTTTGTGGAGCATCCTTCTAGTATCAAGGTATTGTACTAAATTTTGGAATAAAATATGCTATATATACAAAAAAGAAAAATGTTTTTGTTTTTTCATGTCCATAGATGAAAGTACTTCCTGTTGTATTTAACCAAAGATGCACACAGATAAATTAGCTCATCTTGTAAAAAAATGTTTTTCTATTATTTTATTGCTCATTTTTGGACAGATCACCTGGTGACACAGCTGGCAAGGGCATCAGTCATAGTCATCTGTGTGATTGGTGTAGATTCAAAATCTGCTTGAACCAAGATTCCTTATTAAGATTTTCTGGAATTTTTTTCCCCAACATAAAGTATAAATCCTAATGACTTTAGTTGCATCTCATCCTTGGCTCATATATAACAAGACATCAGTAAATGTTCTTAGTGACTAATCTATAATCTGAGAATTTAAGCAGTTGACATAATGGTACTAGCAACTACTGGTAAAATAAATGCAGCCCTTATAATGAAAGACAGCCTTTTCATAATAGAAAAGGTAAACAGATGAATGAGCCAAACATACATTACACAAACACACACATTATTGTTGTATAAATTTAATTAAATTTTATATACCCTATTTTATTTATATGCATTTAAATAGTGCTTGTAATACTGCTGACAACATATTTATGTGTCATCTGGAATTGTGTTTCGCACAGGAAATAAATGTTATAACTGAAATAGCTATATCTATCCAGCTCAAGAGAAAACAAAAATTGAAATAACCCATAAGTTCTTTGTAGAATTTCAAATTGTAGTCAGAAAAAATTCAAGGTTATGATGGACTTGAATCACCAATCTGGAGCTTACCATGCCAGTGCCCTATTCATCCACAATCACAAAATTCTCCTCTTTGAGTTGATATACATTTTCAACGTTCAATTCACAGTTTCTGTGCTGGTATAGTGAAGGAACTGCAAAAGGGAAAAAAATGATGCCTTAACACATGAAAATGGTGTATTTAACACATATCTGTAGATTAGTACATGTATTTGTAGGATTTCTAATGATACCCATTAGAATGATTAGCTCAATGAAGCTCTCTGAGGTATCAGAATTAATATCTGACCATTTTGATGTCCGATCATTCTTCACTTTTTCATGTCAAGAATTGGTTCCTTTAATAATTAGGACTACAATGTCAGCAGTAAAATGTTCTAAATATGTCAGTAGGTGGCTTAATTGCATACGAGGCTGTACGGCAATACTTACATTCTTAAAAATATGCTGTTTTATATTTTACATACTACTTTTGGCACTCTAAAGGCCCAATTCTTCTGTCTGCCCCCCCCCCCCCCAAATCACACCACACCACAGCTCAAGGTCACTGTCACAGTGTATTAAATCCTGAATATTTTCTGCTGTTATGTCACTTACATGCACTGCTTTAGGCACCACTGTTCTGATTGAATCCATGAGTGGAATTGTTTCTTATTTGCTTTCTTATTTCCTAAAGCTTAGGGCAAAGTTTCCAATTTTTGTCATTTATAACTGATAGGTTTGTGGTTGGTTTGGGAACAAAACGTCTGTAATAGGAGAGAATTGGCCTAATGACATGTGACTTTCTGTTGTCACTAGAAGTGTTGAAGTCGTGATTTGAGCTGCAATGTGACCATTTTTTGTACTTCTTAAAGTTAGAGTAAAGTTGCATGTTCCCTTATTTATAGTTGACAGGTTTATGATGTGCTTGCTAATCTGACAAAAAGTGGATGGGGATAAATTACCTGATGACCCTAACACAATCTAAATGTCCAATCTAGACATTGTCAGAAAATATGAATTTCTGAGCTATCACAGCCTTGGAGTGCTGGAGTGCCAATTCTATATAATAATAATAATAATAATAATAATAATAATAATAATAATAATAATAATAATAATAATAGTGGTGGTGGTGATAATGATAATAATAAAAAATTTATTGCTGTCAGTAGACTCATGTACACAAGTTTCAGACATTGTCATAATGTAAGAAGACTAGTTTAAATAATTTGTATATAATTGTAAAGTATAGCATAAGAATAGCAAAAGTTAACCAGAATCAGTAGATGTACAGTAATTTGATTCTTAGATAATTTTAATGCGCATTTACTGCAATAAAGGAAAATTACAAATTTTTTATATAATTATCTACAATTCATCCATCCTATATCATTTCTCAGTTGGGAATACCTGTAGATCTCTCTTAAATCTCCCCCCTTTTATTTTTAGAGTCTCCATTTAGATCTTTGATGCTTTTTGTTTACAGTGACTTGATGTAAATTAGCTTTATCCTGTGTGCCATAGGTGTGGTATTGACTATTACTGCCAGTTTGCTAATTACTGTTTACAGTTGATAGGATTAATCTATATATAGTAAGATTACGGGTAATGGGTTATTTTCTCTAAAGACTTTTCGACATGAAGTTCTTTGTTAAGTCTGTAAATAATTCTTATACATTGTTTTTTGTAAAATTAGCAGTATATTTAGGTTATCAATAGCTGTGCTACCCCAGAGTTCTATGCCATACTGTATAGGAGGATAAATTGTACCATAATATGCCGTATTTAGTCCAGCAGTATTCAGATATTTTGAAAGTACCCATAATAGATATAATCCAAGCTTATTTTCTTGCATATATGATCCATATGATAGTTATATGTCAGATTACTATTAAGGTATAATCCCAAGAAATTAACACAATGAGCTCCACTATCACTTTTCCATTTAACATTCTTTTAGGATCATTACTGTTATTGTTGAAATGCTGGAAGTGTAAAATTGTTGTCTTGTTTAAATTTATGTTTAGATTGTTATTTCACGATATTTCATCATGACCATTGAGGAGTCTGCTATCAAATGTTTTACACTCTCTAATGTCTAATCTCAAAGTAGTTGTGATGTATCATCTGCATATGAAATTACTTTGCAATTCTCAAATTGAGGGATATCGTTCACATATATAAGATATAAAACATGGCCAAGAACTGAGCCTTGAGGTACTCCACACTTTACATTGCCATACTGTGATGAAAATGTTTTATTAATATTACCAATGTTACTCTGTATCCTGGTGCATTGTTTGAGATTTGTCAGGTATGATTTTAGTAATTCAAACATTTTTCCCCTTATACCATAGTTTTCAAGTTTTATCAATAATTGGTCAATTAACACTGTCAAATGCCTTGATAAATGAAAAAAGAGTCCCATCATATATCACCATTGTCCAAGTGTGCAAATGCTTCATGGATTAGCTCTGCCGTAACTATGAGTGTTAAATAATTCTTCCTAAAGCCATGATGAGTACTAACAAGTTAATTATGTTTATTGAAGTAATTGATATTTATAACTTTCTCAGGCACTTTATTAAATACAGAAGTGAGAGTAATAGGCCTGTAGTTCATAATATTGCACTCATCTCCCTTTTTAAAGATTTCAGGCTATATTTATCTTTTAAACAATGACGAAAGGTACTTGTATCATTTGAATAATTTATTAGGTGTACTAGTATATCTATAAGTTCCATTTTACAGTACCTAAGAATCATAGAGGAGAAACCTCATCCCACCCTGAAGAGGATTGACATTTTAATTCGTGAATTATTTTGCTCATTTCCATGTGTGATTTGTAACTGAAATATATTGAGTGTGGTATGGTAAGTTGAAAATTATAAGGTTTAACTTGATTATGTGTAGGTCCCATCATATTTGTAAAACAATAGTTAAATACATTACATTTTCTCCTGGTGCATGTATAATTTGTTCATTCATTTTTAGGGTTATGTTTTTTGTTTGGCTTATTTGATTCTTTCGCCTATTTATGATGTTCATGCAGTTTTATTTGATGATTCTGAAATTTAAGTGCTGTATGTTTGAGATATCTGTGTAGAAAGAGCTTTAGCACACTCCGTTTTCAAGATTTTATAGTTATTATAAATTTCAAATTTTTGTCATTTTGTAAAACTCGTACATGCATTTAATCCTCTCTCTTAGCATTTTTATTTCATAAGGTAATTGAATTTTTCTGTTTGTTGTTGTTTTTTTTTTTTTAATTTTTTTTTTAATTTTTTCTCTTGACTGGACATGCCAAGTTTAAATGCTGGTAGAATGTATCAATGAAAGAATCCCATTTCTTGTTTGGGTTTTCTGTTAAGTGCACAGATTCCCATTTTTCCAATTTTAATATATTCCATAACGTTTTTAGATTTGTATTACTAGTCTTGTCTTATTTGTATGTGTACCTCCCTTTCCACCTCAGAATTACAATTATTTATATCTATAATCTATGCAAATTGATCAGATATGTGATATTCATTAAATGCAGAAAATTGATTCAACTTTGTTATTATATAGTCTATTGATGTAGCAGATCTGGAAGTTGTTCTGGTTGGGCAGTTAATTACATAATGCAAATTGTAGATTCCTAATAAGTTACAGCTTCTTACTAAGTTGCAAAGTTGCTTGTACTCATTAGTGTTCAGGTTTGAGTTTATGTTGATATCACCTAGTGTTGCAACAGTTTACTCTTTCATCTAATTTTACTTAATAACTCATCAACTCCTTATAGAAAATCACTTACGTTGGAACTTGGGGATCTATACATACCTATTATAAATATATTACCTATCTCTGTTGATAATTTAATTGCTGCACTTTCTAATGTCATTTCTATAGAATGTTTTGTACCCATTCTTGAGAACTATATACAATATTATTCTGTACATATATTGTCGCACCTCCCCCTTTATGGTCTTTCCTATTAAAGTTAGCTCCTAAATTATAATTTATTAAGTTTTAAAATTATTTAAGAGGCCATGTTTTATGAGTTACATTTGTTTTGCAATCATTGAGCATTACGCTAATGGCATCTGTCTTATTGGATAAGTACTGGACATTTTGGTGAAGAACTCCTAATGTTTTATTGTTTAGGTTTGCTCTAGTTCCTTTCAGGGCATTGAGTTTTCTGACTGAAACATTATTTCCCCACTTGATAACACATGAAGAAGGTTGCTTATTTTTTTGTTTATGTATTCTGTTAGTTCACTTAGCTCTTTGACTATATAATTTTTCCTGTTTTAATTTAAGTGTAGGCCATGCTTGGTATATAGAATTTTGCCTAATTTGTTTATGTCATACAAGTTTGCATTGCAGAGCATGGGAGCTTTAGTTGTAGGTTAGTTTTTCATATTTCTTTGTTTACACAATATTTATGACTTAAATTATACCTATGGGATATATTTCCTACTACTGTTTGCTTATCTCTAGGGTAATTTGTGAATACCTTTTCCATCTCACCAATCATTTTTTCACCTCATTTTTGTATACATTATTTGCATCTGCTATAATGATTGTTACATCTGCACTACTGTTACTCAAAATACTGTTTGCTGTATGGATAAATTTAGCATTTGGCTTGACGTAGCCTACTAAATTTATGCTGCTTAGGCAGCCATGCAATTTCACTGCTATATTTCAAGCATGACTATCACTATATACAGCTATTTTCACTTTCTTTGGGCTAAAAGTTCCATTTTCTCTTTCTATCACTTTGTTTACACACTTACTCCACTGCCAACCTGTGTACCTGGTCTTGTATTGGGGTTGTAGAACTTAGATGTTGTAATGTCTGGGTCCGGCATTTTTTAAGATCTCTTCACTGTTTTTTGCTGCTTTTCCCATTTTATTTCTTCCTCTCTTGAGGAGAGCAATTCCTTGTTGCTAAGTTGACATGTTTAGATATAGAATCATGTGGCAATAACATAAAAAATACGCTTGTGTGTGTACAGTCAAACCAAAACTGACAAACAGTGTGGTGGACCAAAAATGTACCAGTAAAAATCTATACAAACTAGGGATGAAAGTTAAATATTTCATTTGCTTAAATATTTTATTTTTAAATATCTGAATTGAAAGCACCAGTGTATGCATATCATTCCATTTTATTTTGTCAAAATATCTGAACTAGTAAAGGAAATATTCACATTTTTCTACATTACTATCAATTATACTAGTGAGCAGCAATTTGGCATTTGTACATACAATCTGAGTCTATCTTTTAAAATGTGCTTACATGTAAAGGTTTTGAGTGATTTAAATTTGTTTTAAGTATTTCACTCTTCTCTGTATGTTTGTTTACATGTTTTATTCATATTTTTGTTTGCTACTCTTTTTATAATATAAAGAAGTATTTTGTGGTAGAAGTTGGGAGGATTAGTAGGATTTTTAAAATTTTTGTCACTAGATGGAAAGATGTTATACAAAAAAGGGCTTTATGGTCTAGCACATGTTGAAACATGCTTGATGCAATTCTTATTATAGTTGCCTCAGCCTAAAATGTGTATTGTGAGTTTTTGTTACCTCAGTTTGGGTTTATCTGCATATTTGTGTTTCTTATGAGAGATAGTGAAACTTCCTGGTGTTTAGAAGTTAAACTAAACACTGAATAAATGTATTTTGGTTACCTTCTTGGTGATCATAATAAAATATTGCAATTCATATAACAGGCAACACTACTTTAACAGAATAAATGGAAAATGTAGATCCATGCCATTTGCTGTTCCAGTAGTGTGTTGTGAGCCAAAAGACCATAGTTCAGACTGCTACTTCTTTCTCACACAAATTGCAGATTATTAAAGCAAAACTAGACATAGAAAAAATTACCCAAATGTGTCTTCAGTGGATCTGCCTGGCCCAATGATGAAGGCTTGCCTGTTCCTCTCTGTAACATGCAAAGCATTTCATCAGACTCAACAACACCAAGTGAATCAGAAGAAGAATCTGTAGAAGATTGCTACCCTCAATTTCAGTACACTTTGCCTTGTCTAATAAAGAAGGAACTAAATGATTTGATCTACATCTTTCTATACAGCAATCTGAAATCTTGTTATCAAAATTGCAACAATGAAACCTTCTAGCTCCAGGGAGAAATTTTTCCTGTTTTATATCAAGAAGTAGCTCTTTTGCTGAATATTTCGGCATGAAATGTGTATGTAGAGTTGTCAGTGGTTTGATGGTGCAATTAGGTGTACAACATAATCCACAGGAGTGGTGACTATTTATTGACTCCAGAAAAACCAGGTTGAAAGCAGTACTATTACATAATTGCAAAAAATTACTATGTCTTTGGCTTATGAAGTAAACATGAGAGAAAATTATGAAAACATAGTCTTGCTGCTAGAGGCAATCAACTTAAAAGTTGTTGTTGCACTGTTTACAGGGTGGATTCATTAATACTGCTGTTTTTTGTGCCTATGGGACAGCTGAGGCACCGAGAACCATTACAAACTCAAGGGATGGCCTAAGAGAGAATCATTTGTTACTAGGAAAGAAGATGAAAACACTCCATCGGTTGAATGGAGTAAAATCAATTTACCTCTGCTTCATTTCAAAGTAGGCCTAATGAAAAACTTTGTGAAAACTTTGAATAAAGATGGTCAGGCCTTTAATGATTTGAAACAAAGATTTCCTGAATTGAGTGATGCAAAGCTGAAAGAAGGTATATTTGTTGGAACACAAATCAGTAAACATTTGAAAGATCCAGCCTTTGATACTAAGCTCACTGATCTTGAATTAGCTGCTTGGTCCTCTTTCAAAGTAATTGTTAATGGCTTTCTGGGCAACAGAAAAGATAACTGTGTTTCCTTAGCAAATGGTCTGTTGGAGAAACATGAACATGGGGCATAAAATGTTGCTTAAAATTTACTTTTCACATTTATATCTTGACTTCTTCCCAGAAATTTGGGCACCATTATCAAAGGCACTGGAACCCTTTGATGATGGGTAAGTAAGATGTTGATATCTTTTTAGAGAATTTGATGAAACACGGTACAAATGAAGAGCATTATCGACACACTTTTCTAAACAAAATAAAGAGTAAAATTGCAACTATATTGTGAATTAAATTTTAGATTTTTCTGCATCATGTCTACATATATATTGAACCAGAAAAGCACTATTGAGCTCTGAACCTGTATTTTTTGTTTGTATTTAATTATGTCATTGTTTGACAGTACTGTTTTTTTAAAATTATGCTTGTGTCTAAGTACTGTGATCTCTTAGGGAAAAACATGATTTTTGCATTAAATTCTACACCTCAAAAGTAGGTAAATCCACATATTTATACATTCTAAGTATAATTGTTTTTTGATGCATTTTATATCATTAACATTCCATGCATGTGTATCTGTATTGTGCATTTAGATAATGTGACATGACAGAGAAAAATGTTTTTTGCACTAAATTCAGCACCCCATTTTTTTGGTAGGATTATATTTGAAACAAAATACAGAAAAAAAGTTGAAATTTGTTGACATTATTGTTGTGCTGTCAATTTAAATCCCCTTTGGGTAACCATAGGCAGCAGTACGATGTTTAAATGGGTGCCAGGCAAAAGGTTAAGAGGTGACAGGGTTTATGATGTGGAATGTAAAAAAGCAGTATATCATTACTAGTCTGAATGAAAATGTGTTATAGAAAATGTTGGTAGGTTGTTTATATCAACTTGTACTTGTCAAAAGTTTGAGAAGTATATCACAGTTTTTCTAAAAGCTAAATTAATTTCTAATAATTTTATAACTAACTTTATCATTCTTAATGGAGAAAAAATATAAATTTTGAAAAAAGACAGGGAACTTATATTCCGTCCCTATTGTTTAGATCAGATATCATATGCCAATGTTTCAGGCTGTTAGTTTTTTTTAACGGTTCTTAAATCTGCAAAATACATAGTTTTTTGTTCATAAAATAATTAGGTAATAATCCTGAGTTGCAAGTTAGTCAAACAGTAAAAATTTTCTACTAAATAAAGCTTTCAATGATGGAAATTCTCACAGTGAAATGCAACTACAATTAGACAATTTTAATAGGGAATCACTTAAATTTCATCACTTAATTTTTATCAAGTTGAACATATTTTGAAGGTTGTCATCTTTGTCATCAGCATGGATTCACCATCAGTATTCTAGTACAGTATGGGGATGTGCTATATATATATATATATATATATATATATATATATATATATATATATATGTGATTAATTTGGATATAAGGTCTTTGTCACTTAGAAGATCAAAATTAACTAAATTTACTTTATTTTGTTGTATGAATAAATCATCCCTTACAGTTAATTCTACAGGTTTCTGAATAACTAAGTCATTTTTATTCATTATGTAGTTCATCATTTTTAGACCAAAAAAGTATGATTTCTCAGAATGTTTATATTTTGCATTTCTCGTGTGTTTCTTGAAAAGAAATATATCTTATGGTTTTACCCACATATTTTTTGTTGTAGTCTTTGCAGTCGAGTCCACAAATTCCTGATAGTTTGCTGGAGGAAGTTCTGTCCTTTGTGTTGGTATTTAGTGAGATCTTTTAAGCTGTGTTTGTTCACTGTGACTAAAACAATATTCCTATTTTTAAATATTTTTTAAATTTTTTAGTAGAGCTTACATGATATGTACATGCTTTTCATTTATGAAATTTAATGTCGGATTGTTTATTCAAATGCAGTTGTTAACATTTGAAGCAATTTAGATATGACTTTGTAGCCATTATATTCTATCTGAAATATCAGTCTACCAGACCTAGTATGGCAAAAAATTTGTAACCGTCACACATGTAAGTAATTGATTTTTGTTTGCAAAATTTGGTGTATATATGGTGCACTCACATATAGGAAAAAATTAGTTTGCTGGTGTTGTTAGCATTTTATTGTCCATTAGCTTATGTGCATGTTCTGACTTAGTAATATACCAGAGCAATAACATCAAGGGTTAGAGATGTAGTAGTTTATGTTCTTGTACTTAATTACTAAATGTAAAATAGTTTGAATTTATGTGAATAAAGAACCTTAACATAGGATGTTTAATGTAAAAAAATTTGGTATATAACATTCAGAGTTTGAAGTGGGAAAGAATAAAAATAGGAGTATATTAATGTTTCAAATTTGAAAATGATCTATGAATGAAGAGTAATATATAGTATACTGAGACATTTGCAGATTATTAGACCACTACTGAATGTTTTTATTGAAGAAAGATAACATTATGCCTTGCCTAAAAAATGCTCACAAAAATTTCTGGAACATTTTTACAGCAAATAGAAGTTTCTTATGATTTTGTGAAGGGCTGAAATATTATTAAAGCAAAATGCCCTAAAATTTGCTTGATGCAGCTACTGGACCCATCTAATGTTTTACCTATGCATACATATTAAACACATAGAGTATGCAAAGTTCTGAAAATTCTGAACTTTTCATGGGTTGTGCCCTCATGATGATAAACCATGCTATGTTGTTAGCTACTATCCAGTTTCATTTAAAGAAAATGCTTAATGTTCATGTTGATATTGATCCCCATTTTGTAAAAAACTGAGAGGGATCAAGGTTTTGATTTGCTCTGTTAGGGCTCTACTTAAACAGTAATTATGTCATATTTCTCTTGGGGGCAATTACCATATTCAGGATAATATTACTGCAAGACTATTTGGAAAATGCAGCTGAACTCTTTATTATCTCAGTTTCTGCTGTCTGCTTCCTCACCGCACTACTGATGGATGTGCCAGTATGGACCTTGTCAAACAACCAGACATCAACTTCTATGAGGCAGGCAGTTGAGATCGTTGCTTTTATTTATTTATATATATATATAATTTATGTAAAAGTTTGTTCTTGGAAAAATATACTCAGATCTAAGTTTAATGCCAAACTTAAGAATCTCAAATTTTATAAAATTAAAATTTAATAAAGTGTTACAAAATATCAAATTAATTTTTAAACAATATAGATGGTAATAATAATATGACAATTTAATTTGAAATGCATTATCCTTAAAACAAATTAAATTGGTGATTGATCACTTTTATCCCATATTTATAAAGTAAGGGAAATGTGCAAGTTATAACTTGGAATGGTTTATTTATTTTTTATTCATTCCTTTACATCGTTGAGTCCATTATAATAGGTGTATGTCAGTAGAGTCAATAATAAGTAGGTACACAATCAGCAACAACATTTGTACAAACAACAAGAACAATAATCACAGTATATTAAAATGAAATAATTATAATAATAACAATGATAACATTTAAAAACAAATGTTGATTTAAACAGTAATAAGTGCACATTAGTAAAAAGTTCTTACAAGTAAGAACAATAATGAGAATAGTAATACAAATTTTAACTATTCATCAAATATTTTTCCCCTCGCATCAGCTGAAATACTATTATGTACAATTGACAATAACTTCCATTGAGCTGCCCCATTTAGATCCAGCTAATCTTTTCAATATGTTACTTCGTTTTATGGCTCTTTGTGTGATATTTTGTACATGGTCTTTCATTTTCAATTTCCTGTCCAGTGCTATTCCCAAATATTTGATTTCTTCTGCATATTTTATTCACTTCCGTTAATTTCAAGTTTTAAGTTTTTTTTCCTTTTCATCAAAGTGTTTCATAGTGTAGACTTGATATATAGTTTTGGCTGTATTAATGGTCATATTATTTAATTTTGCCCAATTTGCTAGTTTAATTCAAACATTTTTTATTTTTTCTTCTAGTATGATATATACATTCTTATCATTTTTCAGCTGACCATATAACTACATCATCTGCATACATTGTACTGTTTGTTATTTCACACTGCCTAGACAATCTACAAGTTATGAGGGTGAAATGGTGGCAATACAATGAGCATTGGAACAGATATACCATAGGACTGATATAAAAGAAAATAAAGTAGTGATTCTTATAGATTCAGCTTCAGCTATACAAGCTATAGAACGGTATGATAGTTCATATGAATCTTACAATGGAAGGGACGTGAGATCTTATTATAGATTACTCCAAAAAAAATTTCAACAAATAATACTACTGTGGATACCAGCACATGTGGGAGTGATAGGTAATGAGAATGCAGACTTTCTGGCCAAAATGGGGGCAGTGCTATATTCAAAACCAATAAAGCCCTGTGGATTAAATGTAAAATTAAAATATATCAATACGACCATAGAACAAAAATACCAACATAATATTCAAGTGGAAATATCTAATAAAAATTATTCTAATATAAAAGAAACAGTACAAAAAATAAAAAATCTATCAAGGAAGGAAGCAGTTGCTCATTTTAGGCTGGCCACTGGACATAATTGTCTGGCGGAACATCTACACAGATTTGGTTTTATGAATGATTACACACATAAGATCTACAATACTGACAAGATTCTAAATGGAGAACATCTATTCGAATGCACAGAACTGAGGAAAGTTCTGACGGGAAAATACACAAATTATATTGGCTGGCCAGGGAAAAATTAATGGATCAAAATCCTGCACATTAGATCAACAACACAATTGACAATAAGACATTGTACAATCAGATAATCAGATTATCACAAGTAAAGACAGAATATTAATGGCAATTGTAGCTGCTTAAATTGTTCCAAAAATTCTTCAACTGAATAAAATCAGTGGTCAAGTAAACATGTTGCCACTACAGATTTGAAATTGGTAAATTTGTCAATATGTTTAATTTTAAGAGGTAGCTGACGGTATGGTTTTACTGCTATAGGTATGACACTATTCTGATAATTTTGTTGCTCTTTCTACATGAATATCTCATTTGTTCTGGTATTGTAATTATGTATGTTTTCATTTGGTAACAGAAGAGTGTTTGCAATTAAATGTCTTTTGTTTTAGATGTATATTACAGGGAAGGGACAAAATTTGTATTTTCTTAAAATTGATCTGCATTAATTTAATAATATAGTTCCTGTCATTATCCCCATAAGTCTCTTTTGTATGATAAATAATCTTTTACATGAAAATTAGATAATAACTTAAGAGTGAATGAGCGAACATAAGCAAAATAAACATTATGAGCTGTTTCTAAACCTGTATTATTCATTCAGATTCATAAGGCAAAGCAGATTGTTTGAAATTTATTTACTAATTTCTCAACATCATGTACCATTTTAAATTTTTTGTAACCAGATCCCAAGGACTTTGCTACTAATATTTTTGATAGTTTTATTTTCAAATTTTACTTTTATCTTTCCAAAGATTATGTTTTGGGAAGTATGAAAATGCATTGCAAGTTTGTTTGTTTGTTTGTTTGCTTGTTTGTGTTTTTCTCTCTCTTCTTCCTATAATTAGATTACTTTCCCTAAACCAAATATATGCTTCTTCTGATATTTTTTTTTTATTTGTGTTTCTAAACCATTTTGAATTGTCCTCGGTAAGTGTGTAAAAAGTCTTACCAGCAAGCTGGATAACTTCCTTTGATGAAGTTTTTATTTCAAAGTCATTTACAATCAGTAGGAATGACAATGGCACCAGTATCGATCCTTGTGGCACTCCAAATTTTGTCTTTTGTTCCTGAGAGATGATGTGTCATTTTATCATTGCTTTTGTTTATTATGTCAACTAGTTGTTTCCTATTATTTAGATATGATTTAATTAATTTAATTAATTTCTGGATGTTCTAATTTCTGAAAGAGTATTTCACTGTTCAGAGGGTCAAAAGCTTGGGATAAATGAAATAAATATTCAGATACATATACACTTTATTATCCAGTGTTTTAAACAAAGAAAGAAGGCAGTTTCTGTTGACCTACTCCTACAAAAACCACATTGAGTTATATTAATTTGTTCTTTTCTATAAAGTTAAGCAGTCTTTTATATAAAAGTTTTTCAATCACTTTGGAGAATCCAGATAAGAGTGCAATCGGGCTGTAGTTTGTTATATCCACTCTATCACCATTTTGAATAATGGCTTTATTTTAGATACTTTCATGCTATCTGAGAAATGGCTTTGCTTATGAAACTATTGCACGTGTCTACAAGTGTTTGGGTTATTATGTGGGAAGAAGATTTTATTATTAAATTAGGAATATCATCAGTTACAGATTAAAAGCTGTTTTTTAAACTGTGCAGTATGGTCAATATTTCTTTATTATTATCAGGGTATAGAAAATTAGTACTAGTGTTTCCATTATTTTTAGTAGAAGATTGTTGATGACAATTTTTTAAATTGATTTTTAACACAATATTTCACCCATATACTAATAAATAATTGTTAAATTTAGGATTAGTTACAATCATGGATTGTTCATTTATTTGAAAACATGTGATATCAATTTTTGAGGTTAACGTATGTTTCACTATTTGCCATGTTCTACTGTCATTTGGAGCATAGTGAATGAATGTTCTATTTGCCATTCTTTTAGCTACATTTATCACATTCTTTAAAAATGCTGTATCTTTTAATGTAATTATCAAAATGAGTGGTTGAGCAAGTTTTTTGAGAGTCTAAGTAGTATTCGTTTTCTACTAATCAAAGCCATTATTCCATTTGTTATTCAATATCAATTAATTTTTTATTTGAAGCATTATCCAGAAATTTCTTAGTGGAAAAGCCATATCAAAATAATACTAAGAAAAGAATTTAATTAAATTTTTGGGTCATTGCAAATGTGTACTTCATTCTAGGGTTCATTTTGTAAGAGATTTGAACATTTCTATATTGCTGCTATAACAATTCTGGTCTATTTCATAATTATTTTCTTTGAGGGTGGTAAGTAATTTTGAAGAATTTTTAATTATGCATTATGAAACTAAATCACACATCTATGGGTTTAGTGTTATATTTGCATTCTAAGTTTATGAAAATTGTAATTAATGAAGATTTAATTACTGTAGTTGAGAAGTCAATTACATTTTTAAGATTAAAAGGTATACATAGGTAGATGAGATAGGTTAAATGACTTGACTCTTTACACAAATCTATATTAAAGTCCCCACATACAACAATTTCCTTGTTAAAATGTTTTATTGTGTTTAATGTTTCAGCATTTATTTAGAAAATTGCTCAAGTTCCATCAGGGAATCTATATATATAAATTAGCATTAAGTTACATTCTGTTATTTTTATTGCTGTCAATTCTATGTCTTTTTCTTATGAGAAATTCTGAAGTTTTTTTCAAAATGTTATACTTCGTAAGTTTTTAATGCATACAGATATTAAAAAACTTATAAAGTATAATATATATATGCAATATCCCCCATCTTTATTAGTTTACCTGCAAAAAAAAGAAAAGACCCTGATTCATAATTGGGAAATATGATTTTTTGTAAGGACTCATATCTTAACCAATGTTCTGTGAAACACAGAATTGGTGCTTGAATTATATTTTGCATTATAAATAATTCAAGCTCATTTATTTTATTTGTGATAGATTGAACATTATTTGTACACTCCTTTTTCCCCGTTTTACTCTGACCATTAAGCTTGTGAAAACTGACTAGCAAAGGTAAAATGATGGTGATTAGTAAATGGGTTGGGTTATATACTTGTACTTAAATGAATGTACTACATTTTGTATGCAGTCAGGCAGTGATAAATGGTGAACATATCTGCTCCTTTTTTAACCATATTTTTCTTTACATCTGGAGAACTGTAAAGTTATTTTATACTAAACACCTTCACATATTAAGAAATTTAAAAAGTAACCCTTTGTAAAGGATTTCTTAATTTAGCATGATAATGCTTATTAAATAATTTGTGTAAATGAAACTGATTGGCATTCCATTCTATACAATTAATTTAAATCTCCAAAATTAAAAAAATAAATAATTCCCCCCCCCTTAGCCGTAAAGCTTTATTTCTTCTACTTCTACTCCCACTCCCATGCGTACTCCTACTCATAATCAATGTAGCACATTGCCTGGAACCATTTTGTTAGGCTTATCTTTACCATTTTGAAATCTGCAATAGAAGTACTTGCTGAAACTGTAGATTTCATTTTTTTTCTTTCCCCCACTCCTTTAAAACCTTGTGGGAAAATTCTTCATATGATAAGGCTGAAAAGTGAGTGCACTCCTTTTAACTGCATCAATGCTTACCTTGTCGCTTTCATCATTCCAAAATGAATTCAAAAGTGAAAACACAGCTTAAAATGAGCATTAGTCCCAAAGAGACAAAGAGCAATTTAACTACAGTTGAAAAAGTTGACATCTCAACATTGTTTTAAAAAAATTCTAAAATGTTGTACCCAATTATCATTTTCAAATGAATTCTACTCCATCTTTGACCATTTTGAAACTACAACCTTTTGATTAAGCTTATGTTATTCAAAACATTACTTCCTGTCAATATACATAGCTAAAGTTTTATGAACTGTAGAGAATGATTTAGCAACAATTCATATTTTGATGTCAAAATTGATATAGGCATCAGTTTCTCAATATGTTTGTGAATGACTCATTTTTTTAATGTAGCTTATACATGTATCATAAAATTCCTCACATTGACACTGAAAATTATGTTCATAAATTTCTCCCTTCTAAAGCAAGTAGTGAGTTTCTGTAGTTAAAAACTGTTCCACCATCCTATCGCAAATATTAGCAAGGAGTGAATTGAGAATTGTAAAAAGTTCAAAAGGCATTATCTTCTCACTCTAAATTTTTTAATTCCAATTATTTGTAGATGAGAAAAAACTGAAACCATAAAAGTTAAAGGTCAGGCTTTCAAAAGTTTTCTTAAGATTTATAACATTACTTTTGAGAGAGTAAATACAGCTTCAAACCAAGAATAATATAAATAACTTTATCAACAACTAGATATAATATTATCTTGTTTTTTAATGTCCAGAATTGATTGGTAGTGAACATCTGCCTGCCATTTTACAGGATTCTTTAAGAGTCTCCAAACAATCTGTGTAAATATGAATATATGCAAAACATATTGCAGACAATTGCATAACATCAACTGGTAACAAGTTACTTGCAATCTGAATGCTCTTTTGTAGGAGATGTACAACACAGCCCAAACCTAAAATGTTTCTACTATTTATATTCAACTTTATTTTGCTGAAAGCATTATTGTTGCCCCTTTGATTAAGTCTACCAAAATTTATGTTTGGTTATTCACAGAAAAAGCTGTAATTTTATCTATTAATTTATATTGAGAGCTTCCAAAATTACATGTAGCACAAAATAACATACAAACATAGGAACTATTCAAACTGTCAATCATTAAAGGCACAAATCACACTTTTTCTAACCTGCAAACAATTTCCTGCTGGTATGTTGCACTAAGATATTTACATGATGTCCCTCATTTTCTAATGAACAGATGAGAATTTCTTTTTGGTGGATAGTTTCTAACCATATTTGATGTACTAGTCAACAGTATGCTTGACAATGCAGAAAGAAAACTTACCTTCATTTATCGCTAATTTGTAATAGTTGCTGTCAGCTTTAATGAGTACAAAAATATTTTCAAGTTTTTCAGAATTCAAAGCAGTAGATTAATAACGAATTTATATTCTTGAGACTTTAAATGATAAGCATTATCTGGCTATCTTCCATGAACAACAGAAAACATTGAATTACATTTAAACACAAAACTATTACATTGTCTTTGTCCTTAACATATCTTTATGTGCAGAAATTCAACTTGTATTAATTATTGAATTTGCACATTTGTTTAGGAGAACCATTACAAAAGTCAAAATGTGATGAAATAACCATATAACCCCTAATTTCACTTGCCATGCCACAAAACATATCATCTTAACACTTCAACAGCTGACAAGCAACTATGTTGCCACTTTTTGTTATAGACTTAAGAGTTTGATTGAATTTAAATTATATCATTGAATTCATAAACAATGAACTAATCAATTTCAAGATTTTATATTATAATTGTTTATGAAATGCTTTGGAATCTTATTGTTTCTATATGTAGTAATACAATAGGCATGTGAATAAATATACAGCAATTTTTTGCATGAAGCAAAAATTGGCATTTTTTTCAAATTTTAATAAAATTCGTGAAATTAAGGTACAGAAAATCACTTTTGGGACCAGGATACATGATATCCCCGTAACTCTTATGCTGGTTACAATAGGAGGCAAAAATATGTGCCATTGGCTGGCTTAACTTGTATATGTTTATAAATAAAATGCTAATTAGGTGTACATTATTCAAAATTGTATTAATTGCTCAAAAATATTGTGGGATAGGTATTCAGTATAAAGAAATGAGCAGGTATTTTTTGTGCAGTCACTACATACTACCCTTGAACAAATGGTTGTTTTGGTTAACTCGAACTGCTGTGAATCAAGTTATGATAATATTGTGCAATCAGTATTTTTTTCCCCAAGTGTTTTGCCTATGGGAAAGCTCGCTGCTCGTTAGACAGTTAGTCAGCCAGCCTGGTCCGAAGTGATTAGCCGGAGGTAAAAAAATAAAACAGTTCAGCCATTGTACAAACCAATTTTAGAGACTAATTACTTACCAACTTATCAAATGAGGTACAGCCAGCCTTCATTCTCCATACATTTTTGGATCCATTTAGGAAATTATTCCTCACTCACTGTAGTTCATTTTGAGAAATCTGAACAATTTCCTGATGAATACTATCTTTGAGTTCTAGTATGGAATGCTGGTTCATCTTGTACCTGGCATTTTTAATTTACCCCAGAGATAATAATCACAAGCTGTTAAATTGGGGTTGGATAGGGCCACAAATCCTTACTAATAACTCTATAATGTGGAAACACATGAATTTCTCTCATGGAATTATTCGCAGTTTGAGCAGTGGCAGAATCCTGTCGAAAAATGCATGATCAAACTCACTGTTACTTATTTTTCTGAAAAAAAAGGGGGGGTTAGCATGGTATTCATATATGTAACAGAATCAACTCTGTGGTCAAAAAAAAATTGGTCCTATGATTCTCTCACCAGTGAGTTAACACATATGAATCGTACATAAAGAGATGCTGTGTTGTTGTAAACACACAAGACATAATACACTTTATGTAAACAGTCAAATTAAACAACACAAAACACACCCGGGAATAGCTATGCTACTACTGTGACAGTCAACAAGTAAGCAAGCAGGCAGGGCAATAGAGTGGGGGCTCACTCAAAGGAAAAACCTCACACTGCAAAGCAAAGCATTACTGATCACACTGTATAAAGGGCATGCAACATGTGATGCAATACATTTTTTTCACTTTCAGGGTTTGTTTTATTTCTTGTTCAAATATACTGGATTGTTCCTCAATCCAGTGCTGTTTTTCAATATAATCTCCTTGCAAAGCTATGGTACCTAGATGTCAAAGCCTTATGCCATTTTGGTACCACTTTATTGATCTGTCTCTCAGGATCTTTATACAGTGGCTATGTCAAAGCCTTATGCCATTTTGGTACCACTTTTTTATCTGTCTCTCAGGGTCTGTAAACAGTGGCTACACACCCTGATCATTGTCAAATCTCCTACTGCAAATTGCATATTTTAGAGGACCAAAGTGTTGGAAATCAGAAGATGCAAGATCCAGACAATAGGACAGTCCACTGAAGTTTATTAGTTGTTTTTTGGGTGCATAGTGAAGCGGTTCGACGATGTATATATAAGAGCAATGTTTATGACTGGAGATGAATTGTTTATTTGCTTCCTTCGCTGCCTCAATGCTTCAATTTTGCCTCAGCTAGCTACTTGTGTTTTTGTACAGCTGGATGTTTCATTACCTGTTTAGGTTAACAGGTGGAAATAGTCGGGAAATTGGGAATAAGAAAGTTCAAAACTGAAGATGACGCTATTTATTTCCTCTTGTCACTAGTTCAATGTAAAAGATCGCCTTTCTAAGTTCTGTTGGACAATATTTATTATTGCTTCCCCCTAATCAAACTAATTGTCTATCGCAATATTTTCCTTCTCTTAATTTTGGTTAGTACAAGTCTTTTATTCTTTATATTAAAATTTACTCTCCCAGATCACAATTATCTACACTTCAATATCACTCGACTCTTTCCTTTACTCAGGGACTAACCTTTACTGCCCGATTCCTTCTTTACTCCTTGACGGCTCTACACTTACTGCCCTGTAGCTTCGGACCTGCCCTTGGCCTTCATATATTCCTAATTTCCTTTTCTCCCCTATGGTTCACACAAGTGTAGAAATCTGACTTGTTTTTTACTTTCTATTTTGCAAAGGTCTCCTACTGTTCCCTTCTTTAGGCTAACTAAAAAATGAAAGTTAACAGAAACTCTAGAGAGATGGCCCTTTCTTATACAAAAGAAGTCTTATAACAAAACACACCAAATACAAAGATGACTCCTGGTCATCTGTTCTTCGTCTATTATACAAAACTTATTCACCCTCTCTACATTGTCTGGCATCTTTTCTAAAAGGTCTGTCGCCAGACTTTCTCTTCTGTTACCCAAAAAATACACAAAAATATACAAGGCCTAAATAACTTAACAACTAGCATGAATATGCATCAATTGTACACACTAGCCGTAATACTAATTATCATATTTGAAATTGATCATGTTAACATTTAATATTATTTTAATTAGGAACGGCGTCTCATTAATACTGTTTCAATAGACTTGCATGTGGCTTCACATTGTCATAAAGAAAAAAAAATTGTCACATTTATGTAAGGATGAATGTGTCAGACCTGCTTCTTTAACTTCTGAAGAGTTTTGATATATACTTCAGAGTTAATTGTTACACCATAAGGCAATACATTGATCAAAATAATCCTTTCAGAGTCCTGGAGCAATATGGCCTTACCTTACTGCTTCAGGATATTTCTCTTGAACTTTTTCTTTTTTTCTGAAAAGAAGTTTTGTGATGCCACTCCATGCCACTCATTTGTTCTCAGGCTTGAACTGATGAATCCATATTCCATCTCCTATTACAGTGCTAAATAAGAAATTGTCAATTTCAGCCTCATAAATTCTTGTTCAGCAACTCTGAACAGATTATGTTTCTCTGCTCTTTATAATCATCAATTAGACTTTGGACATTTTTAGCACAAATCTTTGAATATTCTAATAGGTGGATTATTGCTGAGAGAAATATTAAATGAACAGTGATTTATTTGACTGATATTCACTTTCAATGCTAAAAAAGGTTGTTGGCATGTTCTGTCATTGCAGGTGTGACCACAGTGTGCAGCTGTTTGTAGTATGAAAGTTCAATGAAATTGCCTGACACTTTTTCTGATGACATTCTTTTTGCCTAATAACTGACAGTGCTTTTATTCACTGTCATCTATCCAAATACCTTTTTAAATGCCTCAAAATATTAGATATTGTCTTATGTTCTGCCAAAGCAAGTTTAATTATTACTTTTTTTTAATAATATGAGGATCCATCAGTACTTACTGAAACTTATTTGTGTGATGGGCTAACAGAAAATTATGCCATAGACTGTTCAACATTTTCCCACCTAGGTCCATATACCATTGCCAGCAGCCTGAAATCTTGTGAATGGCAGTAGCAAACCATTCTTTAGAAATATTGCAAATATACTCACAGATAGTTTTTGGAAGTTTTTCAGAGGTTCAAAATGCTTGTCCATAGAGAAGTTTCTTCATATTGCAGAAGCAAGCATAGTTGAGTGGAATCAAATCAAGTGAATATGCTGCATGTGGTAGAACAGCGAACCCCAAAGATTGCAAATGGTGGATGCTTGTAAAGTGTGGGAAAAGCTTAATGACCTTGCCCCATCCCAGCAAGTTCTGAGTGATTAGTGAATGTTATTGCCACTCATAATGCTCTGCATGTCCAAAAAAAAGATGGTAGCCATATTTTTACCTATAGAATATGTATGTTATGCAGAATTTCTTTAGTTTAGGGCTGCCATCATGTTTCCACTCTTTTGATTGACTTCTCAGCTCAGGTAGGCAATAATGAAGCCAAGAGTCTCATGAGTCCACAAGTCATCATGAGTCTCCTTGTATAGAGCCAGGAGGGTTTAGGCATTTCTGTTTAGGGGTTCATATCTCATGGCATCCAATGAGCACATCTCTTTTACAATTCCAGATTCTCATGGACTATTCTATGCAAAATCGTTGGTTGTTCTCATATATTTTTATGCACCTGTCCACCATAACAGTTCAAATGTTAAACATTTCCTTGTACACAGATTGATAATCACTGTGGAACTGTTGTCGTAAATTTCTGAGTTTCACTGTTGAATTGTTCATTCTATCTGAATACTGTAATGCAGCTTGGATTTGTATCAATACACGTTGCATGATTCTTTGGTGAATAACTAGAACAGATGCATCTTTTTCTAAAGGAACCAAGCTGTACACCTTTGACGTGATAATTGCCTCCCATTGAACACAAGATGACACACATACGAGGGTAGGTCCATAAGTTTCCGGCCTTGCCAATAAGGATTATCGCCTTCACAAAACCCTTATCTGGTCTCATACCTTATCTGTTAAGTAAATAATTACAGCATTAACTTCTGCTCCACTGTGTTCAGTCATTCAGATATAGTTACATAAAGAAGGCTAAGTGTGGAACATTGTGAAATGTTCTAAATGGAGTATCAAGCTGTTATTAAGTTCTTCACAAAAGAAGGACTTACTCCACATGAAGTTAAACAGCGATTGGACGGAGTATATGGGAAAGCATCCCCCTCATATTCTACCATGAAAGAATCAGGCAAACTTTTTCGAATGGGTCGAGAAAGCTTTGAAGACGAAGAGCGTGCAGGTCAATCCTTGGAGGTGCTCACTCCTGAAAACATTGCTCTTGTGGAAGGAGAAATTATGGAAGACCGGCGGCTCAGAGTTACAGAAATAGCAGCAAGGTTGGACCTTTCTAAAACAAAAATCCTTTGAATTAATCATGAACATTTAACATCAGTCCAAAAGCAGCAATGATTCATTTGTTGTCAAGACATTTTTGGAGCTCTGCCGTGGCAACGAGAGAGAAGTTTTATAAATCATTGTTACAGCAGATGAAACTACGGTTCTCTTTTATGTGATCCCTTGTCCAAAAGGGATTGAATCAATGGAGAGGCGTAAACCTGGTGAAGCACCACCTCTAAAACCCAAGATCACTCAGTCAACCAAGAAGATCATGGCCACAATCTTTTGGGACTATGAAGGAATACTCTTCATTCACTTCAAGGAGAGGAACACCACAGTAAATGGGGAGTACTATACTGATCTACTGCACAGACTATATGCTTCCATCAAAGAGAAAAAGTAAGGAAAGATGAGTGGTGGTGTACCACTTCTTCATAATAACGTTCATGTGCACACAGCCCTTGTTGCCAAGGAAACTGTGAAGAAATGTGGCTTCAAGGAGATCAACCATTCACCCTACAGCCCCAATCTAGTTCCCAGAGACTGTTTCCTCTTCTCAAAACTCAAGAAGGACCTTTGAGGAAGGAAATTTAAGTGTGATGAAGAAGTGGTTGATGCTGTTTATGCCCATTTTGCAGACAAGACTTCTGACTATTTTTGGAGGGGTTTATTGAAATGTTAATTCAAAGATGGGAGAAGTGTATTGTAATAAAGGGCAACTATATTGTAAAGCAAAATATAGTTTTTGTCTTTATCATACCTAGAAAATGGTTAGGCCAGAAACTTATGGATCTATCCTCATAATTAATGTGATTGTACTCGCTCATAGTCCACAGAACATCTAGACCGGCCATGCAATTAGTAGAATGTTGAAGGGCCTTCATGCGACTTTCATAATTATATCTTGTTTCTGATATTAAATAACAATCCCAAGTCTCAATCATCATCAGTTATAACCTAAACTTAGATATTCATTTTTTACCCTAAACTCCATTCACTTAAATAAGTGTACTTACGAAGCTGTTGACAATGGAGTGGTATATATATATAAACAATGTATACAGTTTTTTTCACACTAACTCCATTCACTTACATAAATTTGGAACATATGTTTCGGGAGCGATCCCTCCCATCTTCAGCCTGTTGACAAACTGTAGTTTGTCAACAGGCTGAAGATGGGAGGGATCGCTCCCGAAACATATGTTCCAAATTTATGTAAGTGAATGGAGTTAGTGTGAAAAAAACTGTATACATTGTTTATATCCATTCACTTACACAAAAATAAGATGCCTTTTGGGTGAATCTCTCCCATCTTCAGTTGCTCACTGAACCCAAACATCAGTTATGCTCATACTTTACTGAAGTATTGGATACTTCCTTTGCATCATTCTTTACTTATGAACAGAGGGTTATTATCATCATCATCGTCGCATTGTTGTGCAGTTTTGTTGCCAGTGATATTTTTGTATTAAAACTCATACAAAGTAAAAAAAATACATTGGAAAAATAATTGTCATTTTTTCTAGAATAGTATAATCTTTTCATTAGTAGTTTCATTTTTATTATGTTAAGTTTATAAAAGTAATTATTTCATGAATCATAGTATCATCAATCAGGCATGAATGTGATTTTCTTCTTTCACATCTCTTAACATTTACAGGAAAAGATTTTATAATGTTTGTGTTTTTGAAGACTTTTTGTATGTTTACTTAACAGAATGGTACCATCTATCCTAGTATAAAACTTATCAGGATTTTGTAGGTCAGAACCATTATCACTGTGCTCCTCTTCTGATTTGCAATTATGAATTACATACTTTTGAAGTATTTCTTCCTTTTCTTCATCTTTTTTTTTTTCTATTCCATTATCAGTTAGTTCCTTTCTATACACAGAGTGGCCCAAAGAGTATTTAGTAACAGAAAAAAGAGCTAATTTTGCACGTAGCCTAATTTAAAATAAAATTTTATCCAATAAAAATAATTTAAAATGTGTTATTAATGCATTTTATGAGAAAAATTTAATATATGAAAGTAATGCAGTTCTTACATGGCTGGCAGCAAGGTGAAAATTTATACCAGTAATACACCTTTCTAAACAAAACCATTTGCTACAAATTCAGAATCATTGGCAATGGTATTGTTAAAAACTAATAAAAGAATAGCTAAAATGGTAATATAATATGTCCATTTCTTCAACAAAAATAAAGAAAACAAATAAATTGGTAGCAAAATTGATCAGTGCTGCTGCTTTAGGGTTAATGTTATATGCTAAGTAGAAATTTGCAGAATGGAATTTGCATTATATGAATGCAGAGAAAAGTAACATCAAAGATAATAGACACTTACACTTTGGGTTTACAAAACATCCACTCAAGCTTTTCCTATGCTTTCAGAAATAGCTGTCTGATTAAAGTATATTATGAGGTTATTTCACCTGAGGGCTTTACACAGTATGCAGCCATGCTGTGCTAGCTAGCAACTCAAATAACCTCACTGTACATGCTAACTGGTTGTAATTTATTTACAACCTTTGAAATCTTGTATAGATTGTTAAATATACTTGATTTTGAATGAAATTGTTAAATGGTGCAATTGGGTTTATATTCCACAGGCAACTTAAGTATCTAATATTCTCTTGGTGAAGAAACAGCCAGGAAACCCACTTATCTAGAATTTAATGGCACCAAGTATGCACTGAGCAGCAGAAAAAGTGAAACACTTAATTTTTAAACTTATTTTAAAATACAAAGCGTGTTTAATAAATTCAAGACATAATTATTAAATCAGAAATTTTTTAACGATTATTTAACATTTTATCGTCCCAAGTAATGCATAAAGAGTATTTTAAGCACAAATTCTACCCTATTATTGATTTTAAGAGAAATCTTAAAACATGTTCAAACATCATAGCAAACAGAACTTTTTGAAAAATGTTTAAAAATGACACTTTCAATGGCTCTGGTTCTGTAGCTGTTTGTGAAGGATAACCATGATCTCAGTAACAAGTGTTGCCACCTCTAGTCTTAATTACATTTGCAATTTGGTCAAGCATGCTCTGGATAAGATGTGAAGTACCAGTTCCCATTCCGCATGAAGTGCAGCCCGAAGTTCTTTGAGTGAGTCTGGGAATCTACCCTTAGTAGACTCCCAAGCATGTCTGAGGCATATTCTATCTGGCTCAGGTCTGGACTATTTGCTGACCACACCATACATTCAATCTGAACCACATCCACCAGGAACTCAGAAACACACTGGGCAAAGTGTGGACAAGCATTATCATGCATAAGGATAGTGTTGTCATCTATAACAGGTGCAAGAGGCACTACATGATGAAGAATTTCTTAGATGTACCGATATGCTGTCATTGAATCATTTTCAATGAACCCCAGTTCAATTCTTGCTTCAGTGCTGATCCCTGTCCAAACCAATACTGGATGTGCTATATAAGGTGTCTTTGAAGAGAAAGTACAGGGTGCATAACATTCTTCTGGTCTTCTCCAAACTCTCTCCCTCCCATCTGGCGCCCTCAAACAGAACTTGCTCTCATCCATGAAGGGCACTGTGTTCCATTGCTCCATAGTCCAATTTTGTTCAGTGCGAGCAAACTGCATCAGAGAGACATGGTGTTCCATTTTGCAGGTCTTCTGGACTGTAAATTCACTTCATATAGCCGCTTTCTAACTGTCCTCTTACTGATGTTAACATCCATACTTGCTGCAGTTATTCCTGGCCTCCACCAGTGTTATGTGCTGATCACAAAGAACTTGCAGTAAAAGAAAGTAATTGTCAGGATTGGAGATACTCCTCCTGCGGCTAGAATGGGCCTCTTGTTGTAGATACCACCCTCTCTGAACCTCTAGACAGTCCTGCGTACATTGCAATAAGAAATGCCAATGACATCAGCAACCTAACATAGACTTCTTCCATCCTCCACTAATGCCAAAGTCTTGGCTGCATCATCATTCTGAGAGTGATTTCAAAGTGTTAAAACTGCCTTAAGAATGATCACTATGTAAGCCTGAATGCTTTAAATTATCATGTGGCACAATAATGCACAGCAACAATTTTAAACATTAAAACATTGCTTTGTGTTGATTGTTGTAAAAATCAGCCTTATGTGCAAAATTGGCGGTATGTTAGTGGAATCCAAATGAAGGTTTCAAGCAATAGACCAAAGCTTTAAGACATGTTGTTGCATTTTTGTAATATCACAAAGTTGGCCTTATGCAAGGCTTGAAACCCAAGCTGAAGTGTAGTATTAAAAAAAAAAAATAAATAAATAGCTTGCTGTTCCGCATTTTCTGCCGGTTAGTGTATTGGAAGCAATTATCATTTTTGGAACCACAATAATGGTTCGTATATTGGTGACAGGTAAAAAGTTCTTGATAGAGCATAGAGGCATAATTCAAGCTGTTAAAAAAAGTAATAATAAATGAATAATTATTGAAAGACACATTTCAGCATCATACACTTAGTAATGCTGTTTTTTGGTCATTTTTAATCCCGAGTTAATTTTTTACTTCAATACCTAGGTTAATTTAATTGTGTTAATAGACATTGTAGGTCATTTTTCTCTTTACTTTCATTTCTGCAGTAATCGTGCTGTTTGCCTGCGTGGAGTTTCAGTATCTCTGAAATGTTAATAGTCAAATTCAGTTGTTTTTTTTTTTGAGCTTTTAATTTTAAATTCATTAATATATGTGTGTGCGTGCACAGAGTAATAGAGTCGAGATCACTAGTTTATTATTATTATTATTATTATTATTATTATTATTATTATTATTATTATTATTATTATTATTATTATTATTATTATTATTATTATTTTACTTTGTACTGCAAACTAAGTATTTACATTATTTTTATTAACCATAAGTTCAAGATATTCTGATATTAGCCATAAGTTCACTATTTTTGTATTTAAATAGTGGCTGACAGTCTCTCTCTCTCCTTTTTCTCTCTCATTATTGTGATAGATAAGTTTTATATTCTTGTAGTTCCTGATCTGGTATTGCTATCAAGCTCATTCTTGGCCAAATAAACAAACAAGTGCAGTTTCTTTGTGTCTCTGATGAATTCTGAAAATTCATGACTAAAGTTGAGGCTTTTTGTAGTATTTTAATGCCCATTTTAAATGCTTTGGCATCACAAGCACAGGGCACTAATGGTACATGAGATGAAATAATGAATTGGTAAAGAAACTTTTTGGGGGGAAGGAAGCATTCCAAGTTTAGGATACCTCTCCAGTATTTGCCATTGTTCAGGACTGAAAAATCCTGGTAAAATTAGTCAATCAGGGAGGATGTTCCTGACAAGAGTTGAACTGTAGACCTTTCATTTATGAGTCCATGCTTTAGTGACCTCAGCCACCTGTGTCGATCAGCTATAGTTAAGCACAAAAATGCTTAACCTGTGAATTAAGCACAGTTTGAATCTATTATCAGCACTTTTTTGCAGCTATTTTCATACTAAGAATATCCAGCTATCTGAACCAATGGTTCCCAGCCAGCTATGACTCCCTTATTTGGGCAAACAATAATATATATTTTTGTTTCATACAAAAAAAAGTATAAATCTTCTCTTTTCTTCTGGATTAATGAGTCACGTATATTTCTTTGTGGAGGAAACAAAGCATCACTGTTCATGCATTATTATAATGTAGTTGAAAATCAATGCTTAGACTGCTTTGAATACATAATGTTTACAGCATCTGCTATGATGGAAATACTTGCTTTGATACTGTAATGTAAAGCAGCATTTCATATGTAAATAATTTAATACTTACATAGAGAAATGAAAATAAGACCAGAAAATGTTCAATCATACATTCTTTTCTTTTGGTTTTATTCTAATAAATTTATTCTTTTTATTTTTTAACATTTGGTGAGCTGACTAGTGTGATATGAAAGGTGCAAAAGAAAGAATCATTGCCACTAAAGGTAGAGTTTAACGAAGAGCCAAATTGTGAATCAGAGCAAGAAATAATCTGTGAACTTGTATGTTCTTAAGAAACATTTTTCTTCTGTGTAACATATTTTTAAAGTTATGGTCTTGTTTTTATTTCTCTTAGATGGTGCGAAGAATAGAAACTGCACCGATGCCAAAGTAAGACGAAAACAGATGGGAATGCAACATAAGGTCCAAAATCAAGTAAATGAAAAAAACGAATGATGCTCCTTTTCTCATGTTTGAGTTAACATTACTATAATACACAGGTGCGACTCTGTAAGTGTTTAGATGTTGCAAAGCACATTAGGAAGTCATGTATATGCTAGTTGATATTTTGTTATTATTTTTGCATGATTGTTTCTCATAAAGCCCTAGTGAGCTTTTCCTATGAGGTATTTTAACATAATGGTTTTGTTTAAACTGGCACATCTTGCACATATGTCTTTCATTATTATTGTTATTTAGGCACAAGGTGGTTAATTATTTTGGAGTTATATAGTTATTATTTCAATTACACAAAGCTTCCTATTAAGCAAAAATTAGAAATACTTTATATTTGGTTATTACTTGAATTAAAGTAAACAGACTAATGGTCTGTATTAGAATGCACACTAGAGGAACATAGTACATGTCTGTTGCTCAAATCAAATAATAGTTTGAGGTTCTAAGAATTTATTTAATGTTTAAGATTTACTATGCTGTAAATGAATGGTGCTTTCTTCCCTGCAAAACGTAAAATTTTTGTCCATAGTTGAACAATAGGGGATTGTGTGTACAAGGTTATTCCTTTTCACTTTAATATTGTTAAACAGATGAATGTAAATAATTACACAAAATTTCTAAAGTAGCATTTAAATTTTAGTGGTTACTCTTTACCTACATCATAATAAGGGCAAGTCATAAAAATGACACAGATGAAGAATGAAGAAACTAAAATAATGATGCTTTCAGTTTCAAGAGCAAAAAGTTTATGGTGCAGCTTCCTAGAGAAGTCAGTAATGCTATTTTATCATTGATACTAAATAGCAAATTGAGGGATATGTTTCTTCAAGCAAATTTATTGTGCCAGTGCATGTGTAGTAAATACAAAACAATGTTTTAAGAACCCAGTACAGCTAAATTCTGCAATGTTATTATTTCCTCAGAAAGATATGTATTGGAGGACTATGCAGTACAAGGATGAAATGAGCTCAGAAGTAGCACGATACTTCATTTTGAGCAAGCCTGGGTGCTACCTACTTAGTTAAAGTTGCCTCAGAAAGTTTTTTTTTTTATTTTAAAATTAATATTAATGCAAACTTGCCTTTCCCCTGTGCCACTTCACACAAATCTGCTTCACAGTTACTGGTAGCAGTTTCTTAGTTTATTAATACATTTCAAAACATAGCATTTTGCCAAATGAGCGCACCAGTTTTTTTACACCTGAGAATAAAATGAAGCAATTCTCAAGCATATAGACCATTGTTTGATGAACTGAAGGAATCCTCTAAATTTTGTCCCTAAGAAATGACTAGAAGCAAGGATAAAATCTCTGTGATAAAATAACTTTTGAACTGCAGATTTAAATGGGAATTCTTGAATCCACTAGACCATGGTCTATAAGCCTAGGAATTTCTTAATTTTATTCTGAAGATGCCAGTCATGATAGCTTAAGAGATTGTATTAAAAGTCCCACACTGCTCTTGTCAAGAGTAGCTATTGCAATAAATATAATGGTAAAGATAACTGTAACTGAACCCATTCCTGTATTATTTAATGTATAATATATGCATATAAATGAGTTTAGAAAAAACATTAACTTCTGAGAAACTTGCAGCTCTAAGCTGCCAATATTAAACTGTCATAATCATGTGCATTGTTCACACGATGTGATATAATTAGGGAAAGCAACTCAGTATTAGTAATGTAAGAGAATTTAGTTTCTCTTAATAAAGTTAATAGTGTTCTATATTTATAATAAATGTGATTTTTTTCACACAACTCATGTCTTATGCTAAGATTATGAATCAGAGTCAAACAGGAAATATTAAAATCATGACTGGGACTTAAATCATAGATCCTTGGCTTACCATGCCTATGGTGTTCCATTTAAGCTACCTCTTCTTTCCAGCCATGACTACAAATCTCCCCATATGAATCTATATACCCCTAAAAACTTCAGCGGTGATCTTGTTACAGAGATTTTATCCCTAAAAAATTATGGAAGCAAGAATAAAATTTCTGTAATGAGATAACTTTGAAATCTCCAGGTGTATATAAATTCAAATGGAGGATATTTACGATTGATGCTGTACAGGACACAGTAGCTCAGATTTTTTTTTTCTTTAGTAATATTCAACAATTGTTTCCTCTATTGAGGCATAACAGGAAGTAGACATTGATGATAAAATATAATAATAATAATAATAATAATAATAATAAAATGAAATACTCCATCCCCGTACCGTGTATTCTACACCGGGGCATGTATTGCAAACTCTTAAATACTTTATTTCTAAGTTACCAAATTACATTCTTACATTATTATTTTCCAAGTGATACTTATACCTAGTTTACAATTAGAAATTAACTAAAATAATAACAAATCAACTACTTCCTAATTGCTGGAAACCAGCAGTATTCCAGTAACTGGAAACTATTAATACTAATTAACTGTAAATTATTAAACTACTATTCACTGGTATCTGGTAGAAACTGTTCTGGTGACCAGTACATTTCTTACATACTTTTACTTTACTACTTATATGCATCTATTTCTGTATATATTTGTATAAAATATATATTATATATCTATTGATGTTATATATGTATCTTTATTTTCCATGGTATATTATATCATCTTTATAAATATATTCGTGTAAATTTCACATTTATATCTTATATTAGCCAATTTTTTCAACACTAATTGTGTTCTTTGTTTGCAAATCTAATTGACATTTATCTATGCAACATTTACCCTACCAATTCATTACTTTGACATCCTTAACAATAGTAATAATATCACTATTAGTATTAATTATAATAATAATTATTATAACACTTTTTATTATATTTGACCTCTTCTTCTTCATCATTCTTTTGCCGTACCCATTTTCCACAATTGCTTTACCCTGCTCTCATTCTATATACACAGTACTGTTTTATGTCTTATTAAAAGTTCCCTTTTGCTGTTCCACTTCACTTTACACTTATCTATTGTATTTGTTTATTTATCCTTTATACTCACATTATTACAAGTTTAAAGCTATTCTGACAATTTTCACCACTAACTTTACTTCACCCATATGTACTACACCATTACACTCCAATATATTATATCCCTCTCAATCTTTATTATACTTCTCTTCCATTCTTTCTAAACAAGCTCCTCTAATTCCCATTCTCTTCATCTTCTCTAAGGCCCCTAACAACTCCTTCAGCTCCTCCTCCTCCTGCTGCCTCATCATATTCTTTCCCTCTTCCTCTTCTTCTCATCATACCACCTCCTCCTCCTCCTCCTCCTCCTCCTCCTCCTCCTCCTCCTCCTTCTCCTCCTCCTCCTTCTTCTTCTCCTTCTCCTTCTCCTTCTCCTTCTCCTTCTCCTTCTTCAAACTGTAGGTTTCTTTATTATGCAACTTCTTCTACCTCTCCTTCTCCAACTCCATCATCTCTCTTTTCTTCTTCTCCCTCTTCTTCTAATGTGATTCAAATCAAGTTTTCATTGTGTATTTGGGTGATAAATTATTTTTCTAATTATCCTTATTTAATATTCTTAATCTTTCAGATCTTCTAACTTCCATTTCTTCTTCTTCCCTTGCAACTGGAAACTCTTCTTGCTCCATCCTTTCTTCCCATGCTATTTTACTTATTTTATGGGCTAGGGTTTCAAGATGTTTATATAATTCTTTGTACCTTAAAATATAGCCAACATGATGGCCACTTAAATTCCTCCTTTCTTCTGAAGTTTGGTTCCTATAACGTGGACATTCAAACAAAACATTCTTCGGTGTATCCTGTTTTCCAAATTATAAGCAGGTATTTATTTTGGGTCCTTTTAATTTTGTGCCAGTATGTTTTATATGGGTCATGTCCAGTCAAATAGTGCATCAATCCTCGGGTACGTTTTACATGCCTTAGTTGTAATCTTTCGGTAATATTTTCAAAGATATTGTAATTCATCTTCCTTCTTTGATTTAATTCTATTCTAGTTTCCATATCAATTTCAAATTAAATTTTATCTCTGTTATGGTGTTACCTATTATTTTTTCCATTTCTCCATAATTCTTTTCCTTAATCCAATAGTTTGTCCTTAATCCAACAATTTGCCCTTAATACAATAGTTTGCTCCTCTTAATTTTACCAATAAATCTATGGTCCAGATGCCTGTTGATACCAATAGTGCCATTGTAAGTGTGGTACTAACTGCCCCTATGTAGCATTGATTCCTTTTTAATTGATTTCTATTTTGTATATCATGTATTCTTGTGGCCCATGCTCCAGCCCCATATGTAATTATTGTTGCAAAGATGTTGTGATAAATATTAATAACATTTAATCATATTTTAAAATTTGATTGAATAAGCCTAGATAATTTCATCATTATTTTCTTGGCTTTAGCTCTTGCATGTTCAGTATGCTTCCTGAAATTTAACTTCTCAGCTAATAGCATCCCTAGGTATTTAACTTCATTTTTTCTTTTTATTGTTGCATTGTTGTATTTAATTACTGGACCTCCTTTTAAGTTTCCTTTCATCGTCATGTAACTTGATTTTGATTGAGTTACTTGTAATTTGGATTTAATACACCATAATTTTAATTTTGGTGTCAAGTTGTTGGCTCTTACTTCTAATTTCCTGTGTGAGTCCCCTTCAATAATAAAAATTATATCACACTAAGCTACTGATGATACATGAGATGAAAAGATAAGCTGGAAAAGAAATTTATTTGATAAGTATGCACTCCAGATCTGAGTTTGGGATACCTCCCCAGCATCTGCCATTTATGAACACTGAGGAAAACATGGAATATCTCTTATTCAGAAAATGGTACTTGTGAGAATCGAACTCCAGACCTCCTATTGTCTCAAATTACCTTGGCCACCGATGGCATTCATTAGCTCAGATAGAAAAGCATTGGCATAGTAAATCAAAGTTCCAGGTGTCACATTGAATTTTTCTTATAGACTAATTCAAAATGTATATTGCTTACATTATATGAGATGCTCTAAACTTGGTTAATAAATTGCTCATTTTGTTACAATAGCTGGGAACAGTTTCTATATGGATATGCTTTTTTTTTTTTTTAAATTACTTTTAATTTATTTGAACTCATTTTGTGCACTTGATCTTTTAAAAATTTCTCAGAGATAAAAGTTTACGTTAGGTAGTTTGGTTGAAGAACAAAGGAAGCACACATTATTAACTCCTTCCATGAATGCTTCATTAGTTGCATACAGGGAATAATTCACTACATGTGCTCTACTAGGCTCCATTAAGAAAAAATTGAAATTGTATATCCCTTCAGCTAATTGTCTAAAAATGTTATACAAAATCATCATTGCATACTCATGAGCATTCTATTTTTCCTCAAAAATAAAGTAAACCTCTGAATTCAGCAAAACATAAATCATTATGGGTTTTCAAGAGAAACTACACCAAAAATTCTTTCTTGAAGTAGTCTGTGAACTTCACAGATCTATCTCTTAAATCACTTGTGGATTTTTTATCTACACAGTTTTCAAACCATGCTTTTAACATTATGCTGCTTATAGAGGATAATTGCAATAAAAATAACAATATAAACTGTAAAAGCAAATGTGTGAAATGATAATGTTAATAGAGAATTGGTTAGGTGACACTTGTACTTGACTATCATCAGGTAAACATTGGAAAAACAAAAAGAAATTTTAAAACCCTTACCTAAGAACATTCCAGAAATATCCATTACAGACAATGGAAATTGGAAATGGTAGCCCCTTTTGGTTAAAAAAAACATCAAATTGATTCAAAAACAAAGTCATTGAAACACAGTTTCAAACCTTTGGAACTAATGACATGGGAAAAAAATTTACATCATCAAAAATAAAAACTGAATAATAACTTCAAGATGATGTTGGATATGTTCAATAAACTTCTCCAACTGCCATGGAGTATGCTTCTATCAGTAGGTCTTCTCTGATGATAGGAGAAAATGTTCCTGAAACAGGTCTGATTAAAAACCAAGTGAAGTATAAGTGCCAAACAAACCAGCTCTATATCAACATTATATTTTACTACTACACTGTTAATAGCTTCAAGAGTGTATGTTTTACATGTGGAAAGCAGCCTGAATTACAATATCTTCTTGATCTATGTGAAATTTCTGTGCTATATTAAGGAAAGAAAGAACTAAACAGGAACAAATGGCACTGTATTACTAGCATGTTTCCCTTACCAAATGAGCAAATCTAGTTAGCTTAAACATTTCTGGTTTCTAGGCTCATGTAGTGCATTAGCAGGCAGTACATTATACTATATCTAAGAATTTGCATAGGACATATTCATGAATGAATGTAATACAAATACTGTATACTAATATAAGTATGCACATTAGCAGAGTTGAACCCAGACATGCCATTTGACAAGCAGATGTTCTAGCATCTAAGCCATGACAGTGGACAGTAAGTAATGGTGTACTTATATTCTTAATTATCTAGTTAGTCAATTTGATAATCTTATGCTCCACTTACAGTTGAATTATGCAAAACTAGTTTCGCAGGCTTTTGCCTGCATCCTCAGTTGCGAATCGACTGTTGGCTTCATCGTTGGTTGGCTGGACTTGGTGTAGTGACGCAGCCAACAGTCGACTCGCAACTGAGGTTGCAGGCAAAAGCCTGTGAAACTGGTTTTGCATAATTCAACAGTAAGTGGAGCATAAGATTATCAAATCGACTCAGTAGATAATTAAGAACATAATTGCGCTTCACTGTATTGGTTCCGACACAAAATTAAATGTATATTTAATGGTGTACTTATTAACACTGTTTTGCTTAATACTTCTCTTGCCCTTGTAATGGAAGCTACATACTCTGAAAAATGGAAGCTGTCATTATTAAAATTAGTAATCTGCCTCTGTGGTGTAGGAAAAAAAACCTAAGTGAATTCACTTCTGAATTACAACAGGCTGAAATCTGAAAATTCACAGGACAAGTATAATTTTGATGGTTTAATAAATTATACAGAATTATTAGCATTGTTGAAATTTTTATATTGTATTTATCTGCTTCAATGCTTGCACTAGAGAGTATAGAGTTTTTCTTCCAAAATAATGCTTTCATTTTCTTTCACTTTTTTACAAATTGTGTCAAGTAATTGTGTGTGAATTTCACATTTTAACATTCTGATATCCAATTGTTAGAATTTTTTTTTATCAAACCAGCATCTCTTACTAGTCGCCTAGTATGAACAGTATACATATTGTACTTTAGTAGCAGATTATCAGCTAATTCATTTGAAAATGCTAATGGGCAATGTTGCTCTCATGTATACTACATGTAATTTGGTACTTATTTTCTACTTGTGTGGAGACTAAATTTACATTTTATTAGTCTTAAAGAAAGTGAAAATTACAGAATACAAGCAGTTTGTCTCAAAATTAATATGGTTTGCACTAATGGCCATTAACAGTCTTGTACAACACTTTCAAGCACTAATATCAATGCTAATATTAAACTTAATTTTACTTATTGCTCATTTTGAATAACTTGGCAGTCAATAAAAGTCATATATGCATTTGCAAAACATTTGGTTTTGTTATTGCAAGATTTATTCATAACAAATACATCACCATTTCCATTGCAGACACAAGGCTTAATCAGTGAAAGTGTATGGAGTGCATAGGTTCAGATTCAAGGTGATTGATGTGCTGCATGGTTAAAGTCCAGCTCAAGATATTAGTTTTAGATGACTTAAGCTTCCAGTGCAGGATAACATAGTACAAAGACCATTAATTCAAAAGCCAACAAGCATAGAGTGTAACAAATAGATAGACACACAACTTTGTTGGCATGAGAAATTCTCCAAATTGGGATGAATACCAAGCATTTAGATAAAAATGAAATTTGACATCAATGGTAAAGCCATTATAATATTGAATTAATATATATGGGCATGCTTTAAATTGCTGTCATGCCATTCAACTGTAAATGCAGATGTCATGATAAAGTTTGGCAGTAGTATAAAAATGTATGCATGTATATTTAATGATCCTTATAAATCATACAATGCACAGATATGCTAGATGATACATTACACTCAGGCTCCCACCCCATTGTCCATTGAGCTATGCCCAAGAACCTGCCAAGGAGTCTATGAGTATTTTCCTTTAGGAAGATACCTGCAAATAACCCAACCCATTATTTGCCTGAAGGCAATTACGTAACCCCATCTCCCAGATTAATGGTAAGTCGACCTCACCTAGCCAAAGACCTACTCATTCATTATCAAATGTTAATAGGCAAGTGACCAGAGCATTTAGGGAGCTCATCACTCGCCCTGCAATGAACAGAACTTGAGGACTTGACCTCTGTCAGCATGGTACATGCCTTAAGCACTCCTTTGTGACACACTGTAGCCACGGGTACTCAATTTCCTGTGAGTTGCCAGACCACATACCCCGCAGAGATCAACCCATCTGGACACACCCTAAAGGAAGGGGCTCAAATGTCCAGCCCTGCTTACTGCTAGTAATATCAGAAGTACCACAGGTGCTGAGCGTCCGTAGAGGTCGCATCAGAGCATCTGAAGGGCAACGACCGAAGCCGCACCCCCCCCCCCTTACAGGAGCTAGATGATGCACGAAGGTCAGAAATCTCTTTGAATTAACATCAAATTTCAAATTGCATAAAGCTATTAATAATACACAAAGTTATCATTTAATATGCTGTAATATAAAATAGATCTTATAGCTGGTGGAATTTTCTAGAGCCAAGTGTCATAAAAAAAACTCCATAGCTTTCACAGGATATCAGCCAAGTATTTTCTGGATTGTGCACCAAGCTTTGGATCATCTGGAGATGCTGAGGCCTTCCTCAGGGCACTGAATTAACATGTAAGCAGGGGCAGGTCTCGGGCCGGGTCGTTGGCAGCACCTAGCCACACTGTGGCTGTATCTGCCCATCTTTGCCATAGACTCCTTGTCATGTGTCAGGATTTTTTTCCAGGAGGTCAGATTTTCAGGGATGAGGGCAAAAGAGAGACGTTACAGGACGTGTGCTGAAAAAGCCGGTTTGTCACAGCGCTGTGAGTGCGGGATTTATTTAGTACCAAGCCCGCTAATCATGAGAGTTAAGTTTTTCCAGTGCCGTGGCAGTGAATGAGCCAAATGTTTGCGCCCTTGTGTGGGATCATAATTACCAAGGGCGCGAATGAGCTGATTTGCATGTCTTTCAAAATTTTGGTAGGCCTTAGAGACCCGTTTTCTGATTTAAGTCTGCGATGTACTCGAGGTTCGAGTTTTGGTGCAGAAATATTGAGGAAAACATACTGTCGGTGCCATAAATAGTGCGTAAGGTGACTTTCTGCACCCTCTGTAGGGAGATCTAATATGGCGCTGCATAGCCCCACACTTCGCACTCATACAGCATGTTAGCCAGGATTGAGGATCATTATATATGCAGTTTCGTCCGATGGAGTTGGTCCCTAATATTGGAAACAGCTTGCTGGCTGCAACGCGGGCTTCCGTTCGGAGATCCCGGAGGAAGCTGGCCACCAGAGAAATGCAGGGGGTAGGAATGTCATGCTCGAGGAGCTTTTAGATGAGACCGTCGTGCCAGGTGATCGAGAAGGCTTTTTCCATGTCCAACAGCACTGCTACCGACTTGGCTTTTGATTGGGAGCCACTCGCAGTAGTTGTTGAGACGTGGAATGTCCAGGACGAAATCCAAACTGGTGATTGGGTAGGTGTTACCCTTTCTCTAAGTAAGAGAAGTCTTTCAAAGACTTTGAAGACTGTAGGGAAGAGGCTTATAGAGCGGTAGCTGGAGGGATGAACCGGGTCTATGCCGGGCTCCTTCCACAATAATGCGAAGTAGTGGATATGTAGGCATGCATTGTAAATCCACGTCAAGTGGATCACGGCTCTTTTGGGAAGGTGCTGGACCATTTCCGCTTTGACACGATCCTGTTCAGGGGCTTTACTGGATTTCAGGCTTAGGAGCTGGGGGGCCACCTCTTTTGGTGTTGCAAACGGGATGTGAAAGTTCTCCTGGTGAAATTGCTCATCTTCTAGAAAGTCTGAGACGGTTTTCTCCACGAGAAGAGTTTGATTATCGTCCTGGGGATTCTTTTTGGGATTGAAATTGGGCCTCCAAATAATCTGCGAAGGTCTCTGCCTTTTCTTGGGATTCGAACACCAAGTGTCCAAGAAAACGACTGTGTTCATGCTGGGCCTTATCTCTCCGAAGGCCTCGGACTATCCCCCAAGGTTTCCTCTCTTGGAGATCAGCGTGTCGTAGCGTGTTTTCCAAGGCTTCTGTTCTGTGTGTCCGTTGGAGGCATCCGTTGCGGATGTTCTGGATGTGATTTCTCCATGTTAGGCCGGGGTCCATAGTGATTCCAATGTACGTTGCGGTCTCGCTCTGAGTAATAGAGTTACTGAAAAGTTGTAGGGAAGGTAGGTTATGTTTGTGGTGGCTGATTCGTTTAGTAAAGATGATTGCTTGGCATTTGTACATGTTTTAATGCGCCAATTTGTAAGCCAGTCGGCAAGGAATCTTAGGCATCTGTAATCTATTGTGCAGGAAGAGGGGCTTGCCCGATTGGACCATGATAGTAGTATCGTCTGCACAGATGTAGGTGAGCGTATTGGGGGCAGTTGGTAGGTCATATATATATATATATATATATATATATATATATATATATATATATATATATATATATATGTAAAACAGCACTGGCGTAGTAGACTTCCCTGGGGTACGCCTGCTAGAACCTGTTTCGTGGTTGAGAGCATATTGTTAACCCTAGATTTATCTATCTGATAAATAATTTACTATCAATTTAATCCGCGAGTCTGAGAACTAATATGTTTTGAGTTTACGTAGTAGTCTAGTGCCATACCCGGTCGAAAACTCGTTCAAAGTCAAGAAATGGTGCTCCGGTGGATTTTCTAATGTTAAATCCGTGAGTAATGTGATCAGTTGCCCGTAGGAGTTGGAGGGTTATGGTGTTTCTGAAGTCGAATTGTTCCGTCACGGAGAATGCTGTGCTTTTTAATGTGAGTATTTATTCGTTTTAATATTATCTTCTCGAGCAGCTTGCTCGTCGTGTTGAGGAGGCTGATAGGTCTATGGTTATGCGGTTTGTTGTGGTTCTTACCTGGCTTGGGGAAATGCAGTACGGAGGCTTGTTTCTATCGTGAGGGGAAGCAGCCATGATCTAGTACGGAGTTTTATACATTAGTAAGTAATTTGATAGCATTTGAGGGGAGATATCTGAGAACAATGTATGGAATTTTATCTGGCCCAGGGGACTTTTTAAGGGGGAAGTGGTTAATGAACCAGATGACCTCCGATAGGTGCCCTTATCGCATTTTGTTGTGCGTGATGGTGTGGATGTCGGCGGTTAAGTTAAGTATTTCCGCAATGAAGGTTGCCGATGAGGGAAATTCATTGGGCGTTAAAGTGCATCTGCTAGTGCCTCAGCTTTCTCAGTGTCTGCGCGATATTGTTGTGATGAATTGGGGGAATGGGTCTATTGATGCGCGTGAGGTTTTTGGATATACGCCATATTTGGTCGCGTTCGGGGGGGGAGATCTTTTAGGGTGTTATTCCATTTTGTGTTGAGTGCTTGTCGTATTTGGTATTTTAATGTGATATTCAGGTCATGGATTTGGCGATGATAGACTGGGTATCGTGTTTTTGGTATAATCTGCAAACTATATTCCGTTTTGTGATTGTTGCGTCTGCCGGGAGGTGCAGCTAATGAGGTTTGCGCTGTTGTAACGGTACTACTTGGTGCAGAGCCATGGATATTGTAGCCCCCAGCGTCTGCATGGCTCCGTTTAAGTCAACTTCGCTGGTTATAATTAGGGGCGGGAGCTCTTCGGCGGTGATTCTGTGGAATAAATGCCAGATGCCTTTGTTGAAATGAAGTCTTGGGAGGGGGCATCTTGCAGGGCTAGCAGTCCTTCAATCGAGAACGACGGGCAAGCTATCAGAAGAAAGTTCGTTTAACGTGAGCATTTAGATTAACCGAGGTATATTTTTGATCAGGGCAATGTCCAATAAATTGAATGTGTACCTGTGCTGAGGTGAGATATACGTGGGAGTGTTAGGAGCATGTATTATGTAGGAGTATATTTGTTCGTAGGCCCACAGGTCGTTCCCTGCACGGTTGGCGCGTGCACAGTTCCAATTGCGGTGTTTTGCATTTAAGTCTCCCAGTATCGCTATTCTGTGGCCTAGGCTAACTATCCGGTCCAGATCCTGGAAGTCAATGCTTCCCGGGGTATTGTATGCAGCTATAATCGTGGTCGCAAAGTTTTCTATATTGATAATGACTGCCACGGCTTCGGGGCGATTCAGTGGGAGAGTGAGTACTGAGTGGTGTGCTACCGTATTATCAATCAGCAGGGCAACTCCTCCGCCTCGGCGGTCTCTGTCTGTTCGGTAAGTTTAGTAGCCAGGAAAATGGATGTGAGGTGTTTTTTGGTAAGGGCGAAGATCGGAGGTTTGTGTTTGTTTAAGAAGTTTATTAGTTCTGCTTTGTTAGTGCGTATGCCATTGGCGTTCCACGTTACAAGTCTTATTTGTCGTTCAGGCATAATTTATATTTAAAACGAACTGGAAGAATTGTGCATTCGGGGCAAGTATTTTCACGATGTCCCTTGGCTGGGCTGATAGGGCATACAGGATTTCCAAGGCTTGGATACGTAGCCAGTCTCAATGATCCTGGTGGTCTACGTTTCCTGTTGCTTGTCCAATGACCCAATTTGCCTCAAGTTTACTACAAGGATCCTGCCTGCCACTAGTTGCGGTCTGGGCTGGAGGAGCCCATTGGGTGTTGGGGGCGTTGTTTGATTAGTGTCTCTTTCATCCTCGCGCTTATTGCGAGGATCCGGCCTGCCTCCTCTTCTGCTTTGGGCTGGAGGAACCCTTTGAGAGTGGGAGTCACTCGTGCCACGTCCAGTGTAGCAGGTCACCTTGCTGTTGTGGTTTCCAGGTGGAACCTTGCCTTGTGACTGCCAGGTAGGGCGACCTCTGGGTCCCACCACAGTCCAGCCTCCTTGAGAGAGGCCAATCGGCGCGTAAGCTTTCACCGGTCTACTATGGCATAGCCCTTCGCTCAAGCCTACTAGCTTGCTGCCGGTATTCCGAGAAGTCACTGTATCAGGCTCCGTGTCCCATATTATTGCATAGCGCGCATTTGCGCTCTTCGTCTCTGGCTTGGCACGTGTGGGAGTGGTGGGGGCCCGTGCATCTGAAGCAGACGGGTGTTTGAGTTTTGCAATGGCGATGGAGGTGCCAGAGTTTCTGACAGCGGGGACATTGTTGCGGAATCGCCAGCCGTCTATATTCTTCCATATTTATGCGAAAGTGGTATAATTTTGTAACAAATTTTAATGCCTTATAGTCCTCCGGGAAGCGAATCTCAATGAGGTAGATGTGTACAGGCGGCCGTCCGCATTTTAATCTCTGCACCTGCAGGAATCGAACCTGGTATATGTGCTGCCCTTGCAGTTCGCTGGTGAGTATATTCTCCAGACCGTTACAATAAATGCTCATAGCGACTATTCTAAAGCTCCTGTCTTTGTGCTGTGGCATGTCATGGAAGGAGATATATTCCTCCAAGAAGTGATTTAGCTCGCGTTCATTACTGACCACAATTTGAAGGTCATTTGAGTGTGATGCCGGTTTTATTGCGTGCTTGTCCGGTTTGATTTCTTTATCGAAGCGCTTCATTAGCTCCTCTTGCTGCACATAAATGGGTGCCACAAGAGGGCGATTTCTATTTGTAGTGGCCGGGGGATTCCGATTAACAGGGCCTCCGGCCTGTTCTTGCTGGTGTGAGACCAGGCCCGTGGGCCGCGCAAAGCCTACTGATTGTAGAGGAGACAGGTGCCAACTGAAGGGACCAGGATCAAACGAGTCCGCGGCAAGTTCCCGAATAGTAGCTCGGGAGAAATCCTTGCACGCCGTGTCTGTGGAGGGATTAAGAGGTTGGACACAATTTGCAGCTGGGTTGAGGTTGGCAGGAGTGATGGAATTGTTGGTACTCTCACCTAACGGGATCTAGGTGGTAATGGAGGACTTTGATTGGAGTGGGGTCGGCTGGGAAGCCGCAGGCAGGTCCGTGCTCTCCTTAGGAGAGGAGAATGAAATTGGAGGGGAGGGAGAGGCTGGGGGGAAGCGGGCCAATGGGGCTCTTAGGGTAGGGAGTTCTGGGGCTCCGGCTAGGAGCAATCATTTCCTTGCTAAGGTCCCTCCTACCAGTCCTTGTTTTGCACACACTTGAAGGCGACATTTTATTTACTTTCTTTTTCGGTCCCATAATTAATAGCAGCAATGAAAGAATGAATGAAAAACAAGCGAGCAATTAGAATTAACGAAAATAAAGAGAAAGAGAGTGAAGGGAAAGGTGTTGCCACCGCCTGGAATGGAAGCCTATGAAGGGGGCCCTAAACTTAATTATAGATAGAACAGAGGAAGGAAGTGGTAGATGAAAGCTCCTGGTTGGCGCTAAGCGCCGTAAACAGAGGGCCAGGACCCAAAGGCGCTGAAAAGCCGTTCAAAAAAACATGTAGCGTGTTTCCCTACCTATCCAAACAGCTAAGACCGCGTTAGCTGAAACGCCCTAACGTTGGGCAGATTTGGCGCTTTTTTGTTTTAAGGGGAAACAAGGATATAAGGGTAAAACAAAGAAAGATGGGTAATAAGAAGTGGGATAGGAAACATTTAATAGTTGGGAGCACAGAAGGCTGAACGCTGAGGTACCGCATAATGCACCCTGGAATTCACTGATGACAATGAATGTCCAGAGGTGTGTATACTTACCCTGGAGACAAGCTTTGCCAAGGCCCAGCTTACTCCTCGGATTAACAGCGGTGATAGATTTAATCATCTATTATGTCTCTGTTTAGGGTGGTACGTCTGTATGTATTCTGGTGTGGGTTTGCTTTGACGGTTGTATAACAGTTTGCTGTCAAACTCAGTTGTCGGAATTTGCTTAAGATGGAGTATTCGAGGTGTCAGGAAGGAGATTCCGGATATGACTTAGTATCAGTTAGTTGGAATCGATGTGGATGGCCCTGGATTCAAAGTATGCCTCCTCAAGTGCGCTAAGGTGTGCTGAAGTTGTCTGCTTATTCGGTTATGAAGCCTGCTATGGAGATAAGTCTGATGTTGATTGGTTGGTGAAGTTCTCTGCCGGAGTTCTGGAGAGTGGCTAAATTTGTTACCAGGTTGCCAATGATGCCCTCAAGGGCACGTACTAGAGAAGAGATTTCCGTTTTGAGGCTTGCTGACACGTCGGTGGTAGGCACTGCTGGATGATGTGGTGCTGTACGGCATGTACCGGGTCCTGGGCGTTGTGACGTGACCTGGGGCAAGTAGGCAGATTGCCTGTTCCCTGAAATGGCCCTCTCCGTCACATATGGCCCAATAGCTGCGTCGAAGTCATGCTGATTGCATGTAGTGGTTAGGGAGGTGGAGCCGCAGTAATGACAACGAGGAGGCTGCGTGTAGGTGTCGGACGAGTGGCCACAGCGCAGCATCTGCCACAAGGCAACTTATGTTGCTTACGGTTAAGCTGAATCTCGAAGAGCTGTCCTGCGATCCATACTCCCTGCCGAAGTGCGTGGTTGCAATCCTCCTCAAGGAAGATGAGGCGAACGAGGGGTGAAGGCCCATTTGTTCATCTTATTCTTGATGCTCTGATGGCGGAGGTTCACTGGTGTTGCGCCTTACGGAGAAGGCATTGCTCCTTAAGGTGCCGCTGAACCCGGTGATTACTGCGCTGTAAGTGCTGGATTTCTGATTCGGTTGGATATCTAGAATGGAGCTGGGCTGCGGGGGCGTAGGTGATTGTCTGTGGTGCCCTTGATGGTTAAGTTCGCCGGGCGAGTCCGCGCTTGGGCACTGGGCAGGCGGCGGTGGGCTGGCCGGTGTGGAGTTGAGTGGCGGCTCGGTCAATGGAGCAGTTGTGGATGCGGAGGCTTTCTTCTTCGTGCCTCTAGTTGAAGTGTGAGCTGCGCCGGTTGGGTTTTCCTTGGAGCCATGATTCATAGAGGTGATGCTCTCGGACTGGCTAGAGCTACTCGGAGCTCCTAGGTTCGTTTCGGCGAATCTCATGGGTCCTCGGTGTCACGAGCTGTTGCGGTGGTCTGTCCAATCGGTTGCCGCGGTCATCTCGATTCGACATTTCTCAGAGTTTGAGGGGTTTTTTTTATTATTTTTAATGCCCACCCCAAAGGAGGGCGAGAAGAGGCACCACCTCGCCACTCCTCCGGAGCGATCAACAAGAAAGATTCTACGTCGCCCCCCCCTGCTATTACTAATAATAACATGCAGGGAATGAAAGGAAAGGAAAGGAGTGTTCAAGTAACACTATTGCACCCCGGAATTTAATGGAGATAGATGAAGAGCTGGCATGTGTGCATGCAAGAGCGATTAGTGGTGCTGTTTTTCCCGGAGACGTACTTGACCAAAGGCTCAGAGCGCCCCCGCGGGGAGTTAGAGGTTGGCAAATGCGCCCATGCAAGACGGATTCTAGGTAAAGGTGAAGAGTAAGTGGCATGCGCTTACTGTTATTGGTGTTTATAGTTGCTGGTTACGTGCTGTGAGTGTGCTGGTGGAATCTATGAATTAATTAATTAGTCAGTCATTTATTAGAGTTGGAGACAGCCAATGAGCGGAAGAGGCGCCCTCCTCACAGAGGGTCCTCAAGCTTTAGCCATACCAGGACTAGGTCCTTCACTGGCAGAGGGTAGGGTTCTTAATAGGTTGCTGTGGGCTGATGGTGGGATGGTTTTGCGAAGGGATGTTTGGATTGGTTACGGTGTGTATTTCTCAATTTGGGTTCTACTGTCGTATATTTTGTCAGGTTTCTACCATAAGTCTGGGGCGTTTGTAGGAAGCTCCGGGGTCTAGGTCGTATTCTCCCAGGCCGCAGATTAAGGAGTTGAAGTTGTGGGTGAGTTTAGAATAGAAGTCTTTGGATATCTGTAGGATGTATTCGGTAAGGGTTGGGAAGTTAAGGTTTTGATGGATATTTTTTTTTTGGGGGGGGGGGGTTGTACCAGCCTGCACCAGTAGCTGTGCGCAGAAACCGGTTTTGGAGGACTTGGAGGTGATCTAAGTGGGTTTTGGCGGCTACGCCCCAGACTTAGCAGCCATAGGTGAGTGCGGGTCTCAGTATCTGCTTATAAATCAACACTTTGTTCCCAGCGGAAATCGGTGAAAATTTTGAATACATAGGATACAACAGTGCCATCCTACTGTTGATTTTGTTGACAAGCTCGCTGATGTGCTTTTTCCAAGTTAGTCGCATGTCTATGCGGATTCCAATATACTTGGCCTCAGAACTCCAGGGGACATTGTCTCCGGCGATTCTGAGCTCTGGTACATGCTGGAGGTGGCGCCTTGTGAACGTGACCGCCTGTGATTTCTTGGAGTTTATAGCCAGTCTCCAGGTACTGAACCACGTTGTAAGAATGCCTGCGTACACTTGCAGTCTTTTCACTGCAGTGTGGTGTTGCGTGGAGCTGGTGGTTATTGCCGTATCGTCGGCATACAGGTAGAGCGAGCAGACTGGGTAGGATGGCAAGGTATTTATGTAAGTTAAAAGTACCGGGCCGAGGACGCTGTCTTAGGGGACCCCTGCATGTATAGGTCTGGGTGTTGACAGGATATCTTCGATGGAGATGGAGAATGTTCTTTGGTTCAGGTAGCAGGAGAGGAGATGAGTGATATAAGGGGGGGACTCGGTATCGGATTAGGCGATGCAGGAGACCCTCATGCCAGACAGTGTCAAAGGCCCGCGTGATGTCTAAAAACAACGCTGGGACAAAGTGTCGCTTGTTGAATCCTTTAATAATGTCATCCGTGATGCGGAGTAATTGATGGGTTGTGGCGTGTTGGCGCCGGAATCCAAACTTCTCCGATCTGAGTACACTGTGAAGATCAAGTGCTTTCTGTAGTCGGGCTAGCACCACCTTTTCGAATAGCTTGCTAACTGCTGGTAAAAGGCTGATAGGCCTGTGATTTACAGGGTCCTTACTATCCTTTCCAGGTTTAGGCAGTGTTATGATTTTTGCATGCTTCCACTCATCTGGGAAGTGGCCGAGTGTCAGCAAGCTATTGAATAGGTGGGCGAGCAGTGCGGCATATGTGATGCCATCATAGCCAGCAGCCCTGTATACTGGAACAGTTTGGAGGAGGTGTTGCAGTTCAGCTGGGGTTGTGTGAACAATCTCTTCCCTCTCGAAAGGAACGACCAGGAATTTTCGAACCTCTTCACAGACTTTGTAGTAGTGGTCTTTATTGGGAGTGTCCACAGGGTGGAATGTCGCCTCCAGATGGTCTGCCAATAACTCCACCTTCTCCCTTGCGGACTGCGCTATCCTTGGGCCGGAGATGAGCGGCTTGTTTTGTGATGGAAGACGAAGCAGCGCTTTGGACATGCGCCATAATGATGCGTCCTTGGTGTCCAATTCGGATAGGCGTCTTTCCCACTCATCATTGGCATGATCCCGAAGTTCCATTTTTACCAGATGTTGTAGGTGGCTGTATTCGCGTCTGTGCTGAGGACAGCTTGAGCGTTGAAACCGGCGGCTGACTCTGTTCTTTTCTGCGATCAGCTGTTTGATGGAGTGGAGAAGAGTGGTTTGCCACCTCCTGTTTCCGCCCGGAGGAGTACAGTGTTGAATGGCCTCCTGCATGGTGTTTGTGAATTTGGCGATTTGTGCTTCAGCCTCAGCCGTGGGGAAGCATTGTATGGGCTGAGGTGTGTACCGGGCCAGCAGTGCTGAAAAGGATTTCCAGTCCGTTCGATGGGGGTTGGGTGTGATGCGGGGGGATTTGAACTTTGGACGTGAGTGAAACAGAAGAAGGACCGGGTAGTGGTCGGATGATAGCTCGGGGATGGTAAAGAGATAGGGATGTCTCCGTATGTTGGACAGGACAGCTATGTCCAGCCAATCGGGAGGTAGCCTATAGCCGTAGGTCATGGTGGGAGAGGAGGGAGAGGCACTGCTAGGCCCTGGTCCGTGACGAATTTGTGAAGAACCATGCCGCGGTGTGTAGTTGCAGTTGAATTCCAACTTATATGCTTGGCGTTATAATCCCCCATGGCAATGGTGGCCGAGGCGGAGCCAAACAGCTGCTGGAGTTCGCCTGGGAGGATGGGCTTGTGAGGTGGAATATATATGGATATGAAGTTTATGGGGCCGCTGTCCGTTAAAATTTGGATTCCTTTAGCCTCCACGTTTGTCAGCTGGGGAAGATGTAGCCTGTGGTGTTGCAAAGAGGAATGGACAAAAATGGCGGTTCCTCCGAAGCCGTCTGGTCTATGGCTGCGATGGCAGGTGGTTCCTGGAATGGTGATCTTACTTGAGGCCGCCAACCAGGTTTCTTGCACCATTAGTATCTGTATCTGGTGCGAGGAGACGAAGTGTGTAACTTCACGGATTTTGTTTTTGATGTCTCTCGCATTCCATGAGCACGCCTTTAGTGCCGCTAGAGTGGTCGCCCTGGAAGATTTAACAGCCATTTTGCAGTAAAAAGTTAAATACTGTGTGGCATAAAATAGTTATGCAGGCACAGTGGCTGGGCGGGTTAGTAGAGCTTCCGCCATTCCAGTATTTTTTCTATTACCTGTAGGAAAGTAGGGTCTAGGTTTGGTTTGGATGAGGTTTGTCGTGTAGGAGGGAGATTTCGAGTACTACCAGGCTCTAAGACCAGGGGTCGTAACACAGAGGTCTGTGCCACCCAGTGGTTTTTTGCATTGGGACGATACCTAGTTTCCAAAAACGACCCGCCTTTCGGCTGCAGGCGATTGCGTCGCCCAAGCGCACCGAGTGAACTGCAGCTACAAAAGCCGAGCGCACCCAGCTACCAGAGTTTGACTGGCTAAGAGGTCGTACTAGCTTAGACCTACTCCTTTATAGGGGTGAGTGACCCCAGCATTAAGGAAGCCACCACCGCCTCACAAAAACGGAGATTCCGGCACACGCTTGCACACCGACCCTGAGGTTTGTCGTGTAGGAGGGAGAGGGGGAAAGTGCTGTTTGTGCAGTTCAGCAGGCTTTTGTGGTTGCCTAGGAGCCTTAGGCCTTGTCGGAGGTTGGAGGAGAAGGGGCGGAGTCTGATCTACTTTTGTTGGTGCTGGAGGAGCGGGCGCTGAGGCTTCGTGTTGTTGTGGCGGGATGCCTTGCTGCGTGACATCTGTGGATGCCGGCGTGTTGGTGGTTGCCGCTGAGAATGTAGGATATTGTATAGGTACCCTAGGGGGAAGCCCTGGGTGACGCGCACCCGTGAAGGCCTTAGGGAGACCGTGAGTGTTTTTTAATAGTGGCGCTTCGTAGAATTTGGACATTCTTCCATTTTTCATGGCTTGAAGCTCGAGGCTTGCCTCTTGCCATACTGGGCACCTGGCGTACCTACATGAGTGGCTTCCTCCGCAGTTGCAGCATCGAGGAGCGGTTGTACCTACGCGAGGGTAGTCTCGTCGTTGGTGGCTTGCCTCCCCGCAGTGGTAGCAGACAGGTAGCATCTTGCAGCCAGCAGCACCGTGGGTGAACTGCTGGCAGTTTGTGCACTGTTGGAGGCGTGCTGGAGGACGGTAAGGTTCAACTCGAGCCATTGCAGAAAACATTACAGTTTCTTTGAAGATGTTGGTACAGTGTTCAGTTTTTTGTATGAGCTACACGAAAGTGCGGCAGCATATGTTGATTGACTGACCGATTTGACCGCAACTGGGCGATACGCTCTATAATATACCCATTGGTCTGCAGGTGTTGCTGGACGTCTTCGGCTGTGATGTATATTGGCACGTCCCTAATTGTCACGTGCATGTATCGTTCTTCCGGAAGCAAGGTGGTAACAAATTGAGTAGAGGCTTCCTCCAAAAGCTTACGGATGAGGCTATGATAGCACCACCTCCTGAAATTGCCGCTGGTCGGCTGCCCTCCTCGGAAGGAGAGAGCCTCCCGGGCTTTACTGGCATACGGATTAAATAGTTAGCAAAGAGATTGTGGGTTAGCTGAGTGATAGTGGTGAGGGGAGGGTGTATGTGAAGGAATGTCAAGGGAAATTTAAGGTTTGATTGTATGAGTTTGTCAGGAATTTGGGGAGACTCTTGGACGTTTCCTGGGAGGCCCGGGGTCTATATCATACTCCCCTAGTCCACGGATGAGGGAGTTAAAGCTATGGGGAAGGTGGGAACGAAAGGATTGTGTCAGGTGAAGGATGTATTCAGTAACGGTAGGGAATTGCAGGTCCTGGTGTATGTTTTTGTTGGGTATGTACCAGCCAGAATCAGTGGCTGTACGCAGGTAGCGGTTTTGTAGTACCTGTAGGCGGTCCAGGTGCGTTTTTGCAGCTGTGCCCCAAACTTGGCAGGCGTAGGTTAGAGCAGGTCGTAGCACCTGCTTATAAACCAGCACTTTAGTACCGACGGACATCGTTGAAAAGCAGCAGCAGCAGCAAATGAGCGGAAGGAGAACCTCTCCCCAAAGGGGAGGGGATCTCCAAGCTTTTGCCATGCCAGGACAAAGTCCTTTTCTGGCTGAAGTATGGTTAATGAGAAGGTGATTGTGGGTGAATGGTGGCATTGATATATAGGTGTGTGTTGCGAGTGTGTATGTGGGTATGTGGTAGTGTGTTAATGATCAAATGTTACGATGTAGTTAGTTTATGATCATTAGTCTGGGGCGTTTGTAGGGGGCTCCGGGGTCAATGTCGTATTCCCCGAGGCCGAGGATAAGGGAATTGAAATTATTGGGGAGACTGGAGTAGAATTGTTTGGAAAGTTGAAGGACGTACTCGGTTAGGGCTGGGAAGTTTAGTTCACTGTGGATGTTGGAATTTGGGATGTACCACCCTGCTCCAGTGGCAGTACGGAGGTAACGGTTTTGAAGGACCTGTAAGCGATGGAGATGGGATTTGGCGGCTATGCCCCAGACTTGGCAGGCGTATGTCAGCGCTGGTCTGAGTACCTGCTTGAATACCAACACTTTGTTTCCGACGGACATCGGAGAAAATTTAGAATATAATGGATATAGCATGGCCATCCTACGGCTAATTTTGTTGGCTAGCTCACTGATGTGGGGCTTCCATTTTAGCTTCATATCTAGACGTACTCCGAGATAAGTAGCCTCTGTGCTCCATGGAACACTGCCACCTGCGATAGTGATGTTGGGGACATCCGCAATTTTACGTCGTGTGTAGGTTACTGCCTGGGATTTGCTGGGATTTACAGCCAGTCTCCAGGTGGCAAACCACGTGGTTAGCTGGTCGGCGTAACGTTGCAGTCTTTCAACAGCAACATGGTGACGTGTTGATTTAGTTGTAATTGCGGTATCATCTGCGTAGAGGTACAGTGAGCAGCCTGTGTAGGATGGCAGAGTATTTATGTAAGCCAAGAAGAGAACCGGGCCGAGGACACTGCCTTGGGGGACTCCTGCACCGATAAGAGTGAAGGTGCGGGTACTCAGGTAGGATGCGATTTGGTGTATTAGATAACGAGGGATGTTTTAGTGGATTAGTCGGTGTAGAAGGCCTTGGTGCCAAACAGTGTCGAAGGCCCGCGTGATGTCTAAAAACAACGCCGGTACATAGTGTTGGTTGTTAAAACCTACAATAATTTCATCCACCATGCGGAGCAATTGGTGGGTGGTGGAGTGCTGCCGCCTGAAGCCAAACTGTTCTGGCCTTAGCACTTGGTGAGCGTCGAGCGGTTTCTGAAGTCGATTTAGCAGTACCTTTTCGAACAGCTTATTCAAAGCAGGTAGTAAGCTGATCGGCCGGTGGTTTTGGGGATCCCGCGGATCCTTTCCTGGCTTTTTTAAGGTGATGATTTTGGCATGTTTCCAGGACTTAGGGAAGTAGCCGATAGTGAGTAAGCAGTTGAATAGGTGAGCAATGAGCTTCATCCATGTGGGAGGTAGAGCCTTTAGGGCTGCATAAGGAATCCCATCGTACCCTGAGGCCTTGTACGGGGATGTTTTGCTTAGCAATGATGCTAGCTCTACTGGGTTGGTTGGTTGGTTGTACCTCCTGTTGGTTAAATGTGTTGGCCAGAAACTGCTCGACGGTGGCCTCGATCTGGTGAACGTGGTCGTGGTTTTGTGTGTCCATGGGCTTGGAAGTGCGTTCCAGGTGGTCAGCCATCATCTCCACCTTCTCCCTGTCGGACTCGGCTATTCTTGATCCAGATATTAGTGGTGTCCTGGGTTCTGGAATTCGCAGCATGGTCTTTGTGAGGCGCCACAAGGAGGCGTCATGGGTGTTTAGTTCACACAATCGGCGCTCCCATTCCTCATTCGCGTATTCCCTGAGTTCTAACCTCAGCAGCGCTTGTAGTCTATTTAGTTCGCATTTATCCTGTGGGTTGCGGGAGCGTTGGAATCGGCGCCTGGTCCGGTTTTTGGCGGCTATCAACTGTCGCAGATGTATGGGGAGAGAAACTTGCTTCGTCCGTCTATTGGACGATGGGGTGGAGAGCTTCATTGCTTTCTGCAGGGTGGAGGTTATTCCTTCAGTTAGCGTATCTGCCGCCGTTGGCGTGGTACATGGCGTTAGTGATGGAACGGTTTCGGCCAGCAGTGCTGTAAAGGTACTCCAGTTGGTTTTCCTGGGGTTTGGGGTGGTTCGGATGGGTTTGAGATGTGGACGGGTGCAGAAAATGAGGAGTACTGGGTAGTGATCGGATGATAGTTCTGGGAGGGAGTAAAGGGCGGGGTGTTTACGTATATTGCACACTACAGCAATGTCCAACCAATCTGGCGGACGCCTGTCGCCGTACGTAATAGTTGGGGAGTTGGGGGACAGCACTGCTAAGCCATTGTCCGTTATGTACTTGTGCAGTATGGTTCCACGGTGGGAGGTAACGGTGGAATTCCAGTTTGTATGTTTAGCATTATAATCCCCCATAGCTATAGTAGCTGTGGGGATGCTAAACAGGTGACGGAGTTCTCCTGATAAAATAGGTTTACTAGGTGGGATGTAGACAGAGTGAAAATTGATGGGTCCAGTGTTTGTCTGGAGTTGAATTCCGGTCACCTCCATGTTGAGTATCGGGGGCAGATGTAGCTGATGATGTAAAGAGGCGTTTACAAAAATAGCTGTACCGCCATAACCATCCTCTCTGTCAGTTCGGTAACAAACTGTTCCTGGTATATGTACTCTCGATGTAGAAGTCAGCCAGGTCTCTTGTACCAGTAGCACCTGAATCTGTTGTGCTGCTACAAAGTTGGATAGCTCTCTTAGCTTGTCCCGAATACCATGGGCATTCCAGGAGCATGCCTTGAGTTTGGCTATGTTAGCAGCATGCATAGGTCTAGCTGCCATTTTGAAGGAGGAAGGAAAAGACGGAGTGGCGAAGGATAGTTTCTGCCGGGACGGTTGATGGGCGATGAAGGAGAGCTTCCGCTAGGAACGCGGCGAAACTGGTCTGAAGGTGTAAGGGGATTTTGGCTATAACCTGCAGAAAGGTTGGGTCCAGGGTATGCTGGGAGGTGGATTTTGGGAGAGGCGGGAATGGCTGTTGCTGGCGCTGGTACTGTCTTGGTGGTTTCGGTCGTGGTTGATTCGTGCTTGGTGGGGCTCCTGCAGATGGTTGTGTAGCGACCGGGGCAAGTAGTGCCGGTGCTGGAACGTCCTGCGAATTTGGCTGACCAGCTGATGTAGAGGCTTCCGTTTGTTGTGTCTCGGGGGCGACGGCTGCTGCGTACGAAGGGTACTCAATGGGAACACGTGGTGGGAGCCCAGGATGGCGCGCCCCTACAAAAGCCTCTTTGGGCAGTCCTCTTGTGTCTTTTATGAGAGGTGGTTCATAAAAACGGGACATACGCCCATTTTTCATCGCTCGAAGTTCGAGGCGTGCCTCCTGCCACACAGGACATTTGGCATACCTGCATGAGTGTTGATCACCACAGTTGTAGCATCGAGATGGGGTGGATCCTACTTTTAGGCAATCCCTCCTGTGGTGTCCGGATTCGCCGCAGTGGGAGCATGCCGGTTGCAATTTGCAACCAGCCGTACTATGTGTAAATTGTTGACAATTTGTACATTGTTGAGGGCGTGCGGGAGGGCGGTACGGCTCAACTCGTACCACTGCGGAGAACATTCTTGTTTCTCGGTAGATTTCTTCACAGTTTGGCGTTTTGTGAAGAGCAACACGAAAGTGTGGCAGAAGGTGTTTGTCTGCCGAACGGTCTGAGCGCAATTGGGCTATTCGTTCTATCTGATATCCCTTGCTTTCCAGGTAAAGTTGCATGTCCTCTGCTGTAACATACATCGGCACGTCTTTGATAGTCACGTGCATGTGTCTTTCTTCTGGTAGCAGTGTTGTGAGGAATTGCGTTGTTTGTTCCTCCAAAACCTTCCTTATCAGCCGATGATCATCAGGGGCTTCGGGAAGGATTGCTATAGTGCCTCGAAGGTTTTTTATGGTGAATTTTAGTTCAGGGATGGTGTTTAGTTTCGGTACAATGGACCGTGCTTCTTGTGGATTTTTCAGGAATATGGGATTTGTCTTAGGGAGCCGTGGGGCCAGGGAGGGTGGTGGGAGAGGAGGGACCGTTTGATCAGACACCTCCATTTCGGAGACGCTTGTTGTAGAGTCTCGGCGTCTTTTTACGGCGCCAGAAGGGGAGAGAGTTCCATTGTTCGGTGAGGTGGTGGGTGCGCTCTCTGCGGTGTCTAGTTGCTGGAGCGTGCCGGTACGGCATGTGGGCAAGTTTGGGTACGGACCGCAAAGAGAACGGCGTTGGGAAAGTTCGCAGCCGCCAATTCGAGTTCCTCGATTGAGTCGATGCGAGGGGACTGCTGCATCTCAGTCGGTCTCTTCTATCCCGTCTAGTATTACCAGAGCGGGTAGGGCAACGTTGGAGTCTACCACAGTTGGGTTGTGATCGGAGCCCAGATGGAAATGAATGTTCTTGGAGATCAAGATGTCGACGATATCCCCTCTACCGCGGGGAGATGACTCGCTGGACTTCTCAGGCCGTGCGCGAGTAGGGCAGGTTCTCCGCCTACGAGACGAGAGAATAGCCGACCTCTACGGTTCCTAGCGCAGCTGTGAAATTTGAATGGTGTTTAACGCCCGTTTTTACTACTGAGGCACCACAGGCGGTGAACACTGGTGATAGATGAAATGAAATTATATGATATATTGGAAAAGGATTTTTTGAGGAAGAAAAGGTTCCAGGCCTAAGTTTAGGGTACCTCTCCAGCATTTGCCAGTTATGAGGAATGAGGAAAATCTGAAAAAAACCCTCAGTCAGGGAGGACGGTCCTGGCTGGATTCGAACCCCAGACCTCCTGCTCACGAGTCCGCGCCTTAACGACCTCGGCCACCCGTGACAGAAACGCAGCTGTGCCACGTGGGGTGTTTCGCGTTGAGATCTCCTGTGATGCAGACCACAGGGAGAAGGTTCAGAAGTGATCTATAGTCCGCTTCTTAGAACTGACCTTCTGGGGGTAATATGCCGCAACCAGCACCACGTCCTGGCCAACCAAGGAGAGCCTTATGGCGGTTGCTCCGACGTGCTGTAGGAACGGGACGGGAAAAGGAATATGGGCAAGGTGTCGCTTAATAAATAATGCGGTACCACCGCCCTATCGGCCGGCACGATCGGTCCGATGGGCGACGTAGCTTGGCACGTTGAAGTTTACATCGGCATGCAGGTGGATCTCGCAGACCATCAGAATATCAACTCTAGGGTGCTCTACAAATTCCAAGAGATCGGTCCACTGTTCTACTACTCCGTTTGCATTCCAGAATGCAGCTCGTAATGGTCTTCGAACCAGCCATGAGGCCATTACGAGCTTGGATTGCCGGGAAATAGCTGCCCAAGAGTCCTAATCATGAATTGGTGCCTCTGTATTGGTGAGGCAGTACGGCTTTCCAACACCTGCTTGCAGTACCGCAGCAGGGGAAGGGCCTTACTGATATGTTCGTTAACCATGTAGAGATTTCATTGCAATCCCTTATGTCCGCGTTGGACAGGGTCAGCCCGGGGATGGAAATTGTCGGTTCCTCGTTAACCTCAGCCGAGATTAAGTCGGCCGTGGCCGTGGCTGGTGCAGGAATGGCAGTTGCAGTTAGATTGTTCGCCGGTTCGGCCAGTGTTTTTTGTAACTTGCTTCTGATTGACTGCCTGATTGGACATGGTCTGTGGTGCTTTCTGCTGGCTCTTCTTCCCAGATTTACTTTTGGAGTTTGTCTTTTTCTCCTTTGGTGTTATGGGGCTGGGTTTTGCAGTCATTTCAAAATTTGTTGTCCTGGAATGTGTCTAGGAGCCTGTATAATGTTTGTGGTTAGCTATTGTTGCTCATCTGGTGCAATAGTTAAATTTTAGTTGCTTGCTTATGGCAGAGTCGCATCAAGATTCAGGGCTGTTACACAGAACATCCCTGGTTGAACAGGTGCTGGAGGCTGTCGTCTATGGTCCCACTGTTGTGGAACAGGCACAGCATCAAGATAACACAATTTTGACTAAACTTAAAATTCTCAGCAAAAATGAAAGCTTTAGTTCGTGCATTTAAAATATCGCACCAAAACTGAGTCTTGAATTTGGAAGTCTCAAAATGAAAAATATGATTGTTACCTCTTTTATGCAATAGAGTAATTTATAATTAGATAAAAGCTTCTCAGTACTTGTTTTGTGCTTTAATTTAGAATACGGTGGGATACTAAATTTGTATACAGTTAGAAATTATTAAGCCTTTCCCATTTTTCATGTATTTCCATGGTTCCTTATATGTCAGAAAATAAAAATAAATCTTCCTATGGCCATAAAAACCCACCTGCCTGGTTTTCTCTTATAAACTGTAGAAAGTAAAGTAAAAGGAGCAAATATATGACAATTAGGATTTCCATAAATGTTCTGAATTTGCAGGCCAAAAAACACATGCAAACATTACATATTTTTACATTATAAATGACAATGTATCACAGCTTTGGTATGAGAAATGGACTTTTTGGTCTGTTGCCAAAAGAAAGTGACTAATAAAATTAACAAATGGGCACTTAATGCCACAATGTTTTAGCAACAGGAATGAAAACCTTATAGATGAGCATGCATATTAAAAATGAAGATTAAAGGTGTTATCTAGGCTGCTTACTATATTTGCAAGTTAAGTACTATTCTATTATTTTGAGATGGATAAGAATTTGCAAAGGGGCTTAAGACACTACTTAAATAGTATAATTCAAGCAAGTCTAGCACATAGGGCATAAATGTTCTACTGCTCTTTAATAACATGTAGCCATTAATTCTATTTATTGGTGCTTCTGATCTTCTTAATCTTTGTTCATAAAGTGCATTCTAAAATGGATATTTTGGCCTACTGGAATGATGATGGAAAATATGGGAAATTTAATATATGGGCATGAAAAAGCAAATTATAGGTACTTTGCATCAGTGGGCTTCAGACTTGTTTGCATCATTAACTTACTCATTATATCAGAGACATTGCTATAGCATGGGATATTTAATAATCATGAAAAGGACTGATTTCCAGGTAAAACGTTTTTATATAAATCTTACTTCTTACCCATACCTATTTTATTACTAACCATTTAAAAGTTAAAAAAAATTTAAAATTCCATGATATTAAACATTGGTACATAGTTGCATTTCTTGAAACTAAATGGAAATTAATAATAATATTTCAGGTTAATTCTGGCACAAATTATGGAAGAATTAAGGCATTCAAAAATGATGATCCACAGTTCTCGCCCATGAAAGAAATGAGAATGCTAAGAATATGAAACCAGAATGTGCTTTATGCAAGCATGAATTATTATGTATTAATCCTCCTTTCCGGAAATCTATTATCATCTTTTAAAAACCCATTCTTTCTCAGGAATTATGAAAAGTAATGGAACAGAAAACAGAAAAATTCCTCAAAAAAGAATATACTTCCTGAGAGCTGCTCACCCATTAAGAAACATTATTAATTTTAAATTAGGCCTAAAATTCATTTGAAATATTTGTTTCTGGGCAGCTTCTCATTTGCCTCATTATGTAAATTAAACTATATTTCTATTTAAAATATTCCAGTATCTCTTTGTCTGCAACCAAAGTCTGTACTTACCAAACATCATCATTTTTATTTATAGTTCACTTTTGCCTTTAACTTTGTTTGCTCTGATTCTTTTATAAAGCCCAGGTCATTCTTTCATAGTTTGGTACTATAAATACCTTGGAAAACACATAAAATAAGAAGTTGGGGAGGACAGAGCACACCTGAACACTTTAAAATAATAAAAAGAAACTTATAAGTATTAATGACTATATATGTTAGTTGGAAAGATATTATCAGACTTCAAAAATGTGGGTCATAGCCAAAATCAAACCACAGATCTTTGCCTTCTGTGCTGATACTCTATCCAACTGAGTTGCTGTGTTCTTCTTCAAGTACAGAACCATGAACTTCTCTTATCGGAGTATATAAATCACATAGTAGATAAAACCTTAGGGGGGCCTCCAAAATATATAGTCAGATCAGATGTTATTTTATTCCTCTAGATACAATGGCTAGAATTAATTTGCAAATTTATCTTATTGGAATTAACATACATCGTCATTTTCAGGCAAGCAAATTTATTTATACTAATTCCTTCTGTTTTCAAGAACTTTACAATGCAATTAGTGCACTTGACTTATGAAATGAAGCTCTTATTTAGTAGCATATTTGCTCTCCTATTGTTATCAAATGACAGGAATTTGGCTAAGCTATCTTCCCTCTATCCTTGCAGTACGTTTTTGGATAAAGATCCTCCCGTAGCATTTTTTAATCCAGTGATTTTCATGCATTACTGCAAATGATGCATGTCATTTTAAAAATTCCCATCTCATATATATATATATATATATATATATGGTCATTCAAAAAGTCAAGGCCTGTTTCTAATCTGAAGAGAGAAGGAAGTATAATCCTGTTTTAAGTATTGTTGTTTTCAGAAATTTGAATAGTTTCCTAAGCATTTCCTTTATATTTTTCATTTATTTGCGTTTGTGCACTTTCAGATTTATTGCTCTTTTGAGTTGTTTGAAACTTCTTTTTTCTCTTAGATGTTATATAGGTTTTCATTTTATTGTACAGATTATTAGCCCATTTATTACATTAGTGTCAACATGTGAGGCAATCTATAGTGTAATATTTCCTTACCCTAAGCTGTTAATTATTTATAAATGGATCTAATTTAATCTAAAGTGCTGTACCTAATTTGATAATTGCATAGAACTGCAATAGCTATTTTTATTTTATTTCTAAAGACTTTCTATTGACAAAGTTTAAATTTTGAATGTGCAGTCAACAGGATGTATGAGTGGCAATTTAATACTAATTTTATGTTTTCTCTAATAGTCTTTTTATTATTTTTCCACTTCTGTTGTGTAGAAAATTGCATCAGAATGAAATTATTCAGTTATGTCTCTCTAATGAAGATTAGAGATTAATTATAAATGGATTAAAATTCATCCTTAATAAGTCAAAGACAGTATTCTGCTCTTAATAATCAGTTTAAACAATTGTTCTTATAGTTTTAGTTTTATTTTCATTTTTCTTTATAATAAAAGGATTCCTTTTCCATTTCAGTTTGCCATTTTTCTTTCTAAGGTTATTTGGTATTACTGATTTTACCATTTTTTTCACTTCTCTGATTCTGGGACAGATGGAAAAGGGAAAAAAATATTCAGGAGTTACTGGCTTCAACACTAGCATTCAGGCTTCAATAAGCATGATTTATTTTTGTCAGGTTCATCATTTGATCATTCAGAATTAAAATACCAACATAAGTTTTGACAGTGAAATATGTTTATATGTTGCTGCACACCATAAAACCCTCAACAAATGCTGTTGTAGAAAAGACACAGATTCTCATATTTTTAGAACATGCATTTTTAAGGCATTTTATGAGATTCATAAATTGCTTTTCAACTAGAATATCAAGCCTGTCAGATATGAAAGTGTGTACAAGACAATATAATTTTCTCTTGAAAATTTTTGATTTGGTTTATTTATGGATGCTCTGTAACATATCAGGTCATCAGCATCCCATTCAATTCAGGGCATGAAATGGTCAACAAATTTTGCTCAGAGGCATCTTCTTTCATGCTTGCACTTCTCTTTCATGCCATATATCTATGACACGGAACCCACGGCTTTACTACCCTTCCAAAGGAAGCCATACTTAGGATTTTTACTCCTGAAAAAATTCATCGATCCTGGCTGGGATTGAACCCGTTATCTTAACTGTAGGAGGCAATTGTGGCTACCATTATTCCAATATCTTGAAATATCAAAGTTAAAAGTAGCAATCTAGTTTCATCGTTGTGTGAGGGTAATAGGATTTTTTTACATTTTGTGACTCTCTTCATTTAGGAGTACTCCATTATTTTTATAAATACTGTTATTGATTGAACAGTTTTTTTTTCCCCTTTATAGTGTTTAATGCTCATTTTTACTGCTGAGGCATCACAGGCAGTAGATACTGATGGTACATGTGATTAAATGTTAAATTGAGAAATTATTTATTTTTAAGGAAGGAAATGTTCCAGGCCTAAGCTTCCCAGTTCCCAGCATGACTGCGGAAAATCTGGACAAATCTCAAATTAGGAGAATGGCCCTGGCAGAAATGAACTCCAGACCTCCCACTCATGAGTCCCTGCCTTTTGGTTGCCTGTAAACAGTTGGTTAATTGGTATTTCCTTCATGGGCTCCACCTATTAAAGTTTTTCATTAATATAAACTTAAAAAATGGAAATGAAATATTACCAGCATTATTAACTGGCCTCACTCAGTAAAAATAGTTGAACAAATGATCTGTTTCATATTTTTGCATTGTTGTAATTTGCTAAATTGCTAAATCCATCAGGGTTAAATGTATGTAAAATTTGTTCCAAAATTTTAATATTTGTTTTTTAAGAGCTGGGTATGCTTGAGAGACTACTGTTTTCAGGCTGAGATCTTTTAATGAACCATTTAATTCCACTTCAACTGTAACATTTTCTTTCGAATTCATAAACCAGTAGTTTAATTTAACTGCAAACTCATATGCAAGTGAATTTATTTGTAATTAAATCCACAGTTCATATTTTAAAAATTAATCATGAAATCAACAAGTACATTTGCTTGTTCAGCCATGAATATTTGGTTAGTCTTAGTTGTAAATATTTGGTTTCTTTTCCAAGTATATTTAATATTAACATTATTCTCTTGACCATCTTCTATATTTTCATAACATCTGTGACAAAATCAAGCACTTTTGTTTTTCTGCATGAATTTTAGAGTGGGAAAATAAATTTAATATGAATAAATATTTATTTATAACCATTTAAATACAAAAAAAATACAATCAAAATAAACCTTGCAAACATTAATTAACTTTGTCTACAGGCTGAAGATGGGAGGGATCACTCCCGAAACATATGTCCAATTTTATGTAAGTGAATGGAGTGAGTGTGAACAAATTTTAGTACATTGGTTATATTAATTAACTTACTATATTTTAATACATGAACCAAGCCCTAGTCCTTCTACTGGAACATCCAGAGGACTAACATAGTTCAATCTATTTGCTTCTCACAAAATAAAATACAATATATAAAACTACCACCTGTTATATTATAATATAGTGTTAAATTAGTTACCTTCCTATGTACCTAGTATACATTTAAAATATCTTTACACCTGTATAAACAAGCTCTCCCATACTATAAACCATAGGTTGTATTTATGGGATAAAGCTACCTCTTAACTGTACCCATTTTCTTTCCCTTTCTTAAGCTCTTTTTTCTACTTGCCTCTTACCTTTCCTAAAAAATCCCCATCATTTTAATTTATTTATCCCTTAGGTCCACCAATATTTTACTAGTTACTATATCTTTGGTTAATTTATTCCATTTTTATTCCATATCTCATTTCTCCACCTTTTAACCATTTCACAGTCTAATAAACTATGGAAAATATCACCAGACTGTTAAATTTGGGGACTGAGGGGGCCACAAAACCCTACTAATAATTCTGTCTTGTAGAAACACATTATGAATTGCTGTCATGAAATTATTCCAGCGTGAGAAGTGGCAAAGTCCTATTGAAAAAATGCATGATCATGCTCCTTGTCAGTTAATTCTGTGAAAACAAGGTCATTATGGTATCGATATAAGTAACAGAATCAACTATATGCTCAAAAATAATTGGTCCTATAATTCTTTCACCACTACGCTAATGCATATAAATCATAAAGACAAGCTGTACTATTGTATACACACAAGGCATTATATACTTTATGTATATTGTCAAATTAAGAAAGTAACAATATACTTGGGAACAGCTACACTATAACTGTTACAGCAAGGTCAAAAAGTAAGCAGGTAGGCTCTTACAACAATAGCTTGCTACCCTGTCCATGGCGTGGCAAATGAGTGAAGGTGCAGTCATAGGAAAAATTCTGTGGTGCTGGGAAAAGCATCACTGATTGCACAGTATTACTATCATCTAAATTTATACATCTTTATTAATTTAAACTAATACAATGTGGGTAACTTTTTTACATACTTCACTTATTATCTTTAAGTTAGGACAATGTTTCGGGAACAGCGTTCCCATCCTCAGCTGTTGACCCAATTGTAAATCAATATTGGTAAACCATTTTTTTAAAAGTGTTAACAGTTTTTCTTTGGGAATGCTAGGGAATAAAGATTTTACATCAAAAGAAACTAAATCCTCATCTGTTGAGATGGAGGTATGTTTGATTTTCTCTACTAACTCATAAGAGCTTTTAATGCTTAGACCGTAGAATTTGGGAAGTGAATTAAATTTTTGATTCAGCCATTTTGCTAGTTCATGAGTGGGAGAATTGATTTGGTTGACTATTGGTCTCACACTATTGTCAGCTTTATGGATTTTTAAAACTTTGCCTACAAAACAAAGTTACTCCAAACTTCATAAGAAAAACTGTGAAAGATGTTAATACTGCACATCAAAAAGCAGCAGAGAAAAAAGTTATACAAGTTCAAAATTTTTACAGTACAAAAAACTAAACATTTACGCTTTAAATTTGAAACTTTCCAACCTCCTAGGCTCCATTACATGGGAAAATCTACAGGATAAGCTACACAGAAATGTAAATTTTACTATGAAAGCCAAAAATCAGAAACTAAAACACAAATTGAATGAGTTGCGATGCCAAATCAGAACCAACGATGCAACCTCTGGAAAATAATGTAGTAAATCTTTCATAATCAACTTTTAACAGAGAAAAAATCTAGCTCCTCAACAAAGGATTAAACACATGTATAGATTTCTCCAAAATCACAGACAATTACATAACAAATATTCAAATTGCATGCCACCTATTAAATGACATAAATAAACACATAATAAAAAAGAACTGTAGCAAAGTTTTAGAAAAACTAAAAGCTAGTAAATATAACCGAACCAACAACAACTACAAAGGCATCATCAACAAACTAAGGTCAGAACCAATGGTCTACACAAAAGCAGATAAAGGCAATAAGATAGTAATTCTAGATAAAGAAGATTATTTACACAGAGTGCAAAACTTATTAAAAGGACCAGAATACATTACATTAGATAAGAATCTCTTCACTTTACAATTAAATAACTTCAAAAAAGTCTTGAAAGAAATCAAAATATTATCAGATGTCCAATAATGCAAACAACCCCATAATCCCCACAGATAATTACATAAAAAAGAATAGTTTCAACCCAGTACCACACCAATATGCATATTTTACAGTTTGGCTTTTAGACTGGTTAACATGCCTCTCAGTGCCACAGAATACAATAGCGAGTTTGAACACATCATGAACACAGCCATAAACAATGGTTTTAACAACTCAACTATAATAAAAAGGATCAACAAATACAAACTGAAGAAATCCATAAAAGAGATGTGGACCCTTGAAGTAATCAAAGATACGGCAAGATTCTACAAATTCAAGTATAATCCACAATTACACTACAAATTTAAAAAGATTTTCAAAAAATTCAATATAAAGTTGGCCCCGATCAACAGATACAATATTAAGCACCTCTTAGGATCAAAATTAAAGACAAGATATCCGCAGAAGAAAAGTCAGTAATATACACCATAGAATGCTTAGACTGTGAATTGAAATACGTAGGAAAAACCAAACCAAAAGAAATCTGACAATTTGGAAGAAAAAACATTTTAGAAACATCAAATTAAAACAGATGGAGAAATTGGCAGTGGCACACCATTATTACAGTCAAAACCATGAAATTAACCCAGAAATAAAACTTCTAAGTAAATAAAAAAAATCCATTTGAATTGGCCACCTGGGAGAATATTTTCATTCTGAAATACCCAAATATCAAAAAACCGCAATGAATTTTGACCTTCTGCCATGGGATCACCTTTCTAAATTTATTTCAGATCCACCAGAGGTCACCACACCTCACACTTGCATGGGACCAAAACAAGCACCAGGAAACATTGACTGAGGAAATAGAAGACCTTATTAAACTAACCAACCAATGCATCCAACAAAGCGCCCTCAGTTTCAATGGTAAAATATACCAACAGATCACAGTTCTAGCAATGGGAAACCCACTTTCACCAATATTAGCAGATCTATAGATGGTATCTTTTGAATCACATATCACAAAAGATATTCCCTGGATTTTCAAATCTTGGCACAGATACGTAGATCACATATGTGCAATAGTACCAAAGAAACATTTGTCTGATTCTCTCAAACTCTCAGGCTGCAAGACAAATCTGTAAAATTCACAATAGAAATTGGGAAAGATGGATGGCTTCCATTCTTGGACCTAAAAATCATCAGAAAGGATAACAATGTACAGTTTGGAATATATCAAAAACAGATGCATACAGATAATTACATAAAAAAGAACAGTTTCAACCCAGTACCACACCAATATACGTATTCAACAATTTGGCTTTTAGACAGGTCAACATCCCTCTCAGTGCCACAGAATACAATAGCGAGTTTGAACACATCATGAACACAGCCATAAACAATGGTTTTAACACCTCGACAATAATAAAAAAGATCAACAAATACAAACTCAAGAAATCCATAAAAGAGACATCAACCCTTGAGATAATCAAAGATATGACAAGATTCTGCAAATTTACGTATAATCCACAATTACACTACAAATTCAAAAAGATTTTAAAAAAAATTTAATATAAAGTTGGCCCGGATCAACAGATACAATATTAAGCACCTCTTAGGATCAAAATTAAAAGACAAGATATCCGCAGAAGAAAAGTCAGTAATATACACCATAGAATGCTTAGACTGTGAATTGAAATACGTAGGAAAAACCAAACCAAAGAAATCTGACAATTTGGAAGAAAGAACATTTTATAAACATCAAATTAAAACAGATGGAGAAATTGGCAGTGGCACACCATTATTAGAGCCAAAACTATGAAAATAACTTCTAAATAAATTTAAAAAAATCCATTTGAATTGGCCGCCTGGGAGAATATTTCTATTCTAAAATACCAAAATACCAAAAAACCGCAATGAATTTTGACCTACTGCCATGGGATCATCTTTCTAAATTCAATTGAGATCCACCAGAGGTCACCACACCCCATATAACAATTTGCATGGGACCAACACAAACACTAGGAAACATTGGGTCAATGGCTGAGGAATGGGAACACGGTTCCCGAAACATTGTCCTAACTTAAAGATAGTAAAGATATGTTAAACAGTTACCCACATTATATTAGTTTAAATATAATATCTTCATGGTAAACAGCTTCAAAATTAAATAATACATCTATATTAATACTTCAGAACTTTTTCCACTATGATGCATTTTTGCCCTACTCTTCCTAGCTCTGCCAGTGCTTCTCGGTGAATTCTTAGATACACCCAAAACTTTGTTACAAAACATTCTATGCACTATGTCTATTTTTAACCATCCCTTCTCCCCAGATTTCTATTTCATATAACTTCTTTGGCTCCACTGCTGCTTCATAAAGTTTTTCCAGTCATTTCATTGTCAGTGTGGGAGTTTATACATATTCTAACTTCATTCATAGCTAGTTTCCCTTTCATTTGTGCATATTTAGACTGCACCTCCAATCTTCTGTTGCTTTAGAACCTCAATTTAATATTGAATTATAACTTTTTTCTATGTTTGGATTTACTTCATTGCTGCTATGAATAGATTTCTACAAGTGTTTCCTTCATATTCAAATGTTCCCTATAAAGTATTAAGGTATATCAGATTACAGCTCCATATTACAGTTAATTTCAACAGCATAATCTTCTAAAAAGGCTAAAATTTATTATAAACTTACACAGAAAAGTAAAACTGGGTTTCGTAACATGTTGGTCTAGCCAGAAATTAAATAGCAGATTCCCTAGCCATAAAAGGAACCATACAACCCATCAAAATATTCATGACTTGCATTCAAAAAAGAATTTAATAAAAAAACTAAAGAACAATTCCTCAAAGACAGTTTACAAACACAAATAATAAAATATGGAAAAGCATAACTACAAGTTTTCTGGCATAATGTTGAAGAACAAACCAAGAATAAAATTAACAATCTTTGGACTAAATACCAGTCACAGCTGTATTGCAGCCCACCTACACAAGATAAAAATCAATGAAAGTAAACATAAGATAAAGATCAATGAAAGTAAACACTGCGTAATATGCAATCAACCACACAATTATGAACAAGCATCATCTACTGAAATGCAGAAGACTGAATAATAATAATAATAATAATAATAATAATAATAATAATAATAATAATAATAGAGGTAGTAGTAGTAGCAGTAGTAGTTTAACTGTATTGGGATGGGATGCCAGAAGACAAATGAAGCAAATTTTCATTGTTAGCCATAAGAAACCAACCAACTCTAAAAGTAAAATAGGTTTAGAATTGAATCTATCATCCTAACATTCTTCATGCTTCACTAACTTCAATGGTTAGTGAGGCATGAAGAGTGTTAAGACGACAGATTCAATTCACATGAGCTTCACTGTGTTAATCTTATTTTGATTTAAAGTAAAACACTAAAAATCATGTCGTCACATTAAAACTCTCTCTCTCTCAGTCGTTATTTTGGTTGACAATGTGAGGAATGTACCTCATGAAACATGTACCAAAATTACTTTTATAAGTGTGTTTGTGAAACTTAAAGAGAGTTTTAATGTGACGACATGATTTTTAGTGTTTTACTTTAAATCAAAATAAGATTAACAAAAGTTTCACTGTGTGGATTCCGAAATTCCGTAAACAATTCACTGTGTTAGTTCCATATAAAAACCTTTTTTTAAAATTTTAATTAGGTTTAGAATATTTGCCCTAAAATTTATTTTCATATTTTTAACAACAAAGTGAAGCAAACAAAATATGAAGGCTCTGAGTAAAGTGTACAGCCAACACTAACAAAAACTTACTACTCACATTTTCAGGATGACTGACAATCCCATGGTAAGACCCTTTTTTCTCTTCTTGGAAATATCATTGTTTGAAATTTGTTTTCCATTCATACCTATTATCTTTTTGCTGCTTTAAGATTTTGCTCGGCTCAAAGATTCAGCATTACATTAGTGTTATTAAGATTGCAAATGTTCAGATAGAGGTCTTACTAATATCATGTGCTTGTCTTAGCATTGAAGTCATAATTTCATATAGACATTTCACAAAGTAAGCAGCACAGTAATGCCTTCAGATGATAATGGATTGTTCATAACAATGCAGCCATTACAGTATTAGTTTGAGATTCAATAAGGAGTAGAACAGTGTTTGTAGGTGGCCAGAAATAAGACTTTGGTATAGTGACCTGACCAGGGTATCATTGCATGTCATTTCCTTAATGCAATCAAATTGGATCAATCTCATATTAGTGCTTTCATATTCTCATTTATATTTTAAAGGGAACTATGTTAGTGTCAGTGATTAAAGAGTCTTACCCTCATCCTATAAATATTGGGCATCATTTGTATTTGGACAATTTAAGTCTGACCTAGTCAGGAAAACTTGACTCACTTCTTATTATTGAATCTGATAGCCTAATAACCACAGAATTTTGGATAAATAGTAGTCACCAACTAAATTGAGGTAAAATATTAGTGAAGAAATGTATAATTAATAAACACAAAATAGTATAGGATGATGACTTGACTGTATGATTAACTTTGTATTTATTATATTGAGTAATGAATAAATTCAAATTAAAATATTATGGAATCTAAATTAAACTATAGTCTCGGATTATTGAACAGCTTTTCAAGTTCATTTTTTCAACTAAACAAAGGAATAACCATCCCATTTCCATACTTAGAAAACTTAAGCCTGTTAATCATTATAACAATGCAGTTAATGAAATGCTGCTTGTATTGCATAAAATGCAATTTTCAGAAAAAGTGCTCTGAAGCTCCCATTCTGTCACATAATAATTTAGCTTGCTTTAGAATGCTATGGTTAATAATAAGTAAGAAATAGGTTTATTATAAACTGTTAGATTAAGTTCCACAGTAAAAAAATAAATCTACTTATTTAAAAATATGCTGTTTACCCAAGAGGGAAAAGTAAATAAGAATATATTGGTTACTTTTAACTCTTAAGTAGCATTTTTAAACATCTACATATAAATTTTAACATAAATCAACAGTTAAAATGTAAATTGAAACTTGCACATTGAAGCAAATCATATAATTGATATCATTGTATGATTTAGTTGAACTACACACTGTTAATGCTTCACTTACTTGTCATAATGTATGCAATCGGTTTTGAGAACATTTAGTTATCATCATTTTAGCCTGGCTGACGATGAGAACTAAATGTTCTGGAAATTCCTTACAAATTAGTTTGTATCTGCAGAATGTGGCACTACTTTAGTTTTGATTTTATAAAGCCATAGGCTTTTAAGCAGAGAAATTAGGTTTAGTAGGCTATAATATTCCAATAACATTTAGCTTATATTAAACATCTACCCTGAAATATACTTTATTTTATTTTCTTCTAGTCTATTTGCTATTACTGCACAGTGTAGTAATGTTCCTTAACTCAACATTCTACATTATTTTAGCAGAATGATTGTGATTGATTTCATAAAATTATTTGTTTCTTTGCTTTTTTGCTTTGTTACCAAATCTCGCATATTACAATGAGTATGTATGCAATTGGCTGTATATAATTTAGCAAGCACAATTTCTTGTTTATATTTGATGTCTTTATATGTATGTATTAAACTTCATTCATACCTCTTTTTAATTGTAAAACTGTTTGTTCTTGCTTAGAGGCAGCTTTTACTATAACAGTCCTTGGCAGAATAATTGTATATTGATTTTTATAAGTATATTACTGCATGTTTGCTCTGAATTTTGGTGCTGTTCAAAGAAATTGTATACTTTTAAAGCTGTCAGTACTAGAGCATTGCAATGTATGCAGTGTTTTTTTTTAAATTTATATTCATGTTCTTTTATTCTAGTCAGCATGCATTTGATAACATTGCTATGTCAGCATTACATGTAAGCATGCCATGATAATTAAACTATGATGAAAAAGAAGTAACAGTTGTAGATGTTTTCTTTGTAAATTATGTATTCAGGGGTCCCTTTATATTTGAATAGTGATGCTTGATGTAAGCAATAAGTTAAGCAGAGACATTTAAAATTATAAAACTGAATTATATGAATGTTTCTAAAAAAGCAATGATGCACCTATCGTGTTATGTTATTATTTATATGCAACTGCTTTTATATAATGGTTGGATCAAGAACCACTGCCCACTGTAAATGTGTCCTTATTAGAGAGTAATTGAAGATTATTTTTCATACATAACACTTATTTTGAAAGTAAAACTGAAATAAAGTCAAAATTATTTACCTATCAGAGATATTTATTAAAGTTTCATTCAGATATTAAAAGAATCTACTGTGACCAAAATATGAACATTTGTGGTAAAAAAGCAAATGCTAATAATGGCACCTAGCGTACAATAAAAATTATAGCACCTGTGCTACTGTGACTCATAGGTAATCGCTTATTATTTTATTCTTATATGTCATGAAAATTTAAATTAATTTTTTTCCAAAAAGTTCATCCAAAGTAATCAGTGCAAGAAATTGTTTTACTTCCAATAGTAATTACAAGCATGTTAGCTATATTTCCATAAAAAATGGCTATAAGACATTATTGGTACATTACTCCATATTTAAAAATAAAGCATATATCATAGCTCTTTATCTTTTTCATCCTTGCCAGTTAATTTAGTTTCTTTCCTTCTGCTTGGCCTCAATATGTTAGAACTTGCTAGCAAAATCACAGTTTTTCCATTAATGGTACTGGGATATATTAAGTGATAATTGAACTTCTTAATAATTATACACTTTCTTAGCAAGTGTGAACTACAGAAATGATGACCATTGGTTTACAATAATGATAATGCTATAAAATTCACAAGTCTTTTAAAGCAAATATTCAAAAGATCATTAATTTCACTAGTAAGTTTCAGCCCCTGAAGACATTTAAGAGCATATTTTAACTCATAAATTGTTTTTAAATATCGTTATATGAGGAATCAAGAACATACATTCCTAAGAGTGTACTTAAATGAGCTCATATAAAAAACTTCATTTTTATGAACAAGATACACAGGTTGCTGTAAACCAAAATGCAGTAGACTACATTTTTCTCTCCTAGCAGTTTAGAGTTCAAATAGGCATACTTTTATTTCATGCAGTTTCCTTTTGTACATTAATAAATGAAAGCGTTAAAATTAATGTTTTTGCAAAATCATCATTAATGAAAGAAAGAAAAAAACTTAACTAGAAAAGCAAAAATGTAATCATGTAGCACAAAAAATAATAATAGCAATGATTTTTAAATGAGTTTAATGATATATATTTAATGATTAATATTATCACAAAATAGATAAACTCATAGAATTGCATTGCCCAATTATATTATTGGTTACTGCATTAACATTTAAAAAAAATTGAATTTTGAAATATGATTTTGTTTTAAAATGTGTATGTTGTATGTTTTCACCAAACCATTTTCATACATTTTTAAAGTCTGGCACAGACACATGGATGATGTCCTTGCGATTGTTAATAAGAAACACTTGGATGATGCTTTGAAATTGCTAAACCTACAAGATAGGGAAATTAAATTCACCTCTGAAACAGAACAAGACAACGTGATTCCTTTCCTTGACTCAAAGATTATAAGAACAGGCAATAATTTGAAATTTGGAATATACAGAAAAGATACAAAGAGTGAAAATTAGAGAGGCCAGTGGCTTCAATCCCACAGCACATAAATATGTAATTCTCAGCAACTGAGCACATAGACTCATTAACATACCCATGAATGAGTTTCAATACAGCAGAGAGTACTCTCACATAATACAAAAGGAAATGTCAATGGGTATGGCCAAGAAATTCAAATAAGAGAAGAGGTTAAAACAAGTTACAACATTGTCAGCAAAAAAAGAAACTACCCTTCACAAGAAATTTACTTATCATCCTTGGGCCACCAAAAAATTGCAGAAAATACTCCAAGAATTTAGTATTACTTTGTCCCTAGTGAACAAATTCAGCCTAAATAAGTTGCTCAACTCCAGTGATAATGATAGAATACCCGATGAAAAGAAGCCAGGAATATATCAAATCAACTATTTGGAATGCAACAAAGTATATATTGGCAAAACAAAAAGGTATATTGCAATTAGGCTAAAGGAACACTGGAGAAACATCAGGTAAAATTAGATAGATAAATCAGCACTTTCGCATCACTTTTGGAGAGATAAACATGATATAAAAATATAAGTCAAATTATGAAATTCATAGATAGGGAATATTGGAAAAAATTTCATAAAAAATATAAATATGACATTATGAACTTAAAGATTCCAAAAGCAGACAGATTAATCCAAAAGTTCATAAAATGTCCATGAAAGCTACGCCAAGTCCATTCAACCAACAACAAATCTGGCAGTGAACACAGAATTGATGATGCAGGCTAACATGTTCTGTACAATTCAATGGTAAGTGGAGCATAAGGGTATTAAATCGACTCACTATCTAATTAAAAATAAATTAATTGCTTTATCTAATTAACAATAAATTAATTGCTTTAGTTCTAACATGAAATTAAATTAAATGTAACTTTTACTACTTTAACACCAAATTGCATTTGGTGTATATTTGTGTACATAACCAAGGCAATATGACAAATGTGCCTTGGCTATATGTACACATTGAAAACCAAAAGGAAAATATTATTATCATTTTAGTGATAAATGTTGTCTTGGCTCTATGTACACATTGAAAACCAACAAGAAAATATTCTTATTAATTCGGTGGCATGAATATAACCTGATATTTTTTTTGTCACCATAAAATACACAAAGCATTTTTATACGCATATAGTCACCAAACACTGGTGATTTACCATTTGTTGATAATAATATTAAAAGGTCCCTATTTCCTTTATGTAAGACATGCCCTTTGAGCTATGTATCGTAATGATTGTTATTCATTAATCTGGATAATTTAAGAGAAAACTGGAAAGAATGAAAAAGAAGGAGAAAGCCATATTATATAAAGAAAATTTAAATTTCACACACATAATGTAATTGCTAACTTTGCAGGACCTCTTTAAGGCTAACTCTACCCATACAAATTTTAATTATGTTGTGAAATCTTAATTTAAAAATTCAGCAAAAATACTTATGTGCCAAAAGTATAATCCAAAACAACTGCTTTTAATTAAATTTATACTTATAATGTGTTTGTTTTCAGAAATTAATTATTACACATTGAGCTTTCTTTCTTGCATTTTCAACTTTAGGCATTTAGGAAAGCATTTAGATATGCTACTGGCATATATATATATATATATATATATATGAATATCTCTTAAAATGTGTGAGCCTGATTGTTAGCCAATTTTACTGTGATAGATTGGATGTTACAGAGTATTATGTAAGGCTCTTCAATCTCTGGATGCACTAATATTGTACAGTTCCCAATTGCAGTAATTGTTTCCTTTTAGGGTCAATTTATAAATGTGACATTATGATATGTGAGCTGTTTTCTTTTCAGCACCTTCGTTTACAAGACAATCTCATCAGGTGATCATTTAGGACTGAAAGTTACTCCAGAAGGAATCATTCGCTTTTATTATATTACATGAAAAAAATTTTAATATTGTTGTATATTCCACACACAGGATGACAAACACTTGAAAAAAAGTAACATGGATATTTAAATATAAAACTGACAGAATAGTTTGAATAGGGGAATAGTACAAAATCTGATTTTATGAAAATGTCAAATCATAGGTTCATATAAATAAGATCACTGTCACAGCACCATGTGTTATAGAGATTTATTCAGCTGAAATAAATGAATGAACATTTGACTGATGATTCATTAATGAACATAATGTTATGAACTCTAAAATTTCATTTAGAACATAAATGGCCCTGAAACCTATCCCTTTATGGCATTTCTTACTGATGTGTCAATCAGTACTAGTGCTTGGTATGATATTTAGCATGATTAAATGAATAGTGCTCTTAATGTAAATGATGAATTAATATACATATGCAGATTAAAAGCTGAAGTGTCTTCAGCTTCTCATAAATACACATACACACACACACACACACACACACACACACACACACACACAAAATTATTGTTTGCTTGATGCTCTGTTACACAAATATGTTAGCTTTGACAGAGCTACAACAGAGCTATGGCACAGCATAAAGAAGACTTTTATTTTGTTACTCTCCATATATGGTATGCAGGACTAAACAAGTTAATGTTCAACTTGAAGGCTATAATGTAGCAATGAGAGAACAGAGAAGAGAGTTTTTATATACAGATGTGTGAATACATTCTATGAGCATGAAGCTGTTTAATGAAATGGTAATGTGAATAACTTATATGGCCTAATCATCCTTTGGAATATTGCTTGATATAGAACATGATTTTGCAGCACTGTTAATGGATAGTTATCCATCACATTATGCTTTATACTAACATTATTTGTACCAATTTCTGTATAGTTTTTCATAATCTTTTTAGACTTAATAATTTTACATACATGAGCACTGTTTATGCAAGGTTGAATTGTTGCTTAGAAAATAAACAAGTAATTGTTTTAACTGTATTACAATCATTGCAAATCATTTTTAATATTATGAGATTATTTGAATGTAAGCTTTTAGTTTCAAATTTCTAACACCATAAAAATGTCAGAAACAGTAAATACCTATAGATCTGCAATCCACAAATTTACTGTGTACTGATTCTGAGAATGAATAAGATATTAGCATGGTCAGTTATTATATTGTATTTTGTATGTACATATTAAGCAATCATGTGCCTGAAATAATTTTACATAAAAGGCATCAAGACAAATGAGGTGGTTTAAGGAAAGCTCAAATTTAAATAAAGAGAAATAAGTGTAGCTTACTTTTAGAGATGGTGAGGTGTAGTGATATCAATGCAAACTAGAAACTTCAATACTGGAAAGTTAAGTGATTGTACATATTTTGTAATTTTCTTTAACAAAGAAGAAAAGAAGATGAATGCCGAACAGTAATTTGTAAAAATGTGAAATGATCTGCTTGTACCAAACCTATAAATACTGTGCTCATTGAGAGACAGAGATAAGAAGGCATTCTGAAAATGAATGATGGCTGCAAAGTTGAGGAAAAAGAAAATTTGCATTACTTAAGCTGCAATTACAGCTAAATGGAGAGTTTATACAAATTATATATTCATTCACTGCAGTTTTATCAATCAGATTGTAGTATACAACTATTGACAGCTAAGTTGTTCTTGAAAACAAAACAAAAAAAAATGTTTCATTTGAAGAATATTTGTGGAGATGTGTCTTGACAAAGATAACAATAAAATCAGGAATAAGATTCTTGCTCTAATTTTTTTACTTTGTTTTACAGTCTAAACAATGAAAATTAGTTTAATGAGTTCTTAAAAGTATTGTAATATAAACTGCTTTTAGTTTCTGTGATTGTTGCATTAAACATGAACATAATGAATTGAGTTAATGATGCCACTGTATAGGGAGATTTCCTTTGAAAATTCTAACAGTTTAGTTTTGTTCAGATAACTCATTATAGATTAGTTAGAATTGCCACCAGTCTTTACTTTATTCATTATTTGTAACATGTCTGTGATTTTGCATTGTAATTAATTTAATTTCTGTATATGTGATTTGATTGTTTTCTTTTTTATTAGGATTTTTTAGTTTGGGATCATATGGTCTATATTTTACTTGCCACAATAATTTTTGAAGAAAATAAGGCATAACTAAGAAACAGTATGGAAAAATTAATATGATCATAATCTAAATTGTCCATAAAGTAAACAGAAAATATGTGTGATGTTTTATATTTTAGCTCATTTACTAGTATTTTGTTGAAATATTTGTTGTATTTCTAAATCTCAACAGATTCTTTAAAATATGAATAAATATAGTGCATTATGCATCAATATTCATGTGAAAAAAAGAATTTCAGTTAAACTTTTAATCAGTGCTCTAGGAAAGATAACATGCTCTTTCATTTGCAAATTTTATGGAATGACAAACTTTTGTGATTAGAATACAATTCTGGTAGTTATTGCATTTTAAACTAGGCAATTTAGTTCCAGTATAAAAAATATTAAAATAGATATACTTTTTAAATGAGGTTTAATATAAAATCACTTTTAAATTTTTTTCAACTTTAGGGAACATATAAATATATAGAAAATTTCTAACAAGGTCAGTTCACAGTTCTCTGATGATAGATATAACAATGTTCCCAAAATCTTGGATAATTATGTTGAATTGACATGACTAGAAGCCTGAGAATAGTTGTTTGATCATGCTGTCAGGAAAATTTCAATTTTACTAAACCAAAATGGATTTAAAACAAGCTATGAGATCATCACAGGGTTATGATCGCACATAAAATTGAATAAAGTAAAATAGCAGCGGAAAATGAATTTTTGCTGAGCATAAAAGCCTTATAGATGGAAACTTCATAGCTCTAGCTGCATGAAGGTAGGTCTGTCATTGCAACTCAAAGGATAGTATATTGTCTACAAACTAATGAGCCTGGATTGAAACTTTCTCTGAAGTTGTCCTTATCCTGGAATGGTTGATCTATGAGTATATGAGCATTTTATTCTAAGGTGAGTGGTTTTGGAAAGGAAAAAATGTTGCCCTTTCTACAGAAATACACAAAATTATTATTATTATTATTATTATTATTATTATTATTATTGTTGTTGTTGTTGTTGTTGTTGTTGTTGTTGTTGTTGTTGATGTTGCTATTTTTTGTGCCTCTGCAACCCTAAATCCCACTCTTCTGTACAGCCAATATGTTGAACTCTGGGATTATGTCATTAATTCTTTATACTCTTGTTTAAAAAAACTGTTACAGCCAAAATTAAATATTACAAGATTGCCCTCTTCAAACAATAAAATAAAATAAAATAATAATACTACTACTAATAAAAACAAATTATAAGATAAGAAATATAGCATGATGGGTTTTCAGTAAGTTTTCTATTTACAATGTAGCCCTTTGGTAGTTTTAAAATTTTTTGCAATTTTTAGTTCAAGCTGTTTTGTTAATCTAGCATTCACTTTATCTAAATTTATTGTCATTTTACTCAAAATACAACTTTCTAACAGGGTCAAATCCTACACAGTATCTTTCAATATAAAGGTATAAGGGGGGAAGAAGCATATTGTGAGGTTTATGGTTTCTTTGATTTTAGAAAATAAATAAATATTTATAGCAATGATAATGCACATTTTAAAAATTTGCTATCTTATTTTTATAAGATAAATGCTTACACAGAAAGAAGTCCGCATGCACACATGTTTTGTAATATTGGAACAACTTCAGTTCCATTCATACATTCACTGGTCTTGAACATTCTTATCTGTAGTTATTATTGTCCTATGATGTGGTTAGTCTTTAGTCTTAGTGGCAGAGAAGCCATTTGAGCTTGGTATCAGTGTGCTATTTCCTCATGTTTTCCTGTGAAAAGACATACCGTTTAGGCCCCAGTGATTTGTAGGGTAATTTATTATTTCATTTTTATACATCATTCCAAAAACTGGACAATGGTATTAAAGCTAAACAAAGGAAAAGGAAGAAGAATTGGCTTGGTAGAAGAAGGATGTGCAATGTAAGGCAAGCACATGTAGAGAAAAATACACCATCTTGTTACTCTCTTGGGATTGTTACACATAGCCAATACACTCTTAATGAAAGAGACACATTATTGCCATCTAAGACTGCAATATTAATTATAGATGTACAGGTTACTCTGCTTAGAGTTATTAAGAAAAAAAATGCTCACTGTTTAAAAACAGGTATATATTGTAAAAATTGCACCTTACATGGTATAGAATCTTTCCAAATTTACACAACAATGGTATGAAGTATGCATGCATGGTCATGTGCATGTTTGCCAAAATTTAATTTCAGAATAAGGCTGGCCCTAGTCATTCAGTTGACCAACAGATACCTACTGTAAGCTTATATATGACACAACAAAATGTTCAGCTCATGCTGTGGTTGGCAGAACAGAAATCTGTTTTGTATGTGCAATTCTGTGTTTGTCATGGGTCTAATGAGTGCAGTGTAGATGTCTGCAAGGCAACTTGAGGTTCACATTGCACATTGCATTAACCCTTCTCTTAAACTTGAAGACTTCTACATAAAATTGTGTAAAATGGTATGTTAATAAAATATTTTTACAGATCAAATTTTCACATTTCTTGATCCTCAAAACAGAACATTTTGTATATTTATGGCCATTGTATTTACCATTCCTCACATTTTTTTGGAAATCATTAGGAGCTGGGGACTATTGCTGCTGTTGATTATGACATTAATATTCATTCTGTAGCAAGCACAATGTGAAAGAGGACAAGGAAACTTAGGATTATTTCAATTAGGGGATGTATGCTGCATAATTAGGGTATGGTTTTAATAAAATATGTTAAATATGAAGTATAGTCTATAATTAGCTTTACATATATTGGGGTAGTTGTGTCTAAAATTACATACTTTTTTAAACAAATATTTCTCACAGTTGATTTTGTCACAGACAACTTAAACTCACTTGTAATAATTCTTGTTTCCTGTGCTATATATTGCTTAGTCCCTGAACTTTAATAAATCAACAAGCAGACAAAATACAAGCTTTAACTACTGTCAAAATTCATTTTGTCCTCAACTGATGGGGAAAATGACATACCACAATAAACTTAATATCGTATGTTGCAAATAAACACAAGAAAAATACAAAACTAACTGAAAAGTTGCTTTAACAGACATCACTGTTCCAGCTTTAATATTGAAAATATTGTACTTGAAAATATGTTCTTCATAGTTCAAGAAATTTATTTTTATATTGTTCCACCTAATCTGCTTTCTTAAAGCATATCACATACCTATGTGGTTTCCAAATTATAAACATTTTGTAGTTCTATTCAAGACACAGTTTACAAATGAAATATTTTGCATTATTGGGAATACTAGCACATTCACTGTGTCTTCATTTCTTGCAGTTTTTGCACCTTACACAGTATTTGCTAGATTTTCATATACTGTATAAATAAACATAAATACATGCTGCATCATATTCATCACTCGGAAAAGAAAATCACTTACATCTGATTCACATTTTTCCTTCCCATAATTTAGCTTTTGCATAGCTACTGCTCTCTTCAGCATCTTTCCATCCTTCTCCTTTTTGTTTTTGGACTTCACAGTTGATTTATGTGACATTTCTTTAAGAATGTAATTTGTTCTCTTAGACAGCAAAAATGAATGCTTCAACTATACTGAAACTTAAACTTTCAAACTAACTGCCTGCTCAGTTCCATTTTCCTGCATAACATTTTCACTGCTGGCAATCAGTTTAGTTGTGGATAGGACTCCATCTGCAGATGTACTCTCATGTTGTCATTTGTATGAGGTACTTGTTGATCTGTTGTTAATGAAGGGGGAAATGGGAGTTCAAAACAGATGTTTGGATTCAGGAAACAATCCACTAAGTGCATTTCCAAAGGTGGCTGCATTATCATGGGCACTAGCAAAAAGGATTTATCTGCAAGAGACTAAGTGTTCTCTTTGGATTATTCTTTAACCAAAGAGTCATGCCCTAATTTGTAAATGTTGTAGGCATAGAAAAATCACTCTATGAGCTTTGGCCATTTTAAGAGCTGCTAAATTTTTATGATTAGCATGGCCATCTACAATCAAAAGAACCTTTTCTCCTAGTTAGGGTTTAACACAAGAAATAAAACATTTGAAAAATTAGAGCTGGAAGGGTGTAGCTCCAAGTAATGAATTAATGAATAGTGTTTAATGCCTGTTTTTGCTACAGAGGCATCACAGGCGATGAACACTGATGATATATGAGATGAAATGATATATTGGGAAAGGATTTATTTTTATGGAAGAAATCATTCCAGGCCTAATTTTACGGGATCTCCCCAGCATTTGCCATTAATGAGGACTGAGGAAAATCCGGAAAATGACCTCAATCAGGGAGGATGGTCCTGGCAGAATTTGAACCCCAGACCTCCCGCTCACGAGTCTGCGCCTTAACGACCTCGGCCACCCGTGGCCATAACTCCAAGTAGAACCCACACATGACTACAGTTATGTGCTGTTCCCCTTATGTGTTAGTAATAGCTCCCACTTACTTTTATCCTTTCATAGCAAAAGTTTTAAGCTTTCTGCACTATGTTAATGCTGACTCATTCATGTTGTATATTTTATTTGAAGTCAAATTTTCTTTATTCATTGTTTCCTCAAGCAGATCAAAATATTTTCTGATTTTAGGTCAATTAAATGCTGCAGCCTGAGCTGCTGATGTAGCTCAGGACACCTTAATCACAATTCTGGGTGATGAGACCAAAAGCCCTTCAGTCTGGCCCATCCAGCCAGCTTTTTGCTTTTGTTAAAGGGATGGCTAAACCAATGATGTTCTACCAGTTCATGTGCTAATTTTCTGGCATCATTGGTAGTGCAAAACAACCTTGATTCAAAATCTAATATATGGGTAATAAGGTACTTTTCAATCTCAGGAGGTAAAACGTTTTTAAATTTGCCCGACCTTAGTGTTCCATGAATCACTTTGTTCCCTTAGCTCTGTTCCAAAGTGTTACTCAAGGACAATTGAAGATTTGAGATACTTAAGCCATCCAGAATCTTCTTCTTTTACAGCAAATAGGGCTATTTTCATATCATTCTCCTCCCAAAACTGCGTGTTAGATTCCCTATGGTACTTATTCATCATTCTACAAATTAATCATATGCATACTTATTGTTATGTTTCATAAAAAAAGAAAAAAATAAGGTTCTTTGTTTTTACTGTAAATCAAAACAAAAGAATATTTTACATAGATTAAAATAAATCGCATGGCACCTTCAGGTAAAACTTATATCTGAAGAAAAGTATATTTTACCCTGATCTGTAAATATATTTCATGGATCTCCATTATTGGCATATAGTCTGTGGTCAGAAACGAACTACAGTTTAAGATTCACAAATGTAGGTAGTTACCAAAATGTTATGGTATTTTAAAATAAATATTTGTAGTGTCTCTAATCTATTATAAAGTGTATGTAAAATATTTGTTCTTGCCCACTTGAATTATATTTTACCAGCTGATACTCAAAAGCTTCACATGCAAGCCAACATTTTACATGGAACAGTGTTACCATATTATCACACAAAATATCACTCAATGTATTCCATGTAGCTTTTACAGAAGAGCGTAAACTACCTATACTACCTTAATGTTATTTTAGGTACAATTTTCCTATCAAATAATACCAAAATTTAACAGTAATTTAAATGTATTTGTAATCCATAAAAATATAAACAAATAAATAAAAATATTAACTTCTGAAGTACAGAAAAGTAGAGAAATAATAAAATTATCAAAAAACAATGCCCTTTAGTCCTGTATTTGAAACTATTAATAGGTATAGCTATAAAATGAATTTTATTAGATGCAGAAGTCTGCAGTAAACATATGTTAATCCAATAATTATATGGTTACTCATCTTGCCTACAAATATAATTATCTAATTTTGTATACCAGCTTTCACTGCTCCTTTATCATTCTATTCAAACATTTTGTGCTTGTTAGTTCTGTGTGTGTATGTTACCATGTGCACCAAAGGTCATTAGCATTGCCATGATAAACTGTACTTAAAAGAGATGCCAGTTTACTAAGTTGCAAGAGCAGAGTAAGGGTTGCAAGTGATGGTGAGTATATTAATTTTCTATTATTATATGTTTCAAACTTATTGACATAATTCAGTGAAATTGAAACAGACAAAGGTGAAAAACTGACTGCAGACAGCCTAACAGAAGTTTCAGGAGATAAGGATTTCCAACAACAATATCAAGTCAAAATAATAATTAAGGGAAAAAAAAAGCAAAACTGCATGCGCTTGTGTTATGCTTTGCAAGGAATGGAAACCTTCCAACTAACAGAGGAAACTCAGCTACTCATTTGTTTTCCAGCAGTTTGTGAATGCACATCTGAGGGTATTGGACTACACCAAGCCATGGTTCAGTTCCCAGAATACCTGTATTTGGACTAATGAGAATTCTCACATGATGGGAAAAAATTGGGATGTAATGTACTCTGTCCCAGTACAGCATTATTGATCACACAATAGTGGATGTAGCAGTCTACATGGAAGCTTCCAAGAGTCTGTTATTCAATTAACAAGAAATGGGCCATTTTCAACCAGCTGGTACTATCTGCCACATCTCCAATGTCAGCATGGTAAATTAGTTATTTATATGAAGATTGTATTATTTATAAAGGACTTCGGCCATAAAGGTCACCTGACTGATTTCTTCCTATGAGGCATGGTGAAAGGGAAAGCATATGTGAACTCTCATGGATCTGCAAGAAAATTTTCAGAAGAAAATTGAAGCTCTGACACCTGAGGTGTTAGTGAACTGCTTCTGTATCATAGAGAGGAATGTGTAGGCATATCTTGATACTAATTACAAACACTCATTATGCTTTTCATATACCTCTTTTTGTCAAATATCTATGAGTCACTTCCATTTAGTTAGAATATTATGTTATGTAAGAGGATATCAGAGACCGAGAGGGAGTGAAACACCCAGAGCCATTCCAATTTTGTTTTCACATGTTGTTCCTACAATTCATTCAAAGACAATCTCAAAGCTTAATAAATCACATCTGGCCATGTTTGTACTCCAACTTCATTTCTTAAAACTGTGTATAAATTTTTACTTTATAGGTCATTTGGATACTTCTCTCCATTTGCATCCCATCTCTATTTACAGTCTGCTGGTAAACAATTGAACCGATTATGTGAATTTCACACTGACACGACCATTTTAGTGGAACCCATGCCTCACCTGAAAAGAACACAAGCTGTAGATCGATCAACCCTTTAGTCACTGATAAAAGAAACTACTCAAAATAAGACAACATGCTACAGAATCACTGTGTCATACACAATGGACAAGTGTACATTCGTATGGTTTTAAGTTTTAACGATTTTATTGTTGTATGTGCAAGATTTGCGGCCATTTTCGTCCAGTTTTCCTTTGTTTAAACTGCACGTCTTCGCATGTTTCTTGTTTTGTATCGAACCAGCAGTATAAAATTTATTCACAAGATCAAGAATTGCAGTTCTGGAAGGAGGTAATTACCCAGGGAACTTTCTAATAAATTCCTCATGAACGCGAGGAATTCCTCATATTTATAAAAGATAATTTATAATTTACACACAAAAATACGTTAAAGTCTTTGCGAATGAATGTAAACTGAATACTGCTCGGAAGTTCAAGGACAGGCAGGCGGCCGTGGCCGAAACGCAAAACCTCATGTGAGCGGTGAGGACATATTCTAATTAATTATTTTTTTTATATAGGTTTATTTACGGAAGCTCTTTAACATCTCAGGTCATCAGCGTCCCATTCAACTCTGGGCGTGAAACGGCCGACAAATTTTGCTCAGAGGCCTCTTTTTTCAGGCTTGAGATTCTTTATCGTGCCGTAAATGTACGACACGGGACCCACGGAAATATTCTAGAAACCGCATATTAATAAGTGTGATATTACTTTTGTTTTATATATATATTTGAAAAATATGTGCTATCTGAAACATTTACTCAAATGTAAAACACATTTGTATTATACACATGGAAATTTGTAAGAACTATTTATTTCACGCATATTTTTATTAAAACTGGAGTATGCCAGCAGAGTTTACATCACATAATTGAGTTTCCTTCCTCTCACTATCCACCACTCACACAGTCTATATCTTGTGTGCAGGAAATCTTACAGTTCTGTGGCAATCCGCCGGAGTCTACTCATGGGTGTTTTGTCTATGGTGAATTCAAAGTATAAAAGAAGTTTTCTATAAAGCCCTTTCTGCACGTGAGCCTTCTCCTCGCCAGGTTCTTAGTGATAGAGTTTGCTTAATATGGAGTACAATAATTTAAACGCAGTTACTTCAAATAAGTTGCAAAAAGCTTCTTTCCTGGTATTCAAATGCAATAGTTGTATTAGTGTAACAGGAAGCAAAGTTTCATTGTCACATCCTAATAAGCGGCATTTGTCCGTCCCGATGAAGAGAAGAACTAATGAACTTCTAAGTTCAATGCTAAAACGCCATGTAATTAACTGATAGCTTATGAGTTAGGTAGTCGCAATAAATTACATTTATAACACAGTATAATTGCACATGCATGGAAGTTCTTCAACAATAACTCCATTCTTACTCGTACATACTAATAAAATACTAGTAAAATATTTCTAGCTGACCAAAATCAAACGGATTTAAGGTTAGATGATCGGGAATGCTACACCACTAGATCTCCCTAATTAATCCATCACCCACTATAGTTCTGGGTACCATGGATCAGACGGTAATGCTTGGGACTCGTATTCGAGAGGTCCCAGGTTCAAATCGCATGGGGTCGGTCATCCTGGCCTTTTGTGGTTTCGTGTAGTTACTTAGGTGAATGCTGGGGTAGATCTTTCTTTTCCACGAATTTTCCACTGCCCCATTTCACCTCATTTCATTCCGTTGGTTATGCTGGAAAGTTCAAAGAACCAAATGAAATGGGTTGTTGCTGTGTATAGTGCGGCGGTGACTTGCGCTTTATTTGTGCAGCTATTTATTGAAAATGTACGCAGCCGATAGAAAGACGCCCCAGCGTTCGAAATATGTCTGCAACATAAAAATCTACTGTATGCCTGCTGATATATTGATCAACGTTTGTTCAAATTTTTGGTTTTTGAGCTATACTGAGAGAGGCCTCAATTTTGGAACTGTACCACGCATATGAAAATGTCTCAATTGCCTTAAAATTTTACCACAATTACAACAAGAGACATCCTTCGCAAAATGGCTATAATATTCCAAAAGCCAACAACTTGATGTCTCCCACTCCAAAAATGGCAAGCCCATAGAGTGGCATTTTTGAAAATTCAAGCCTCGCTTAAACAGACTTTTCATAAAAACAGAGGAACACATTGTGCCCTGCAGAGAGAATGAAACTCCGCTTTCGAAATAAATTCAAAATAAAGAAGTTTTGTCGTTGCACAGATATTGGTCAAAGCTTGCCCAATAGTTTTTTGGGCTCTTGAGAAAGATATCTTAATTTCGACACCGTCTCATACCTATAAATATGTCTCGATTACCTTAAAAGTTTACAAGAAATTATATTAGAGCCCCTCTATACAAAATTTGCTATTCTTAAATTAGACGAGAACTTTCGCTACCCCCCCCCCAAGGGACTTTTTTTTTAAAAAAATCAAGTGTTGCTAAACTGTACATTAAAATAAAACAAGACACACATTGCACCTAGCAGATAGGACATAGATATCTATTTCATGTTTAAGGAGATATCTAAGTTTGCAAAATTTGGGCATTTTCGGACTCTCGAAATGGGAGCCTAAACTTCGATACTGTCCTTCGATACTTCCTCCTGTCCTACGTGCCTCGATTTCCCTATAAACGCGCGCGCGTGTGTGTGTGTAAAGAACAGAAATGTGCAATACACTTGCCTAGGTATTGATTTAATTTGTATAACATTTTGGGCTGTTCCATAGTTGCAGAAGGAGGCCAACTTTTCGAAACTAAACCACAAATACAATATTTCATAAATGCCCTAAAACTGCTTCCTGGAATATAATCGGCGCTCCTATACAAAAAATAGCATTGAATAACCATAATACAACTTTGAAATATTTGGACGCTAAAAATGGCAAGTCAACTTGCGTCAACTTCCAAATGCCCCCAAGTTTACAAATATGCATAGGATTCCCTAAAAAAATCATCAAAGAGTACAACCTGTGCCTCTCTATGCAAAAAATGTCATGAAAAATTAAAAATTGTACATCTCAATTTTTCCCTGCAAAAATAATCCAATTCCGGCATTGATTAAAAATTAAATTCTCGGTAATTTATACATTAAACAAAGAAGAAGACCACGGTGTACTCTGCAGATGGGGCCCTTGCTTTCGAAATATATGAAGAAGCTCAAATAGGTGCTATAGTTTCTCATATACTGGTTACATTTTTTTCTAAAATTTCGGCATTTTCGAACTCTCGAAATAAACGCTTAAATTTTGAAACTGTACGTCGCCTAGAAATATAACTTGATTTCCACAAAAATTCCCTCGGAATCACAACCAGCGTCCTTAAATGAAAAAAAAAAAAATGATCCCAATATTTCAAATTTTCATATCGAGATTTTTCGCTCCCATATCTACATTTTTTAAAATTCGCTAAAAAGGGGGGGCATCAATAATAGAAAGATTGACGTTTTATTTTAACTCCTTTTTTGTTCTATTTAGCCACTGTAAAAAAAAAAAGTCGCACATCTGAGATACTTAATGACATTTTATATACATAAGATTCATATATGAGTAAGCAATGGATTATTGTTTCCAAATAAAATATTAACGTTTGGCACTATGAGCTGTGTTAAATCATATTTTAGACTTAATCAATTTTGCAATATTGCCTGCATAATTTTGTTAAGATGATAACAACGCTGGAATAATAATCCTTTCTCTATTAAAAACCTAAGTGTGGCAGCGTGTACAAGATAAATTGCTAGTATGGTGGTTTTCCGTAAATTATTTGGTTTTGAACAAGATTTTCTTCCTTAAGTATACCGATATTCGCCACTGTTTTAAAGCATTGAAATATAATCACAAAAATACCAAACTAAATTATGTTTATTTTAAAGCGGTTGATTTTTGTTTTATACAATGCCGCTCTTATGTACTTTTATTTTGAACTTTTAAGGTTTCCATATATTTTACGATTTCTTTATATTTGCATGCTTTACCAGTTTACGCTTAGTTTGTGTGTCACGTGGAAAACAGGTTAAATGTAATGGCCCAAACTGTCCATATGTTTAGAGGCACCTTTAGGACTTACATGTTTCTCGTGAGATAACCTTCAAAGTTTCCAGATAATGCAGTCAGAGAGAAAGTGTGAGAGTTATGTGCTTGGACAGTTTAGTGGATCCATTTCAGATTTTAGTAATCTAGATGCTAAGCAGACTTACTTTTGTAAAGAGGGCAATATGTAATGGCATTTCCTTTTCGCTTACAAAATGAATTATGTTAACTTTTTCTCACATTTTAATTAGCTACATATCTTTAATTATTCATATAAAATGCGTGGACGAAACATTAAAAATGTTCATTTATATTCTCCTTCAGTATAACTCATGGCAGACTCCTGTGCTATTATTATGAGAGAATGGGATCAGCAGAAGGAATCATCTTCTAGAGAACATTTCATAATTATTTTCGTCTGATAAGACGAAACCTCAAACAGACCCCCTATATGTTATAGCGCCTGCTGATGCAGAGAATCCCTAGGATGTCGTTTCTCAAACTACGTTCAAGTGCGATCCACTTTTTTAAGTTAAAAATTTTATCAACCACCTCACACTCAATCTCTTTGAAAACAACTTTATTTTGTTTTTAATGTTTTAATTATATATAAATTCACAAATATTTTTAAAACAGCATCAATTATGTTCCCTTTATGTTATATTACGATTAACGAAAGAAAATACGTGTTTCATTTTAAAAACAATTGAAAGCTCAAAGATGTTTTTATAATGATGTAAGTTTTGTAAGCTATTTGTATTTTTATTTTCAGAACAGCATTTGTAGGCATCATCACTATCTTGTTTACTGTAAAACGAAATATATAGTTGGTACTCACTTAATGAGATGAATAAGGTAGCACAGTTGTTCAGGTTTGGTGAGGCTAAGTCGGAGATCGAAAAGTATGTACTTTTGTTTTTATTTCAATTAGCGATGAACTGTTTCACACAGAGATACGTAGTAGCAAACTGGATTATATTTTTTAAAACATCTTTGAATAATTCAAGGTACTCGCTTTTCAACGGCAATGAGATCCAAAAATTAACTATACCTTCTACTTGGATTTTTTTTTTTTCCCCTAGGGTCATTCGAAAGTTCCATTTGCAGTTCTTTCTCATTCAATGAAAGTTTGTTATGCTCGATATCGCAATGGAAAGGACTGCCAATCTATGAAAATTCATCATAATACTACTTAGAAATTAATTTTCAAATTGCTCGAACCTACATTCGAAACAACCGTGAATATTTTCACACTGCGTTAAAAAATAACAACCGAATTTCTTTTCACAATTGTGTGTTTCGCTTCCACGTATAGTTGCAATTCACGGATTTCATATACACTCATTCGAAAGTGTTTCGTCACCACAACGTATTGAGATTTTAGTTCACTTTCATTGAATAACCGGGTAAATTCAGATTTCTAAATAGCTCTTGTAGTATTTTTTATTTTTTTCCCTTATTTTTCTTTGAGCAGCTACCAGTAGAAATTTCCATAATGGCAAACAACACGCCTGATATTAATATCAGATTCACAATTTCTGCACTATTAGCACTGCGTGCATGAAACGTATCGTGATCATTGATCACGTTCCTTTTTTTCTTTTTCTTGTTTTTTCATTTATGTATAATGTGCACGGTTTCAAACAGATAACTTCTAACATCAATCATATAAGTTTTTCAAAAACCGAAATAGATCGAGTCCAGAAAATAACATAAATGAAAATTAAACTTCAGATCTGTGTCCTACACATGCTTATATGTAAGAAACTATTTGCAGAAGTATTCCTCCTCCTTGTTGTTGACAGTAGGTTAGGTACCGATATAAATTTCTTAAAATTCCGCCCTAGAAGAGAATAGATTAGATGCACACTGCATAAAAAGTTCGGACTCTATAAACATTCTTCAATTTTTGTTAAAGAAACTTTTACATGTCAAGTCTGGATTCCATATGGTCACAAGAACAAAATTCAAGTGCCATTTGTGATCCACGGGCAAACATGACTTCATGGATTTTATTTTATTTACGTTATATACCACACCCGTATTAAAGTAAACTGAATTGATGTTTATGAAGTGTAAAAAGTACCTAATTAAATGAACAAAATTAAAATGGGTTAGATAACTTATGAACTAATGCAGAAACAACCAATGAGCAAATGTTTACTGAGTATATAAAATAAATATACAAAATAGTTGAAGGGAGAATTGTTTGGCACAATAAATAAAATGCTAAAAAAGGTGTTGAGGATAGTTGCGTTTTCAATATTCATTTTGTGTAGTTATATGCCATGATTCGTCATTCTCGGTTCTGGTGGTGTAGTGGTAACAATACTTGTCTCCTAATCCCAAGATTGTGGGTTCGATCACGGCCAGGACCAATGGATTTGTTTGCGGCGTAAAAATCCTAAGTATGGGTTCTTCGGAAGGGAAGTAAAGCCATGGGTCCGTGTCATACATTTACGGCACGAAAAAGAACCTCAAGCCTAAGAGAAGAGATCTATGAGCAAAATTTGTATGCCGTTTCATGCTCTGATTTGAATGGGACGCTGATTACTTGAGATAGTAAAGAGCGTCCTTAAATAACCCTCCTCCCCAAAGGTGGTTATTACTCATGGAGAGAGTAGTGCTTTATGATTGCTGAGAAATTTATAAAATCGAACTCCAGACATCGCGTTCACAAGTACCTATCTAAACAACCTCTACCACTTGTATCGGTAAACGCAGATGTTCTGGTACTTTACGGAATGCTGCTCGGCAGGTCATCTTTGAAAGACGAAGGGAGTTGTGCGCCAACTAAAGAGAAAGCCTCTGGCGTTTACTCTGATTACTATATTACGTCCCATTTGATTGGCATTATGCCGTATTATACATATATGATATCTACACTACTAATTACAATACATGACCTATTATGACAATTAGGCTTGTAACATACGTATTATATTATTTTTATATAATTCAGTGGGGGGTGGACCGTAATAACTGTGTCAATGTATATTCGAAAATGCCAAAGAATATCGGATTAATTGATAATATAATATGCTCTATAATTTAAAATTGCTTTTAAGATAACTAATTAAATCATTGGTGCCCAACAATAATACTGGATATTTCACGACTTTTTTGCCCGTTTCAGGGCAGTTGGTGGGTCGGCAATCAGAGCACTAACTCTCGGTGAGGCGGATATAATATCCGCGCAACTGATTCAAGTTTTCCCAATTACAATTACAATGAAAATAAACACATATCTTATGACAGGAGATTTTGAAAATGTCCTGCTACGTCCATACATATCTGGCACCTTTGGAAAAATTGCCATTCACACGCATCAGCTCATTTTCCAACTGAGTAAATTTAAACTTGAAAGGTCACTTTTGCCACAAATTGTAGGCAGATGATCCTGATACTCGGGTAAGTTTCTGTAATTGGATGGTAAGGAACGTTAATGATAGATTTCTTTGTTGATTTGTTTATTTAAGAACGCTCTTTAACATCTCAGGTCATCAGCGTCCCATTCAATTCAGGGCATGAAACGGCAAATAAATTTTGCTGGGACCTCTTCTTTCAGGCTTGAGGTTCTTCATCGTGTCGTAAATCTACAACACTGTACCCACGGTTTTACTTCCCTTCCGAAGGAAGCCATACTTACGATTTTTACGCCCGAAAAAATTCACCGACCCTGGCCGGGATTGAACCTGCGATCTTGGGTTTAGAAGACAAGTATGGCTACCACTAGACCTCTAGGACCGACGTTATTGATAGAATAATTGATTCGCACATAATATTATTTTCAGATGAAGCATGATTTTATTAACGTGGTCATGTTTCAACGCAAAATAACAGGTAATGGAGCACAAGAAAACTCACTTTTGTGCACTAACTCCCATTCACTATGAAAACATTAGTGTATGCGTTTATTTACGGTGGAATTTAAAAAGTAAAATGTATGGAACAAACTACCAGATATTAGAAGAATTGAAAGGAAATATCACGTGATATATTAACTCATTTTCGGAAGTGAAACTGGTGTATGTGAATATCAATTTTCTAAAAAATTACCAGAAATATGTAGAGTAGTAGGACAACATTTCCAATATTTCCTATCATAATACATGTGCATATTTTCATCGTAATTGCGAAAACTTGAGTAAGTTGTGGGGATATCGCATCCACTCCGCCGGAAGTTATTTTTTTGACTGCCGCATATGTCATCAAACGGGCGACAAAATCACGAAAGACCAAGTATTCAGTTCACCTGATTATGGCGAAGCGAAATATTGCTTTTTTATTTATCTAATTTTGAACTATCGCCGTTTATTAGAACATACAATAAAAATATAATTGATGGAACTTTATGTACAAACACGAAAGTAAAAACGTTTCAATCCCTGGATGTAGTTATGCAAATAGCAGATGACAAAACTTTACTATGTCTTACTAGGTAATGATAGTTATACATCTGATTGAAACGCAACAAGTTATGTTGTAGAATGTAGCATTGCGTATGATCATGTACAAAAGAATTTCTCTCAGCGTTGTTACAATTCAGAAATACAGGTATACATTAGATTCGTAAACAGCCTTTACACGTCTGATTATAGTCGTAGTTACCTAGAAAGGTATTAAGTTACTCCTTGTCTTTTTATAAATAAAGCGTGTTAACCTACAAGCACGTTCCAAGGTGAAATAGGTTATGCGGACTTGGTATTATTGTGTTTGTGGTCAACTGGCCGACTATGGGACATCTGTTTCTCTGAACCGCACTTTCAGTCTCCTTTCTCTTTGTCGATCTGTAATATCACACGTCGTTGCATTTAAGTGTTTTTTTTTTCTGTGGGAAATGGGAAGACGTCCTGAGACCTCGTTTCCCTCTAAGCAGTCGGCTGTGTTAAATCGTGTTAGACGTTAGATTATACATGAGGGTCATACTTGTGGTGGAATATCACAAAAACCCTGATTCAGCTAGACGTATTCACCGTATCTGTTAAGAAGCTGAATGTTGTGTGGAAGAAGTCCCTGGGTTGTTGCTGTTGAACTGTGTCCTGCACGTCTTTCTTCCGATGTGAATGATTTGCCATTGCCTTTGAGGTAAACGGGAATTCGTCAGGGTTCTAGTTGAACTAGATTGGATTGGATTGAATTGCCAAATGCGTAGGAAGATATTTTCGATTCTGGCCGTTTGTGCCTTTGCCCCCAGTGAAAGTACCTCCCTGAGTAAAGAATGGGGGTGGGGGAAATAGCAGGCTGGAAAACACGAACGTTACCGGGTTCCCCGACATGTTCCCAGATAGAACGCCCTGACACCGGCGGAACCTCCTCCAAGGAGTTCGTGCCTTTTTCATATCAGACGCCGGAGCAGCTACCGTCACATCGCACCAGCCCATTTCGCCGGGCACTTTCGATCCTGTAAGAATTAACGAAATGTAATGGGACATCAGAACTTTCGTAGAAAGGAAAGATCCATCTCAGCATTCGCCCAAACGACCAGGGGAAATCTTGGGAAAGCCTTAGCTCACGATAGCCATGCCAAGGGATTTGAACGGGGACCACGCGAATGAGAGTTCAAACGTTACAATCTGATTTAATATGCTTGATTTTCAGGACTCTAACGCGTATGCATCAGCATTTCCAACCTGAATTGCTACAATGTGATGTGGGCAACATTGGCAGTACAAAATGATACCATCCGAGACAGTCCTGGGTGTTTTGATTTTATCGCCCGCCTCAACTTCATATAGCTCACAGCGTTCACGGTCGCTCCTCTTTCCACAAGCTCCGATCATTATGACCGAAAAAGAGCGTTACCGTTATCTTCCATTTTGCCTATTGGACGGTGCCTACACTGCCACCAGCGGTGTATGATTCATGCACTATGTCATTTGTGAAGGTCAACTACGTTATCTGGTGTACTACTTTCCTTGAAAAATTCTGAAAGGATCATCGAAACTTTTTTGCACCCACTTTGGGTTTTTAAATGGCTCACCTTCATATTTGCCATGAAACATACCCACACCGTTATGGTTCTTCCTCTATATTTAACGGTTGGAACATGTTGCAATTGAAGATCTAAGTATGGTTTTTGCCGCATCTTCTTTCCTTTGATCCAAAGAAACTTACTTGTAAATTAAAGTTTGCACTTATTTTTATATAAGATTTGTAAAACTAACATTTTTAACCGCTGATTTAAAATAACATATAGTTTCTTCCCTGAACATCTGATATGAATGCTAGTTTAATTCAAGTATTCTTTATACTCTACATATTAAACCGCTTATTTGATGTTGATTGAACGTACATGCAAACACTCTGCTTGTTTGAAGGACTCGTTTTGTTCAATATCGAATGTGCTTTTGCACTTCTGTCGTTTAAGAACTCTGAATTGCTCAGCTCTACATTTATTTTCCGTTAAATAATTCCCTCTTTTACGTCCTGATGATTGCCTTTACTGTTTTAACGCTAATAGAAGTTTCTGTATCAATCTGTCCATAACGTTGACCTGGAGAGTGAGGTAAATGAGGTTTATCACGTAACGATACAGAATACTCCTTTGTCTTCCATTTTTGTGTGACAACAGATTGTGGTTTGTAAACAAACATTATTTACAACTGCAGTAGCTAGCGTTCTGTGTACAGAGTAAAGAAAATTCGTTGTGTTATTACTTTTGTAATGTGAGGGAAATTATATTGAATTATTACTTTAGTGATGTGAAAAAGTTACATTTAATTTTATACATTTTTATTTATTGTTGCTAGTATATTTTAATGCACTTGTTCTTTATTTTCTAAATATATTTCCAAATGTTACTTTTGTAAGTGATATATATTTTTTTCATATAATCTAATGAAAACTAATGAAACGGTCTACAAAACTTCGGCGATTTTTTCCATACATCTTATTTTTCGTGTGTGCGTGGAGCAAAGCAATTTCCCCATTTAACCTATCATCCCTCATCTTCGGTTTTCCATACGTATGTTCAATACATTTGCAGACGTTCTGAGGCATTATGTCGGTTCTATATAGCACATATTTTATTTTATTCAGCGCTGTAATTTGGGAAATAATGTTTAAGTTCTTTATTGCTTTTAGTGTTCCGATACAATTGCTATAGCTGACATTTTTGTCTTTTGTTACTGGTTGCAATATCACTATTGTGTAGTTTCTGTTTTGGAGCTGTTCGTGTCCTGTTATATAATGTGTAATCGTGTCTTATCGTGTGCCACATCCTAGGTTGTTATTAAGTGATACATACTTCTCCCTTATTCTTTTGTCTCGCCTGCTTTTATTTTCTTTTCAGAGCGTGAAGTTACAAGATGATATCAACTAAGATTTTCCGATGAAAATGTATCACGTTGTATAAACTGGTAAATCATTTTCGACTGGTAAGAAGTGTTGATGACAACAGTTTGCTCAGAGGAATGGATGGGTGGCATGGTTAATGTTAATGTTGGAAACTTTTGCTCACTTCGGATTTTTTCACAGGATTTATTGCGTAACTATAAAATTAATAGACTTAAATGTATAGAACATTATTAGTGATGTAAGAATTAAATTCAGGTCATCCTATAACAAAATATTACTGTGTTAAGTGGGCTGTAAGGATGGAGAAACTCATTCTTTCTGTCGATTGACCCTCGTATATACGAAAATTTAGTAAATGTTTACCTAGAGCAATCACAATTACTTACCATGCGTCCTGATGATATATCCTGAATCTAAAAGTAAAAGACCATGTTTATACATAGTTCGTTCTTGTATATAGGCATCCATCCACTGATCATTATATACGTAGTATTTAATTTAATGTATAAATATTTAGACTGGTGCATTATTTCTGTATTCATTTTGCAGTACATTTTATATCGCTTTACTGTACGTATTTGTGAAGTAAATATATGCAAAGATAGAAATGTTACTGGAGTACTGATAAGCTGGTGTTTCATAATTAATAAATGAGTTATTTCTATAAAACATGCAAAGTAAAGTATAATTGCATTCCTTTGTATGTTATAGTTTATTTTTTTTTTTTTTTTTTTTTTTTTTGTTGGTTGGTTGGTTGGAACATAGTTGTGTTCTTCAATAATTTAAGCTTATTGTTCCATGCGTATGTACATATACAATGATTTTCGCAATAAATGCAAGCTTTTTCATAAGGTGGGGTTAATTAAGTATTTAAAATAATTGTCTAGGCGAATTTGCAAATCACTCTCATAACGATAGTTGTAGCATTCGTGCTGTTGGTAGCGGAAATATGAGATCAAAGTTTCAATCATCATTTCTGAAAGTTAGGCCAATTTGCTATGACTTCCATTTAGAATCAAATTTGGCAGAAATTACAGGCCTTTTGTGGTTCGAGAGCTCTCAATATAGGCAGCGTTTTAATGAAAAGACGTAATTAATATAACATTTCAGTAAAATTATTAATTTACATTTGCAAATTTCGATAACATATATAGAAAACTTTCAGGATACACTTCCCAAATTTCTTATACGTTATGCAAAATAGCATCTAAGAAAGTGACGTTGTCAAATTATTAAGAAATTCACAAATAATCTCAATATACTTCTTTGCATGTACAACAGCACACTAGTGCCAAACGAATATTTCATTGAAAACCAGAGAAATGACATTTTTAAAAACGCGAGACCAAGGGGAAAAAAGTAACACGAGCAAGAATGAATTTAAAGGATGCTATTGATAACATGAAGGTCAGGTAAGAGCGAAAGTAGCTAAGTAATTAATATCAAACATATACTTAAGATAAAAAATGAACGTTTTATTTTAAGTTATCTAAAGTATGTAAATGGCTTATTGGTAAAAATACATTATCTTTTTATTATCCTTCAAATGCAGTGAAAAATACAGAAATAAAACTTAATAAAGAAGTTCAAAGCTGAAATTCATTATAAGTGGTTCCCTACAACAGTATTGACTATGCCATAATTGAATACTAAAACCTTTAGACATATTTGTTTCTAAGCACATACTATAATTTATTTAAAGGAAAATAATTATTACGCCACTATCTACAGAGACGCTCCTTGAAACATTCAACATATTCAATTCAGTGTGTGTACCTAGTATTTCATCAACCAGTATTTTGAAAAAAGGAGCAATTAAATGTTTGAATAACAAAAGATACAGGATATAGAATATCTAAATATTGACATAGTGCACTTCTAATTAAAAAAAACGCCTTTTTGAGATTCTCATTATGCTGAATATTGTTTCCCAATTCGCCTGCTATTCAAAAAAATCTTTTACATGCACGTACATTTGCTAGATAAAACTGGGAATAAAATATTTAGCATTTAGCATTCAGAAAAAGACACAATACCGAGAAGAATCAGAGTAACATGTAATAGGTTAGTTATTTGGTCCTTTGCAATAATGACGATTTTGTGTATTTATTAACTTTAAACTCTTAAATATGAAACATATATTTTAAACTTGGCATTTTATTTTTCAGCTTATACTTTGCCTACTCTATTAGTGTTACCATTGTTCAGAAATAGAATTTTTTAAAATTTTTGTTATATTAAGCATTTTGCAACTGTATTGGGAGGCAGGGCTTTGCGTATACTTTTCGATATGAGTTACATCTTGGACACATTTCCGCGTGTGACCTCCACGAGTGGCCGAGGTCGTTAAGGCACGGACATGTGAGCGGGAGATCTGGGGTTCGAGTCCCACCAGGACCGTACTCCCTGACTGAGGTTTTTCCAGGTTTTCCTCAGTCCTCATAAATGACAAATGCCGGGAAGGTACCTTAAACTCAGGTCTGGAACGTTTCCCTCCTTAAAAATCCTTTCACAGTATATCATTTCATCTTGTGAACCAGCAATGCTCACCGCCTGTGGTGCCACGTTAAACACCATTCAAAAAAAAAAAAAAAAGCATTTCCGTGCAAACCGTTGGAAATGTTGAGGAACATGGGAAGAAGAAGTTTTCAAACTGCGGATTTTGGCCTTGAAAGTGAGAAAAATCCAGGACGTCATAGGAAAGTTTATGATGATCAACTCAGGGAAAATGTTTAACTAAGTGTATGTCAAACTGCTCAAGAACTGCTAAGGAACGTAGATTTGAACTTTCAATTGTTTGTGATCACTTAAACAGAAAAAGTGAGAAAAAAAGCCTCATATATGCATCCAACACGAATTAAACGAGCATAAAATGTGATAGGTTTGAAGGAAGGCTGTTATTCACTGCTTTTGTGCAAAAAAAAAAAAAATCTTTTTGGATCGCATTGTGACGTATGATAAAAAGTGGATTTTCTACGACAACCATAAACGATTGACACAGTGACTAAAGCTCGATTAAACCCGAAAACATTTCGCAAAACTAAAATTACTGAGGAGGACGTTTATGGATGGTGATCTGCGACTGGTTTGTTGCATTGCATTCGCCTGCACCATGGCAAAACAATTCCTGGGGATACGCAATATCAAAGAATTGAAAAAGTGCATCAGAAGCTGCTATAAAAAGAGTCAGCAGTAGAAAGGGGCATATTCTTCATTTAGCATAGAGCACTGCAGAAACTGAATGAACTCAGCATCATCCGGCACATTCACCCAGTCATTCACCAATTGAAATTCACTTATTCAAACACTTGGACAGTTTCCTGAACAATACTCTTCAATAACCAAGAAGAACGCGAATAATCAGCTACTAAGTGTTAAATTTTTTTTATGTCAATAGGATTATTTTTATTAATATAGTTAATTTTAAATTTATTGGTGCTTTATTGAAGTTTAACTCACAAAACCGCCATTAATGATCTAATATTTTATGTGGCTATAACTTGTTCGTAAGTTGTGCCTATGCACAGTGTCCCAGAATGCAGCTATACCCTCGTGTACTTTCAATGCACTCATGCCATATTGCATTTTTCAGGAGTTTCAGGAATGGACAAATTATACGTTATGTGAGTTTTTTCCTTCCCTTTTTTCCTTTAACTTTCTCAGTAATATTTTCATTGCCGAATAAGATACAAAACTAATATTCAATATGCGCATTATGGATGCTCATTCCTTTTTCTAGTTATATTAAATATAGTTTCTTTTATTTGTTAGTGATTCTGAACTGCTGAATCAGTGTTGATTTTGTTCATTTATGGACGCTCTTTAACATATCAGGTCATCAGCGTCCCATTGTATTCAGGGCGTAAAACGGCAGACAAATTTTTCTCAGAGACCTCTTCTTTCAGGCTAGGTTATTTTTCATGCCATAAATGTACGAAACGGGACCCACGGCTTTACTTCCCTTCCGAAGGAAGCCATACTTAGGATTTTTACGCCCGAAAAAATCCATCTGGACGGGATCAAACCCGCGATCATGGGTTTAGAAGGCAAGTATGGTAACCACTACACCACCGGAACCGACAATGAATCAGTGTCAGTTCACGTTGAGTCAAGTATTTACGCAATGACAGTTAGTCAAACAAAGAGATCAATTTTCTAAGTAAGAAAATGTATGTACGAAGTATCAGTAGCATGTCTTCAGTAGTCAGATATTGGCGGTTGTTAAATAAGCTTCTGTTTATACGCAAACCTTAGAGCATCATTTCGGTTGCCTATTCCGGAAAATTTACGGCGATTTTGGGATTCCGTTTATAAGCCGTCAATTGTAGGAGGCTCCTACATTACACTAAACAAACTATTCGCTATCTGTTCATTCTGCATTATAATTATAAAGGCAAGCATGTTTAAATTCTTCGCGGAATTATTACTTTATTCCTGCAAGCGAAAACCAATTATTTCGCCGTTTCTGAAAGAGAGATGGAGCATACATGCATATACTTCCTCATTAGTTCTGGAGAGGTTGTCGCCAAGGCCTATATCGGTTTCCTCTCCAGTTGTAAATAAAACTGGAAGACCTTGCAGGCCATGGTACCGTTACAGACATTACATTTGCAAGAAACGTAGCAAGTTCAGCAAGGTATTCCCTATAAGGTGCAGATCAGTCCGCTGACGTAAGTAAATAAAGCAGAGCAGTAATAAGTTACTTACCATGACAACAATGAAGCACACTTTAAAACAAAATACGACAAACGTTACATTAAATACAATGGGGCAAGGAACAATGTGTTATTTTGAGTGCCTTGCAAAATGAATAATACACATGTTCAGTGTGAGAGACGAAAACCAACATTCTTGCATGATTTTATATCATTCTTTTAAGGCAATAATGTTAGAAGTTTTGTTCTAAAGACCCATGACAACATATGACTACCTCTTTAAACCAAAGTAGACTACCAATAATTTTCAAGAATGCCAAATGAAATAATGATTACTTTACCTGGGGGGGGGGGGCGCAAATTTCCGTCAAATCGAATTTATTTGACATTATAAATCAAGTCTGATTTGTCAGTAAAGATTGAATGATTCTGAACTACTGTAAGTCACGCTGATTTAAATGTTTTATTTATTTTTTTACAAATAATTGTACATTAGAACACCGTGTATTGAACGGAGGAGATTTCCGTTCTTCAACCTTGCTCAAGAGCTGGCTGTTTGTGCCTACGCCCTTAGTGGATGATGTAGAGAGACACAGGCCATTCGGAATTCTGGGCCATAGATAGTGTCTCTTTCCAGATATGACCTCAGATGCAGATCAAGCCCCCCCCCCCCCAGGACCTCTTTCACACTATACGCCAGGGCACAAACTTTTCCAAAGAGCAAATCGCCACTACAGCACCAGACCGCCTCGCCTGGTACTTTCGATCGTGCAACAGAATCAATGAAATAGAATAGATGAAATGATAAAGCGGAAAAATTCGTGACAAGAATAGATCCACCTAAGCGACCAGGAGAAACCAAGGAAAAAACCCAAGGTCAGAATAGCCGGTCCAGGAGTTTAAGATCGGAATCTCCGGCATATCAGCCAGCCATCTGCTCAATTTTATGTAGATGTATAGTTTCTGCCATTCTCTTAATGGTCATATTAGCCTGTGCTGTTTCTCTATAGTTTTCTCTCGTTTCATTTCACAGCTACATTATTCTTTACACTGATTAACCATTTCTGTAAAGACTGCCAGAATTGAATATGCAGAGATAGAGGCTTTACTGAAAGCTCAAGGATATCCGAACGAACATAGTAGCAAATGAACGATTGTTAACATTTTTGTATATAACTTTCTCTATTTATCATGACGAGCCATCGATAGAAATTTCAAACACAGCAGTTTTGTAATTAATAAGCAATGGAACATGACGGCTATGACTTAAACTTTTATAAATCTCAAGGTTAAGGCCCACTTTATCAAGCGGGATGGCTCAGGTGCTAACTTTTGGGACTTGTATTTGACTTCGGGAGGTACCGGATTCAAATCCCTTGGAGCCGGCCATCCTGCCTGATCTTCAGTTTTTTCGTGATTTCACCCGGTCGCTTAGGCGAATGCTGGGATAGATCTTTCCGCTCACCCATTTCATTGGTTCTGCTACAGGGTCGAGAGTGTCAGTCAAGATGGGTTGACGTTGTGTAACGAACGATAGCTTGAGTTTTAGACAGGTTTCTGCCCCAGCGTCTGGTATGGACGCGGCTCTTCTGATGGTCTCGAACTTATTAGAGAGGGCTCCCCTCACTACAATCTTGCCTCTCAGCCCGTCTTCTCCTTTACTACCAATCTAATTCAATAACACTGTAAATTATTTACTTTCTAAGCACCAGTGCACTGTGCCGAGTATTTATATTTTTAGGCTAATAAATTAGAGATTTTGATGAATGAATAGATGTTGTGGACTGAAGGATAAAACTGAATAAAACCCCGCAACAAATGAACTAGTCCCTACGTACTCAACGCATTTACCACTCGTTAAGTTCCCCTTATTAGCCCACTGTGTCATGGGGAATTATTATATATATATGCAAGTGACTACTTGTTCGTTTAAAATAACACATGCACTTTACAAATAAAAGTCAAGGGAAATAAATGCAAACAGAAAAAGCAAAACAGTAGTAAAAATGTGCTAAAGCAGCGTTTTCTTCACAAAAGTGATTTATAAAGAAAATTAAAAATAATTAACAATTTTAGCGGTCAATCCTTTTTCAAAGAAGAAACAATACAATAAAATACTGCAAACTGTAGCAGGGCTAACATATTTATAAGCGAATACCCTATTTATAGACCTTTCTTCCCTCTTTTCTTTCAGGATTTTTATTTGATTTATTTACGGACGCTCTGTAACATCTCAGGTCATCAGCGTCCCATTCAAATCAGGGTGTGAAACGGCCAACAAATTTTGCTTAGAGGCCTCTTCTTTCAGCCTTGAGATTCTTTATCGTGCCGTAAATGTACGACACGGATCCATGGCGTTACTTCCCTTCTGAAGGAAGCCATGCTTATTCTTTTGGGAGAAAAGTACTATTGAGTAAAAATACATTTTTTTTATAAATGCTCTCATCAATGCGAGAATATAACTTGCGCCCTCTGCATTACAAAAGTCTTGGTCCTGTGTAGGGGGATTATGTGCGGATCTGCAAAATCTAGTACAGCCCCAATTGAAGAGAATTCTAGAAGAAACTACGCCTTCAACATGCGTACTGTTGACGTATGAATTGTGTTGATACGTCCAGTCAGAGTAGCTGTAAATGCCGATATTCGGAATTTTTCAAAAATCTCACCACTAGCCAATGACAACTGTTCTTGATACCTGCAGTATATTTAACGGTATTGAAAGCTTTGTGATTTGGTTGTTTTTGCTTTAGTTTGTTATGTACATTTGTGCTCTGACATTCTGAAATGTTAGGTTCATTAGCAACAATGCACATGTATGTAAGATAAAGCAGAATGAAAGGGGGAAGGTTATGCTAGAGTAGCGTTTCTCAAACTATTTTTTCAAGTGGGAACCACTTTTTAAAGATAAAAGATTCTGCGAACTAACCTGTTCCTGCTCGTTCGATAGTAATTTTGTCATATATTTAAGTTACACACACGCCGAACAACATTAACTACAATTCCCTTCTTTTTATATTAGAATTAATAGCTAGAGAGAAACACGCTCTTCTGTTTTTAATAACTGAAGGACATCAAGTTTATTTTACAATAACGTAGTTTAAAAGGCATTTATATTTTAGAATAGAATTTGTACAACCTCACTAATATTAATTGAAAAAAATAAAATAAAAATATGTAACCGGTGCTTATACAATGAAAGGGACGAGTCTGCCAAACCTTCCACGGTTATTCAATATTTGTTTCCCAACTCCACGAACGTTTTCATGAAAACAAATGGTCTTTGCAGCGAATGCCCCCCCCCCCCCCCTTTGTGATCTCAACTTTGCACATTGGTTTGCAAAATATTTGAACTTGATTTACCTCCTCTTACTTGGAATATTGCTCGATTTTACTAAATGCATGTTCAACTTGGATTTTTGGATTTGAAAAATACAAATTGGATGTAAAATTACAAAATAAGCATTATGCCTAAATTTAAAACAATGTGAAGGCAATCAACCGGAGGAAGTTCAGTTCTCTTAATAAAGATGTTGCCTTAATTTTCTTTATCAACCTCTTAGTTCTTCAATAATTATCGCCTGCGATTAACAACCCGTAATTTGCACAATATTCACAAGAGTTATTCCTACTCATTCGCAAATGATAATATGTTAATGATGAGCAAGCATATTTCGCATCTGCCCACTCAGAAGAACAGGCGCCAACACAGTAAAAGTTGCATGCATCTTACAGCAGCGCTTAATCCTATTGTTTATTGATACTTTAAGCCAAAAAAAGGGGGGGCAAGCTTCCCGTCTCTTAATCGATAAAATATGTATATTGGATATGTGCTTTATGTATTTATAAACGTGCTATTAAAGACGCAAGGAAACTCAGTGTCCATTTTATAGGGTGATTGCTTCTATGCTGTAAATGTAAAAACATTTTCTTTGTCGTTGACGTATTGTTTGGCCGAAAAAATAATTTCTGAGTTATATTTAATGTGCTGCAATATTTTAATGAATCTGTATTCATATATTCCGATTGTAATAGTGGATAGACAAATAAAAATGGAACAAATGATGACCTTTGCTATTTTTTCATAACCCGAAGCATTTTGACATAAATTCACATTTAATAATTTATGTGAATTGCTTGGATTCACAATATTAAATTAATCTTAAGAATGCTTACATTTCTTTTTTAACGTTTGCTTGCGGTGTTTATATTTAATCTTCTCTACGCAGTAAAATGCAAAGTTTTGCCATTATGCCATGTTAATAGCAAGGTATAAGAGTATTATTATCACTGAATATCCGTAAATAGAGGAAACCCTTAAAACAATCAACTTTTACGCTACACATGTAAGTAAACTTGTACTCACGCATTTAACACGACTCTTACGTAATTCATGTTGCCGATCAGGGTAAAATGTATTCCTAAAGTGATGGGCCATGACTGAGGAATGCTACTCGAGAACATTAAGCAATCTTTCCATAGGTTTCGAGTTAAAATATGTACTTTGTGGAAAACTCGAGACTCTGACAGAGACATGTTCTCCTTGTTAAGCTTTGTTTATGACACTGTGTTTCCTTCCATTCTGTATACATGTAAAACTTCGTAACGTTCTTTAATTTGTCAAAGAGCGAACAACCACTTTGACTCAGAGTTGATCCGCATGTATGGTCTGCATTTCATTTTTGAAATCACGCTCTTCAGCGTTTTGCTTTTCTGTAAAAATATTTTTATTCAGGTACATCATATAACAAAATATTCCGTGTTCAATCTTATATTTCACGACATCACATGACTTATGAGGATGTGAGCGGAGAGGGAGAGAGATAAGCCGCAGGAACCCACTGTTCGTATAAATGTTTTATTGTGATGGCGCTTTTAGGAACTACACATTGACGTCAGCTCACGCACTTCGAGAAACACCCTCTCGCTCCTAATAGTTGTATCAAAGCCATAAACGCAATATTCACGTTAAATAGGACAGATACTTGTGGTAATGCTGGAAGGCTGAAATATATAAAAGGTGCAACCTAACAATGAAGTCATGCTTATGAAATTAGAGAGGGAAAAAAGTTGAATTCTAGGTAATGTGTTTTGTATCTAAAAATTAACATAGGTTGTTATAAAAGTTCGTTTACAACGTTTGAAGGACTATGAGGTCAAGAAGAACATTTTGTATGTGATAAATGTTGCAGTTTTACAATTTTTCTATTAGAAGTACTGAGAAATGGAGCTCTACTCACAAAGCATTTCCATGGAAGTCGATTTTATACAAGCTGTTGAAATGCTCTTCCATTGATTGATTCCTGTTCGCAAGAATGAGACAACTTCCTATTCGGGATGCGTTCGGCAAACAGGAGCCTTGCAGCACGGCTGTCTTCCTAAAAATGAGATGCCAGCTTGAGAAACGTGAAGACTGCCATTAAAAGCTAAAACATATGAAAATCGTATTGTAAACATTACTGCAAGGCACAACTCTGTTTTATATAATTATCATTATATTAAACAGAACTTGAGGGCTTACCTTTCCTTGCAGTAGTGTCTGTCATGCAGGAAACTGATCACAACAAACACGAATAGAAAGTAATGTCATGGAGAAGCAGCCATCCCATTTTCCTTAAGGATCCTCAAGGGAAAAACGGAGGAGCTACAAGATTTTGGCACCTATAAATGCTGCTCTTGACCTCCTCTAACGTCTCTCAAACGTTGTAAACGATCATTTGAAATATTCTACATATTCAAACAATTCTTCAAAATGGGTTTCTCTATGACTTACCAATTTAGTTGTTTGGTTTTTTTTTTTTTTTTTTTTTTTTTTTTGCATAAAACAGAAATTGTATTGTTATCAACAATTGGTGGAACGGACTGTATTTGTGTGTGCTCTCGACAAGTGATCTGGTAATTTTACATGCCAATGTATCACTGCTGGAAGCACTGGTATAAGACGTTAATACATTGTTTGTTTCAGTAATTTTAGTTGCATTCACAATATTGAACAAAATCATTTCCTCTAAAATGGTGTAGCGAACATAGAGGATGGCAGCATCTCAATGTGAAAGTGTTTTCAATATTTTATGAAGTGTTAACTGTACCGGTGATCAGCTGTGATGACGTAACATCGTGATAGTCGCTAAAACAGCAAACAGGAAGCAATATTACGGATTCTTGAGGCTATGCGTGTGTGCTAAAAATGCAGCTGTATAATTTTTTATTGTTTAATATAAATATAATTACCATTCGGTTATGTTGCGTAAGAAAAGAAACTTTCCAGCCTTGATTATGATTGTGTTAATATTTGTCAAAATGAAACCATTCGAGTTTTATTAACAAAGAAATTTTCCAAATACACACGGGAAAATGTTTTTGTGTGAAAAGCGAAGAAGTTTCCTCTCCTCGTCAACTTAAATGCTATGTTGCACTCTCTTTTGAAGTGTAGATTACAACATTAAGATACAATGCTAATAAAACTTATACCAATATTAGTTTCAAGCTCCAAAATTAAATAATGATGCTTTTTCTAAAAGTAATGTACACATGCGGGGGCAATTTGGAATGTTTTCGGCCTCGACTATGCAATTGTCTTAAGCATTTGTTTGAAATATCAATTCATTGTTTCAAATATTTTATTAATACAGATTTCTAAAGCGTTGTATTCTATATATTCCATAAAATGAATAAAATTGAGAATCGTGCAGTGATGAAGTTCGTTTTACAAAATAGTTTAACGCCAAAGGAAAGTCATGCCAATTTTATAAAAGTTTATAGGGGCTGTTTTCTTTCATTTGCAACGAATTAGAAAATTGGCTGCTCAATTTAGACATATTCTACCAGCCTTAAGGATGATCCATATGAAGGGCGTCCAAAACTGCAACAATAGCACAGTTAGATGATGAACCAGTTAAAGTGTGCGAAATTGCTGAGGTTATGTGCATTTTAAAGGAACGTGTAGGCTATATTTTACATGAAGAATTGCATTTGATAAAGATTTGCTCTAGAGGCATGTCGTGTTTGCTAACAGCAGATCATTGGTATGAAAATATACCAGCAGTGTTTGAAGCGTTTTAACAGAACGCAGCTCATTCTGTGTCTCGATTTATAACTGTGCATGTAGCTTTTATACACTATCGTATACCAGAATAAAAAAAAAAAGAAACGGTCAAGAAAGTGGGCAGAAGCTGGTTATTCAGCGCCAAAGAAGACAAAACCTGTTTCATCTGGAGAAAAATTTATGGGATGCTATAGGAATTTAATTAGTTGATTATCTCCAGAACAGTAAAACCATAAACGGATGGTTCTCTTTTAATCTTTTAAACCAACCAGATGAAAACATTTTGGGAAAAGACCAGATCTGTGGAAGAAAACTACCATTTTTCATGAATATGACTGCTCACAGCTGTTATTGGAAAATTGAGAAATTTGAAATACGAATTGTTGGAATATCCACCCTACTTCCCAGATTTGGTTGCTTGTGACTTTCGTCTGTTCCCAAAGCTCAAACTCTTCCTCGCTTGTCACAGATTTTCATCAAACCAAAAGACGATTGCAGCCGTAGAGGAATATTTTGCAGCTCTTCCGTAAAACCTCTTCAGAGACGGGATAATGACATTAGTGGATCGCTGGAATAAATGTATTGACCTTAAGGGAGATTATGTTGAAAAAATAATATATAAGTTAAAACTGTTCTTTTATTGCTAGGCCGAGACTTTTTCAGACCACCTTCCTATACACAAACAAAAACCTTAAAAATAGCTCTCATTTACAAAGGAACTTTTTCCCCATTTATTGAAAAGTTATAAACATAGTAATGGAAGAATATATGGGGCGATTGCAAAATATATCTTGGCGTTGGCAGGCTTTCTCACCACCACCTACCCCACAAGACCTCCGCGAAGCAGCATGTGTTAATCTGCTTATGCCAATTCGATGCCAGTTCAAGGTAAACTTAAAGAAAGAAATCAGAATAATTAGGTACAGTGGTGGAGAGTATTTGTTATTCCTGTGTTCCATATTGTCAGGGAAACGGGAAACGCATATGTTTTGTACTGAACCAATGCAAGAATGAGATGCATGATACAAGAAAGGGTTTTACTTGTTTACGTTTATTAAGAAGTTTAAGCAAACATTTATTTAATGGAATGTTGTTAATTATAATAGAACAATATACAGAGTAGTAAATTTTTGAAGCAACAGAGTCTGTTTCAAATACTTTAGATTAAAATAAAACAGTTTTAATATTTTAACAGAGAATAAGAGAGATGAAATTTATGCTTGTTTAGAGCTTAGTACAAGAAAAATCATTGACACTTACAAAAGGTGGGAGTGTCAAAAATCATCCGCTCGCAAAGTCTCACATTCTTTTTTTAAATTGAATCTCTATAAATTTTGTGTAATCTCCTTTCGTGGAATTAAAAAGTAATTTTTGTGTGATTCAACAGACGGAATAGTTGATCCTTTGTTTATGTACTGTAGCAACAAGGATTGGTTTTAACTTAATGGATACGTCAATAGGCAAAACAGTGATTATTAGAGTTCTCAAAATCCGCAGCAAATAATTTGAAATCCCTCTCAATAACATTTAAGAAAGTGCGGTGTGCAATAAATGAAGAAATAGTTATTATACCATTCTTCTTAGACAATATTCCGCAAACATCCAACTTTTTAATAACTGCGTCTTTGACAATCGAATGCGAGTTGTGGTTATTCATTTCCTAGATCCCCCAAAGAGATTCCATGAAATTATCATCTTTGGGGAAAAGTTTAAAGCCTAACTGAACAAAAATAATCCCCACACCCCTAACAACTTCTTCTCAAACTATCCTTGACGGCCGGCCCCCTTTAAAGATCTCTCGCTGTCTCAAACCCTTTAAGATCTAACTCAAAGTTTAAATTTCTAAACTTGAATTCTAAATATTTTAAGTCGTTCACAAAATTTAAAACATAACAAATAAATAAATGCACGTGTTTTCAATATTACGTTTTTATTGTATTGTAGATATCCTTATACAATAGTAATAACCACAACAATATTATATTAAAATTATATAGAATTCTTAAAACATTAACATCAATAATTACTTAAATAATATAATGGCACAACAATGTCCATTAACTTTAATTCCTGAATGAGAGGGATCTCCTCAATCAAAGCATCAAAGCATGGTATTCGTTAGTCATCTTCAAAGAAGAATACCTAAGTAGGCTAATGGAAATAATCTAGCGTCCTTAACGTAATTCTCCGAAAACTGAAACTGCAGTACTGAGAGCCGCATTATGCCCGTTTAAAAGAAATTGATGTAGATACGTTAAGAAACAGCAAGAATATTTGGAGATATTACAAATATTTTATACCAGTACTCAGGGGGTGATTAGATAATTATTTCAGGCTCAAGGTAAATGCTAGAGTGATGAAGACACCTTTAGTCAGGTGTTCTTAGTGAGTATTTTTTTATATCCTCATTTCGGATTCAGTTAGCCATTGAATATCGTAATCGAACTTTAACTCTTAAATTTTGCCGTTTTAATTATTTTTCCTTTTCTTTTTTGTTTTGCCTTGCTCCAGCATTCTACTTCGTTAAAAAGTTTGTGAACCTTTACAATTTATATTATTTAACACATAACTTCACTGTATACATTTCTTTCAATCATATCATATCACAGAAATTCTGACAATTTCTAATTTTAAAATTATTTAGTTTTAGACCAATGGAATGGATTAACTGAATTGACGGGAATGGACAGTGAAATTCGGTTTTACAGCCTTACCAGAGGCCGCTTGTGGCTACGTTCCTAAGGGGGGCACCTTCAGAAAAAAGTTGAGATGAGGGAAAATCGAGAGGTGAGACACAGAAGGGATCCCTGACACCCCGACGCTTGCTGAGCCACCTCCAAGGAGATGGTAGAAACTTTCCAAAGTGTATGCCAACGTGAAGTCACTTCTGCAATTATAGCCAACGGAATGACACGAGGTGAAATTGGGGAGCAAACATTTTCAGGACATCACACCTGGGTACATCACCTCTATGGCCTTGAACCCGAAGCCTCCCAAACGTGCTGCCTGAGCCATTCCTTATACTATAACCAAGCTATTTAAATTTTCTAACCTATTCAGCATTTTGTCTGCTACCGAATGCTTTGTAATGTGAATACTTAACAATTCAAGATTTTGGTGCCAAATACAGTTCTTAGTAAATTGTCTTTGCCTGTCTTGTCACAATTTCATATTCTACAAATAGAATTTTTCTATTAGATAATTTGTTAAATAATTTCATTCCCAACTTTCTTTCCTTTTTCAGATTAGTTATTGATGTAAACTATAATAACTTGGACAGAATGAGATTTCTTATCTAACACCGCAATAAACAACTATTTTTCCACTCATGTGACTACCGGTTAATGTTTCAATATTTATTTTTCTTTATAGGATTTTTGTAGTGCAAAATTTGTTGTACTTTATTTTATTCCACAATTTCTCATTGATTATTTCAACAATATTACATAGTCTATGGGTGCTATGAATACAGTTTATTTACTTCTTTTTATTTAACTTTGTCAGCTAAAAGTGCACTCCACACAAGACTCGTAACTATGCAGTTTTATTTAAGAGACTATAGATAACTTTACAATAATGGACAAATGCCGTTTCCAAACCGGTCATTAGTAACGAGTCATCAAGCACTAGAATAAGAGCAGTGAGTTTAACGAGTGCAGCTATATATCAGCATTATGCAACGGACCAGTCGACACAACGTGACTAACCAAATGGTTGCAGCTGCATTGCAATTGTTTTTCTCCGATCCCCACCGCAATCGGAACTATCTAGATATATAGCTCCTCTGTTCGTGGCCTACTTTCTTCGCGTATAGTTCAGAAGGAAGAAGAGAGAAATTGCATCGTGTATTATTGGACACACACGTTGAAAGTAAATACTGCAATACGCCAGGGTATTGCATGTCATTCAACAGTTGCACAAATTAATAAATGATGATCAGCTACTCTAAAACGTTGCTAAGTGCAGAGTCCATAATGTGCCAGCTCTAAAGACGTGTCTTACTACTCCCAATTGTATAGTTGAGGAAAGGTCGTCAGAAGTCACCATGACATGCGATAGAGGTTTTAATTTTACAATATTGAGGCATATTTCCTTGTCTTTGTTGTTGGAGCCGGGTCAATTATAGCTATACCTTCAAAATAATGAAATTATCGCATATCAATTGAGAACTTAATTATAGTATCGCAATTTAATTCACAGAAGCATAATTTCAAATACATTATTAATATCGTAATTCCATATAAGTATTATCCAATACAAGAATATATGAAACTATAGTTTATGTGTTTTAATTTTTAATGAATGAAAGAATGAAAGAAAGAAAGAAAGAAAGAAAGAAAGAAAGAAAGAAAGAAAGAAAGAAAGAAAGAAAGAAAAAGATACACGATATACAATCCAACCATTGACTGCGCAAAGCTAATATTAATGTTTAATTTATAAAGTGTTATTTGTTATTCTTCAAAACTGTGAATACAACCTTTTAAAGGTAGGAGTGCTACAATGCGGATATTCTCGATATAGCCCACTTCTGGTATTTTGTACAAAAACCTCCACACGCTTTGTGTAAGAGAATACAATAAATTATAGATTATGTTTATCATAACTGAAGTAAAAGAGCGATATTTTATGCAGGTAAATGATGCTTAAATTTTTCTTCTGAGTCCCCTGTCGAGAGTCCCCTGTCGAGCCAATTTCAATCTAAAGCTTTAAATTGATCGAAAACGGATTATTTTGTGGCAGTCATCTTGTATTTTTTCTTTGTAACTCCTTCAGTTAGTTTTCTTTGTAACTCCTCAGTTAGTTTTCACTCGCAAAAAATGATCTAATAACCAATTATTATCATTAGCTATAACCATCAAGTTCTAGTATGTTCATTTATTTATTCATTCCATTTACTGCTCATCGTTGAGAACTCTCTTTAACTATTGTTACCATAATTCTATAAAACTTTGAAACCTTAATTTAGTGTTAATATAGTGAAAATGTTCATCGAACTTTATTTTGTTGTTGCAATGTTCACAAAAGTTGTGATCCAAAATTATCTTTTTAAAAATAGTTTTCAGTTTATACATTAAAAGTAATTGTACCATGCGTTCCATTTATAGCCGGGCCATAGATTGCGTATAGTTCTCTTGCATTGCAGTGACTTCGGTATTATTTCAGTAGCGCATTAGCAGTGAATAACCCGCTCAAGGCTACGTTTATCAGCTGTGTCATACTGTGTCAGTTGCTGCCTTCTTGTTCCAAATGTAAAGACTGGAGTTTGCTCATTGTACATTTTAAAAGTGAAAGTTCTTATAGACATTTGTGTTGTATGTGAATTACATTGGATTATTCTTATTAGTCCACTGAAATCACCCTTGAACAAAGAATTTTATGTACAATACACACGTAAAAATGTAATCATGTACAGTTGTCTGACTTCCTGGCCAGTTTCATTGCGGGACGAGAAGCATATAGGGAAAAGTGGGAGGAGAAGTAGGAACCTCCTGCGCATGTGCGACTGTATACTACACACCTTCTAAACATCGTACGGCTTTTGCCCGAGAGTAATCCTTGGGCAGGTTTGGAAGAATTTCCAGATTCGACAAGCATCTTGCAGACGCCCCGTAAAAGAAAGATCTGTTTAATTATTCACACTGGTGAATGAGCAACAACTGCAAACTTTACCAAGTGCTATGATGATGAAAAAAATTCAGGAAGATTATTAATTAGCGTAAATAACGCAGCTGAAAGCGCTGCAACATACACAGGGAAGAGTGAAAGATCTATTAAAAGGAACAGAAAAGACTACAAGGAGAACCCAGAAAAGCAATATTCCTCTGCCGGGAAAAAGAAGTACGTTGACGTATAAATTGTTTAAACTGGTGAAGACAAACTTTAAACTAATGAACAATTTCTTAAAATATCTGAATTCGGATTTCAATTAGAAGTGATACTTACTGGATGTTAGAAATAGACACCAAATTGCTAGCATTAATGTCTTGCTGTTTTAACAAATATTGATATAGCTTTAGCAAAACTCATTACTTTTCTTTATTCATTTTCAGGCCCAAGAAATCCGAAACCGACAAGTTCTATCGATGGCTTTGATAAGACAGTTATCAGAGACACCATCGAAGAATTTTATTTGGTCCGGAAGAGTGTCCCAACTGTAAAAAAGCAACAAATCAAATTGTAGCTTTGTACTCAAGGAGAAGATATAATAGAATGGAGCTACTCGACTCTAATATGTCTTAAAAAGGAATAGAATTCGTGAGGAAAAGGGCTCAGAACAAAAGTGTATTCCTTGTAGGGAAAGCAGATATTGTTACTTGGAGGTGCAATTATATAGAAAATCTAAGGCAGTTTCGCGACCAAAAAAGATATAGACGAGTCATGGATAAACAGTAATTTAACAATGAACAAGTGCTGGCAGAGGCCAAGGGATATGTATAGGGTAACAGAATGCGGAAGTGCTTCGTGAATGTAGGATCAAGAAACACGTTTTTTCCAGGGAGCACAGCTGATGTTTAAGAGTGGTACAGCAACGTAGGATTATCATGAACAAATGAATTTCGGAAACTTTGAAAAATGGATGAGAGAAAAAGTGCCAACAAATTTACCTAAAGCAGCATTTATTGTTATGGACAAAGCTCCATACCATAACAAGCAATTAAACAAACCACCACCATCCGAATATGCAGTGAAAGGAGGAATGATTGCGTGGCTGCAGCGGAGAAAGGTGGACTGTTCCGATATTATGAGGAAAAAAGACTTGCATGCTTTGGTGACGAAGCACAAGCCTCAAAACGTTCCTCATAGACGAAATGCTTAAAGCGAATGGTCATAATGTTACTCGCTATCACCTTACAACTGTGACCTAAATCCTGTATAGTTTACTTGCGCGAAGATGAAGCATTTTATCCGTGGAAACAACACTGGAGAATACCCATCTCTCGGCAACCTAATGCGCACGGCAGAAGAAGCAACATTTTCTCATAGGTAGGCATTATCTCTATGCATCATACACAGAGTATTCTTCCTTACCTTCGATACTAACCAATGCTTCTAAAGATTAAGCACAGATTCTAATGTATTGAAATCAGGCTTTGTACTTTCTTAATTCCATTTGACACTATTAGAGCCTTTGGCTATAGGAAGCTTTCGTATAAGAGCGTCATCAGTGAGCGCGCAAGCGACTGACAAGAATCGCACAAATCTGTTCCCCTTTAACTACCATGGTGGTTACTTCAACGACTATTGTTACAGCGAGGTTGAATTACCGGTCGCCTGATCGCAGTTGCTTACTGGGGAAGCCATCCCGACCGGAAAAGATAGATTCGTCGCGCGTAAGGTTGTTATTTTTATTTTAGTATTCATACTTTTACTGAAAGCATAAAATGATACTTTATTTCAAACTGATATTAATAATCTATAACCAGTTGTATAAGAAATGTTGAAATTGATGCCCCTCAGCATCAATACATTGCCGGTATCTGCTTAGAAAATTGCTGTATTTTCATCTAACTTTTTTTTGTGTAAGAACACGGCGGTTCGGATTACTTTTCTTGTCATTGAGAGATCCTGTCTCCCGTGTAACAAGAAGGGGAACAGTTTCTATATGGTTGCTGGCATTTTCTTGCGAATCGCCAAACAACTCTTTTTGCAAAAATCCGTTTTTGCATGTATAAAGTAAAACTGTTATTGAAGAATATATAACGAAGAAAAATTAGTACGCCATGAAAGCATCGAGAAACACACGAAAGCACCACCACTCTGTGAGAAAGCTTCCTTTAAACTAACTTCAAGCTGCTACCAGAACATGCATTATTGGCTTGACGATTAGCTTGTTCCAGTGCGCAGCCACGATTTGCCGACCCGTAACTCAAATGGCCCAACTGTAGAAGAGGAAATCCAAGAGATAATACACAGATATTCTCTTTATTTGATGAAAGCGGCAGCAAAAGCGCCAGCCAGTAATCTTAAATTTCGGATCTTCAGTTTTCTGTAATCGCTGCAACAGCAATAGGGACATGGGCTTGGAACCTGAGCCTTTACCTGCTATTCCACTAATCGGTTGGACCAAATCGGTTTCATTGAAACTTTGTAGTATGATTGAGTAAGAAATTGTACATTTAACCACAACAATAGTTTTCTATAAAATCTACTGTAACTTTATAAATAATTACTGAAATAATAGTTAGACCTTTCGGGGCAATACGACACTGTCAGCTAGTGATGACGTTTTATGGTTGCTTGTGCTAGTTTCAGATGTAGGCAGTTGTGCGAAAAGACGGCGGACGAATAGTGTTAAAGTATCGATTAGAAAAAAACGATTAAAGCTATCAATACAATTAATTTTTTTAATATATTATCGATTATATTTAGATGTAAGTCTGCAAACAACACAGAGCTAAGTGTTCATGACCAATAGTTTGGTAATATAGAGAAAAAGTGGTAGAACATATTGGATAGAAACACTTAGATGTGATTAGATTTCATTGATGAAATGATTGCACATTTCAGGAAGAGCAGTAATACTAAAGTATATGAAAATGAACACGACAGAAATAAAATGTTCGGCAAAACAGATGGTAGTTCGAGTAGTTATGCATTATCTCCAGAGAAACGCCTCAAAACACTGAATATCTTACAGAGATATGACGCAGAAACCTACGGATATAGGCCTTCAGGAGTAAAAAAAGACTGAAATTATATGGACAAATTCTGGGAGGGGGGGGGGTGTTTCTACACTGTTCATAATGCCAGTTAAAGTATTACGGCTTTTACTGCTTACGTAATATGAAATCTAGACGTTATATGAACATGTTATAAATAGAAATACTTTGTTCGATACTAAACAAGAGACCATCGGATTTCTGTTCAGTATTACTCATCTTATTGTGCTCTATTATATTCTTATGGGTGGCGCGGCGCTCTTGTAGCCCCAGAGTCCTGTGCTACAAAAGTATAGTCTAATACATTACAAAGTATAAGTTCAAGTTCTTGTAAATCATGGTCTTGTAACTTTCTGTTCCACAAAGAATGCGCAACACATGTAAAGTGTTAGTAAAACACTACAAGTTAGGTCATATTAGAGCAAGATGTATGAACAGCTGTTTGTCACATATCACCTTATGCATTTCTTGGTAATAAATTCCCATCTTTTTATGTGTGAAGCGAATTACATCATTCCTTCTATATGAGTCTTTTATTTTTCCTCAGAAATAACGATTATTTAAATACTTTATTGTGTAATTATCAATATTCAAGCGTAACTGTTCACTTTGAGACGACGATCGCATACGTATGCATAGCAGCATTAATTTCAATCGTCCAGAGATGGCAGGAGAATTGAACTTCCCGTTTGTTTTGTTATTTATTTTATTAGTCCATTTGATCACTTATATTTATATAAATTTGTTATGTTGTTTGGCAATAACATTTAATTATAAGCAAAAATGAAGAAAATGACACCAAAAGGGAACGAGGAATGGGAAGAAATTATTTTCATGACATGTAGCAAGAACCTTAAAAAATAAACCGAGGTGCTCGACTGATATGCATTTGAAACAGGAAAGACCAATATCAGTTATAGGTTAATTGCACCTAACCTAACTGTTTCACTGTACTCAAATACTGAATTATTCTTTCTTTATACACATTCTTACTCTCATCATTATCAGCACTTTCGCTAATTTTTTGCATATTTAGGTCAACTGATACAAAAAATTATTAAAAAAACTTGCGCTAGTATTTGAAACAATCAATATTCCTACCTTGTAGAGAAATTTATGCATATTACAAGTGCCCGACTAATACTAACAATTTTGAGGAACAGAACAACGAAAAATCACTTGTACACTTGTAAGTATGGAGTAAGTACAAGTGTAGCAGAAATCTTGCGGAATACAATTCTGCTAAAAAATACAAGTTACAAGTCCATACACTTGTAATGTATTAGTTCATTCTTTTAAGGAACAGGACCCAAGAGTGCGGAGTTCTAGTGACGAGGCACAGCCAATCCGTGCCACTGATTACAGACCAAGTTGCATTGAAATGTGCCACAAAAAGTATACTTTCTAGTATGTATGTATTATTTAGCATAAAAATTATTATTTACAATTAAATTCAGAATATCTCAATTTATACTTGTACTGCCTTTCATAGCGTAAATTCCGTGGCAACGTTTGTTTTCCTGATAATTATTGCATGTTATTTCAAATACTTTTGCATGGAGTATTTGCAGATAGCATATCTCCCTTGATAAGGAATGTTATGCCGAAGCTTGATCACAAATTTAGTTACCATTGTATGTTCTAAAGTCTCAAATTCGGTTTCAAAACCAAGTGCATGCATATTGTGCCAGAAATTGAATGCACAGGCAGTACAGAGAAACAGGTACCAAATGCTCTGGATTTTCGATATTCAATAACTGTACACGTTTACTCTCGAAAGTTTCTAATTTTTATGAAAAGAGGTACAAAGTTTTAATATTATCACTTTAACAGAATTAATATATCAAATAAACTTATCTGAATTTCCTCACTCACCGAGCTGCATGTTCAGTAAAAACAATTTTATGAACTGAGATGATAGGTTTCTTTAAGTGGTGATTGTCCACCTGAGAAACTTTTTACAACTGTGGCAAATGGTGTGGTTATCATTCGTAGGATCCAATTGAAAATGCTTCCGTCATATTATCCGAAAAAAATAGACCATGAAACGCATAGTTTTATCGTTTTAAAATAGCAACTGACTTTGAAAATAGCAAATCAGAGTTCATGCTAAAACGCTGAAGTATGATTTTGTTGCGATAAAGCTAATCTCAACAGATCTGAAAGCATGTTTACTAACTATATCTTTCATAATTCACCCGTCTCAGAATTGGGGATGTTTAGTAGGCAGAACGTATTTTTTTCCATATCCGCAAAATATGAAAAACATGCTAAAATAATATAAAAGCGCTTCGATTATATCTACTTTAACTGTAATTTGGCACAGTATATTGCCCTAGTGTGTGATTTATAAAGGAAATTTAGCTCAGATGGGGTCCGCTGTTATTATCGGATTGGCGATCAGACTGAGCGACCCCAATTTCTTAGTACCTGCTACCTGCTATTTGAAATCTTAAGCATGAGATCGCGTTTCTTGAGACCACTTTAAAATGTGCTGCTCTTGAAAATATCATTTAAAATTACTGTGTTAACAAAGCATAGAACTCATTTATAGATTCGATATCCCCTAAGTGTCAGGGGTACAGGGGTATTGAGAGTATCGAAAACCCACCTCCTAACAGGCGATGAATGTCACAGTTATCTGAGTACTTCTCATTGTAAAATACAAGGAACTAAGTTACATATATAAACTTACTTCGTAATTACTGACTACATACTTAGCTATACTCTTCCTACATCCTTCTGCGGGATTCCAGGAGAAAACCAGACCAGGCTGCTCTATCTGGAAACATTATTAGGATCATACCTCAACGTCGGTAGATTCTGGCCATCCGATGTCTCTCTCACCTCATCTCTTTGTCACGGAAGTTCCTGCATTGGTGGGACACAGACACAAATGGCCAGCTTTTGAGCAAGGCTGAGGTAAAAAGCATCCTCCAAACAATCTGTTCCTACTGACTACTTTGCTAAAGAAAATAGTCAGTTATTGCATCTATTTCTATTCCAAAATTTAAAATGGACCTATATAAAAGAAAGATATAACAGTTTGGCATCCTTATGTAATTTCTTGATGTTCTACGGCACGCAAATTACCATCACCAATGGCGTCTTCACCACATCTAAGAGAGTGTCGTTGCCTTAAAAAAAAAAAAAAAACCGTTATGGACCAAAAGGTAGATTTAGAAACATGCGGATATATTCCCTGAAGGGAAGATGCAAAATCGCACGCCTTTCTATCTTAATGGTATTTTGATTGTTCTTTTTACTTTTTATGGGGCACAAAACAGGCATAAGCGATTGCTGGTTTATTTCCTAAAGTTGAACCACTCGCGGAAGGAATACATGCTCCATATTTTGCAGGGATCCTCTTAAAACTGCAACTTACCCTAAAGGTGAAGCAACCTTCTCCTTTTAACCCGCTCCAACTATAATACCGGAAATGCCCCGAAGTTTCGTGATTGAGAAAACCTTATAATTTTTATATTTTGATAATGCTCATTTATTGTCCTTACCTTGCGATAGAGATAATGGAAAATCATAAAAAGTAGCAATTAAATGTAGCGAAGTATTAACATAGAGACGGAGAAACCTATCATTATTACAGGTTCTTCTGTCAAATTGTTTACTTTGTAAAGCAGGCTAAAGAAGAATAGCCCAGCTAGTGGTTTAATATTGCAATTGTCATCAGTGAAACACCGTTAATAATCTCTTTTTCCCAGTCCTACCTTATTGGAACTGGTTTCCACGGAGGCATACGTCGGTAGAAGTTACCACAGATTTTGATCTTGCTGTGACAGAACTTCTGGTTCTTAGCAAGAATCTAGAATGACAACCTTCTATATCAGTTCTGGGATGTGGCTAATTTCAAACGGTTCCGATGACTGTATTAAATTCCGCGGTGTTATTCAGCAGTGACATGAATAGAATCAAGCTGGAACTTTCTCTATGTTCGAAGAGGATTTTTGTTGCTTGTGCTAGTTAAGAACACCTTTTAGTATTAATGCTGAGGGTAGCTGAGTTTTTATTAGTTGAATTTGTTTGTTTGTTTGTGTTTTTTATAGTTCAAGGTAATCATTGACCAGTTGTCACGCAATATTTCTTTAGAGAAATGCTTTGAGAGGTATTTTCTATTTTCTACCGCAAGCCTAATTGAGGGAGAAATGTGCTACGGATGAATTCGATCTTAAAAGAGACCCACAAAAGTATCATATTATAATAAACTTCTAAATTTCAGAAATGAGTCTTGATAGCAGTTTATGAATAGAAAAATCAGCACTATCATTTTGTCATTATTTTTATTGTATTTTTATAGTTTCGGCTAACGTTTTATCGAGAGTAAACATATTTATATGCAATATCTGGACTATATGAACTGTTCCTTTCTAGAATTGGATTGGACTGATAGGGACGAGGAAGAATTTTCGGTGCTTCATCCGTGCTAAAGGGGTGGCTGTTTGTATCTACAACCTCTCCAGGAAGAAGGAATGAAGTGTGGGAGGCAACAGCGGGCAGCTGTGAGGAAACGACAGCATTCCTAACAATAGAACACGCTGGCAGAGGCTGTTCGAGCCTGTCTGAAGGGCGGCTTCCACACAGACGCCGTAGCAGAAACTGTCCCAAAGCGCAAACCACACCGCACACAGCACCAATCTCCTCTACCCTATAACAGAATCTACGGAATGTGTTCTATGAAATAGAAAATTGGTGAAAAGGAAATATCGTCCCAGCATCCTCCTGGACGACCAGAGGAAACCACGGAACCCAAGCTCAGGAGGAAACCCCAAGGTAAGTCCTAAGTGATGACACCTGAACCACCCCCTTCGATTACTTTCTGGGATAATTTCCTCGCTATCGTTTTCTCCGTTACTGTGTGGAAGCTGATACCGTCGAACGTTTTGAAACTTGCTCATAATCCTATAAGTTATACATAAAATTAAAGAAAGAAAAAGAGATTTTATAATAGTTATGACACTCTGAAAATTGGTAATTTGTGACGCAAGTGTAAATGCATTTTTAGGATTATTCAAGTAACGAGAAGTCCAATTAAAGTGCTATTAATGATTTATTTTTACACAAACAATTCACGAACGTAATAGTGCATTGAACCTAGATGAAAGTGAACATAAAATGAAGACAAGTCTTTAAGCTTCTAAGCGCAGATTTTCCCCATTTTTATAGATCGTGCAAAAATTAGGATATATTAGAGGTAAGCATTATGTAGGTAGAACGCATGCGCGTAAGTGCCTTTATCAAATTATTAACAGAACTGTAACAACTTGCAAAATATACAACGAAAAATAATATGTGAAGTAATAATTACATCAGACGTTGTTTCTCGGGATCCAATACAGAGCTCTCATGACTGACAGAACTCACTGTGCGTGCACACAGAATTTGACATTCTGTATAATTTCCAATGTCACACAAAAGGGACAACAATACATATTGAAATGCTGCCTTAAATAAAGAAAGAGATAAATGGTAATAATTATTAGACCACGGTGTTTGTTATTCTTGGTTTGCTACTTCTATGCTAAAATTATTAGGTCATGAATAAAGACAGCAAAGTGTGAAGTTTTGGATATTTTAATGGTGTTTAATAGCAGTTTGAATTGGATAAATAAATTAACAATATTATGTTGCTGCATGTAATAGAATCAAACTTACTGAGGCACCACAGGCGGTGGGCACTAATAATACATGAAATGAAATGATAAACTGGAAAAGGATTTTTTTTTAAGGAAGGAAGTGTTCCAGATCTAAGTTTAGGGTACTTCTCCGCCATTTGCCATTTATGAAGACTAAGGAAAACCTGGAAGAAAAAAACTCAGTCAGGGAGGACGGTCCTGGTGGAAATCGAACCGCGGACCTACGATCTTAGCCACTCGCGGCGGTAGATTTTTGTTATTGTAAGCGTTGCTTTCCAAATATGATTGGTACTGCAGAGGCATGTAAATAATAGCAAAATTTACAATCAACTATTTCATGATAGTGGAAATGAAGAAGTGTACTTTAAAATTGAATCCTTAAAATGATTGAAACAAAGTAGGGATTCGCTAACCTAGTTCTTGACCAAGATCAGTGTTAAAGCGCGTAAATATGTCTCAGTAACAATAAAATTGTGAATATGTTAACAGTTCATTAGTTTTCCCCTCTAAATTGTATTGTTGTGACTTTAATGACATAATTGAAACGCTGGGTGATTTCTTAAAAATGGTAAAAAATGGTGCAATTTTTGTCATCTTTTATGGGGGTTAAAGAGCATTTAGTCCCCTCTTAGTCGGCAAAATTTTACTCAATAACAATATTGTTACTCAAGGGCTAAAGGTTACTAAAGTGATAAATGCGACAATGTTTAATTCTCAAATGTGAGTGCTACACGAAAACTTTAAAAACATTTTAATTTTGTTAAATAAATCTTGAATCGTTTTATATAGTTCGAGCTTTATCTCACTGTATTGCATCGGTTCTGGTGGTGTAGTGGTAACCATACTTGCCATCTAAACCCAAGATCGCGGGCTCAATTCCGGCCAGGAGTGATGAATTTTCAGGGCGTAAAAATCCTAAGTATGCCTTCCTTTAGAAGGGAAGTAAGTTAAGCCGTGGATTACATGTAGTAGATTTACGGCATGTAAAAGAACCTCGAGTCTGAAAGAAGAGGCCTCTGAGCAAAATTTATCGGCCGTTTCACGCCCTGATTTGAATAGGACGCAGATGACCTGAGATGTTAAAGAGCGTCTTTTAATAAAACAAATCATCATCACTGTATTGCAGTTTTGCACTAAGCCCCGGAGCTTCTTCAGAATGCCGCAGGCAAGCATTTTGATGGTAAGGGTAGATTTCATTGTCTGATATTTCTCAATTGTTTCCAGTAATTTTTCTGAAGTCGTAGCTTTTTTACTGTTAACAATCAACAATATCGACGTTATATAAAATAAAACATTAAAAATTGTACCAAAATTTGCAAGCTTGCATTTTGTTTTGAAAAACTTGCATATACAAATGAAACATGCAATTCAATTATTAGCTAATTAACATTGTTCGTATTTGCCAACTATCTTTGCTTTCTTTGGCATAAAAGGATTAAAAATTATGCAGATAGTGCACCATTATTCTTTGTTTCAGAAAAAAATTTGTTTAGAGTATTTAATTTAGTTTTCTTTGTTGTAACAGATCTGTGATAACCATCATGAACAATTTTACTTCTTTGTGATGCTCATAAATGTGTACCAACCAGTAAGAAACCTGTTTTTGGTAGACCAGACCAATTTCAATGAAAATGTTTAGTGTGATCAATTAACAAATCCTTAATTTAATGCTAAGATTATTTTCTGTATAATTAATGGTAACTTTATACATAATTGTTGAAAAATGGGAGGACATTTATAGGCTATATGACATAGTGGTGATGTTCATTGGCCTTGCATGTGCTAGTTACTTTGAGTATTTAAGTAACTGTACCAAAAGGCAAGTGAACGCGCAGTGTTCAAAATTACACAGTATCTATTTTGAAAAAAAAAAAAAAAAACTATGGCGAACACTATTAATACAATTTGTATTTTTAATATATTAGAAACTATAATTAGACGCACATTTCCTTACAATATGGAGCCAGATATTGATTACCAACAGTTTAAGATTGTCCTTGAAAATTCACACTGCTAGCCAATAACGTTTCAATACATTGTGCGTGTTCGTAATAGACAAGCGGAAACGATGTCTGTCTTCTCATTCGTCGTTTGACGGAAATCCTTCACGTCTGTGTGTTTTGTACTGCCTCTCATATTCGTTTCAGTATGTATGCATTTCGTCCAAAACTAGCACCAATTTCTCTGAATGACATCCCGTACTCTCAGTATGCCGCAATTCTCTCTTGAGCAAACTCAGGAACCTGCTAGTACTGCTGTTGTGTTGGTCCTGGTGGTGTAGTGGTAACCATATTTGCCATCTAGCCCCAAGATCGCGGGTTCAATCACGGCCAGGTTCGATGGATTTTTTCAGGTGTAAAAATCCTAAGTATGACTTCCTTCGGAAGGGAAGTAAAGCCGTGGGTTCCAGGCCGTAGATTTACGGCACGACAAAGAACCTCAAGTCTGAAAGAAGAGGCCCGTGAGAGAATTTATCGGCCGTTTCACATCCTGAATTGAATGGGGTGCTGATGACCTGAGATGTTGGAGAGCATCAGTAAATAAACCAAATCAACAACAATCAACTGCTGCTTACACATTTCATCGTAAATATGGCAAGAGTATGAGAGTTCCACAGAAACGCATCTTACAGAGCAATGTGCAGAAAATTACAAAATATAGGACTTCAGGAGAAAAAAGGACTGAAATCATACGCTCACATTCTTAAAACATTAGGGTTCTAAAATTTCTATTTTGTTTGTAATGGGAGTTTACCTTTTACGGCTTCTCCTGTTAACGTAGTATGATATCCAGACCATATATACATAAACGTATTATAAATAAAATATTTTTCTGGTTTAATCAAGAAGTATTGGATTCCTGTTCAATGTTACTCATCTTATCGTGTTCTGCCATTTTTTTACGTGGCGTGGTTGAAGTTGTAGCCGCAGATGTGCAAAGTTCTAATGACGGGGCATGCTGAACTGACAGTCCAAGTTACATTGCAATTGGCAGAAAGCAAATTGCACTTTTGGTACGTAAGTAATATTTGACGGCAAATGTTCATTACAATTAAATTCATGAGAATTCTACCTGGTTTAATTGAGATCGATCTATTCCAACAGAAAATGTTCCGTTGTAAATAAATTTTATTTTATTAGTGAGATGAAAACACTTCTGTAGCACAGATGATCATTAATATTTCGCGCACATAACGACGTTCATTAATACAAATTGCATGACTCATACTAAAGTCTTGCGCTTTTTGGTAAGATGATAGCTGTGGAGACCATTTGGAAGTCGCGTATCGATTCGGGGACTGGCCTGGAATGAGTTTTGTATATACGTGTAACGCAATTGTTCTTTTCTTGCGTCCGTGCACATTAAGCCCACCAATTTTATGTTCATATTGATAGCTGTCATTCCCTGCATAACAAAATATCTATTTCTTTTTCTCTTTCATTTCGCAGTCATCGTATTTGTAAAAACTTTTCATCTCTTGATACCCATACTAAAAACCCATCTTAAGAGTTCCAAGACCAAAAATATCTTTCCTAATTTTTTTCAACCCAGGACGTAAGGGTAACATATTAATTGAATTTATTTTTGGAAGTTTTGTGCTCTTAGATGACACAGGTGGTCATATATTGTTAGTGATAGCTCTATCGTCGACAGTTTCTTGAATTACATCAATGAGAAGTGGGCTGTATGTGCCGTTGCAAAGTCCTGTCGCGAACACGCATTCCTTCACTGTTAGTTCCCTGAAAAAGGTTGTAAAATATTGTGCACATACCTATAATTAATATTTTTCTTAAAAAAAATAGGGCCTATATTCTCTTGCAGCACATGGCGAACCTCACTCCTATCCTTTGATTCATGCAGGGAAGCAGGCTAAATTGTTTTGTGAATCAATATACCCACTTAGGTGTAACCAAGATTCGACCGTAAAAGAAAGTTAGATTACGGTCAATTACTCCCAAGTGCGTACCATTAAAAATTGATTTACAAAATCTACCCCTGTTTAAGTTCTTGTATTTTAGTAATTTTGTAGGACTTCAGTAACTTTGTAGCCGTTGGGCAGAGAAATAGCAAATCCCCGTGTGTTGACGAAGACATGGAAGTGATATTTTAGGGGAACATTCTAGAGCATGTCCAACGTTATGTAACGCTCCTTCTGTGAGTACTGTACCTGATTGTGACCTTTTTATCAAGAATACTTCCCGTTTCAAGAATTTATTTACCAATGTGTGAATCAAACTTCGACTTGGTAGTTGAATATATCAGGGAATATCTCTGGAAACAATCTCCGTACATTACCAGGCGATTCTGTATGCACGTAAATAAGTATTCTTTGGGAAATAGAATGCCTGAATTGAGCCATATTAACGTAATTAATACACTGTATAGCACCTCCTAATGAATACTTAATTATTGTCACACAAGAACACGTCTAGAGTTAAAGTCGTATCGACGTCTCATCTGGCACCCCGGCCGGCTTTCAAGCTTGGGATTGAGGCGAGAACCGCAGAACTCGTCAACTGTGGTCAATTGCTCGTGAAGCGGTCCGGCGAAGTAAATATCTCCAGTACTTTGTTATTGTTTATCATTTTTCTCAATTGTTGATTTATTTCTCTTTTATACTTTTCCTTATCTGTTTGTTTTCTTTTTCTTTTTTTCTTTTTTTTTTTTTTACTTGGTTTTTCTGTTACTACGCATTAAGTTACCTGCGATATTCAATATACCTTTACCACCTTAACCTGTTTCCTGTCTTTGAAGAACACAAGCGGTTCAAAATAATGCGATATTTGTATTATTATTTAAGTGTTTTACCTATTTCTAATTATCTAGTACTTATTATTTCACACACAACACACACACACACACACACACACACACACACACACATATATTACACAAAAAGAACACACAGTGTTCAGAGAAACATAGGCATACAATTTAAATACTGACATTCCAGTTGGTAATGATTTTACGAATGTTTATTTCACAGGTGAATTTCTCAGTTCTTTTAGATTGAAAAAGCAACAATATTTAGTTATTTACAATTTATTAACTATATTTTTAAGGTAATGCAAAATTTCAATTTTTCTTTCTTTCTTTCATTCATTCATTCTTTCTTTTTCTTTTTTTTCCCCCTTTTTTCCTTTTTTTTTTCCTTTTTTTTTTTGGCTCCATAAAACATTCTGCTATTATATGAATTTAATAAATAGGCTTTGTCGTTTGTTGTGTAGTCATCTTCGTTTGTTACTTTTGCATTGAGTTCCCCTTTAACGAACAAAGGTTTGCTTAGAAAACAAAGATAGGATTTTCATAAATATGATAACTTAGCTGCCCTTCAAAGAGTAAAGAAGTACGCTCAGAGAGAATGACATATCTCAAATGTGTAACGTTTGATTAGCCAGATATGATTAACCGCTAGTTACATTGTAATCCTATGAACTATTTTGTGTGAATTCAACCGCAAAAGGCAGTTTACTACAAGATAAGAATTTGTGATGTAAAACAGCGTCTTCTTGAATATTGGGATCACCTTGAGCGAAGACAAATTTTCTGCTTTTCAACAATGGAGAAGACGTCCAAAAATCGTTTTACAGGCAAATTGTGTTTATATGGAGTATTAATTTTAATAATTTTAAAAGTAATTTATAAATATTGATACTTAATTCTCGTAATAAATTATTTCTAAAAATGAGTTCTTTTGCATCCCGTTATATTAACTTCCCTGAGAATAAGCGAGATATAAAGTCTGTTTTTTCCAACAGTATATGAATTATGAATAAATTTTATGTATTTTAGAAGATAAACCACCTTAATGTTTTCTTTTTTTTTTCTTTCTTTTTTTTTCTTTTTTTTTTGGTCCATTGCGTGCACAATACTATATCGCTTTTTTTTTCAAATAAAATTTCCAACTGATAGTCTCGAAAGCAACATATTTTTAAGAAAACAATTTATGGTAAATGTTTCTTTATTTGAGGGGAGAAAAGGGTTTCAAGTTCATTCAAAGATTTGAGGGTTTCAAGTTCATTTCAAGGACAAGTAAATTTTTTTAATGGGAACCCTAATTTTTTATCACATTCTGGATTTAACAAAAAGGCAAACATGTATTGTTTGAAAATTGTATTTTACTAAACTAATCGTTATTTTATAAAACATTTAATAAGACTGAAAAACATTTTTATGCGCTAATTCTTTGAAAAACTAACTTAGATTCAATTAATTTTATGTGAAAAATCAAACGCAGTTTAAACACAAAAGTTATTATTATTATTATTATTATTATTATTATTATTATTATTATTATTTACCTTGCTCATAAACATAATCAAAGAAAATGTGTAGGAATGAATGAATGTGTTTAACGCCCGTTTTTGCTACAGAAGGACCACAGGCGATGAACACTGGTGATACATGAAATGAAATGGTATATTGGGAAAGGATTTATTTTTAAGGAAAGAATCGTTCCAGGCATAAGTTTAGGGTACCTCCACGGCATTTGCCATTTATGAAGACTGAGGAAAACCTGGAAAAAACCTCAGTCAGTGAGGACGGTCCTGGCGGGATTCGAACCCCAGACCTACCGCTCACGAGTCCGTGCCTTAACGACCTCGGCCACCCGTAGCGGTAAAATGTGTAGGAATAAATAGGCCACAAGTTGATACTTATTGAAATACTCTAGGCGAGGGTTATTCAGGTGTTCATCGTGGGGGTAATCTTTACAAGACAGTTGAAATTGTGGGTCTAAGAATGGCAGGGCAGTTCAACAAAAGAACTCCTGGTTCTGCTCAAAATCAGGTACGTGACTAACCGAGAAATTTAGACAAAAAATAAACAAGCAGCACCGCGCATACTTGATGGAAATCACTACAATTGAAGTCCTAGGATATTAAACGCATAAACAATTTACTGAAGATGATTTAGTCGAATAATCATTTTGCGAGATAATGTCGGAGGAACTAAGAGAATCGCCCGGATTACTAACAAATATTGCTCTCTGGAGAGTACACACTTAACCTTAATGACTCTCTAAATGTGCATAATTGTTAATACTGGAGTTATAATAAACAATATATGCTAAGAGAAGACAACACGCAGTGGCAGAGGCAAATATATGTCAAAGCAGATGCTCCTTTTTTTAATTGTGTTTAATGCCGGCTTTAACAATCGAGGCATTACAGCCGGGGACATTGATGATACATGAAATGAAAGGAGAAATTGAGGAAGTGTTTTTTTAAAGGAAGGAAGCGTTCCAGGCCTAAGTTTAGGGTACCTCCCCGGCATTTGCCATTTATGAATACTGAGGAAAACCTGGAAAAAACCTCTGTCAGGGAAGATGGTCCTGGAGGAAATCGAACCTCAGACCCTCCGCTCACGAGTCCGCGCCTTAACGACCTCGACCTCCCGTGAGGGCACAGGTATTCTAGGTGAGCAATCATTGCTGCACTATTTTTTAGGAGAAGAAAGGCGGTATATATCTAGAAATGTTATAATTTTCTCATTAATTAAGAAATTGAAACTCAAGAATATGATAATAGTGGTGTTGCTTTAAACGAAAACTTGCCTACATTCCAGCAAGATCACCACGTTATACACAAAATGTTTGACAGTTGCTCAATAATACATTCTCGAATTGGTGGGCTGGTAGAAGGCGGCATTTAGAATGGCCTGCAAGATCACCTGATTTAATCTCCTTAGATTTCTTTCTATGGGGACACCTAAAATAAGTTGTTTTTAAAACACAGCCTGCTACAATCGAAGAATTCCCATAAATAAAAACACAGTTTATACGAATATACTTAAATGTATGTTTCAGAAAGTTAGACCAGCTTTTGAAAAAAGACTGTGTTTATTTATGGAACGAAATGGAGAACAATTTTGAGCTCTGATTAATGATGAGCAACTAATAATTTTAAAAGTAATTTCCATTTTATGTATTAAATTGTGATTAATACACATAAAAGGCTAGTGCATTAAAAGTGTTTCAAACAAAAGTTTTTGGCTCTCTGTGTAAAACTAGAATATCATACAAAATTGGGATTCATAATATAAAAATATTGAGTTGCCCTTGATGTTAAAGTTCTGCTGGCACGTGCAATTCAGCTTGTGTTTATCATGCTAAATGTTTCAATTTCATTTCTGTACGAAGCGCATGTCACACTTTGTATTGTGTATTTGTGTACTGTGAGGTATACCGAGAATTATATCTACGCTAGAACAAAAAATATGAAATTGTTATTTGCAAAAAAAAAAAAAAAAAAAAAAAAAAAATAGTACAAGTACTGTAGGAGGGAATTTTGTGCTAAATTTCCAGAAGTAGCATCCCTAGTGGGAAACGCAATTTTCATATTGATAAACAAATTCGAGTTCAAAGCGTTTTCCTTAACAAGAAGTCGAGAAAAAAAAAAGTTTTTAACAGAGGAAAAGCTTGATGAAATAAGGCTATAGGTTGGGAACTTCTTCTCGAACATATTTTAAACGCAATTAGCACAGTAATTTGGCGTGTTTGTAGATAGTGCGTATAAAGTCACTCAGCTACTATGAGGCTAATCCCAAAAACAAGGCTACTTATTTTTTAAAAAATATAGAGAAACGCTTATTTTCAAAACATGGTACATAGTTTTGAAGTTCGAACATTTTTCTACTTTTCTGCATAATCGCCCTTTCGGACAATGCCTTTTTGTAAGCGCTGTGGCAGTTTTTTTATGCCCATGCCATAGCAGCTCGCTGCCATGCTGTTGAGAAAGCGTTCCTTCCTCTCGTCGTCGTCGCTGAAGTGCCTTCCAACCAAACGTTCTTTCCACTTGGGAAATAAGTGGCAGTCCCTGCGTGCTAAGTCCGGGCTATAGGGTGGATGGGGGATGATGTTCCATCTAAACTGTTGCAAAGGATCCGCGGTTTGACAGGCGGCGTAACGTTGTCGTGCAGAAGGCTTATGCCCTTGCTCAACATTCCTCTTCTTCGGTTCTGAATCGCCCGTCTGACATTCTGAGCGCCTCACAATACCTGTCAGCGTTTATTGGGGTCCCAGGAGCCATGAAGTCAACCGACAATATCCCCTTTCTGTCCCAAAACACAACTGTCATTACTTTACCGGCAGATTGTGTTCTTTTGAATTTTCGCGGCTTGGGTGAAGAGGAATATCGCCACTCAAGTGATTGTTGTTTAGTCTCGGGTGTTAAGTGCAAAGCCCATGATTCATCACCTGTGACAATTGAATTCGAAAGGTTGTCCTTTGCGCGAACTTCGCACCTGGCGTTAGCGGTAAACGGAAGCTCCATTACAACTGGCTGTCAAGTCAAGACCGAGTACCCCAGCGGCTGTGTGATGCATTCTTTAGCGAGTTGATGAAGCAACAAGCACAACAGAGTGGCCAACAGTAACGCAAAAAGTTTCCCTGCAGCCCCAGCGCTTTGGAGACCTTGCGTTTGGAATTACCCTCGTAATTATATTCGTATAATTCATATGAAATTACTGCTGTACCTGAAATAAAAGTTGACGGGAGGCAGTTTATGTTATTCGGGAGGATGAATTGCGGGGAGTGTTTCAAAATCTTTTCAAAAGTGTTCAGGCATATTTCAGAATGGATGGTAGGCATTTTGAGCATTTATTATGACGAAGGGCAACATTAATTACTATTTACTACTAATAAATAGGGAAATAAAATGCGCGCTGTTACGAAGTACCAACAGCGTGATATAATTTCTCTCGGCAGCTAGCAAGGCCGTTAAGCAGTCACTTTCCGTCGGCAAAATCAATTTCCGATTATATAGCGGAGTGAGGGCTCTTGTATATATTAAAGTATTAGGCGCTTCATTAGCCACCATCTGCATAGTGCAAATAAGGAGACCGACTGCGATATTTTTGCCTGGTTACTAAACGTTTTCTTTGGGAAGAGCAAGAAGAATAACAAGATGTTGCAAAAACCACAGACATTTATTTGGTTGCAATTGAAAATTAGCGCAGCTTTCTTTTAAGCAAATTGAAAGGGCGACAAAAACGCAACTTCTTAGCTTTATGGCAGAATAACTCGTTAAAGCGTCAATGAGCACAGAGTACAAATTATAACTGTATTGTAGAAAGTGAAACAATTATTCCTGGAAGAAAAAAAAAACGGAAAGATATTTTCCTGGATGAATAAATTCTTATGAAGTTGCATTTGATAATATCTTTCCCCTTTACTCTTCAAGTTTGGTGTATACTTAAAAAAATAAACAAATAAATAAAATAAACCTGCCGTCCGTCACACTATAGTGCAATTTAAAAGTCATCTCTTCAACTATAGGAATCGCAATATTTAGTTTTTCTGTTTGCTTCTTCTTTTTCTTCTTTTTCTTCCTCTTCTTGCTCTAAAGAAAACTACATCTATGAAGAATAATTTCATTATAGTAGTACTAACTTTGTTAATATTTGCACGTTATTATAATTACGTTATATTTACGAGCAGTGTACCTCTGTAATTTGTTCTCTTGTTTTCGTATTTTATATAGCTATATTATTCTTGCGTATTTTACTGACGTTATCGCCTGGTAGAGTGGAAGAGAAATCCCCTTGGGCTTAGCTCTTACTAGTGCAAATAAATAAATAGGTTTATAATGAATTCACATAGTTCTATTAGGTAAATTGCTAAGGCTCACTGATCTCTGTATCTCAGTACTTAAAAGTCAACATTTGCTTGAAGTTCTTTTCCAGCTCTGGGCGCAATCTGTTGTTGGTGTGAAAGGTTGCATGAGGCAAAGGAGATGCAACCTGCTATAGGCAAAAGTGTAGTATATCTTACACAGTTAAAATAAACATGCATACATAGATTTTTAAATGATAACTGCATGAATGCATTATAAGTTAAGGTACTTGAATTCTGAAACTATCATTCAGCTGTATAAAACTGAATATAGATAAAGGTGTTATATACCCAGGATGTGTCGAAAGGACAATTGACAGAATGCTATTATGCAGATAACAAAAGTTTGTTAACTGTTCAATGAAACGATGCAAGTCTCAGAGGAAATATTTCCTTTGGCATTTCCCAGTTTCACATTTCTAACGATGATGTAGGTGTGATGTACCGGACTCGATGACATCTCACTTTCATGTGTGCAGCATCATACACTCCTGAGTTAAAATCAAAGCTTATAGCTCTTAAAGTCTCTTAGGTTTTGATTAGTGTTTAGTATGATGATTGTATCTAACAGGCTACACTAATGATTGCTCTCTAAAACATGATTAACCGCTTTCTCGTGTAAATATGTGATAGTTATTGTTTGACTATATCAGGTTCTCTTTATATAAATTACATTATTTGAACTGAGCATGAGATTGCTCACGTTAGTTAACAATTGTTTTTCTGTTTGTGGTCCTTTTTTCTAGAAGTGTTTTTATTTTCTTCTATGCGCTCTCATTATCTCTATCTAATCTCCGCAATGCAAAGTAATTTTGACGTTTGAAAATGCTGTAATTGCAAAAGTTATTTACTTATCTACATGCAGAACTCACTTGTAGTTTAGAACGATTCTGCAAAACCCGAGATAAGCGCTTCTCAAATTGTGATGTGTGAACTCCGGGTGCAATAAGCATTACAATTGCGTTTATTATGCAATGTAAAGTAATGATTTTCCAGAAAGTACAAGAGTATATATGTTTATGTGAATTTATTTAGTTACAGTAGAATAGAAGCAAATTGACGGTGACAATTCGTTTGTAAGATAGATTTTAATATATATATATATATATATATATATATATATATATATATATATATATATATATCAATTAGGCAGAACATTCATATGCGTCGCAATAGCTTTCTGCGTAAAGATAGGGCTGGCCTGCCCTAGATATTCCCGGACTAACAAAAAACACGAAAGTAGTGATGCCTTTGGTAGTAACGTACTTGTATGCAAAATAATTATCGCACTCACTTATTTTACAAAAAGGTAAGTATTGAACCATTTGGAAAACTTGCAAAACGCTAAAATTCAGAATTTCTGCTATTGAGCCCAATTTATCACGGCTTATAAATGAAATGCAGCATCACACCCCCTCATTCAAGAATGAAAACTATTGTGATATGCTATTAATTCCTATATTGTAAGACATTATTATTATTATTATTATTATTATTATTATTATTATCATCATCATCATCATCATCATCATTATTTTTACAAAATGCAAACATTGAAAAATGTGCATTTATTTTTTTTATTTCATAAGTTTAATTATCATAAATTAGAAATGAACAACTTTAAAACATATATGAAATGCAAATTTAGAATTTTTAGCTTTGAGTTAAATTTTAGGGATCCGCGGCAAAGAATCTGCGTCCAGAAAAGTTAAATAGCCGCTGCTGTAGATGACATACTGCATTGTGTTTGAAAAGGCTAATTATTGCAGTTTAGTCAACCTGTGCTAAACAAATGATGCATGTGTTATTAATTATCTACGTAAATGTATATTTTATATGTTTGTCAATTGTCATTTTTTTGCATAATGTTACCTAAATATAATGCATTTTAAGTGTATGTAAAGCAATAATGCTGCTTTTGAATATTTACCAAAATCAGTGGTAATTAAAATCCATGCTCCCTTCATCATAATAATCTTACAGACATTTAAACATACACGAGTATGGTATATGGTGAGGAAATTGGTCAACTATTATTTGGGGGATAAAAATATTAACGAAACCCTGATTATTTTAAAATGACATACTAATGTTTCAACTAACTTATATTTATTGCTATTTTTGGTTTAAGAAACCAATCTGGATGAGGTTATTACCTACTATACACATTCTTCCCTAATGCTAAGTAATTATGGTTTTCTTATTTGTTAAGTTCTAATTCGTTGTTCGAGATGTAGATAGTCAACGTAAGACGACACTGTTGAATAACTTTAGTCGAGAAAGATGCAATGAAAGGCTATGGGAGAGTGGGATCTGAGTAGCACATCGTTTTCCCTGCCTGCTCACATTAACAAAGACTCTCTCCTGCACAAACGGAGAAAGTGCAACCTGCTGATCCATTCTCTGTTAACAGCTTGCGTTCTGTGTAGTGAGCACTTATCGTGTTCCTGGTTATGGAAAAGTAAACATAATTCAAGTGCGACATTTTCTAAATTGTTCTAAAAATGGCAGTGTGCTCAAAATATTTTAATATCACATTCGAAGTGAAGTTAATATGCACACTTTGTTTTGTTTAACCATTCTACTAAACGTAAATAAATTGCTAAACTATATTTATAAGTCTGCTATAGTATGTTAAATAAACGCCCCATTGATTTAGTAACGTAAAAATGCAAACCTGCTTTGCTTGTACTGCTGCCTGCTCTAATCCAATAATTAAAACGATAACTTCTTTGCCTATCAATCATAAATGTAAATATTTAATTCTAACTTTAAGATTAAAACTAAAATGTATTAAAAGTAAATTATTAACTTTTCTAAACACGTCATATTGCTTTACGTTTTCCCTAGATAAGTACCCTCACTCTTGTCAAGCCTTGGAATACACGAGTCATAACGACAGCTAGAAAGAAATATGCCAACAGTGGATAAAATTATTATTGTTATTATTATTTGAAAGAATTGGCAGAAATATATAAATGATGGGCTATACTAGGCAGAAAACAGGGATAGACAGTAAACACGAATATTGTAGGTGCTTATCTTTCCTTGTTTTGAACTTTGAAAATTAATGTTTAATTTTTGTATTTCAAAATTATTGGCCGCAATGTATTAATAATAGATTCCTCACTTCCATGGTAGGATTGCAAAATTAAAATTGTGCAACGGTAGAAGATGATGCTGATTCTTTATGCATACGGAAATGAGACGTAAATTTATATACTTAAAATAAGGTTCCTATAAATACATTTATTTTAAGTTTAGTAATTTGATACTAAATGTTTCATGGTTTTGTCGTCCGTTTCACTGCATGATGGGTCGGCAGTCAAGAGTGCTAAATCCGGCGAAGTCGGTGTAATATTCCCGCAACGGATTCAATTTCTCTCAATTACAACTACGATTCGGATTAAAATCAGCACGTTTTTATGACAGTAGATGTGGGGAAATGTTGTTAGATCGGCATTCAATGTCAGTCAGTTGTCAAAAACTGCACGAGAATGTCATTCCTGTAGCTTTCAGAATTTATTCTAAAAAAAATGCGTTCTATTAACCAGTAGGCATTTACTGCGCAACATACTTCGAGTTTCTCGTATTGCAAGGGGATTTCGTGTATAAAATTGGGATTTTCTGTACTGCAGTACCTGTTAGTTGAAACATGACACGTAATTGGGTCTATGCTTCAGTTTAAAGAGTTTTAAGCGCGAACTAATTACTTTATCATTAACACTTCGTAACTTCAAATTAAAGACATTTACCCGAATATCAGGATCACCTGCCCATAAAAAGTGGACAATAGTGACCTTATTTACTTTCAAGTTTAAATTAACCCTGATTCAATTTCGGAAGATGAACTGTTGCGTATGAGTGTCAATTTTCCAAAATGTGTGTGAATGTCACACCTCCTGTCATAGGGTACTTGTTTACTTCACTGTGATTGTGGTTGTAATTGCGAGAACTTGAGTCAGTTGCGCAGATATTATATCCGCTTCGCCGGGAGATACTGCTTTGACTGCCGACACGCCAACTGCCGTGATACCGGAGACAAAATCATGAAACATTATATAAATGTTGAAGCACTTAAAGAAATGCAAGTTGCAATGCATAATAAACATTTGATTAAAAAAAACGAATTTGCATATGTAAGTGTCAAGAAAATTAAGTTAAAAGTCTGGATTCAACTTTCATATATATTTACCTCCGGAATAAAGTTTTCCAGTTGGAACGGTTATTATTTTGATGGGTTCTCAGGGTAAATTTGGACTGTTTTTAACGACTTGAAAGTCGTTAGGGAAGGAAGGAGATTGTTCACTCTATTAATATGTCCGGCACTGTTTGAACATTTACTTTATTTAATAACTTAGCAGGTTACTTCCTGACGGCTCGTAGCTGACCTCACTACACACTTAGACTGACTTTAGAAAATGATTTACATTGCCCTCAACTGAACTTTAGAAATGATCTAGACTGATTGCTTTCGGATGACTCGTATATTTCTGATTCCGTATATTTCTTTCGCGTCTCTCGTATGATGTCCTTGTTTCTCTTGAATGTCTGAATCTCAATCTGCGAAGGTCTGAATGTATGACTATCTGTCTACTGAGTGCCCGAATCTGAATCTATGAATCCTCTGAATGTGTCTCTACCGAATGCGTGAATTTCTCTCTGACTTCTGTACTCTAGTTTTTCTACTACATTGCCACGCCTTTCGCTAAATTAAATTCCCTCGTATTTTATCTATTTCTGTGTTACATGTTCGTCATTGGCTATCCTAAAATTATTTACTGGTATCTAAGTTCTCCTGATTCGTTAACTTTTATCCGAAGACCATTGGCTAGAATTATTCTTTCCCCCTTGATCTAACGTCTTCCCACGAACTTGAATTTTCCCGGAACAGCCTGTCATAAATTTTGGCCCTTTCCTTACTTTCTGATTTCTATTGATAATCTTTTGCCTTCCTTAGTCTGTAGATTTCTAAATGTTCCCGGAGATAACGCACGTGTTTTCGGCTTTCCTGTAATAAAACATTTTCGTCTCCGTTCTGACATTTTCATTTTCTCTTAAATTATTGCTACCTCTGACTTTGTTAAATACTGTCCCGTTACGGCCACATGTTTCTCTTATTGTCAACTCCTAGGTATTTCCTGGGTAGAAGGTTCGTGACCTAACAAAAGATAGTTTACCCTTTCTTCAGCCTTGTCTAAGGAGCGGTCAGTGAGTGGAGTCAGGTATACATGTTCGTCTTTCTCACATATTTTACACAAAATGTATACAAAACCCTTTTGTATGTTACAAGTTAAACAAATTATTTCTATTCCTGTTATACCTATCTCAAAATGATTTTCTTATATATATATATATATACATAACAATTGTCCTTATCAAATATAATGCCTTTATAAATATAACTCTGCAGCCTTTTAATTAAATTAATAAAGGCAGCCATATTTCCGGCTTCACAGTTTTACTTTCCGCTATTTCTATGACCATAAGCAACTAAAACGTATGTCATTTGTTCTGTTATTACGTACTGACTGTTATATATTTTTCCCCCCATTTTGCATACCCAGAGGTGAAATAGAGAAATCTATATGTAACAGAAACAAAGATAGCAGCGCTAGAAAGTAAAGACAGATACAATTTATTGGAGTTGAACCGTTCCACATTCTTAAATAATTGGAAGTTTAAGCAGTGATAGGTGGTGAATAGGGGCGCATTTACATTTAAGAGCTTCCACCCTCTAAAAGAATTGGCAGGAATTCACAAACACTAAAAAGGCTAAGCGATACTATACAATGGATAAGGATACAAGTTAACTGTTTCATATTCTGAATAAAATGGCAGACATGCGTAAATAGAAGGAAAACTAATTAGTGCTGTGGGTAAACACACAGATGTTAACAGTTTCACGTTCTGTAAGAATTAGTAAGAAGGTTCAAGATAAGTGGAATAAACAATGCAATGCATTAGAGAGGGCTGCAATTGAAGTAACTATTTCACATTGTGAAAGAAATTGGGGAAATTCAGTAAGGCAAGCAAGCATGGTGTGTTTATCCAATAAGAATGGTAACAATTGATCAAGTTTTGATAATATGTTAAAGTTAAAGAGTTATGGGTTAAGGTAAACATTGACAAATGCTATGAAACATATCAACGACTGTTGCATATATGGAAAGAGTGGTCAGAAGTGTACACTATTTAATGTAATTTGCTGTTCATAAAAATTAATAAGATATAAGATGATAAGGTGCGCACTCCTTTGAACATCCAAAATATTGATTAATATCTGAAAAATAAAGCGTGCTGCAGATGACGGATATTCCTCTAAATGAGGAAAGCAATGAACAAAAACCACATATGAAGGATGTTGTGGAACCATGTATGCAGAATAATTGCACTAAGTTTAAGACAAACAGGAAAATTAAGCGAAAATCAGAAAACGGTAATGCAGTCACAGCATAAAGGGCAAGAGAAATTGAATGTTAATGTTACCTACCAAAGATGAAAGTAATTGTGTCAACCAGCAGGAAGAGCGAAATTGATTAAACGAATGAGTGATTTCGAAGACTCCAAGAAGGAAATTATCTGAAGAGAGTTCCGGAGAAAACAGAACACAACACCTTTTAAGTTAAAACAAGGGTCAGACTTTTGTGATAGGTTTTCACTATTGAGGCATCAGAGGCGAAGGACGTGAAATGAAATGATAAACTGGGAAAGGCTATTTGGGGAGGGGAGAAGTGTTCTAGCCTAAGTTTAGGGTACCTTCCTGGCACTTCATTGATGAGGACTGAGAAAAACCTGGAAAAAGTTTCAGTCAGGAAGGACGGTCCTAGCGGGTTTCGAACCGCAGACTTTCTGTGTCTCAACGACCTCGCGCATCTATTGAGCTGACAATCTTTCTCTTATATCGACGGTCATTTACCGCTGCTGTTTACTACAGAATTGGCATTGTAATATCCAAATGGCTATAGTAATAGAAATAGGCGTAGCAGTGTAGATTCGTATAAACAATCAAGACGTTAAATACAAGAACTAACGACAGCTGAAAATTCAACATTGATATGATCTGTTATTTTGTTTAATTACGAAAACAATTCGAAAATTCTTTGCCAAATTTTTTTCGGCCAAAATATAAATGTGATTAAGAAATGAAGATATACGTGCAGTGCAACAAGTTTTTCTTGGGATCGCACAGCATGGCTATGTCGTATGAGCAACGAAGTGTTTATCGTTTTCTATGGAGCAAGGGAAATGCAATCGAGGTATGGGGACAAGTGTCTCATTTTGAGAAGTGTGTTGTGAGAACACCGTAATGGAAATGGCGACCTCGCTCAAACTGGAAAACTTTACCCGTGTGGATGTAATGCTAAAAGCAGATGTGCGCGTGCACCTGAAGGAGATTGATATCGTTCACGATTCCTTCGGGTATCTCAAGGGTGCCTAAGCTTTTGGATAACCTGAACAAAGGGTAAGAAGGATTAAGCCACATATTCCGAGGAGGGTGAAAGGTTCCTAGAGTTCATTATCACTGAAGATGAAACACAGAGCATTTCACTCCAAAGTCAAGGCAGCAGAGTCAGGTTCGCCAAGCACGAATAAATTCCGCGAACGCCATCAGTCGGCAAGATGATACTAACTGTCTTCTGGTATCGACCAGGACCACCGCTGCTGGATTTAATGCCACCAGGTAACACCATCAACGCTGACAGCTTTTGTGACACACTGCCACACCCGTGAGCCGTCATCAGGATAAACAGTCAAGTGGACAATGTGGTTCTCCTCAATGCCAAGCCAGGCCTCATGTGGCATCAGATCACCGTCAGGCCTCACACATTCGGATGGGAATTACGGAGCATGCACCAACTTTTCCTCCAGTGTTCGGTTCACCAAAGAAGTTCCTGGCGGGACGACAAAGCGAAGACCGCTGTACGCGGTGGTTGCGCGATCAATGGGCGTAATTTTACAACAGTGGCATCTATAAACTAGTGCTGCGATGCGACAAATTCCCAAACCGCTGTTGTGATTATGTGGAAAAATAATCAAAGGTGCTTAAAATTACATCTGTATTTTGAGTTCTCTGTATGTTATTTTTTCGGCTAAATAAAAAGAGGGGTTATTTGCTGTTAGAAATACAAGTTGTAAAGATTCTGGAAATAGTCATTATAAAGGTAATACATAATTTAAATATACATATTGCAATGAGTTGTAAATGGACATACATAAAGACAAACTAATAAAATCTAACGGGCAATACGTCAGATATTCAGCGTGTGTGCAAAGCTCACTGTATAATATAAAATTGTGAGCAATCTGGAGATAGAATATTGATCATTGTATAAAACATTGCAAAAGATAAGAGCTACTGTAGTACTTAACTTTCCTGACCCCAATTGTACAAAACAAATAAAAGGCTTATATTCAGTTTAGTATCATAATTCTGGCAATATTACATTATTTGGTATAAAATTATTATTATTATTTCTAAGAGACAGAATGCCAAACATGAAATACACTTTCTTGACAAATATCTTTTAAAAGTGTGGACACATGACAAAACTACACAGTAGCGTTGAGCTTTTCATTTCCTGTTCTACATTTTCACGTTCTCATAACCTTTCACACGTTCCGGGAATTCCAAAATAAAATTAGTATCGACACAATTACATCAAGTATGTCATGTTGAGGAAAACTTTGGGAGATGAACCTTTAGTACAACATTCTAATCGGCAACTGCTGTTTAAGGCACTGTTAGATTGGAAACATTGCGGTATTGGAACCACAACCGTGGAGAAAGTCAGTTCAAGTATACGTGGACACATTTACTGCGCAGTCTGATATTTGTCTACAAAAGAAAAGTAAACATACAAATTTCGATAAATAAATTTTATTTATAATTTCGAGACAATGGTAACACATAAACATCTAATTCTAATCATCATCTAATTCATTCCTTTAATTCTCTTACAGGGTCTAAGATGCCAAGATGATGTGGGTTGGCGCTGTGCGGTGGTGACTTGAGCTTTGGAAGCCGACCTTCTGAGGAGTGGAACAACTAGGAGAGGCTCCACCGGCATCGGCGTTTTCTATCTGGAAACACGTTAAAGATCCCATCTGCAGTCACCGTTTGTAGTTTCTGGCCGCTCTCACCTCATCCTTTCCTTCCGGAGAGGTCCTACTTGCGGGCATAAACACAAAAGGCCATCCTTGCTGAAGTACCGAAAGTATCCTCCTTCGCGCAAGACCACCCATCCTTGGCCCGTATTCATAGATTTCACGTTAAAGCTTCGAACAAGATTAATCTCGACTAAAGTCAAACAAAAATTAACGTATTCATAAAAGCTAAATAATCCAGGACTAAATAAGTCATGGACCATCTTTTAATGTTACTCAACACAGTACTCAACCTGCGCATGCGCACTATTACAGTTGCTCTCATATTGTTGTTCATATTTTGATTTGATTTGTTACATACATGGGAGTCGATAAAATGAACCGTTGCTGCAACTGGCCGAAGAAAGAAAAGAAGGCGTTGCTTTCTATGATAAAACGGAGGATGAAAATATTAGAAAATAAAGGTATCTGCGAACTCAAATGTGTAGAAGCAAGAAGCATGGAAGGAAATGTAATCCTGTAGAATTTGCTATGGGATGTGTATGCTATCTATGGCGCCAATAACGTATAAAATAAATGAATTATTTTGTTTATTTTTATATTATATAAATAATAATTATATATTTAAACATCTTAGAAAAATAGCGTTATTGTTTCATAATATATTATCTTCCACATTACACACAAAAGAAAATGCAATAATTAACCACAGTTTTAACACCATTTCTTCAGGCATTTTTTCCCTTTATGGGGATTGATGTAGCTAATTATTGGTGAAAGTTAAATTTAAAGTGACACAATAACGCAAATTTAAAATATCGATAACTCCGAATTTGTTTCAATACATTTATTTCTTCGCTACATACCTAAAGAAAAGGATGTAGGCTTAAGTGATCGCATAAAGTTAGTTACACGCTATTACTATTGTAACAGAAATTAAGACATAGAAAAGTAGTATGAACAATGCACGCTCATATTGAACCTTCAATGAAATATCATGGAGGATGTGGTGTACTGTGTGATTCATTGAAATTACTTCAAAAAGTTTGAAGACGAGTAATTTGTAAAGAAAGTCCAACTGATATAACGTATCTTGACATAAAACTCCAAGCTTAATAACGAGTGCTGTTGAGACCTGTATCTGATGGAAATTGCTAAATAGCGATTATCATCATTGCATATAGAATGAATGAATGAATGGTGTTTAACGCCCGTTTTAGCTACAGAGGCACCACAGGCGATGGGCACTGATGATACATGAGATGAAATGATATATTGGGAAAGGATTTATTTTTAAGGAAGGAATCGTTCCAGGCCTAAGTTTAGGGTACCTCCCCGGCATTTGCCATTTATGAGGACTGAGGAAAAATTGGAAAAACCCTCAGTCAGGGAGGACGGTCCTGGCGGTATTCGAACCCAGACATCCCGCTCACGAGTCCGAGACTTAACTACCTCGGCCACCCATAGCGGTCATTGCATAAAGGTTAGGGCGAACTAACTCCATCTATCTTTTCACATTTTCTTTGGTAAATGTATAAGACGAGTAACGTTATTTGAACCGCAACCGGAAATAAGGAGATAGATTACCCGCACGTGAAGTTAGTATTTTTATTTCATTATTTACATTTTTATTAAAAGTGTTAGATTATACTTTATTTAAAACTGATAATAAAAACCACTAACCTATATTATAACACATGCTCAAATTATGCCTCTCTGCGGCAATACATTACCGAAACCTGGTAGAAAATTTCTGTAGTCATCTAACTTTTCTTCCTTAAGAACGCTGCGGTTCGGAGCACATTTCTTGCGATTAAAAGATCCTGTATCTCGTTAGCATTGACAATGTTGGTTTTTTATTTGGTTTATTTACGGACGTTCTTTAACATCTCAGGTCATCAGCGTCCCATTCAAATCAGGGTGTGAAGCGGCCGATAAATTTTGCTCAGAGGTCTCTTTTCAGGCTTGAGGTTCTTTATCGTGCCGTAAATGTACGACACGGGACCCACGGCTTTACTTCCCTTCCGAAGGAAGCCATACTTAGGATTTTTACGCCCGAAAAAATCCATCGGTCCCGGCCGGAATCGAATTGCGATCTTGGGTTTAAGAGCCAAGTGTGGTTAACACTACACACCACCAGGACCGACACATTAACAATGTAAATCCGTTCAACACTATATTTACAATGGCATAACTAACAAAGAACATTTAGCACACAACTTATATACATCGAAGGCTGGAGTAACTCATGAACGCACAACCTCTCTCTGACAACGCCTCCCTCATGTTAACTACAATCAGCTACCTGCACATGCATTATACGAACTTGACGATTGGCTTCTCCCAGAATACACCGCTCTTGTAATGCTCGTAATTGAAACAACCGCACTGTATATTCCTGATAGGTATGTCGTCACGCTTTCTAATTATATTCAATTCGGCAAAAATATGTTCCTTTATCGTCTCATTTCACGAACTCTACGCATAAAAGTCATAGTCATTCACTTTTGAAACATAGTACGCCTTTAATTATCCTCCTGAGAATAAAATTTAAGTCAGACTAGATCATTTAATATTTGGACTATCGCCAAACGCAATTTATGAATATAAAATATTTTGAACTTTGTAGGTGTAATCCAATTATTCATTCATTGCATATATGCTCAATGCATTAGGGGCGTTTAACGTTTAAAAAAATGCCCCATGGTGACATATAGTTAGCTAAAGAGGAACGCAATGTCGAAACAAACGCGTTGCGTAAGTGTATTTCACTTTTGATTCAGCAATATGTCTAAAATAGCTGTCCTGATGACATTACCATATCCGCCTACCGCCTTAGAACTAAAAGGACATTGCACAGGAAGCTGGGAAGTGACAGCATGTAGAAAGCCAGCTTCTGGTTTCCAGACCAGCAGACCGAACCGACTTTCGAAACCAGCCGCTCTTGCTACATACTACGCAATACAGCATGTCTCATGCTCGTCCTTATCAAACTGTTACATCAGAGAACAGTAGTGCAAAACCTTGACATGGGCACACTACATTTTCATCATGCACATGTCCTACGGTAATTTACCCAGAATGTAGCTAGGAAATTTCAGAAAATAACTTTGGAAGAAAGAAACTAGTCTAACCGCTTACAGCTAGTTCTCGAAGATTTGAAGAAAGCCTTGATGCAACTGTTTATTTATTTAGTTTATTTACGTACGCTCTTTAGCATCTGAAATTAAATCTACGACACGGGACCCATGGCTTTACTTCCCTTGAAAGGAAGCCATACTTAGCATTTTTGACCCCGATCTAATCGACCCTGGCCAGAAGTGAACCTGCGATCTTGGGTCTACGAAGCAAATACGTTTACCAATAAACCACCAGGATCGGCAGTAAGTAGTTCATTACTTTGGAAATCTGAAGATCTAAAAAGAGAAGAGCATCGAATCTCTATGGGTATTGATAAATACGAATAGAAAGTTAAAAGTTCTGAAAATAAACATTAAAAACTAAATAGGTTACATTTGTACAGGTTGCTGATGAAAGCCTAGTTGAGTACCATGGCGCATTCTGGGATTAATTCTGTTCCAGGTTGTTACAGACCTACACTAAATACGAAAATTAGGTTTCACAGTAATATGATCTGTTTTGCATGTGTTCACTACCTATTAGATCAAAACGTTAAAATCCACTCATACCGGATTCGAAGCCGCAAACGTCAGATTACAAAATTTTCGCCTCATGAAGCCGTTATCAAGCCACGGATGTACAAGTGCCGTTAGAAAAAAATCTTGCTGTGTATATCTTGAGAAAAAAAAAATATCCGATAGTTGAAGCGTGAATTGTCTATATCCACTTCAACACGGCGCCTCGTTCACATACGAAAAACACCAACTGCTTCATGTCCAATAAGCTGGATTTGCGTTATGGTTTTCAATAGAAAACATTTTGCGTGCAAAAAGTTATCGGTGATATCGTACGGAGGTTATAGGTTCGAGAATAGTAAACTCTCTTCGTTAATTGCTCGGCTAATCAGCAGGTGCTTTGATAAGTGCTAGTATATCATACTAAAAAAGTAATAGCAGGGTTACGATGAGGAATAGTTTTATTTATATGTGACACGTACGACGTTCTATTGAAGCGAACAAATTCGCACCACTTTGAGTCCAGCTTTGCGGAACGTCACATTTAACTTTGGAAGTTCATGCACATAGCGGTAAATACATATATTACTTTTTCAAAGCTGAAATGCATATTCTAGGATTATTGAAAGTGATTCACCTTTAATCTTTTTAATAGCACTTTGTTCAACTTTTGGCATCTGTCTTGTAAACAAAGACAGTGAGGGAGGAAAAGGCCGCTACATCACTGCAGATCACCAATCGATTAGTTGCAGATTTCAGTTACCTAACTGTTCAGTCTATTTAAACTTTTCCAAGTCGTTATTTATTAAAGTTATAAGGTATAAATACTGTAATTAACATCTATAAGTACTGTTCTTTAGATTATAACAACATTTTTAAAATTATGTGGTTTGTTTTGCTAACGATTTTTTGAGAATTTGCATTTTTATTCTTGTTTCGTTTCTAAATATAGTTCAAGTGCGAGATTATGCACGTCAGCAATGAGAGCTACCGCACTATGCTGTGCTTCTAGATATTTTTAAAGAACTTTATAACTTATTATTTATGACTTTTGTGCATTACATCAGTGAACAAACTATAAGACTTACTAGGAAGTCGTTAAGTAAGTTACAAATGGATACAGAACGTAAACAAATAAGAGTATTTATGTGAAAAATATTTTTATTTCTCAACATAATCTTCCAAGCATTGCGGCCCTTCTCCTATTGTTTCACTAGCCCTTGAATTTCAAGCAGCATAAAATTCTTTGGGCTGCTATCAGAACCAATAGAATTGAATGGTGTTTAACGCCCGTTTTTACTATTGAGGCACACAGGCGGTGAACACTGATGATAAATGAGATGAAATGATATATTTGGAAAGGATTTTTTTAAGGAAGGAAATGTTCCAGGCCTAAGTTTATGGTACCTCCCCGGCATTTGCCAGTTATGAGAACTGAGGAAAACCGGAAAAAAACTCAGTCAGGGAGGACGGTCCTGGCGGGATTCGAACCCCAGACTCCCGCTTACGAGTCCGCGCCTTAACGACCTCGGCCACCAGTGGCGGTATCAGAACCACGTGGTAGCTTCCCTTTCTACAGCTTCATCATCCGAAAGATGAGGAACAAACAAATAGAAATCGCTTGGGGCAAGCTCGGCTCTATATGAAGGATGATCGAGGACTTCCCACTTGAAACTCTGCAGTGTTTCACTTGTCTTGTTGGCAGTATAAGGACGCGCGTTGTATTATAAGGGCAACCACCTTTGGTGAGGAGTGTCGATCCTGGAGGTCTAGTAATAACCATACTCGCCTCGTAGAACCAAGGTCGCGAATTAAATCCCGGTCAGGGTCGATGGGTTTTATCGGGAGTAAAAATCCCAAGAATGGCTTCCTTCGGAAGGAAAATAAAGCCGTGGTTCCAATGTAGTACATTTACGGCACGATAAAGAACCTCAAGCTTTAAGAAGAGGCTTCTGAGCAAAATTTGTCGGCCGTTTTACGCCCTGAATTGAATGGGACGCTGTGCCACAGTTTTTAAGAACAGCAGCAGGTTCCAAAACTTTGCTAACTATATAGAAGTATTTTTATGCATTTTATACTTAGCCTACTGTTGTGCCTATAATTTATAAGATCTCTTAATGTTGAGAAAAATCTCGTTTAGCGTCATAATGTGCTTGCAAACGAGTCCAGTGTTTTTTTTTTTTTCTCCTGTAGAGTTTTCAAGAAAAAAGCAAGCTGTTGATGATTAGCATAATCAGTACAATTTTATGCCAGTTTTGAAAATGTGTGCAAAATGATCTGCTTCATAGAGTTTACTTTCATTGTCATAGTGGGTTTTGTGCCGTGATGAAACTATTGTGCTGTCGACAGCTGTTACTAAGTATAGTTTTTGGAAAGTAAAGTTCTTACAAATGCACAATTATAGCATGTACTATTTTTCATTCGACAGCTGGTTTCTCTTTTAATTAAAATACGCTTACAGTTTTCATTCTTCTCCTGTTACCACATTTTTGCAGACAATCCACTAAATACTAAAATATGTGCTGCATGGATATCAAAGTTGACCCGGAAGTTTCGGGTGTGAATCCCGTAAGACAGTTGCTTGGGTAAGACTTTTTCAGAGCTTTTTCTGACTCTGGAAATGTGAATACCACATAACTTTAAGCCTTGTATACTCCGGGCTTGTTTATGCAGTCATTTCATTCAAGATTCATTCATCGTCTCTTTCAAACTTTGTTGTTATGAGGGACGTTAAACTATAACAAAAATAACTAAGCAGGTGTATTCATAAGTACACGTTTAAGAAATCTGAATTTTTATAGGCACAGGAAATCGGGGCCTACGTCAGTCAAGTCTTACCGAGCCACTTCCCCTATTTTTTTTTTTTTTTTTTTTTTTTTTACACATTCCTATAATCTGTCGAGCAGGGTGACGGAAGACGAACTGAAATGCAAGGACTGTGACAATGATAATAATAAACTTTTTCATGTCCGTAAGAAGAACAGCAGTTTTGTTTTGTTTAATTTGAGAACATTGTTTGGGATGTACATAGCTACAGGAATGAGCTCCTCATAAGGCACGGTCTGAAAATTTCGAACACTTAACTTGAACACTATTTATTTTCAACATAATTTTCCACAAAATCAGTACATTCCACTGATGCCCTAATGTGATTATCCGGTCTCTGAATTGATTTTCCGGAAGGTTTGGAAAATAATCTTCTACAGTTACAATCGCCTTTTAATTTGATGAAAAATGAGCAGTAAGAAATTGCGCTTTGAGAAAATGGAAGTCAGAGAAAGCCAAATGTGGGCAGTAGGATGGATGCTCCAAAAATTCATTCTTCAAATTTTTAATTTTTCCATCTCTAAAACACTTTTATGAGCAGGTGAATTGTCTTGATTATAAAGCAGGGCTTTTCTTCTACCAACCGGTCTTTTTTACATTTGACTTAAAGATTGAAAATAGTACTCTAATTAAGATTGTACCCTTTTACAGATCATTAATTTGTACAAATACTTTATCATACCAAAAATATAACATCATAATTTTTACTGTAGATGGAACCAACTATTTATTGTCTTCTTTGTGGCTAAACGGCCGGATTCTGTTTATTATTTTGACTGCTGTTTCGATTCATTCACCCTTCTCTTTTAGACAGTTGCATTAAATAAACTATATTGAAGCCATGATTTGCTTTCTCAAATGAATGCTCATTAGCTACAAACGTAAATGCAAATATTTTGCCATTGTAAGGCCATCTAAATTCTTTTCGTACATCATAGGGAATGGAAACCAAGTTTACAAGTTTCTAAGATGTTTATGACATTCATTTCTTTACCTCAAAGTAAGTGACCAAAATGTCCGACACCTGCCTCACTTGACATCTCATTGTCTTGTGAAGACTATCTCAAATTCCTAGCAGAAAAGAGTCTCACCATTAACAGATGACATCAATGATCATAAATAGCCGAAAGGAAGAAATTCAGTGGGTTAAATTTATATGAGCGTGAAGCCCTGGTAATTGACATACCACAAACTAGAAATAATAGTAATAGTAGTAGTAGTAGTAGTAGTAGTAGCAGCAGCAGCAGTAGTAGTAGTAGTAGTAGTAGTAGTAGTAATAGCAGCAGCAGCAGAACTAGTAGTAGTAGTAGTAGTAGTTGTAGTAGCAGCAGCAGAACTAGTAGTAGTAGCAGTAGTAGTAGCAGTAGTAGTAGTAGCAATAGTAGCAGTAGTAGTAGTAGCAGCAGCAGCAGCAGAACTAGTAGTAGTAGTAGTTGTAGTAGCAGCAGCAGAACTAGTAGTAGTAGTAGTAGTAGTAGTAGTAGTAGTAGTAGTAGCAGTAGTAGTAGTAGTAGTAGCAGCAGAACTAGTAGTAGTAGTAATAGTAGAAGCAGCAGCAGCAGAACTAGTAGTAGTAGTAATAGTAGAAGCAGCAGCACCAGAACTAGTAGTAGTAGTAGTAGTACTAGCAGCAATGGTAGTAGTAGTAGCAGCAGCAGCAGAACTAGTAGTAGTAGTAGTAGTAGCAGTAGCAGCAGTAGTAGTAGTAGTAGTAGTAGTAGTAGTAATAGTAGTAGTAGCAGTAGTAGTAGTAGCAGTAGTAGTAGCAGTAGTAGTAGTAGCAGTAGTAGTAGTAGTAGTAGTAGTAGTAGTTGTACTAGCAGCAATGGTAGTAGTAGTAATACTAGCAGCAATGGTAGTATTAGTGGTATTAGTAGTAGTAGTGGTGGTATTAGTAGTAGTAATAGTATTAGCAGCAATGGTAGCAGTAGTAGTACTAGCAGCAATGATAGTAGTAGTAGTACTAGCAGCAATGGTGGTAGTAGTAGTACTAGCAGCAATGGTGGTAGTAGTAGTACTAGCAGCAATGGTGGTAGTAGTAGTACTAGCAGCAATGGTAGTAGTAGTAGTGGTATTAGTAGCAGTAGTAGTGGTATTAGTAGTAGTATTAGTAGTAGTAGTACTAGCAGCAATGGTGGTAGTAGTAGTACTAGCAGCAATGGTAGTAGTAGTGGTATTAGTAGTAGTAGTGTTGGAATTAGTAGTAGTAGTACTAGCAGCAATGGTAGTTGTAGTACTAGCAGCAATAGTAGTAGTATAAGTAGTAGTACTAGTAGCAATGGTAGTAGTAGTAGTAGAAGTAGTAGTAGTAGTAGTGGTGGTATTAGTAGTAGTACTAGCAGCAATGGTAGTAGTACTAGCAGCAATGGTAGTAGTAGTACTAGCAGCAATGGTAGTAGTAGTAGTACTAGCAGCAATGGTAGTAGTAGTAGTAGCAGTAGTAATACTAACAGCAATGGTGGTAGTAGTACTAGCAGCAATGGTAGTAGGTAGCAGTAGTAGTACTAGCAGCAGTGGTAGTGGTGGTAGTAGTAGTAGTATTAGTAGTAGTAGCGGTATTATTAGTAGTAGTAGTGGTATTAGTAGTAGTAGTACTAGCAGCAATGGTATTAGTAGTAGTAGTACTAGCAGCAATGGTAGTAGTAGTACTAGCAGCAATGGTAGTAGTAAGTAGTAGTAGTAGCAGTAGTAGCAGTAGTAGTAGCAGTGGTAGTAGTAGTAGTAGTAGTAGCAGTAATGGTAGTGGTAGTAGTAGTACTAGCAGCAATGGTAGTAGTAGTAGTAGCAGCAGCAGTAGTAGTAGTAGCAGTAATGGTAGTGGTAGTAGTAGTAGTAGCAGCAGTGGTAGTAGTTGTAGTAGTAGTAGTAGTAGTAGTAGTAGCAGTAATGGTAGTGGTAGTAGTAGTACTAGCAGCAATGGTAGTAGTAGTAGTAGCAGCAGTAGTAGTAGTAGCAGTAATGGTAGTAGTAGTAGTAGTAGTAGTAGTAGTAGTAGTAGTAGTAGTACTAGCAGCAATGGTAGTAGTAGTAGTAGCAGTAATGGTAGTAGTAGTAGTAGTAGTAGTACTAGCAGCAATGGTAGTAGTAGTAGTAGTAGTAGTAGTAGTAGTAGTAGTAGTAGTAGTAGTAGTAGTAGTAGTAGTAGTAGTAGTAGTGGTATTAGTTATAGAAGTAGCAGTAATTGACCTTTTATAGTAGAAGTATCGTCCTTCTAACAATCAAAATACACACACATACATACACATATACCTACATGCATATATACACACATACACACATGCGTACAAACACGTAGATATCTTACATCACACGTTTTCTATGAGTAATTTTATATGCATATATAAAAACATGAATGGAACCCTTACCTCCGAGCCCCCTTCCATTTACTCACCCTGCCTCTCCTACTCCGCCATTTTCTCTATATCCATTAACTTTCTTTGTCAGGTGTTCGCTAGAATTATTCCCAAATTGTGCAAGTATCTCTCATGCACCAACACTACCAGGCGAATGTTCAAACTTCTCTTGAAATTCAAAAATTGCGATGGTAAATGCTCATTTCTTAAAATCTCCGTTTCCCTGCATTCTGCCAAAATATGCCCCCAGGTAACGCTTTCTCCGCACAGTGGGAAAATTCTTTCCTGAAAGCATTACCTGTTTTGTTTGCTTTTCAAGCCGCTAATCTGAGCCATGTGAGACTACTTCTTTCTTCTCTACCACAGATATCTAGATAATCCCCCCTACCCCACACCGGATGTATTTGAGTCTGCAGTTTCAGCGATACTTTTTCTGCGCATTGAGTCTCAGTATTTTATGTCTCGCAAACGTTTGTTAACTATTTTCCAACTATTTCGCGTAATGTCCTCTCCTGTTAGCCAAATATGCCCTAATCCAATTTTATAACTTTTGTCTCCAATGTGGTCTAGCGGCTAGGATACCTGGCTTTCACCTCAAACTATCCACCGTCAGCTGCCTACGTTACGGATGTTGCGATTTGCGTAGTGCCAATAAGCATGAATAATTGGCGGCACGTCACCTAAGAAAGGGGGGATGCTGCTTTCTAAGCAGTCTGTACATGAGAAGTTGAAGTGAAGAAGGAGATTTCTGAAGTTATATAGTGTATTTCTGAAACGTCGCTTTTTATGAAGCACTTTCATTCTAGGTATGCAAAGGTATTTGAAAAATGAATTTTAAGTGTTCTCTTTCTGTACGTTTATATAATATATTTGATGCAAATACTGTATCAGAACAGGAGAGGCAATGTTCACAAAGCTCTTGACAATGATAATAAATCAAAAACTGCAAAATAGTTCTTCGTTTCCAAAGTAGTGGGCATTCTACTATTTGGATTGCAAAAAATTAATCCGTTATCAAATAAAATTATTTAACAGTTAAAAAACTAAATTAATAACTTACTGGTGACAAAATATAAATTATTTATTTTTAGCTGGACTGAATGAAAACAAATTCTTAAAAATTTACTAACTTTCAGGATGCTGCTAGAATAACTTCATTGATTTCCGCTCAATAATATTTTCAAAATAAATTACAATCCGATACAGGCTTTGGTGATTATTTCTGAATAATGTTTAACGCCCGTTTCACTACTGTAGTAACACTGATGATATATGTAATGAAATAATGATTTTGGAAAGGAATTTTATTTGGGAAGGAAGTTTTTCAGGCCCAAGATTAGGGCGGTGCTGGTAAAAGTCAGCAATTACCGTGAAAATGCTGTTAACTAAATCCGGATCAAAAAGGAGTATAGGTAAACTCAGTGCGGACTAAATTTCGCCGCGACACAATTGCAAAAAGTGCGACCACTATTTACAGAATTAGAACTGCCAAGCAACTGGTACAATTAGTGGTTGCGTGGTTGACATTTTGTCACTTGACTTTGACATCGTCCAGAAAACTGCCAAATTATTACATTATCTTAAGATATATATGAAGAAACTTGAAAAAGAAAAGAAAATAAATAAAGTGGAACTCTTGTGATATCTTGATCCAGTGTGTAATTTCTTCCTTAAAAATCCATTCTTCCCTTCTCTGTTTTCTTTTAATACTTATTTCTCAATTAATCATAAGCTTTTAGCTGTATGCCCTTCAATGCAACGATAAAATTGTACATATTCGGACGATTACTATGAAATGATACATTTTGTGGTTTTGTTAATTGTTGCTGCAAAATAGGCTCAAAGAAATAGTGGATATAGCGCAACTAGTGAGATACATATCTCAAAGACGCAATTAGTAAAAAATTTAATTATACTGTCTTGAGGCTGAATAGACATCAGATCGTCAGTGAACATTCCTCGACGTCTTCTGGATGTTAAAACGGAGGCCTGAAGAAATACTTAAGCAAAATACTATTTTCTGAATTGATTATATAATTCATTAATCAGACCGAGTGGCTGAATTTTCCTTCACTAGTTGGAAACGGCAGCCCCTTATCTTAATCGAAAGCCAGAGTGACGGAAGGGCAGTATGTACCGTTATCTCAAAATACGTACCTCAGGCTCGTACTCCAAATTATGTGTACTGAAATAATTAACAATAACTTGAAATGCACTGGTGCAATTGTTGGAAAGTAAACAGAATAAATTGTTAAGCAGAATATACATAACAAGGATCTGTGTGAAACATTTAGGACAGTATTCGAAAGTTCCATTAAAATAAAATGTAGCGGTTTGGCAAAAAACTGGGGAATTGGATAGGGTTGAAAGCACTTCTACATTTGCATCACTGTCATTAATCAATATAAACTGCTAATGTGCATTAGTTTCAATGTTGCTTTTTGCCCCTATCTTGTATGTTTCTGCAAGTAATTTGGAAAGGGCGAGCATTTTGAATGTTTTTGTTTCACTAGTTACACATCGCCTAAAGCCAGTGGGAGCATCACTTTTTCATTTCCGTTTGAGTACAGCAGTTTACGGCTAGAAATGCCTTTCACTGCTTTTCTCTTTAACGAGTTCTCAATTTTTCCCTATTAAGCCTTTGGTCGGTTTATGGCTTTGAAAGTATTCCACTATATAAGTTTAGGGCATTTGCCATTTATGAGGACAAGAATACCTGAAAAAATCTCAGTCACGGAGGACGGTCTTTGTGGAAATAGAACCCCAGACCTCCCGCTGACGAATTTGCGCCTTAACTACCTCGGCAGTGAACGTTTGTGGAGAAATATCTTGTTACATATTGTGTGCTTCATGCCTTGATTGACTTTAGGAGTGGCTTGTTCAAATGAGTAATTTGTGTAAACTATTTTTTTTATCTTAACTTTAAATAGAACCATTTAGGATAAATTTTAAGCCCCTGTGCAGTCTATATTATACATTTAGTATGTTATTTTACAACTTTTGTTAAATATTTATGAACACATTTTTAGGATAATATTACATAGCATGAAAATCCGAACTCTTATCATAGTGTCCTTCTCCTGTGATGCCTCAGCAGTAAAAACGGGCGTTAAACACTACTTAAAAAGTTGTTTTTTTCAGTTCATTAGACAAAAAATAACTTAAGCTCTATATCAGCAAATAACATTGTTCTAAGACGTCTCAGATCAGTTAATATAACCACTAAGTTATCAAATAGGCAACACCACATCAATAATGGCGATGCCCGCATTACCCCGCAAGGTAGAACATGTGTCCAACAACTTTGTGCAGAAAGCACACGTTTCAAAATGCTTTTTATTTGCAACTAATAAAAGCTATTTTAGTCTTTTTACATGATTGTAATAGATATGAGAATAGTCCTTTATACATTAGAACATGCAAAACCGTGTTGCATACATATGGTATAGTTAAATAATATATCTCCCAAATGTATAGCTTTGTTTCAGTCGTTACTTTATATAATAACACGAAAAAACAATTTTATATTAAACGCCATTATGTTATACTTAGTAATTTAGATGCAATGAAAATGATAGAAATGTTACAAAGACGGAAGTTGACGAACGTATGGTTTACCGTTGCATTGAAGCATGCGGTTATGTTTCACAGTTCGTCCATATACTTACAGGACAGGCATAGCGAACCCGTTCGTTTGCTTTACATGTGTTGAAACTTACACAAAATCTTCTTACTAGTAAAAAAGTGGCGTTTTAAAGCCACTTTAATTATTATACCTATATTTCTTATATAGAAACAACGGACATTGTTTTTTTTATGTTTTTTCTCCCCCTACCTTCATAACTTTCTAGCCGAAACTTTACGTCCTACACTGGAGTCACTATGTGTCAAATTTATGCAAACATGTCCGTGTTTTATACAACAAATAGCCGTCTGCATACATTTTTAGTAGTCATCTAACCTGTCCAAAATTTGCTTTTGCTTCTTCTTCTTTCCCGCAAGCATGAAGGGCCTCATTCAGCATTCTTTCTGCGTTCAGTGCTGGTAACATCATGTGAATGCAGAGTATGCGTGCTGGCTATAGGCCGGTATAATTAACAACGAATATGTTCTCAGTTTCGAAATGTGACGTCATAGTATAGACATCTTGCGTCGCGTCGGCAACTTTGATGATGTTGCTCCTAAATGCGGCTCCACTACTCAATGAAGTCATCTATCTGATGTCGCAGCTAACATATTAACGTACAAGTTGCAGACTAATTAATTAAAACGTTAATTGTAATAGATATGTACTTTTTATTTTCTAAATAAGCTTCCAGTATTCCTCACTGAATATGTAAAACATCACATAATTAAGATCAGTAAATCGTGTTTCTTTACTCGGCTTTCAGTTTTACTTTTTTATTTGTGGTTTTTCAATAATTAAAAATATTTTTATTCATTGCTATTATTAGCTTATTTTTGTTCTTAATCCTTGCTTTATGTTTAGCTGGGGAAACACATCGTTTCTGAATTTTACCGGAACATAAAACACTTACGTTAAAGAGTTAGCGAACGCAGCTTAGTACTAAATTACTGATATTTGAAAAACGTATATTGCATTTTTCGCGCCTTACAACAGTTTTACCATATGATATCTTATTACTGGATAATCAAGTCGGGGATTTTTTTTGATTGATTTATTTATGAACGCTCTTTAACAGCTCAGGTCATCGGCGTCCCATTCAACTCAGGGCGTGAAACGGCCGACAAATTTTGCTCAGAGGCCTCTCTTTCAGGCTTGAGGTTCTTTTTGGTGCCGTAAATGTACGACACGGGACCCACGGCTTTACTTCCCTTCAGAAGGTAGCCATACTTAGGATTTTTACGCCCGAAACAATCCATCGGTCCTGGCCGGGTTCGAACCCGCGTTCTTGGGTGTGGGAGGTATTGAAGTGTACAAATTTATGACAGTAAATATTTTGATCAGTTTTCCAATTTAAAGAAATCTGTTACTGCATATGATGGGAAAGCAGAGTCAGGCCAAGAAAAATGGTGTGACTACATTAAATTTTGCAAAAGTGCACAAAAGTATTCTGAGATTTTGAAGAATTTCTTTTTGCAATACCAGGCCACAACAGCAGTGTTGAAATATTATTTTCTCTACCGATGCTGTGAAAGAGCTTATTTTAGTAAAATTAAATTTCAGACATTCAAAAACATGCAAACTTATATTTTACATTTGTATGGTAACAAGGAACTGTTAAAGATAGTCTAGCGAGAAATGTGCAGAAGACTGCAAAGTAATACAAGCACGTACATGGAATGCATTGGTGAGGGGAAGGTTGTCAGCAGTTTCAGATTTGAGAACGGTGACCCTACCCTAGGCGTGCTACTTTGTTAAAGAAATAAACTTCCCGACGGAATCCACCATTTTGAAAGACAATTGAAAGAACATGAAAGTTTAATATATCCTTTACACTTTGTAAAATTGTCAAAGAAATGTCATTTATCAGCACTATAACTGATAAGTATATGGTTTGAAGCCTTTGCGTAATGTTAAAAAAATTATAAATAGTTTTAAATTGAAATGATAAAAATATAGTGATACGTTTTGTTTGTAAGGTCTATAACAATGTCCTCAATATCCAGAATAACGGCAGCTGAGCATATGCATCGAGGCTTCAGATGAATTTAAGCAATAAGGACATAATTTAGAAAAAAAATAAATGGAATATATCTCAATGAATACTACACAGAAAAGTGTGTAGATATTTAAGGCAATTTGTATTGAGAGAACGACACCTCCTTGGTCTACTGACTGCCTGCCGGAAGGCCCGGATTCAATGCCCGGCACCTGCTTAGGACTTTTTTTTAAGTTAGGGAGGTCTGGAACAGAGTCCAGCCTGCCTCGTGAGGATTATTTGGGAAACTGTCTAATGGAGAGGTGGCGTTCGTCGTTCGAGGGAACCGCGTGATAGGCACCGACGGGGTGCCGACTGATCACAAGCCCACCTGCGATATTGCCCTCGATTAATGAAGTCGTAAGATGGAGGTAGAGGAAGCAGAGGTTGCTGAGGCAGGCCAAGTCTCACCACGGGCTGTAGCACTAATGAAGAGACGAATATTGTTATTTTAATATATTTGTGTTACACATCTTACCACAGCTTCTATTAAACTAACTGCAAGATGAGCAGTTCTTAGGAACAGTAGTGGAAAATACTGTAAAGCGCACTCTTGAGGTAGGAAATATTCCATCCCCAATTCAGATACGAGCGCAGTTTACACGAATGTGTCACTCATTTGTCTCGCTCTTCGTTAATCTTTAAATCGTGCATTGTGTTAATCAACTGCAATGCAAAGCTCTGGTTGTGAAGTAGCGTGTGCATCTTGTGGTGCATGGGGGTTATTTTTTAATATTGTTGATAATACGGGGGTTAACAATATAGGGTGAGTTACATATTGTTGGGCACATAGGCCAGGCACTGGCTAATGAAAATAGTAACTATCAAGGTCAAGCTCAGATTATGATGCATCACTCTGCTGTTCTTCACTCTCAGGGTCATTACTTGAAGAAGCAGGTTTCCTGAGCATTCAAACGTTCACTCCCAATTTTAGCAAAACCTGTTAATGAAGAAACCGCTGTGCATGTGCATGTTCCAAGATTGAGAAATGCTGCACATGGGCTCGAGGAAAGTAACTTTGTCGAAGCTGATACAGCGTTTTCGTTTGGCCTGTGTAACATCTCCTTGGTCATCGCCGGCTTGTAGGAGCTTCCAATTTCTTCCTTTCACAGACTGGGCTTCATTGTCACAGAAACTGGACCATCCAGGGTTTAACCCGGAGCAGGATCTTCATCTACAGAGGATTGCGCCTTTCCTAATGAATAACTCAAACCCACTGTATCCTGCTGAACTTCACGTGATTCTGATAATTCAAAGAAAGATTCTGCTTACTCAGCACGGGCTTTCTTTTGTATACTATCCTCTGTTAAATCCGAAGTATACATATTTTCATACCTTTCATTGGACTGTTCAGCATTTTGAACTAAACTAAGACTGTTTTCGGATTTTGGTAGAGATTTAGAAGTGACTTCATTGTTAATTCTATCCACTAGTCGTTACTTCTTCAGCTTCCACTTCATATAATGTACCATTAACTCAGGATGAAAGATCGTCCCTTGTCCCTACACTGCTCTCTGACAAATCTGAAACTAAACCAAAATCAGTACCACCAGAACGATCATTGATTTCCAGAATTTCGGCTTCTCAAGGTAAGCTATACCCTGAAGAATCTTCGCCTTCCTTTTCCTCCTCCTGTTCTTCCTCTTCTTCTTCTCGACCTTCCTCATCTTCTGCAAGATCCAGAAATGGCAGGTCCTATGTGTTCAACGAACATCTTTCTTTTCCCGTTTTTTCTTTACAGAATCACAAATACTAGAATTTGTTTCATAACTTTTCATAGACAGCTTGCCCACAATATTTTCTTTAAGATATTTAGAATTATCTACTTCACTTTCTTGATTGTTCGCACTGTCAAAACTATTATGCAAGATTTTTATAGTTTTTACAAATTGATCATATTTGCAATATCCAAATTATCATTGATTGTAGGATTGTGAGAAGAGTTTTCTGAAGAGTTCATTATTGAACTTTAAAAGGTTTCTACTTGGTCACTAGAATCCTGCATGCTCATATTCTAGAGGCATGTATACCTTTCTTTAGTTGCCGATTCTGAAAAAGCAGTTTTAGCGAATTTGTTTACAACTTTTATAACTTGACTTCTCGGGGAATCGTGGCTATATATAGCTGATGTCTGCAAGTAAAAGAACAAAATGTCACTCTGTTCTTTCAATGCATCTGCACTGGTTATTGACAGCAGTGGTAACATCAGTTGCGGCACGAGATATTTCTTTTATTTTCTTTTCTTTCTTTGTAAATGGAGCCTGAATTTCGTCTATTTTGTATTATAATTTTATAATCGCAAAGGGCGTCGATTAAGGTGGCCCGGGCAGATGTGGCAAATAGAAGAATTATTATAATACAGGGGTTAACAATAGAGTGTAGGTTTATATATTGTTGGGCACATAGATCAGGCGGTTTTTTCTGGTTCCATGTGCTGTACATGTTTGAACTGGAAGGGTCTAGCTCTGCTCATGCGTATAGCGTGGGTGAGGAGCTGAAACTTCGAAGGACGTTACGCCACATCCTCCAATGGGCCGCCCTCGCAATATGCAACGAGGCAATGTAGAAGCAACTTATTCATAATGTAATAAACCTGACATGTGAATCTGAGATTGAGTACTAGCAAATCAATTCCTTGGTTCCATTATCTTCCGGTTTTAAGTCGGGACGTTTGGTATATAATTAGATTCTTAAGGGATAAGCCTGTTCCCATGTTCGACCAGGTGTATAATATGGTGAAAACGAGTGTTTCTTTAAGTAGGCCGTGACTATGTTATATTTTAGCAATCCAGTCTTTCACGTACTTTATTTTAATATTTATTTGTGTACAACATCAGTTCCATTTATTCCAGATTGACGTTATAAATGGTTGTTAATTCTGGCATACAAGCAACGAAAATTAACCTGGAAAAACGGTGTGCAGTTCGACAGGGTTATACAGCAAGCAGGGAGGGCAGTGTTTCTTCCTCTATTGCAAAGCTCTGTCGCTAAGGGGAACAAAGGCGCAGGTCTCCCATGCGTCTCTACAGGAGCTGAAGACAGCGTTCTTTTGGCAGTGTTGAAAGTGATGGTAGAATGGCTAATGAGTGCAAAGCTTTGTCATCATTCCCAGCCAATTAGCAGCCGTTGTAGGGATGCCGGGCTTCCGTGTAGATGTGCCGCAATAAAGGAGGTCTTAACCGATAGTCATGCTATAGATAGACTGCTCTAAAAGGACCTCGAATGGAGTAAGCAGTTTTCTCCGATGAAGTTACATTAACACTGCGAGTGTGTCTTTCGTACAGCTTTTGTTTACGTGCTGAGAGGAACGTCCTGCAACAAACGCTATCTAACAACCCGTGCTGGAAAACTACGCATGCAGTGCTATTATGCAAAATATTCTCTTTCCGTCTGCCAAATGAATTATTTCATCGGCCATGACTCAAAAGGTTTCTCGAGCGAATCGACAACTTGGAAAAAGTGGCTTGGCCTCCGAAGTCCTCGATTTGATTTTAATTTACTCTTATCGCTAAGTATGAAAGATAAACAATTTCCAACACACGCTCTTTGTTTACAACAAGAAATTAAACGAATTAATATTTTGTATGAAGACGGCAATCACATATTACAATCTCTCAATCTTCGTGACATGAAATCCACGAGTTTGGAAAATAACTGCAGTCATCTGTTGTGTTCCTGAGCTGGGCAGAGCTGGGCAGCTTTCGGAACCTAGAACCTTCGGAAAGATTTGCTTTTACACCACACATTTCCAATGGGCTTCAAATGTAGTATTTCGGAGACCAAGGCGTTTGTTCCAAGATGTGTAATACTTTCTTAAGGACAATGCTCTTGCGCCGGCATACGGAAGGAAAATAGTTTTCAAAATATCAATGTATGCTTTACTGCATGGTGCATGAAAATCTCGTCAGTAGCAATGAACTAATCACTTATCTAGAAACTCTTGGTTGAGATTAGAGCGAAACAAATGATCATTAGAAGATGCGGTAATAGACGGTAACGCTTCGAACTGGCATTCGGGAGGTACCGAGTTGAAATTCCTTGACGTCGGCTATCCTGATCTTGAGTTTTTTTCGTGATTTTCCCTGGTCGCTTAGGCAAAAGCTGGGATCAATCTTTCCTTTTCACGAATTTTTCGCTCTTCTATTCCATCTTATTTATTCCATTGGTTCTTTTACAGCATCGAAGATTTCCGGCAAGGTGGTGTGCGGTGTGGCGGTGGCTTGTACTAAAGAAGAAATGCGTCTGCCCCGGCGTCTGATGTGGAAGCGGCTCTTCTAATAGACTCGAATCACTTGGACAGGGGTTGGCATCGGTGCTCTATCTGCAAACGATTTTAGAGATCCCGTCTATATCCGTGTCTCTACTCTACTCTATGTACAGTAACGTGGTAGAGTTTCTCGCTATTAACTTGCAACGAATTTATTTTGCTCCCTACCCCAATAATAAAATTCTCCATTCAAATATCTCCAGTTATAGATATTCTGGTTCCAGGATATTTAACTTTACAAGCCATCTCTTTTCGCAGAATTAACATAACCGTTTATTCTCAAGTGTTTCTTTTTTCTTTTCTTTTTTTTATGGAGTTTAACGCACATTTTTGCTGCTGAGGCATCACAGGCGGTGCATGCTGATGATACATAAGATGAAATGATAAAATGGGAAAGGATTATTTTTAAGGAAGAAGGTAAGTGAGGGAGGATAGTCCTGGCTATGGAACCCCAGACCTCCCGCTTACGAGTCCGCGAATTAATGACCTCTCTACGTTTGTCAACTCCCAAATAGCGTGAGTGGAGTTTTGCTTTCTGAGATGTTTACAGGTTAGAAGAAAAATGAACTTGGCCATATTCTAATTGTTAAGAGAGTGAAATTACATTTAAAAATAATTAAAATCTAAAGAGAAATCTTTATTTATAAATTAAGTATCCTAATGAAACTGATTCAAAAGCGGGATAAAACCAATTCAATTACTTATAATAATATTTTTGCTTATTTCATATTGGAAAATCACATGGAGGAAAATATGAATTAACTCATTAACACCTGAAGATTAATTGATAATATGTCAACATCTCTTTCTTTATCCACATGATTTCTTTGGCTAGCTGCAGTGCAAACTAAGAACAAAACCTGGAGCTGAATTAGTCAAGAAAACTAAAAGTATAAATTTTTCATATCCCTGCGCAATAAACGGAATAGCATAAATAGAAAACTTATGTTACTTTTTTCCTCTCATTCCACTCCCTCCATAATCTGAAGGGGCAATACGCGGTGGCTGACATTTCCAATATATCACATCTCTGTATTGAAATCGCGCTGCACCCAAATGCATATTTCACTTATCGATCACATTTCAGGTTTTATAGAGATAGATATTCCGTGAAAATGATTTAAGCACTTTTTGTTTGATAATAAAATGGTTAATCATACAGAACCCTAAATTTTAAAAAACTGTAATGCTCTAGAATTTGTTCATGGTCCTGCTAAATTTAACCATGGCCTATTTATTTTATTTTAGCATGGAAGAGGGAAGAGCGAGAGAGATTTATTTTAAAGAGTAAATATTGGTAATTTTCCTGCTATTTTACGTATTTATGTAAAATATATCCTTTAAGCAAATAACTCATAGCGGCATTAAAAACGAATTGTTCTCCGACCATTGAAAAACAGTTTTCTAAACCATATTTAGAATAATTATTTTTATTCCTCTGTCAATTAAACAAAATCCGGTTTTCTTTATTAAAGTGTGCACTCATGTGGTTCATTTCACTGTTGTTTCTCTAACTCCACTAATGTGTTTAGATGCAACTACCCACATAACTTTTAATGCAGTGTTTGTACTTGTACGTAGTATCCAAAAGATAAAAACTTATCATTTATTTCCCTGTTCTAAAAATGAATTTACTTATAAAATAAGAAATAACTCAGTGATCAACTACATTTTGATACCTGGCAGCGTGAGAGAGCAGCATTATAATGTAAATGAATACTTGACACACCTTAATTTAATGATATTCCTGATTCGCGTTTTATTCTGACACGCATTGTGTATTTCTCCGTCTCATAAGTCTGTTAATTTAATTAGTTCCTTCCACTTTTACAGCACGCGATGGTTTACAACTTTCCTTTCTAAAATTTGTAATGTTCAAACTCACTGCCATGCGCTTTGTGATACGAATTATCGGAAAAGTGAACTGTAGATGAAAATATGCAATTTCCTAAAACGTTTATAATAATACCGAAGCCAACGACGTTTAAATTAGTCTTTTCTCAAGTTTTTCTTACATAATTGAAATGGAAAGGTGTTTTTTTATGCTTTGTTTGATATATTTTAGATTTTATAAGTTATGTGCTTATATTAAATGTATCCATAAATAAAAACTTCGATATATTCTATTAAAACTTCACTTTTTTATTTTTATCATTATTAAAAGTTAAAACATTTCCATATTTAAATAAAAACACAATTGGCTTCCGAATGTCCATTTTAAAGCCCATACAATTTCTTTGAATGCCTTTTACATACGTCATGCTATTTGCCACAGATCTAAAAATGTTCCGTTTTTGGTAATAAGTATTTTTACATAGTGCGCTGAATTGATTGCAGTACATTCCCTTACACATTTCCATACATACTGTACCATTGAAAACGACATATTTGCTGAAAAATACGTGTTTGCTTTGTTTTTTATTGTATATATAATATCCCTCGTAAGTAACAGTACTATTAACTTTATATGTAATTTGGTTAATTTTATAAAAGTATAATGCATTTAAATAATTCAGAAGTATTTAATTCAGTTTAACAGTGCTTGTTTACTGAAATGGAATTTATTTTCAAAGAGTTCCTTCATTTTCTTGTTATGTAATGTAAGTTTTTATTATATTGGTGGGGTGTTACGTGTCTATGTGATTTGTGGAAATTGTATTACCATGGATATGTAAGACCTAAAAAATAGTGTCGTTCTAAATTAAAAGAGAAATTAAAAAAAAAAAAAAAGAACTAACGAACGAAAGGAGGAAAGTTATTTTACGGAAAAACTAAAGTAAAACAAACATGTCTTATATGTGTAACGCAAATAATTTAGAAGCGGTAAAATATTGAATGTAATTTTATTAGTTCTGCGGGCAGCAAATGCCATATCTGCCTTAACCATTATTAGGGCTAGGATTCATATACAAATGTATATTTTTACCTGATAATTGGAAGTTATATAAAAAATGTTTTATTCGTGTTTGCAACTTCAGTGATCGAGAATATGAACATTATTATTTAGCATAATTGTATATGTTAGATTTTTCCGCATATAATAACTACTGTGCATATTTTTAAGATTCCGTTAAGTAAAACATTAAATCTGTATATTTCCTATTTTTTTAAAAAAGTACCTATCTACAATATATCATATATTCATTAAAAATAAACGAAACACTAATATATTTGGCGCAAGTATCACTGGAATTTGTCTTAAGAAGCACATGTCTCACTCACAAGGGGCAAGCTGTTTGCAGCCAATAGCACAAAACTTACTTCTATTTCTTCAATTGTCTCCGGCCTGTTAAATAAGGCGTCCCTATGTCTGAACGCAAAATATTTCTTCTGTATCACGTACAAAGTCTATTGCATTTGGAACCTGGTATTTAGAAATGCGCTTTTCTATATTTTGAATTTCATTTTTGCCTGTTAAAATTAAGCACTATAGTAAAATGAATTTCCGAAAACTTTCGGACTTCACTAAATGAATGTATGAATGAGTAAAGTTGCAGAATGTGAAACAACATGCATGTCTCACTGGTGAAGATGCTTATAGTAAAGTGAATTTATACCAAGCAAATTTGGATAACTTACAACTGAACCTAACAAACTCACATTACATTAAATTTTTGTCCAATACACCATGTAGAGTAGAGGGATGGTTTTCAGCTTTGAAAATTATCCTTGCAGATGACAAAGTATGGTTATTGAAAATCTTAAAAAATTGTTATCTTAGTTTGTAAATAAGAAAAATGCTAATATTTGTTTCTTGTATTTGTAAAAAAATGCATGGAGATAAATTAAAAAGAATGGTTTATCTATTACCTAGTTTATTATATTATTTAATAAAAAAAGTAAATGGCGTACCTTTTTGCACATTTAAGATCTTTTGCATATAAATTCTAACTCTAAATGATTATAACTTGTGCACAATGGTGTTTAGAAATAATTGTTTCAGGATTATTTAAGTAAGGTGTGGAAACGACGATATTGGTGAAAAACTGAGCATATTGTGAATTGGAAATCTTGAGGCTCAAGTATATGTTATCAAGAATAAGAATTGAAGCTCTCAGAGGCTACGTCTGATATTAATGGTGTTTTCTAGTTCTTTATATTTCCATAATTTTCCTTCCTACAAAATACTCCTTTTGATAAAATAATAAAATTAAATACAGAAGCATGATATACAAACATTTTCCTGGGTTTTATTTTGTGCATCTGCTATGTTTAATATAAGGTTTTGATTGTTTTATAAGACAAAATGTATAATCTGATTAAAAATTATTGAGCTCTAGCTTTCACATACAGATTAAAACCCAGAAAAAATTGTAGAAGTAAACATATGCTGAGCTTGTTTCCAAAATTTTAAACGAAAGAAATTAAATTTTGCTGCAATAGAATTTTTAGTGGAGCAACTAAAAACCTTTACAATGCTTATTTAACCATAAAGACTAAGGTGATGATATTTGGACAATTGCCTGCTTGTATAAGCGCAACATAGAAAGCAGTTTTGTATGATAATGTATTATGTTAGAAATTAACTTATAGGTCTTGCTGAAGCATTACATATTATATGATAAGCGCTTGATACTATCCAAAATAGTATCCTGACTGCATACGATGTTTTAAACAGACTAAACAGACTATTCTATGTGACATCATCGTAAAACAGATAAATGAAATGAAACAAAATTTTCAAATATGGCAATCATAGTGCAATCGCAGCGAAATTATCCTAAAGTTTTTTTTCTCTCTCTCCCAAATCCCTTTACCGCGCAAAGTGAATTTGTTTTCTGGACAGTATAGCCAGCTCTATAATTCTGAGCATCATACAGATTAATCAAGAACATCTTTCGTCAATACTAAGTAAAGTATGGGATTCTGCTTCCACATATTCATTTACTAATTCCCAAATGTCTTTTGTATCCAATGAAATTGCAGCCCCCTCATTCAAATTTGATAACTGTGTTCAATGATTGTGTACTTAACTACTTAATGTGTATTCACTCAAACAATTGTTTTTGTGTATACAGCGAAACAGTCCGAAATAATTGTGTAAATTATGTAACAATATCTGCCTAAGCAACCATAACTTTTAATAAATACGTTGTTGAGAATGGTAAAATGTTTTTTCTGTTTTATTTTTCTCAGTTGGTAGGAGTAAATCGAAAGGTAGCTATTGTAACAATGGACTTTCGTCTATTTCAGTCTCACCATTTCTGAATAGTGTAACATCTTATACAATTGCTAATATTCTGTACACGAATTTAAAATATATAACCTTTATTCTTATTCTATTCATGAAATAGGCCTAACTCCATATTTGGCTCTTCTCTATTGGCATTACTGTAAATCGACATTAGTCTGATGCAAAATGGCTTGAAATTCATAATACAAATATACAACTATTACAATTTTGTAAGTAAGTTTAGGGGAACTATATTTAAATTCTCATTTATTCGTGAAAGAATCCTAATAAATATCACTTCGCTTTCCTGGTGTATTCACTCACTACGTTCGTGAATATTTTGGCAATTTCAGAACCTCTTGTGATTGCTTAACATTTATCGGTATCACATTAGTACATTTCAAATGTTATGAAAAGTGAAAGTAAACTAAGAGAAACATACATATTTATAAATAATTTCATAACTTCAAAAAGTTCTTCGTATATTTTATACTTTTTTACTCGATTAACCGATGGGGTTCGCGATCCACATATTGAAATTTTTGTAAGCGGATTGTTACAGTGAAGTGAAAGTTGGATTCTCTCTTTCTTGTAGGATGCAGCACTTCATTTGCTATGGGTGAGTGGAGGTAAAGAAAGTTTCTGATTCGATGCTCGTCCACTGTATGATTGATGCAACTCTCCTCCTTTTGTACAAATCTGCTCTCTATTCAGCAGAACCTGTTCTAGTGATGTGGAAAGTGCAACATTTAAGCGTCTCAAAAACAGTATTTCTGGCAAAAAGCAATTGTGCTTAGAAATGCGAACTCGAAAGAAGCGCAGCAGTATGCATAAGTGAAAAAGATGGTGGTTCTTGTTTTTCAAAATTGGATGCATTAGTTTGAAGGTTACAGAGAAATATTTAATGAAATATAAATATTTATGAATGAAATGTTTCATTTTAATTTGGAGTTTACGAAACATGAAAGCGCAAACTGGCTATAAGCTTTCTTAGTATTTTTTTTTTTCTTCCTAAGATTGTACTCTTTTTCTAACACTTGGTAAGTGCTGTGCTGAATATAAATATTCTTGAGCACAGTGAAAAAATATAAGTTATTGACTGACCAATTTAGGCCTTATTCTACTTGTTATACCCAGTATTTTATGACTTTGTCGCCACGGCAACTGGTCGGTCGGCTGTCAGAGCTTTAAATCCCGGCGAAGTGAATGTAATATTCACGCAATTACAACTATAATAAGCATATACAAGGAGCTTTATTAATGTAGCCCTGCTACATGCATATATTTCTGGCGTCTTTTATAAAACATTCTTTCGCATGCTGCCGTTCATTTTTGGAAATGGAGTAAATTTAAACTTGAAAGCATACAAGGTCACTTTTGTCAATGAATTGCAGACAGGTTGTTCTGATATTCGGATAAATTTCTGTAATTGATAATACTGTTTAGTGACGAATCATGGTTCCATTTATAGAGGTGCCGCGACTCAAAATAACAGTTATTTGAGTACAGAATGACACTGTTTTACACAGGATAGCCCCTTGCACGACTAGAAATTAGGCGTATGGTTCGCAGTAAATGCATACAGTGAAAATGGAATCTACATTTCTTGAAAAGACCATAAATGAAGAAATTATAAGAGTTACATATTGACACTACTTTTGAAAAAAGGATGCTAAACTGTAGATTTCCAGCAAGACTGTGCCATCACGCATAGCTAATGAATGATTAAATTTCATTCAGAAAAATGTTGAAGATTGGATATTTAGTATGAACAAACTCCTCATATTAGAAGAACTGAAAATAATATCAGGAAGAAATGCACTTAATTTTGGAAAGTGAACTGATGCGTGTAATGAAAATTTTCTGAAAAGATACCAGAAATGTAGCAAGACAGCATTTCCAATATCTTCTGTCATAAGGTACCTGTTTATTTTCATTGTAATTGTGTTAGTAATTGAGAGAACTTCAATCAGTTGCGCGGATATTACATCCGTTTCGCCGGGAGTTACCGTTCTGACTGCCGCATGCCAGTTGCCGTGAAATGGAAGATAAAGCCACCAAAGAACCTGCATTTGGTTTTTAAGAAAGAAAAATTCGATGAGTTGTTCCAGTAGTCTGAGCGTAGTTAATCTGAAGTCTTGGCTACACTTACGGGATGGATATTACCATATGAGGTAGGCAACATAAATTCTCGTTATCGTACATTTCCATGCAAGGTAGCACGTAAATTATCGGCATTAGTGACTTCTTTCTTACTGTTGCCAACCAGAAATTGATGATGGTGAAAATAGTCGTTAATAACAGTGCAGAACATCAATTGCAGAGCTTGGGTACTGAAATTAATGATGCATTAAGAGAAACAGAAACACTTAAATGTGTGTTATATCCTTTCACTTTCACTCCATACCATTTTTCTTTCCTGCATTCATTGGCAAGAAAATTGGGTTTGGTTTAGTTGCACTTGTTCACTTGAAGAACGATGAAGTACGTAATGCATTACGTACTTCGCTTTCGCTTTGGTGATTGAATCAGTCATTTTGGAAAAGACTTTGCTCCAAAATTTCTCATTTTTTAAGAAAAAGAAAACCCTTTTATTTTATATATGAAATGTAAACCATTTATAGTATCCCGAAAATAGGGTAACATAAAAGTAATTGTTACAAAATATGCAAATCTCGGCCCACGTGTATCTGATAGTTAAAATTTTGGTTTTAAAATTTGGAATAAAGTTTGTTCTTGGACGAAATGAATGTTAAAAGTAAAATATAATATAGTTCACATTAAACGCATGTGGTTTATTGTTTTCTCTTAAAGAACACAAGAATACATTTCAATTACGTTAGGAAATATATTACATATTAATTAGTTTATATCATTTACACCTGTTGAAAACCTAAACAAAATCAATTATGATACTTTCTTGTTCATAAATTGGTCATTATTTTCTTCGCATGAAGAGGAACTTTGTGAATACATGCGCTTGTTATTGGGATCTGAATTTGAACTGTAGAAAGTCGTCATTGGGAGTCCAGCTACGTAAGAAGATTCTTAATCCCATGATTTTTAGAACATTGCTCAAAATGTTCAGAAGATGTAGGATGAAAAAAAAATTAAGCTTCTTTAGAACACCTCCATCTTTTGACTCAAGATATAACTCTCCTTTCATGACTAGTATTTTCACCAGCAGTTTGAAAAAGTACAGATATTATTTGCTTCAACAAACTGATGACTCTTTGCAGTATGAATAATCAGTTCACAGTATCCCTTCCCTTCACTGCAGAGTATTTCAAAAGTTAGAGCCGGTAGCTCATAAAATTAAGTTGGCATCATTTGGGCACATCTTCCTAGCGAGGCATTGGTTTATAATGGCTGCGAGAATAAGCAATGGGTCCATTTGTGAAGTTCGTTCGGTGATTTGATTTTTCAACGCAAAACGTAAAAAGAGTACTGCTGAAATTCGACGTGAACTACGTAACGTTTATGGGTCAACTGTAATGAGTGAAGGAAAAATTCGGCAATGATGTCGTCAGTTGAAGGAAGGCCGTACAAATGTTCATTTTGAAGAGATCATTGGAAGGCAAGTGTTCAGAATTGTTAAAAGAGTGGAAGCAGAAACGAGGGAAAAAAAAAAAAAAATTGTTGTCTCACAATCAGTGGTATTGCAATGGAACTTCCAGGCATTTCATAGAGTACATTGAAATCTTTACCGAAAATCTTAAATATCGAAAATATTTCGACTGCAGTCTCAAATGTGAAAGGGTGGAAGCTACACCTGCATTTTTGAATTGGTGCAAAAGAGACGATAATTACTTTTTCTCTATATCGTGGCTGGTGACGAAACATGAATCTCGTACTCCAATCAAGCAGATTGTGGCCACTGTTTCTGGGAAGAAAAAAAAAGGTGTCCATGTGGAACAATTACAGCTGTGCTGTAGGCACGGTGAAACGCTTTCCAAGTCGAGGAGTGGCATTCAGAGTAAAAAACGTGGGAAACTGTGAACAGGAATTTTTTTTCTTCGTGATAATGCACGTCCACACGTCGCTATCAGAACTGTCAGCAAGATTCAGGAATTTTATAAAACTTTTTAAGCATCTGCATTATACTGCAGACATTGCATCCAACGCTTTCCATGTTTTCCTTTACTTCAAGAAATGCTTCATTATTTCATATCTGCGAAGAGAGAAAAATGGCATGCTTAAGTGATTCAATTCCCAGGTAGCACATTTTTAAGCACAGGGTATTTAAAAGCTTGTCATTCGGTAAACAGGATGTTTGGAAAGGAATGGTGACTATGTATAAAAATAAATACGAATATACAATGTGCGTAAATGCGAAAAATGATTGTCCATGACCGGCTCTTACTTTTGAGACACGTTTCATTAAAGTGTTTGTCAGTTAAAGAGTAAAAATCTGACAGGAAAGAACTACTCGAGTTTCTGGGGTTTTCGTGTATCCACATTTTCTTTCTTAATGTTTAATTCTGTTTATTTATTGTCGCTTTGACTGCATTGTTCTTGTCCCCTCTTCTGTTTAATTGTGAACGCGAATGCTGTAGGTGTAGGTCTGTAGTCTGTATGAATGAGTGAAATGAATTAATGACGATGCAAATGAGCTTGGAGACTTTGGCGCGTTGAAGCAATCGGGTAATTTATCTTCTCAGGTTGAGAAAAACTGCGACAAAATCTTACTGAGACAGCTTGCACACCAGAACCTCCGGTGTATTAGTTTCAAATGCAACCACTATACTCCAGAGGCGATCCACATTTGCGGCTCTGGGTTTGTGATAATGATTAACCTAACAAAGTATTCCACAGAAGGCTGGTACTAAAGAAGTAGTCGCATCGTCACATTGCGCTTATTGAAATGTGATCCCATGAAAGTAGTGACCGTGACTTTACTTCCCCTTCCGATGCGACGCTTTCATCAACGATCTGCTGACCCGCAATCCTACATAGGTAGTGCTACTTTGTGGCAAACTGAAGGGAAAAATTGCAGTAAATTTTCAATTTTGCACGACTTCATTTGAAGCATGCATGTGTTTACATTTAGGCTGATATTTAACTTACAAGCAGTGCTGAAAATATGCACACAATCCTCAATTTCTGCATATTAACGTCGATCTCGAAGAAAGAAGGAAGTGCGATTAGTAAAATGTAATGATGTTTCTCGCGATGCCTCTATACACATGACGATTTTGAAAGGAAATATATATACACATATTATCTCACCGGTTTGTTTCTTTAAGACACTTGTACAGCATTTGGGTTAAAAAATATATTTTTAATTTTATGCATAATATATTTCCTCATTGACAATTTTAATATTGGCCGTCATGTTGTTACACAACACACACCGTATCTTTTATCATCTGCAGTAACTTGCATATGTTTAACTTTAGATGCGCCTTTCTCAAAAACCATGTAAGATAGAGCTATGGTTCTTTTTGCACTTATAGAGATGGTGAAAACTTTAAGCTCGTGCATGCACAATCGTTCTGAAAAAATGTGGTTTGCAATTGCATAAAATAATGACATTATATGCCAATAATTTAATAATTGTACTTTTGGTTTAATTTATTTATTATTTACCAAAAAAATCTGTTTAAATCTCTGAAAGCTGAGATTAACAGTTTATGATAAAAGTTAAGCAGGAAAAATATTTAAAAATAATATTTTTCTGTTTTATTAAAATAACTATAAAATAATAATAATTGAAGAAAGTATTTTTAAAACAGTTTACAATTTAAAATTATTTGTTTATTAAGTGTTAAAAGTTTTATTTAATGTACAATATAGTTTTTCAAAGAACCCAGCTTGTATTCTCTTGAATTCAGCATGAAAATTGCTATTATGTTTCTACCAAGTCTCTTTTAAGTGAAAGGAAGACAAAAGGATCATGACAGGTAAACTGACATTGACCAAGACTGATTGGGAAATACCACAGCGTTATAAGACGTAACCGCAAATTGAGAACAGTCGATTTGTGCTGCATGCATGTTAAGATCAATAAAGGGGGTTCATCAGAAGTTAACGCTCTTAAGTATGTCTTTGTGCATCGTAACAGAACAAAAGGTATTTAGGATATTATGGTTATAAATGACATTCTATTGTTGAGTAGGAATGTTTGCAAAGAGGGCTATCAGACTGTATGTACCACTATAATGCGTGCTCTATACACTACTTTTAGACAATCATTCCGCATTTCAAATTACATATAGGGGTAATTTATTTTTAAGTATTTTAAAATTTAAAAACATTTTACGTTTTAAGCTAGTAATTACACAATTAATGCTAATAAGCTTCCTAATATATTATATTTTGAATAAATTTGCCTGCTATTAATATATATAATTGTAGGGAAGGCTTTTTTAAAAGTTTTATTTTTTCAAGTTAAGCATAATTTCAAATAACGTATTTCAGCATTACAACACATCCTTAACCTCTCGAAACACTGAACAGCATCAAATCAGCAGACCAGGTTTGAGCTACAAGGTGACACAATATAGATAAGGAAAATGGAATGAGGAATTCGTCAGTATCACCACGAGATTTTTTCGCAACCGAGCTGAACATACATTTAACGATATTATATTTCAGATGATATAAAATAATCAATATAATTTCTGAACATTGAATTTGTATGCAAATGCGTATTTAGTTTGTTTTTTCTTTTGATATGAAATTAAGTTTAGGTATATGTTTCATGTTCTTTTGCGCTTATATGTAAAGTTTTATAGTGTATATAAATGCATAATTCCGATGTGTCTGCATATTTAATCATTTTCCATGCATAAAGAATATAATACATGTGATTTCAAATTTTAAAATTTATTAACACATTGGTAACAAATTAATAAACTGCTTACTGTGGAGACACCCATAAGTAGCCTCTCCAGCTTGGTTGCGAAAAAATTACATGGTGATACTGAGGAATTCCTCATTCCATTTTCCTTATCTATATCGCGTCACCTTGCAGTTCAAACCTGGTCAGCAAATTTGACGCTGTTCAGTGATCTTAGAGGCTAAGGTCGTGTTAAAATGCTGAAAGAACACCATCTAGAAGTTCGCTTTTAAAACAGTAGTTTATAAAGAATGTGGAGAGTCGGATTTCGCTATAGACAAACATTATTATTATTATTATTATTATTATTATTATTATTATTATTATTATTATTATTATTATTATTATTATTAATATAAACAAGGTGCAGTTAAAAATCAGTTAACTCAGCACATATCGAACAACCAGGCACATTGCAAACAAATAGGGAAAAATACATTCAAATAAACACTGCTAATACAAGCTCCTTCAACTTCATGAAAGAATAAGTTTTGCAGTGATTTATTGAAGCTCTTAAAAGCACAAACGTGCCGTGGAATTCACTTGGTTACCACACGTTCCACAGTGTCTTGTAAAAATAATTTTATTGTTATAGAGCCATTCCTGAGAAAAAATTATCCAGACATGTTACCGTGCAGCAATTTTAAAAATTCGGGACCATTTAAGGAATGAAGTAGGAGATGAAATACAGATTCCTGTGGCCGTCATGTGGCAAATTTTCTTGTAGGGAAACTAAGTGAAGATGAGCCAGGAAAACTGTACTTGAGTGCTTGTAGGGTTTAAGAAAAAACAAATCATTCTACTATTGCTCCCTTTGTGAATTATGCTCTGAAATTACTTTGGCGAGGAGTTGGTGAATATAAATTTCGGGTTCTGCTTTCAGATGCTATAACTCACATGTTAAAAGCTGCTTCAGCATTAAAAGTATTTTCCCCCAACTCATTCATGTTACATGTATTGTGCATGCACTTCACAAAGTAGCGGAAGCCATAAGGGAACATGTGCCCTACTTGAACAGTTTAATATCCAGCACCAAGAAGTTATTTGTTAAAGCCCCATCAAGAGTTATTGCTTACAAAGAAAATTTTCCAGACCTCGCATTACCCCCAGAGCCAATACCTTCCCGCTGGGACACGTGGATTAAAGCTGCTTTCTTCTATTCGGATAATTTCAATGCTGTTAAACAATTCGTTGCAACGCTAAATGCAGCTGACGCTGTGTCAGTTCAACGTTTTCAGAATAATAATAACAGTGAGTATTTACAAAGGGACTTGACTACAATCAGGGCACATTTTAAAGTTACAGCTGAAGGAGAGGGAAAAAAACAACAAAAAAATTTGGTTTGTCTTTACATGATTCTTTATCAATTTTCAATGAGGTTCTGAGTAAACTTGAGAGTGGCCCTTTAAAGTAAGCAGGAAAATAAAGCTTTAATTTATGTAGTGTTTTAGAGAAAAATCCTGACATTAACGTTTTGTGCTCTGTGGATAAAGTCTTCAAGGTGAAAATATAGCACTTCCTGAAGCAATTTCCCTACAGTTACTTAGTGCTTCCAAAGTTTGCCCATTAACAACTGTAGACGTAGGAAAATCTTTTTCAGCATACAAACTTGTTAACCGACAATCGTCCTAAACTTACTCCTGAGCATTTGAAGAAAATGATCATATCACAACGACCCGAATGATGCCTAAGGAAGAATGTACATTGTAAGTACCAAAAAGTACAAACTTAAAGTTAAACATTTTAGTTATGGTAATTGCATACTTTCGAAATTATCGAGGATATTTTAAAGAATTTGGCAGAACATTTTAGATATTTTAGGGCATACAAATTGAATGTCTAATAATGCCATTTAAAAATATCTATGACGTCACAATAATAAATGTTAAATCCTTCCATTTCATTTGAAGAAACAGAGTTTCCTCTTAAACCTTTTCATTCAATTTTAATTCAAACTATACATTACTAATGAAAAGCCCTGTAGATTAACGAACTTGCAGCTATTCAAACTAAGCCAAACGATACTAGGCATGCTTTTAAAGTAAACTGTTAAGAAAAATAAAACATTTCTGTATTGCATCAATAATTATTTTATTGATAAATAAAACCTTTAAAACAGTCATATGAAAAATGTAGGCACTGAAATTTTTTGTTTACAATGATACAGATAGCCATTTATTATTATTATTATTATTATTATTATTATTATTATTATTATTATTATTATTATTATTATTATTAGCACATCTGTTTGTGGATAATTGGGGTATCATTTGAATGAGTAGGAGAAAACTGGCAAGTAATTTTCCTCACATTTTCTAAAGCCCGCAGATTATTAGATCTCTTTAGATATAGTGTTTTCTTCTTTCTCTGTAAACAAATTCAATGTTCGAAAATTCCATCATTAATAAATGACTTTCAGTTAATTTGGAGAATTGACAAACGATGCCTAATGCTAACCATAGTTATAATTAATTAAAGAAAGCAAAGTCCATATAAATAACTCTGTCTAATTTATTTAAAATACTAAAAGGACATACAAAAATAGTATGTGTTATATGCTAACATTTTTATTATTTCATGAGTAGTAGAAATGCCTATGAAACGAGACATGTGTTACATTTCCGTTTATTCAGAACTTTAAATGTAAAGTTATTATAAAAGTTGCAATGTGTTGCTTCACCATTGATCTATGTTATAAAATAGTTTCAATTCCTGGTACTGACTAAGCTGTTTTTCTACGCTTCTTGTGCTCAGATGACAAACAAGGACACAAAACACTTATGTTCAAGTACTTATATAGCAACTGCTTCCGTCAAGGCAAAAATTGGCTGACCTTAAGCTACTGCGGAAGTCCATTCATTAATTTCGGACCGCTTATGTTCACCCATTTATGTCCAGAAGTCTTTTCAATCGAAATTCGCTACTCTATAATTTTATACGCTCTTTGAAGACCAACAATAACTATTCATTGTATAGTCGATCCAGATAAAGCTGACTGGGAATTATAACTAATTCTTACACAGTAAACCATGGGTATAGCTTTGTATTTTTTAATTTATTTTTTCTCTTGTTTTGAACTACACAATTACGTGTAAATCTGTTTCACACACGTGCGCGCGCGAGCGCCTCCCCGGCATTTGCCATTTATGAGGACTGAGGAAAACCTGGAAAAAACCTTATTCAGGGAAGACGGACCTGGCGGAATTCAAACCCCAGACCTCCCACTCACGAGTTCGCGCCTTAACGACCTCGGCCATCGTGGCGGTATAGGTCGGTTAGATGCCGAGGAGTGCTGCAGGACTCTCATCAACATCTGTTTGTTATATTCTAACCTGTTTTCAGTTTTTTGAATTACTACTTTACTCAACTTATATCCTTCGTGAAATATTATGTTTCCAGTTCCTCAAGAGCATTATTAGGTAAAATATATTTATCACTTATTAATATTACAAATATTTGATATAAAAAATATCAACACTTTTTAATTTCTGGTAAACGCACCGTTAAAGTTGTAATGCGACGAATGCATATCATTAAATTAAGTACGCGTCCCCATAAGGACGATTTGTATAATAAACCACTGAGCAAATTGTCCAATAAAATTTAAATGTGCCGTTATAATAGTGATGAAGGTGATTAAATCTGCCATTGGTAGAAGCCTTGTGCGCAATAAAATATCATGGAAATGTAAGATGTCCATAAAATTCGATACTGTTACAATGTAATTGTCCATTAGGCGGTACCGGATCTTTATGGACATTCTGTATAGTCATCTACTTCGAAATAAAGTGGCACTGATTGACCTTCGTCTAATAATATGGCTATTATGTGGAAAAACAAAAACAAAACGTAACTCTCTTTTACTGTGATGGGAATGTTTCACTTAACATTCGGAACATTTCGCTATTATCTTAATGCCGAAGTTATTTTTAGTAATTTTATTGCTTTTCTTTGGGTTTAGTTCTTGGCGGACAAAAAAAAAAAATCAGATTGAGTCATTATCAAATAATTAAGATTGTTTATCTTTCACCAAGAGGATCCACATAAGTCTGGTACGCTTCCTGTGGATATTCTTTTTCTTTGTCCTTATTACCATGTAGTATAATGCAGTTGGGTCGATCGGCGTAATTCAGTCCTCTGCCAAATACGGAATTCCGTTTAATTGCAATATGTGTTGACATTTTTTTTTAATTTAATGTATCGGTTAAACACATAACAATATTAAGTATTTGAATGAGAAAATTAGCAATATCTTATCGTTTGCGTTTTTTTTAATTTATTTGAAATAATGATACGAAATTTGGAAAATGGCAATGAAGCCTAACATGAAAGCTTATTAATTTTGAGCATTATATACTAAATAATACTAACAACAAACATTTGAAATTCTGTATTGCTCGAAATGGGTACTTTTTATGTATAAATAAAATGCATGGTTTTTTATAAAATAAAACGCCCTCCAAGAATTATTGGACACTTTAATAAAAATGTAATAATTCCTAAATACTATGAAATTAAGATGGTGGCCTGCAAAAGGAACAACTGGAGTACCGCAATCATAACTGATGTTCAGGTATGGTGATTTCTGGTTTCTGTTTGACTGAAAGGAGGAATAGATCAATGAAGAAGGTACACGAAACGTTTATAACAGCTGCTCTTGTGGTATGGTTTGTTTATGCATAAACTTTAACCATCTCTGTATTCAGCATTGCCATGGAAATAACATTACCTGGTCAAGCTACTCAGAACGGCAAATAACGAAATAACTACAAGCCCAGTACACGCACATCTCATTTTGCCACCAAAATTTCGTGCGATTCTACTCTTCTGCAACCAATGTATCATGATGACACCGCACTATTTCAGCAACTGCAGTATAGTTGATAGTACATGTGATTCCTAACCAACTGAGCTCAAGAAATCAAGAAGTCTGTGGGTGAAAATGTTTTTGTACAATGAAATGTTGTGCTCACATTGCATGATGTACCGCCAAAGGGTGGCCGAGGTCGTTAAGGCGCGGATTCGTGAGCAGGAGATCTGGGGTTCGATTCCCACTTTACTGATGTTTCTCTCAGTTCTCATAAATGGCAAATGCCGGAGAGGTATCCTAAACTTAGGCTCGGAGCGCTTCCTTCCTTCCTTTAAAGAAAATCCTTTCTCAATTTATCATTCCATCTCATGTATCATCAGTGTCCATCGCCTGTGATGCCTCAGGAGTTAATACGGGCGTTAAACACTAATAAAAAAATCACATGATGTGACAGAAACGAACCTATCACATTGTGTTACATATTGTAGCTATATGTATGTCCGCTGAAATAGATTGTCTAACCTTCTAGTAGTGAAAATGTTAACTTAAGTACTTTCTAGGTACAAGTCTTCCTTAAAATGACCTCAGATAGCACTGTTTTGTCTGTATATTTTTCTAAAAGTTTCTCAGTTTTTCATTTTTTAATTTTTTAAGTGGTATATTGGCTGATACCTAATTGACAAAGAGATTTAACAGCATTACAAGAAGGGAACTTGCAACAGACCAGATTTTTTCCCCCTTTCATTTCCTACCTGCATGGTACATTTATTTTTCTTCTCTTTAGTTTAAGGTAATGACTGTAAGAGAGACAATTAATTTTATAACACAATATTACGATTTATAAACATTGTTACGCCATGTGTATATAGAAACGTCCTACGACATTTATTTATAAAAATGATCGATATTTATGAACTAATGATGAGCAGGTGGGCTGGCGTGATGTCATTGGTGACTTGTGCTTTGGAACCATTTCTGCCCCGATGTCTGAAATAGAAGCTGACCGAGGGGATTGAACAACTCGAGGGTGGAGGGCTCTGCCAATGTAGAACTGCGTCCGCTCAGTCACCGCCTGGTGTCTCCGGCACCTAGTTCTTCATCCCGGAGATGTCCTAATTGGGGACGTAGGCACTAGTGGTCAGCCTTGAGCAAGGCTCAGGTACTCCTGCATTCCAGACCATCCGTCCATCCATCCATCCATGCAGCCAATAAACCAGGAGGTAATCGGTGCCTAAGTTTACCCGATATTCCCTTTACTGATTGGAGGGAAAATACGAAGAAGGAAAAAGAAAGAAATGCACAAGCAACTTCAGCATCTGAGCTACTGAGGTGACAATAAGCGGTTAATGAAAGATGAGCCTCAAACTGTTAATATTTTCGCTGCAATACAGAATTAGTATATTCTTAAAGCACTTTAATTGGGAAATAGGTTAGAGAGTTGCCCTAGCTAACTACAAATAGGAATCCAAATTTATTCAAGCTGTTTGGTTGAGTTTCCCCTCGGCGCAGAAGACGAGTCTCAATCGATTCCTGGAAAATAGTTGAGCACAAGACAATTACTTCCACGCAAGAGGAATAAGGAATATCCAAGTTAATCTACTGTAGCAGCAACAAAACATACATTTAGGTCAAAGACTCGAGATTGAAGATGATAATTCTGCGTCTATAAGTGGTGCTTATGGCAATATATTCTCAAGATTAGGAAAATTTTGAGTTCGTAGAAATGTTCTACAAAGTGTTAACATTAAGATTTATAAAACAAAGTTCTGAATTGTGGTGAAACGAAGAACTTAAAGAAGAAAGTGAAAAGAACAAAAATTGCTGGCCAGCTGTGTTCTGCCACAGCTTTTAATATGCCTTATATATGAATAGTGCGCTAAACTTATTTTTAAATACGTTTTCGAAGTCAAAAATGGCATATTTTTTCATTTGTCTCCATATAAAGAATAATATCCAATGAAGATGATGTATTTAAATTATAGTAGAGAACTTTCTTCCGCAACGAGAATTAAAATACCATTTGGTACTATGCTTGATGCAGATAGAGATTCCGAAGCTCAAGACTCTCTTTTCAGCTGAATTTCGTCTTGAACTAGCTCCAACACAATTTTATCTTACCCATTTTTTTTCTTATTTTGGTGTATGTCAGTAGACCTACCGTTATATTTAATATTTATGTTCTAAACAACTGTAACGTTGACTGCATTAAACCAGCCAGAGGCTTTACACTACACCATATTTAAATAAAATGGTACAATAATCTGAGTTTGACACCCACCTATTAATATCAGACAAGTTTTAAATATGAGAGTATTGTGGAAGAAAATTCCTATAATATGGTCAGCTAAAGCTAATTCTACCACAGGGAAAGGGATAATTTACTAACAGTAAAAACAACAACATAATTTGAGGAACTATAAATAATGTGTGTAAACATATATAGCACATGTAAGATAAATTTGAAGCTAATATATTATGGTAGATCAGCTAAGAAATTTAACATGAAATTGGTGTAAAGGACGTCAGCATTACATAATTGAAATCGTTATAAATCAATTATTATAATAAATTGGAAGAAATTTTTAAATTTTAAGGTATAAATGTGCAAATGTTTGCCACATTTACCACACGATGGTTAAAAAAATTACTGGGAAACGAATCTTAAGGTACAGACATGTCATAAAAGCTCCTGGTGTAACAAAGAATACAAGATGTTAATGCTATGCCTGAATACCCTGACGTACGTTGGCTTACAAAAGCACTTTCCATGCGGAGAAAATTTATATCAGCAGAACCTTAAGCTACTATAATAGCACTAAAATATTTTGCAACAATATATTTTAAGGATACATTTTACCTGGGTCACTGGGTATGCATTACGAGAAGATCCAGGACCTAACAATTTACAATTGAAGAACCGAAAATGTATGCATCCCATCCGAACCGGGATCTTCTTGCTGTGTGACCTCGGAAGAGAAGCAAAGTGTAATGAAATCGCCACTTTGCATGGGTAGAACTCTTGATTTCACCCACATATGATTTTCTTAAGCCAGTAGTCAACAACCAGACTGCTCATCACACCATGCTGACGTAGGGAAAGAAGAAAAATAGGTAGTACGCGTATATCATCACAAGGGAAAGAATACGCGCAAGAACAGCACTGCACGAAAAATAAATATGTGACACCGCACGTGTATTCATCTCTTATTGCTTTTAGTGTAACTGTTTAATTTTAAGTATGTATTACTTAAAATCAAGATAATAGCTGAAGGCACCAATATCGATGTTCCTGTGTTTTCTTTTTAGAATTTACGGAAAGAAAGCAATTTCGAAACTCTCTTAGGCTAAACGCTGAGTTTGTCAATGTCGGATTTAGATACAGTATGTGGGAAAAACCTGTATTGTCAAAAAAGTGGGCAATATACAATGTTTCTAAATATAAAAGTTATATAAATTAGAGTAATGTTCTAAGAAATATTATGTTTTGGTAATTATGGAACAAAAAAGAACGGTTACATGTAATGGAAAGGTTTTTATGAAAAATATGCGCGTTATAGGAAATAACTATAACTGTATTTGTCCTTATGTATAGTGAAGTAAATGCTAGATGAGACCAATTTTCAGAAAAAGACGAAAGAATATTTTGTCAGTTCAATTTTCGGCCTGTAGTAGTGCAGAAGTCAAAAAGATATATCGCTGCTTTCTTTCCACCGAGGCTTTGGTTGATCTGGTTTATTTAGGACACTCTTTAATACCTCAGGTTATCAGCGTCCCATTCAAATCCGGGTGTAAAACGGCCGACAAATTTTGCTCAGAGCCCCCTTCTTTCAGGCTTGAGGTTCTTTTTCATAAATGTACGTCCCGGGACACGCGACTTTACTTCCCTTCCGAAGAAAGCCGTACTTAGGATTTTATTCGCGAAAAAATCCATGGGCCCTGGACGGGAATGACTCCGAAATCTTGGGTCTACGAACCAAGTATGGTTACTAGTTCATCAGGACCGATTCCACCCAGGCAAGCCGGGTTTGATCCCAGCGGCCGTAATTTTAAGCATAGTGTGGGTATTGCGGCTTCTTCTACCACCCTCAACTCTATCTTCATCATCATCTAGCGCAAAGTGTCCTGACCGAATTTTCACACTGGTCACACTACTCACCTCTTCTGCTTGTTTAAGCAATTCCATTGCCCGACTAGCAAGCGAGAGTTTTGCAACTACCGAGCGGGTTGGCTCTGGCGGTAACGCTTTGGATTCATATTCAGGAGGTCCCAGTTTCAAAACTGATTAACCTGACTGGGCTTTTCTGTAGTTTTATTCATTCCATTTTCATAAAAGACTAATGTCCGTTAGTATTACATTGCCACGGATTCACCTTTCATTTCACCAGTCATCTTCATTCAATCTCTACTGTGTTGAGATCCTCCATCATACATAACTTGCAACTGATCACCCACTTAGGGAGTTCTTCATGTGAATACCTAGAGGCAATTATCTGCGAGCTGTCTCGTAAGTCCTAATACAGGTTAATCTGCCAAAGCCTTTCGACTAAATGAAAGGGTTGCACAAACGAGTATCAATTCCTCCGCGCCTAAGACTAGCTTTTAATCAACTTTTTGGAACCTAGGCAAACAATCCCGAAAGTGGGTTGAATCTGGACGCGCCTGTTTGACAAGCAGATAGGTAGGCGCCTGGGAACGGCAAGTGGCTGTAAATATAAGCTATAAACAAATATCAGTTCTATTTTAACCGCAGAAAATGCTACAGACTGGCACGAAATAATGAACTGTTGCATAAGGCACAGAAGGGGAAGAATTTAGCATGTTCCGTTTTGGATAGTGTTGAGTTTATTTATTTTTTTGCCATACGAGTTTGATAGCAACGTCTAATTCGTAGTTGTATAATAATTGTAAACTAAATTATCTATAAAATTTTGACGATGTCTTTACCCACATTATTTACATAGAAAACGACAGCATAGGGTGATGCATTCATAGTGATTAGTAGAAAGTGGGACAAAAGGAAAGTAGTTCAGCGGACATGTTTAGCTTTGTCGTCAGCAGTCATCTGGGTTTTCTCAGCAGGCGACGCATAATTAGAAAACAAAAGTCCTCAAATATGCCCTTAAAAGATCTTTCGGCGTTGTATCTAGGTGCGAAATTGTACTTTCATTGTCAGCCATGAGCAAATACAGCTCCAATTTCAATTCAGCATCAAGTATGCTCGTGACTTGAAACTA